>OX451739.1:1267346775-1267946775 GCA_948472305.1 Vicia faba
CAGGAATCGGATCTCCGAACTCTTCAGACGTGCCCTGTCTAGATACAGGAATCGAGTCTGGTATTGTAGTCGTCAACAGATACTCCCTGGCAAGATACAGGAGTCGGATCTTCGAACTCTTCAGACGTGCCCTGTCTAGATACAGGAATCGAGTCTGGTACTGTAGTCGTCAACAGATACTCCCTGGCAAGATACAGGAATCGGATCTTCGAACTCTTCAGACGTGCCCTATCTAGATACAGGAATCGAGTCTGGTACTGTAGTCGTCAACAGATACTCCCTGGCAAGATTCAGGAATCGGATCTTCGAACTCTTCAGACGTGCCCTGTCTAGATACAGGAATCGAGTCTGGTACTATAGTCGTCAACAGATACTCCCTGGCAAGATTCAGGAATCGGATCTTCGAACTCTTCAGACGTGCCCTGTCTAGATACAGGAATCGAGTCTGGTACTGTAGTCGTCAACAGATACTCCCTGGCAAGATTCAGGAATCGGATCTTCGAACTCTTCAGACGTGCCCTGTCTAGATACAGGAATCGAGTCTGGTACTGTAGTCGTCAACAGATACTCCCTGGCAAGATTCAGGAATCGGATCTTCGAACTCTTCAGACGTGCCCTGTCTAGATACAGGAATCGAGTCTGGTACTGTAGTCGTCAACAGATACTCCCTGGTAAGATTCAGGAATCGGATCTTCGAACTCTTCAGACGTGCCCTGTCTAGATACAGGAATCGAGTCTGGTAATGTAGTCGTCAACAGATACTCCCTGGCAAGATACAGGAATCGAATCTTCGAACTCTTCAGACGTGCCCTGTCTAGATACAGGAATCGAGTCTGGTACTGTAGTCGTCAACAGATACTCCCTGGCAAGATACAGGAATCGGATCTTCGAACTCTTCAGACGTGCCCTGTCTAGATACAGGAATCGAGTCTGGTACTGTAGTCGTCAACAGATACTCCCTGGCAAGATACAGGAATCGGATCTGGAACCACGACAGTTGATAACAATTATCTTTGTATTAACTTTTGTCCTGAAAAGACAAAACGTTAGTTGTATGCGATGCCATGATGTATGACATGCGAGATGTTCTCAGAATGAATGAGATTGTATGTTCATGATGCGTATATGCATGCTATAATGTATGAAAATGTGTTGTTTATGAATGTATGTTTTCGTCTAGGAAAATAAATCCTTGACGGATGCCGGGAAGTCAAATCCTGGGCTGATGTGAATAGCATTCTTTGTTTCTACTGGGGAGTGATGGTTGCAAGAATGAACCGGTAGGAGAAGACGACTCCGTTGGGGAATAAGCTTGGCGAATGGACTAACTCTGCAGGGAGGAAGGTACTCTAGCGATCTTGCTGAGAAACGATACTCTGTGGGGAGAGAGATACTTTGTTGAAATGTTGTATGAGAACTCCGCTGGGAATACCGTTGTCATGTTGGAAGTGTTAATAGACTTCGCTGGGGATGAGAAGGCTTCGTCGACGACGCTCTTTCCGTGGCTTTTGGCTGAGGATAACCCAGTTATATCCTGTTAAGGAAATAACTCTTTGAATAAAGCCGGACGACGCGTTCGTGCTCTGCGAGGGACAAGCTTCCAGAATCTACTGGGGATAAGCTTGCTGCTTGGGGAGATGAATTCCAACTTTCCTGGGGAACTTGGATTGGATTCTCTGGGGAGGTTTTGAATTGCCCCGGGGAAGTGACTCCATTGAATGTTTGGTATGCCGCCGGGGAACAATCTTAAATCAGGACCGCCGGGGATGTTTGTTAAGACTGTATGCTGCTGGGGAAGGTTGAGACCTGCGGGAGGATACCCAACTTCCTTAAGGTTGATAACTGCTTTGCTTGAGGAGAGTATACTGCTTGTTGGCTCACTCTCTGGGGAATTAAGATACCTGGTTGTGTTCTTCAACTGAACCTACCTTGATACCTTGGAGGACAGAACAAATAGATCGCTTGGACAACTCTTTATTGCCCCTGTTTCTGAGGTATGAGAGGAAGACCTGTGAGGTGCTGATAGTTGTTGATGGACAAACCTTCTTCTGATAGGCAGGTGACAAGATGACAGGACATAGTCGTACGCTTTGATCCCTAACTTTTGCCTGGACTGCCCTTTCGGGTTTTCAGTCCACCGGGATACCCCTTTTTGCCCAAGCCGCCTTTTTAGGTTTTCGACTTGCCGGGTGTACAGATTTTTTTCATTTCATCCCTTCATTTTGCCCGAACCCTTTTGGTTCGCCGGGAAGCCCTAATTTTTGCCTAGGTATGTCAACCTAGCGGGTCTTTGATTATGCGTAGTATTCTTTCGACTATGTCCATGTTCTTAGAATGCAGGGAGGTGCCCCTGGCTGTTTATGTTGCCATGTTACCAGAAGATGTCTGATCGTGCAAGATTCGTTGTTGAAATGCCCCAAGTGACTTAGGCGGAGATTTGCCCCAGGCTATTTGGCCTTTGAGAGATTCTCCGAATCTTGATTGGACTGCCCCAGATGATTGGACCATGATCATGTTGTGCCCCTTGATTGGAGGTACTTCTGTTCATTAGGCATTCGTCGTGCGAATTTCTCTGCTGTTCAAACAAAAAGTCATATGCAAACAAAGTTATGTCAAAAATGTAAAGCTTATGTCTGTCTTGAAGATTTTGAAAAATGCATTTTTCAGTAAAACCAGCAAATTTTGTAAAATGTGATGTCAACTCAATATTTTATAGCAAGCCTTAAGGAGTCAGGATACCTTTGTAACAATATGCTTTCGAACTAACCCATGCTTCAGCTAGGACTTTTAAGGGTTATAACGTGGCTTGGTTCACGGTTCAAGAAACAAAGGATAAAGGCTCAAATCTATTTGTACCCACCCGCTCTTCGTGATGTTCTTCCAACCTAAACTCAGCTGATCGTGCGTTAGACCTTGTTTGAGTCTTTTCTTTGATATACCAATGATGGTTCAGATAATGATGATTTATTCTGAATGGGCAGTCATTTCTTTTTGTTGAGGGTTTGTGTGACCTCCTTTTTTGATTTTATTATCCCTTTTTTTTTTTGCCTGAACTGTTTTTTTTTTGTGATTACAGTCAGCGGGATGCCCCAGTTTTGTAAGTCTCCTTCATAGGTTCTGACTTAATGGGTTTTTATTTTTTGAGATATAATGACTGCCTATCTGTATGATTGTTCGGAACCATCACTGTCTTTCGTTTTGTAAGGACCTCTTTGGTGCCGTTCGTTATGCACTTGGATCAACTGAGAGACTACCCTGCCCCAGGTTAGGATTAAGGGTTTTAAATTTCGAAAAGAAAAACTCCTACTTCTTTGGCTGAGAGGGGTTGACGAGGGATTATCTTCCTTATAACTCCAGTGTTTAGGAATTGAAATAATGCCTGTACCTCATCAGCGGGGTCTATTCAAAAGCATACTGTAAAGATCGTGGTATCGTTTTCATCATCCTCCCTCAAGAGGCTTAGAATTATTAACCGAGAATTGATCATCACAGAAAAATGAAAACAATTTGCATATAGTGAATACGAAATAATTACTTCAAAACAGACATGTGTAATGCATTAATGAAATAACAATGTTTAACATGAATAAGTGTTTGAACAATCAAAAGAAAATTACAACTTGAAAATTCTAATAAACACAAGTCTTCTAGCCTCAGGGCTTGTTACTTCAAATGGTGAACCTCGCAGGGATAGTAGAAGAACTCGACCTGACCATCTGGGGTGAATTCCACAGCTCCTTCATCAATCAGGCTTTGGATTTTGTACCTCAACTTCCAACAGTCATCAGTATCATGCCCTGGGCTGTTAGAATGGTATGCGCACCTGGCCCCAGGATTATAGTTGGGTGAAGAAGTCTTAGGATTAGGGTGAGGTCCTATCAACGTCAACAGATTCAACTTCAACAGGTGTTGCAAAGCTTGGGACAGCGACGTGTTGAGCTGGGTGAATTGCCTTCTGGGCTTGCTCTGATCAACCCGTTGCTCTGGGCGAGGTTGTGGTTGGAGCTGTGAAGTAGTAGCAGCTTGGAGAGGTCTATTCATTGAACCAAGCCTTTGACTTCTTGGAGGCTGATTACCAGTTTGGTCTCCAGCCTTGGCTACTTGCTTCATACTGTCTTGCTGAAGCTGGTTGATCACAGTTATCAACTCTTCTTGTTCCCGAGCTAAGCCTTGGATAAGGGCCATTTGCCCCAGCATCTGAGTCCTCATTATGTCTATCTCAGCTTGCATATGTTTCAACCGTTCATCTTTACCGTCTTCTGGACTGTTCTTGACCAAATTCCCCATGAGGAGCGTTCTCAACTCTTCCTGCCCCTTGGATAGGCTTAGGAAGATCTCCCTGAACTGAGTCTCTTGAGTAGGGAACTCCTGGGTGTTTGATTGGAAAGCCATTGCTGAAATAAACAGCGAAGAGGGTAAGTAGCCTGTAACAAGGGTACCTGTTATGCAATGATGTGTATGATATGCATGCAATGTTTTCAAGGATCTCGCGGGATAAACAGGAAATTTTGTTAGCATTTGGATCCGGTAGCTTGATTGAAAGAGCTTCATATTTGTTGGGAATCTTTCTTCCAAGGGTCAAAGGCTCACCATATCCAGTGGGTCATAGCCTCTGACTTTAGTCATCATGTCTGGTTTTGATTTCCAAACAACCTTGGTTAAGGGAACCTTCTTCAAGAGTCAAAGCTCACCATATCAAGTGGGTCATAGCCTCTGACAACCTTGGCTAGAGGAAAATAAATCCTCTTTGCCCCTTGCTAGATGTTTGATTCATCATGACCTGCATCACAGACCCTTGAGATCCTTGAAATGGGTTAGTCCTTATGCAGGATGTATGCAATGGTATGATGTCATGCTATGCATGGGGGTAATGTAAGTAACCCTGTTATGAGTCCCAATTAAGGACTGCAAACCAAAACCTGCAAGAAACTCAGTAAACTTTGTTATGAGTCCCAATTAAGGACTGTAAACAAAACCTGTAAGAAATTCAAGGGTCAGATAATAAGCACGCAAGTAGTTCAAGTACGAAGGCACACAAGTCACACAAGAGAAACCCTTAGAGTTTAGGCCAGCATGGGGTCTAGGTATTACCCTCTTGAAGTTGGTGGGCTCAAACCTGTCCTATCAAAGTAACCGGGTTCTAAGGATCTCAATATCATTGGATTGCTTTCGTTGTTCATCGTTTCGATTTGGCCACTGACTGGCGATCAAAATATCCCAAGAAAACAACCCTCAATTGAGTGTAGTATCGAGTATCAACCGACTTCGGAGTACACCAAAGTAGTCATCTCACTACCCTAAAGAGGCCAAGATGGTTCAATTAAGGTTCCTAAGGTCTGTTGATGCTTCATGACACCACATGGAGGCCCCGTACTCTCCTTGATTGACTCAAGGGTTACCGGTACACACCAAAGTGCCACATCAACGTAGCAGACTGCTTCAACCATGTCGGTATACCCCGCACAGTTCCCTCACAGCCTTGTTGCTACTTTCTAAGAAGGTATCCCCCAGATCCGGGTTAGGATCTATAGAACTCCCAAGCAACCCACAATAATAAAGCAAGCAAAGAAGACAATTGAAAACACAGTGATCTTAATCCTAAGGTACACCTCACTTTATATAACTTCCCCAGCAGAGTCGCCAGTTCTGTGATCGGTGGATCTGGAACTGACTGTTTAACGCTGGTTCGCGAAATGTCGCGGTAAGCAAGAGTCGCCACCGTCTTTTATTTTCTCCAACATGGAAAGGACAAAAGCACAGAAAAATTCCTTATTAAGATTAGTTCTCGGTTCGGGAGGTAGATTTATAGAAAGGGAAGGTGTTAGCACCCTTTCTATCCATGGTTATCCATGGGCTCTTAGATACTTGCTCATTTTGTTTTCAAAATGTTTGTTTGCTTTTCAAAGTGAGTGGGTTTTGAAAAAGTTTCTTTGAAAGTTTCAGATCGAATCTTGTATCAGTCCTCAAGAGTGTTTGAAAAGTTGTTTTTGAAAGCTTTTTGCAAAGTGTCGGTGTGAAAAGGAGTTTTGATTTGTTTTGAATTAGAGCAAGTATCTATGAGTCATCTACCTACCCTAAGGAATTAGTCTGTGTAAATGTCCTTAAGATAGTGCTATCCCATCATTGAGAGGTAGGTAGCACCATCGTTGGAGGTGTTCGGGTCAATTCGAGTTTAGGGTCAGTGTGGTCACCAGGCAATAGTAAGACACCTTAGAAGCTACCCTTATGCCATTGATCTTTTTATTCCGAGGCAACCGTTCTGAGGCAACTTATTCGAGGCAACTAGATCAATGGAACATAAGGACTTACTAAGACGTCCTGTACTCAACGACCACGTTTCGAGGGGCAAGGCAACAGGGTGATCACCAGAGCAACAATAGGATACCTTAGAAGCTACCCTTATGCCATTGATCTTTTTATTCCGAGGCAACCGTTCCGGGGCAACTTATTCGAGGCAACTAGATCAATGGAACATAAGGACTTACTAAGACGTCCTGTACTTGATGACCACCTTTCGAGGTAAGGCAACAGTGAGGCGTACCCTAGGGGTGGTGTGTGAATTGTGTGTCATTTTCAGTTTATTGTTTGTCTTGTCATGCATTGGTGATCTACGTTTCGATTTTATTTTTGCGCATTCATTCTTTCATGTTATTGTTTAACAGTTAAAGGTGCGGGAATTTAAAGTGCGGAAAATAAAAGTCCTACGCTATTACAAGGCGCGGGTCTACATCGCCAAATTAAATAAAGACCCGATTTGAATAAGTAAAATGCGGAAGGTAAATATCCTAATTATCTATTACAAGGCTTTGGGGCAAATACATTATATCTACAAAAGAAATAAAAATAAATGTGCGAAAAGAAATAAGAATCGAGTGCGAGGGCGTTGGACCCTTTAAGGAATTGAATTGAAATTATTAAATTAATTAATGATTAAAGAAAAGAAGTTATTTTATTTTTTATTTTTTTGATGTTTTTGTTTTTTTATGTTTTTTTATGAAATAAAATAGAAAAAGAAATTAAAATGTCAAAAGAAAAGCCTAAGTCTAAATTTATTTTAATTATTAAAAAGAATGTTAAAATGACCTAATTAAAAAACTAATTCAATTATGGTTTATTTACAAAATAAAGATAATAATAATGAAAGTGTTAATTATATTCTTTTTTTTTGGGTTTTTTATGAAAATGTTAGTTAAATTAATTTAATGATAGAGTAATTATTTTTTGGTGTTTTTTTGGATCAATTTTGATAACTAAAAGCAAATAAAAGTCAAATTAATGATTATCTAACAATTAATTAAATATGCATGCAAAAATATTATTTTTAATGTCAAAAATTAAATAAACATTTTTCTGATTAAAATGCAAAAAGGAAAATATTTTTTGTGAGTTTTTAAATGCATGAGAAAATTATTTGAATATAAATTAAATTAGGATTAAAAATATAAAAAAGGGTGAAAAACAAAGGAAACATGTTAATTATGGAAAAGGTGAAAAAAAATGCCTGAACCAGGACTCGAACTCGTGCCTTATGGGAATATCCACTAACGCGTTGCCATCTGAGCCAGCTGTTTCAATTGACATAACAATAAACACTTAATATTATATTGATAAGCAAATAAATCCTGGGAATAAAAAAAAACGCGCGCGGAATTTTGAATGGTCTAATGCCCGGTTGCCACGCCATCGTCTTCTACCTTTTCTGCAAAATAACAAACATGTAGCGGGGGTTTTAAACCCCCCCAAAACACAAGCCTGCAAATAAAAGCGATTAGCTCCTCGTTAGACATAAATTAGGCGCGAGGGGTCCATTGGATTCGTCTCATCTTCCTCAATTCAACCATGGCAGTTTGAGGTTCCAATTTTTGCGTATGTGAGAAACCCCAAATTGAAAGCTTCGGAAAACCTAGATGTCTCCCATGGTGATTTGCATTTTGTGGCCTTACAGTCAAATTAAAGCATACAGGAAGCTTGGTAATAACATCAGCAATGCATAGCAATATTTAAAATGAATTAAAAAGGCATGGAAATGGAGTTTTGATTTTCAAATTTTGGACAAACCGTGGGGTGTCGTGGGGATGCTTCTTTGCGCGTTTGGGCTCGATTTTGATTGCTGGAGATTCCTGGCAATGCAAGGAATGTGTTTTTGATTGGAATAGAGGCTTAAAACGTGCTGCAAGTAGGTTTACAGTTTTGCTTTTTTTCTTGAAAAGTTCAAATGTGTTTTTTTGTTTTTGGGGACTTTTTAGGTTGTGATTTTCTTGTGTTCTGGTGCAGCCTCTTCTCAATTTCGTTTTTGATCCCTTGTATAGGCATTAGGTAATGTGAATCAAAAGGAATTATGGTCTCTTAATGTATAGCATTCAAGTCCAAAATCCTCCATAAACCTCCATAACAAAACTTCCTTTTTTGACTCATTTTTGAATTCTTGCCTTGTTTACTCCCTTGCACGAATTTTGGTAGGCACATAATGATGTTTCAAGGCTAGTTAAGGCCAAATATTCCCTTTTAAATTAATTTTTGAATTTCTTTTGATTTTAAAAGATTTAAAATTAATTAAATCCAATAAAATCAATAAAAATGAAAAAATTAATAAAAAAATCTGAAATAAAAGGTGGGACACGTGGGAAGCATGGCCAAGTTAATTCAAGTGGAAAAAGTGGGCCCCTTTTGTCAAAAATGAGATTTCAAGGATAAATGATTTTGGCCATTTCACAAAAATTTCCCAACTTCTCCAATGCATAACTTGCTCAATTTTTAAGCTTTGCTCATGTTCTTGGACATTTTAGAAAGGTCTTGAAGTCCTCTAAACAATGTCTTTGGTCCCATGTCATTTTGATTTACCAATATCAAGTTATGGCCTTTGACTTAAAGTCCCTTTTTGTTGACTTTTGAAAATGACCTATAATGTTGAAATTGATAACTTTTTGTGAGAGCATTTCTTGGATTTGAAGTATGAAGATGAGTTGTAGGAAATGTCTTTCTCTTCAAAATGAGCTTTGGATGGAATTTTTCTGATAATCCATGTGAAAGTTATGCCTTGGTCAATTTCAGTTGACTTTTTCAACTGTCCAAAAATAGAAACTTTTGCATCTTGATGATTTTTGAGCCAAGTTTTGAGAATCATGATCAAGCATTGATCAAATGATGTTTGTGGCTTCAAAATAAGATGTTGACCAAAAATTTGAACTTTTGACTGTCAAATGACCATTTTGCCCCTACAGTTGACTGTAGTGCAATTAGGGTTTTTGATTGTGCAATTTTGTGTTGAAAGTCTTGAAACTTGATATGAGGATGCTTGACCCTATTTGTAGACATGTGGGACTTTATTGGGCCCTTTGAAACTTCATTTTCTTGATCAGAGCCAAAACCCTAATTTTGCTTGTATAGGAGATCTTTGACTGTGCAACCCTTGGGGAATTTTGCAGCTTGGCTTGGCAATTTCTTGAAGAATATGGGAGGGCAAATTTTGGGGTACAACAGTGAGTGTGTGTAAAATAGCTGTTTTGCAATATATAATAATAAAGAAAGACAGGGAGCGCAAGATTTGAAATGCAAAAACGTCCAATGCTTTTATTAATGATATATGAAAATGGCACACAAAATCCCTCACAAATGAAGCCACGGTGCCCCGGGTAAGACACCGAGCCATAAAGTTTCACGATATTGTCTGTTACAAATTCAAAACAAAGGAGTTCATTACTGAGTAACAAAAGTAATAGGGATGAAGTCTTTCGCTGTCCAGTTGTTTGGTCCACCGTTGGTCGTAGGGTAGATCCAACTTTCAAATTCAGATTCCTCCACGTCATCTTCAATGGCATTTACTCCCGAGTTGCTGATGAACACAGGAGGTCCTCCAATCCTTGTACTACGAACAACCCTTTGAGCTTCCTTCTCAATAACAGCCCAGGCATCTTTTAAGGAAGCCATCTTCAAAGGAGAATCTTCAACCACAGTCTCAGCTGATGCCAGTGTTTGAGGAACCTCTTCAAAGTGTTGAAATGGGGTCTCAATGAACTCCCCGTCCATCTCTATGTACCGGAACGAGTTGAGGTGGCTGACCATGTACTCTTCCTCCCCCTGTACTGTCACAATCTTTCCTTTGACTGGGTACTTCAGCTTCTGATGGAGTGTGGAGGTCACAGCTCCAGCCTTATGGATCCATGGACGACCCAGCAAACAAGAATAGGATGGTCAAATGTCCATCACGTAGAATGTAGAATCGAAGACCTGGGAACCAACTCTAATTGGAATATCAACCTCACCATGCACCATCCTTTTAGACCCATCAAAGGCCCGGACAACAATGTTACTTGGACTTAGCTCTAACCCTTCGCAATCCAACCTGTCTAGAGCTTTCTTGGGCAAGACGTTTAATGGGGAACCAGTGTCAACCAACACATGTGCAAGAGTAGTGCCCATGCATTCAATGGAGACATGCAGGGCATCGTTATGGTTCTTCCCTTTGGCAGTCATATCAGCGTCGGAGAAACCCAAACCATTATCAGCAGTTAAGTTGGCCACACAATCGGTAAACTGATAAGCTGATGTCTCTTGTGGCACGTGGGCCGTCTTCAGGAAGGTAATCAGAGCCTTGGCATGGGCCTCTGAACACAATAACAGTGATAACATAGAAATCTTGGAGGGGGTTTGTCCCAGCTGCTCAACTACATTATAATCACTCTTTTTAATGATCTTCAGAATCTCTTCCATCTCCTGTTTGGAAGCTTCAACATCAATGGTCTTTGGTGCCTCCATCTGGGCAGGCATATCAGCGGTGATCCCTTTGCCCCGAGCGTCAGATGACTCGGCGACAGGGGTAGAACTAAGAACTTGATCAGGAATGACATTAGGCACACTTGCAGGTGTGATGACAATAGGTCTTTGGACAGTTGGTGGCGCAATATCCGGTGAGAAAAGTCTACCACTGCGGGTGACTTTAGCAGGCCCGGTGATGTTGCTGACGCCGGTATTAGTATCAAACTCTTGCTTAACTCCGAGAGCATAAACGTCTGCCCCATAGTGCCAAGGGACAACTTTGTCAGAGGTGTAGGGAATAGGCCCCGGAACAGTGATGATTATGGGTGCAATCTTCTGAACAGGCGTAATTATGACAGGCTTCCTCGAGGGAGCCTTGGGAGAATTATTGAAAATGGTAACAATGGAAACTTCTTCAGTAGGGGTGACAGGAACAACAATCTTCTCAAACAAGATTTCCTTATTATCCATCAGGTTTTGGATGCCTGACTTCAAAGATGGACAACCAGTAGGTGAAACAGAACACATATGGCAACCTTCACTACATCCCGGAAATAAACCGGCTAGCAACAGGTTCCTCTTGACGGTCATCAGCGGGGTAACAATGTCATCCACAGAGGATACAAACAAGTCTTCCTCTACGGCATTCACTCCGTGCTTGGGTATGGGAGTAGTCACAACATTAGGCCTCTCGGGCGCCTCGAACTCAATCTCCTTTGCATCAATTAGGTCCTGAACCTTATTCTTCAAAGCCCAACAATCATCTGTATTATGCCCCGGGCTGTCAGAGTGATAAGCGCAACGGGCATTAGGATTGTACTTTGGGGATGTTGTGTTTGAAATCTTCGGAGCTTCTTTTAGAGTCACCAGATTGGTCGTTAGTAACTGCGGAAATATCTGGGATAAGGTCATGCTGAGGCGAGTGAATTGCCTTCAAGGTCTCTCACCCCTTTGTTGGTTGTGATGCTGAGGAGCACCAGCAGGTTTTGAAATAACCATCACGTTGACAGCTTGGCAGTGTTTAGATCTATTCTGTCTCCTTGAACCATAGACAGCACTAGATTCTTTCTTGAACGGCTTCTTCTCAGTGCTTGATGAGGCACCCTTATGTATCTTCCCAGCCTTGATACCAGCTTCAATCCTCTCACCAATCAAGATAAGGTCTGTAAACCCGGCTGAAGAGTTTCCAATCAAATGGTTAAAGAACGGACCAGACAGGGTCCCCAGGAACATATCAACAAGTTCACGATCCATTAGAGGTGGCTGCACCCTTCCGGCAAGGTCCCTCCACTTTTGAGCATACTCTTTAAATCCCTCACCCGTCCCTATTGACATACCCTGGAGTTGGATACGCGTAGGAGCGAGGTCGGAATTATACTGATACTGCTTATAGAACGCAGTAGCCAAATCTTCCCAGTTACAGATACTGGCTCCATCCAGCTGATAGAACCACTCAAGTTGAGTCCCTGAAAGACTGTCCTGAAAGAAATGGATCCACAAATTCTTATCAGCTGTGTAAGGCTGGATCTTTCTTACATATGACCGGAGGTGCAACTTTGGACAGGAAGCTCCTTCATATTTGGAAAAGGCAGGTGCCTTAAACTTATGGGGAATGACCACCCAGAGGATAAACCTAGGTCTCCGAAGTCCATCCCGGGCACGTTCTGTATCTCCATAGCGCTCAAGCGGTCCTCTAACTGTTTATACCTATCCTCAGCAGGAGGGTACTGTTCTTCATCATAATCTGTCTCATTGTCGGAGACCATGGGGCTAGGAACCCTTCTCTCTTGTGGACTGTCTTTCCCTACAGATGAGGTGGTCAGATCAACCTCATTCTGCAGTCCATTTCCAAACATGTGTCCAGTGTTGAATAGGACGGTCCTCTTCTTCTTCTTCTTCCTCTCATTTAGAATCAGGGTCTTCAAATCCTGTTGACCCTTGGCTAGGCTCATAACCAACTCTTGGAACTGGGCATTCTGGGCCTGGAGGGCCTTGATAGCTTGCTCAGTGGAAGGTTCAGTAGACATGATGATTGCTGAAATAAACAGCGAAGAAGATAAGCGACATGTAAAAAGGGTACCTGTTTATGCAGTGCATGAGATGAAATGCGTATGATTTATGTTTTCAAAGACAATCGGGATTCAAATTTGTAGACAAGAAAGGAAACACACTTTATTAGATTTAACTTCGGAATTTAAATTGTTCAACAAATTGCCCTTAGGCGTTACAAGAATGGAAATACGGAAAAGTAAATAAAACCATAAAAGAAATCCCCAAGGGTCCATCAATGTTCCCATGGCCTCTTCTTCTCAGTGCAGATATAATCATTCAGGATCTGTTCGTTCTCCAATTGCTTAGTCAGCTTCTGGATCTTCTGTTTTTGTTCATTGAACCTCTCCCGATAAGAGTCTCATTCTTCCTGCAGTTGCGCCCAAGACCTCTTCAGTGTGCCAACATCAGTGGGCGTATGAGGATGGAGAATAGTGGGAGGAGCCCTGTCTTTATCAACAACTTCAAGAGTAATAGGCCTGGCAGCTTCGTATGGCATGCCTAACTTCTGGGCACGGATGCGGACCCATCTGAAATATGACTCCATTGGTAGAGAAGTCTTTGGTCCCAACTCAAGTGGGTCAAATTTGTGAACTCTATCTCAAGCCCTGATGAATCTACGACGCAGCTCGTCGCTATCTACCTGAAAATCAAAGACGATATGAGGTATCAACATCTCATGAGGCCCTTCTCTTCTGGCTCTTCCAAACTGACGGAGAGCTAAACATGGGTTATAAGAGATTCCTCCATGGGTTCCGATCAATGGAATATTAGGATACTCTCCACAACGATCAATGACGGCCACCTCATCTAAGCCTCTGAGAGTCCAAATAATGTCATTATCAGTAAGAGACATTGTCCTATGAGCCCAACCCCTTCCTTCTTTGTTCTTCAGTACGGACTTAGGGAGGTGCGAAATAAACCACCTCACCAATAAAGGAGCACATCACATCAAAGTTCCCCGCTTTCGGGCGGTACGAGCGTAGAGCTGATGAAGGATATCACCCAAGAGAGTGGGTACAGGGTTCCACGAGATGAATATCCTTATAGCATTAACATCAACAAAGGTGTCAGGATTTGGAAACAATACCAGACCATAGATTAAGAGAGCCAGAATGTCCTCGTACGCTCTGAAGTCTAAGTCATTCCAGAAACAATTAGCTTTGCCAACCAGAAACTTAGCCAAAAAGCCCTTAACTCCACTTCTAGTCTCCCAGTTAGCCATTACCTCCTCTTTGGTCAAGTGAAGGGCTGCAGCAATCTCTTCAGGCCTGAGAGTCTTTTCCCAACTAGTAAAGGGAGTCTGCTCCAAAACAGAGATACCAAGCAACTCAGAGAATTCTTCCAGGGTAGGGACCAGCTGGAAGTCTTGAAAGGTGAAGCAATGGTATAGCGGATCATAAAACTGGACTAGGACACTCATCATTTGTTGGTCCCACTTTGAGGTGACTAAACCGATAAGAGAACCATGCCTCCTGATGAAGGAATTGGTGTTTGGAATCCTGTCAACCAATTCATTAAGCAAAGTAGGTGGTTGAACAAATTTGAGCTGGATAGTATTCCTACGCATGGGCATCATGATGTCCTACAAAACAGAGCAAAGATGAAACCTTCTTGTCTTTGAAATGGGTTAGTCCTTATGCAAGATGTATGCAATGTTATGATGTTATAATGTCATGGTAAAGGCACACCACAAGTATTCACAAAAGGCAAACATGGTAAAGGCACACAAGTCACACAAAAGAGCCCTTGGATTTCAGGCTGGCATGAAGTTTAGGTACTACCCTCTTTCAGTTTCAGTTGGTTAAGACCTATCCTAAAAATAGTAACCGGGTTCTAGAGGATCTCAATATCACTGACTACCCTCAATCGGTCATAATTCCAGTTTGGCAACCTTTTCTTGCAGCCGGAACCATCGCGAGAGTTTAGTCTCAATGAGTGTAGCATACTGCTACTGTTCTATGGCCAAGTTGGTCAATTTAAGGTTCTAAGGTCAGTTGGTACTTAATGACTCCTTAGAAGACCCATATTCTCCTCGTTCCAACACAAGGGATATCGGTACAGACCAAGGTGTCACACCAATGTAGCTACTGCTTCATCCGTGTCGGTCTACGCCGGGCAGATCCCTCACAGTTTATTGTTACTTACCTAAAAAAGGGTACCCCCAGATCCGGGTTAGGATCTATAAAACTCTGATACAAGCCCACAAATTTTAAAGCATACAAAGCAATACAATTGAAAACACAAGTGATCTAATCCTAAGGTACACCTCACTTATGTAATTCCCCAGCAGAGTCACCAGTTCTGTGATCGGTGGGAATAGAACTAACTGTTTCGGAATGCTGGTTCGCGTTTGCGTTTCGCAAAATGTCGCGGTAAGCAAGAGTCGCCCACCGTCTTTTATTTAATCCAACAAGGAAAGGACAAAAGCACAACAAAAATCCTTTTCGAGATGTTTCTCGGGTTCGGGAGGTAGATTATAGAAATGGAAGGTGTTAGCACCATTTCTATCCGTGGTTATCCACGAGCTCTTAGGTACTTGCTCACTATGTTTTTAAAAAGTTTTGCTTTTCTTGTGTTTGTGGGTTTTGAAAAGAGTTTTGTTTGAAAACTTCGATTTAACTCTTGTTTCTGTCCTCAAGAGTGTATGAAGTGTGGTTGAAAACTTTGTTTGAAAAGTGTAAGTGTGAAAAGTTTATTTTGTTTTGAAAGAGCAAGTACCTGAGAACCTCTACCTACTCAAAAGAAATTAAGCTGTGTAAATGTCTTTTAGACAGTGCTATCCCACTATTGAGAAGTAGGTAGCACCGTCGTTGGACTTTTGGGGTCAATTCGATTAAGGGACATGTGGTCACTAAAGCAATGTTAGGACGCCTTAGCGATAACCCTATTGTCTTAGATCATTTTATCCGAGGCAACTGTTTCGAGGCAACTATGATCTTTAGACAGGAGGACAACCTCTAAAACTTCCTATACTCAATGACCACGTCGAGGCAACCAAGTGAGGCGTACCCTAGGAGTGGCATGTGCAAATGTGTCAATTTTCAGTTATGTTATCTTTGTACATGTTATGGTGAGCTACGGTTGATTTTAATTTAAGAGAGATCTTGACATGCATAGCCTAGTTAGCATACATCTAGCAGTTTAATAGTTGTGGAAAATAAAACAAAGCTATTACAAGGCGTCGGGTATTTACATCACCAAAAACAAACCCTTGAAAAGTAAATTGCGGGAAAGTAAATGAAAGCGGTAAATAATCCTAATTAAAACTATTACATCCTCTGAGCAATTACATTATATGGATCAAAATTATGAAAAAATAATCATACGCGCGAGAAAAATTGAATCGGAGAGTTTTTAGGGTTTTGACCCTATTTAGGAAAGAAAGAGATTTTTGTTTTTTTTTTTGAATTTAAGATTTAAGTCTAAATAAAAAAATGGAATTAATTAATTAAAAGAAAATATTTTTGAGATTTTATATTTTTAAGGAAATAAATTAAAAAATGGTTAAAAGTTATTAAGAACCCTAATATTCTAATTAATTTTAAATTATTGCAAAAAAGTTAAAATTAACCTAATGAAAACTAAATTAATAAATTATTTATTTATTTACAAAAATAATGAAAGTGATGAATTTAATAAAAATAATATTTTTGAGGTTTTCTGATTTTTATTAGGAAAAATAAATTATTTTAGTTAGTAATTAATTAAAAATAATAAAAATAAATCAAGCAAATGAATAATGAAAGAAAATAAAAAATGCAAACTCGGGGGGGTTTGGGCCAACTTTGGAGGTGTATTTTGCAATTCTTGGCCCATTAATATTCCAGCCTCATTTGACTTTCAGAATCTTCCACACGCTTGTTGACTTGGGCACACGGTGGACATCATCTTGTGAACATTGGATTTAGGCTTGGAGACATCTGGCGCACTGAGATTTGAGACGTATGGTGGACCTCAAGGCATGAGAGACGCTGGATCAGCTACAAGAAAATAATAACAATATGTTGGGGGACCTGGGATTCGAACCCAGGCCCCAGTGCTCAATGCTTGTTCTCCCCTGCCACTACACCACCATGCCTCAATTGATATTATAACAATAAGTGATTAATATATTAGCAAACAAATAAATATGCTTGGAAAAAAAATAAAAGCGCGTGATTTTTAAAAGGACGAATGGGAGGGAGACGCATCAGCGTCTTCTTCGTTGAATCACTGGTTTTTTACCTGCGGATTTTTATCCGCAGGAAGGTTCGTAGGTCGTTTCAAAAATCTTCCTTAGGCCATATAAACGTCACCCAAGAACATAGGCGTGTTCGTCCTTGCCTCCTGATCACTCCTATACCAATTATTGGGGCTAATTTTCCCTGTATCAAAAACACCTAAAAAGCAAGCATATGAACCCTAGAATCGGGCATCACAATATAGGACATAAAAACAAAATCGAATATTGCAGTTATGTTAGAAATCAAATAAGAAACATGAATATGCTAATGTTTTGAAGAAAAAGTGCAAGAACTGGAAGTTGGTATTCCATGTTCAGAGGCCAGTTCGCGAGGACTTACAGCGCTATTCAGGGGGTCTTGAGGTCTGGTTTTGATCGCTTTTGCTTCACAGGGTATCAGGCTAGAGAGCTACGTTCTTCTTCTCGTCTGAAAACGCCTCCAATATCGTTCTTGATCCCACACTTTTTCAAGGATTTTTTGCAATTCTTTTTGGCCGTTTTAGCAGTTCTTAGGTCATGAATTAGGTTTAGGAGGCTTGCTTGCATATAAGGCAATGATTCTAGGTCAAGAGTAGGGCTTTAATCCATGTATATTGAAGATTGAATCTTTGATTGACCACCATTGTTAACCTTTCCAAAATTGAATCAAATCTGAGATTTTGTGCACAAAAAGCCAAGACACAAATTTGATTAGGTGTCATATGATATATGAAAGCTGTACAAATCACAAAGATCCTATTTCATTGATTTTTGGATTTTATTTGAATTAATATAGATTTAAAATGAATTAAATCAATAAAAATTAAATAAAATAGAAAAATAAATGTTTGATCCTGAAATTAAGTATGGGACACGTGTGTGGCATGACAAGACTAAATCAAGTGGAAAAAAGTGGGCCCTTTTGTCAAAAATTGGAGTTTTGAGGATAGTTGACTTTTGGCAATTTTGGAAAAATGCCCAACTTCAACAATGCATAACTTCTTCAATTTTGAACTTTTGGAGGTGCTCTTGGACTTTTTAGAAACCTTGATATGTCCTATAATCAACCCTTTTTGCCTCATCTCATTTGGATTTACCAATATCAAGTTATAAGCTTTGGAAAAAAAGATGTTTTTGTTGACTTTCAAAAATGACCTATAATGTCCAAATTTGTAACTTCTTGTGGGTGCATTTTCTGATCTTGGGGTATGAAGATGGATTGTAGATAATTGCATCCTATTCAAAATGAGCTTTAGATGGGTCATTTCTCATAAAGTATGAGAAAGTTATGCTTGGTCAAAGTTGAGTTGACTTTTCTATTGTCTAGAAATAGTAACTTTTGCATCTTGATGATTTTTGAGCTATTCTTGTGGGATCATGATCAAGACTTGATCAAATGATGATTGTGAACTCAAAATAAGATGTTGACCAAGAATTCTGACTTTTGACTGCAAAATGACCATTTTGCCCTTGTAGTTAAATGTAGATCAAATGGAGCTTTTGTCTGTGCAAATTGGCACTGTGAGTCTTGAAACTTGGCATGTAGGTGCTAGAGGATGTATATAGGCCTATGAGACTTGATTGAACCATTGAAAACCCCAAATTCCTTGAAAGAACCAAAACCCTAATTTCAACTGTCTACTGCTTAGGAGATGGTTTGACTGTCTAACTATTGAGCAATCTTGAACCATTTGGGGATCATTCTTGACAAATCTTGAGGAGTATGGGAGGGTAAATTTTGGGGTACAACAGTTGCCCCTGTTCAATCTTCTTAAACATGAGGATGTAGATTGGCTTGCGTGTCTTTCGTGATCCGAAGGTGGAAGATGATTGAACACTGAAGTGCCCAGAAATTTGCACTCGCATGGTGTAGTATCAGCAATGTGATGTCGAGAATGGGCTTACAGATGCCATTTGGAGATTGTTGGTAGAAGGATGGGCTTATAGATGACATCTGGAGATTGTTTCTTGTAAGTTGAAAGAAGGAACCTGTGTAGGGTTGCTTCATGATGAGTCCGTGTGAAGCTTCATCTGAAAGAGAGAAGGAACCGGTGTAGGGTTGCTTCATGATGGTCAAGTAGATAATTGTCCTGTCTGGTTTCAGGTATTAACCTATGATCAGTCGTCCACAGAATTTTCCTGGCTTGTTACAGGTATTAATCTGGAACTTGGAAAGATTGGCCTATGAGATAGTTGTCCTGGCTGGTTACAAGTATTAATCTCTGACCTGAGAAAGAAAAATAGCTTTCCTGGCTTGTTACAGGTATTAATTTTCAATCCCTTCGTATATGTGGTTTTCCTGGATGGTTTCAGGTATTAACCTACAATCAGTCGTCTACATATGTTTTCTTGGCTTGTTACAGGTATTAATCTGGAACTTAAGAAAGGTTGGTCGATGAGATAGTTGTCCTGGATGGTTACATGTATTAATCTATGACCTGAGAAAGAAAGATGGTCTTCCTGGCTTGTTACAGGTATTGATCTTCAATCTCTTTATGTAGATAACTTTCCTGGCTTGTTACAGGTATCGATCTACAATCAGTCGTCCGCAGAATTTTCCTGGCTTGCTACAGGTATTAAACTGGGACTCGAAAAGGTTGATGGTAGCCATCTTTTGATTGACCTTTTCCTGAAAAAGGTAAAACGTTAGCTGTATGCAATGTCATGATGTATGAAATGCATAATGTCATGATGTTCTCAAAATAAATGAGATTTGTGCTGTATGATGCGTATGCATGTCATGATGTATGAAGATGTGATGTCTTTAGCTGGGGGAAATAAATCCCGGAGCTGCTGGAGAATAGTGTTGAGTTCTTCGTTTCCGCTGGGGGATGATGAACGAAGAGGGTTTCAAGAATAAACTTGTAGGAGAAGATAACTCCGATGGGGAATAAACCTGGTGAAGAGATTACTCTGCGGGGAATTACTCTGTGGGATGCTTTGTTGAGATTTTAACGATAACTCCGCTGGGGATTCCATTGATAAGCTCTGTTGGGGATTTTGATGATGAATTCCGTTGGGGATAGAAAGAACTTCGCTGGGGATGATCTTTCAGTTGCAACTTGCTGAGGATAACCCAGTTAGACTCTGGTGGGGATAACCTCCTGAATATGGCTGGGTGCAGGGGATAAGCTTTCAGAATCTACTGGGGAAGATGATTCAACTCTGGCGGGGGAGTTTTTTTAGACTGCGCTGGGGAAATGGCTCCACTGGGGGTATCTTGTATTCCATCGGGGAACATTCTTATACTCTGTCGAAGAATATTAAGACTGCCGGGGATGCTCTTTACTCTTGTTGGAGAATATCTTTATACTCCGCTGGGGAATATTAAGATCTTTTGGGGATACCCAACCTTTTTAGGGCTGACAGTAGACTAACTCTGCTTGGGGAGAGTATTGCTGAATGCTGTCTTACTCTGCGGGGAGTGAAGGTATCTTGGTCATATTCTTCAGCTGAACCTACCTTGGTACCTTGGTGGACTGAGCAACTAGACCTCTCAGACAATTCTTATTGCCCCTACTTCTGATATCACCCGTAATTAGTCCTTTGTTTCGTATGCAAATATTTACGAGCAACAATTAATGTCAAATGCATATATCAAAAATGGACACTGGACGTTCTTTGCAAAACAACACAGATAAAGGGAAAACAATTTGCAATTTGTCTGAAAAATGAACTTGTATTGATTTTGAAGTTTGCCTGTAAATAGGCGTTTTTGTACAAGAGGCTTACATCCTAGTAAGAGAACGCTGCCGAACAAATAGGATTTATACAATTTGTAAAAAGAAAACAAAACAGCTATGTGAATAATCCCACTGGGTTCCAACTCTGCTATCGCCTTTATGTCTTCAAGCATCTCATCACTTTGCTGCTTAGTTGAAGATGAATCTGATTGACTGGTGTCGTCCGAGCCTGATAGTTGATACCAAAGTCTGGATGCAGGGTGATCCAATGAGGCATAGTATTATGCTTATCCCTAACTTTTGCCTGGACCTCCCTTTCGGGTTTTCAGTCCACCGGGATACCCATTTTTGCCCAAGCCGCCTTTTCAGGTTTTCGACTTGCCGAGTGTAGAGATTTTTTTATTTTCATCCCTTATTTTTGCCCGAACCCTTTTGGTTCGCCGGGAAGCCCTTATTTTTGCCTAGGCCAGTCAACCTAGCGGGTCTTTAATTATGCGTAGTATCTTTTTACTATGTCTGCATTGGCGGGGTGAGGAAGGTCGTCACCATCCATGGTGGTTAGAATCATCGCTCCTCCTGAGAAGATGTTCTTAACCACAAATGTCCCTTCGTACGTAGGGGTCCATTTGCCCCTGGGATCACCTTGAGGCAAAATAATGTGCTTTATTACAAGGTCCCCGACTTGATACTCTTGTCGTCTGACTTTCTTGTTAAATGCCTTGATCATCCGTTTTTGGTATGTCTGACCATGACAAATAGCAGTGAGTCTCTTTTCGTCGATTAGGTTTAGTTGATCAAACCGGGTCTGGATCTAGTCGTCTTCTCTTAAACCTATATCTTTCATGATCTGAAGAGAGGGTATTTGAACTTCAATGGGCAGGACTGCCTCCATGCCATATACCAAGGAATAGGGTGTTGCCCCTGTTGACGTCTGTGCTGAGGTACGGTACCCATGAAGAGTAAATGGTAACATCTCGTGCCAATCTTTGTAGGTCACTGTCATTTTCTGCACAATCTTCTTAATGTTCTTATTAGCTGCTTCTACAGCCCCGTTCATCTTCGGCCGATAGGGAGACGAGTTGTGGTGCTGTATCTTGAATTGCTCGCAGAACTCAGTGATCATCTTGTTGTTAATATTGGTACCATTATCCGTAATGATCCTCTCTGGTACACTGTATCGACAGATTAGGTTGTGCCGAATGAATCGTGCCACGAAGTTCTTGGTAACGGTGGCAAAGGAAGCTGCTTCAACCCACTTTGTAAAGTAATCAATTGCTACCAGGATGAACCGATGCCCGTTGGATGCCATAGGTCTGATCTCGCCGATCATATCAATGCCCCACATTTCAAAAGGCCAAGGTGCTGTCAAGACGTTCAAAGGAACTGGAGGAATGTGCACCTTATCAGCATAGATCTGGCACTTGTGACATGTCCGAGAATGCTGGTAACAGTCGGCTTCCATCGTGGACCAGTAATATCCTGCCCGAAGGATTTTCTTTGCCATGGTATGTCCACTGGAATGAGTTCCGAAGGTACCTTCATGCAACTCTACCATGATCCTTTCCGCTTCAATCTTATCCATGCAACGCAGTAAGGTTGAATCATGGTTTCGTTTGTAAAGAATGCCATTGCTGATGAAGAACTTTGCCGCGAACCTTCTCAGAAACTTCTTGTCATTAACGGATGCACCCTCGGGGTATTCTTGAGCTTCAAGGTACCTCTTTACTTCATGATACCAAGGCTTTTCTGTTACCTCTTCGGTCTCAAGATCACAACAATATGCAGGTTCATCCACTTTCCAAATAATGATTCGGGGAGCCTCGTTGTCCCACTTGACTTTGAACATATAAGACATCGTAGATAACGCGTCCGCCAACTGATTTTCCTCTCTTGGGAAGTGTTCAAAGGTTATTTCCTCGAAGTGGGGAAGCAACGTCAATACATACTCCTTGTAAGGAATAAGATTTGGGTGTTTCGTATCCCATTCTCCTTTGATCTGTCTGATCACGAGAGCGGAATCTCCGAAGACACTCAGAAACTTAATCCTTAGGTCAATTGCAGCTCGAAGACCCATGATGCATGCTTCATACTCCGCCATGTTGTTGGTGCAGTTGAAACATAGGCGGGCGGTGAGGGGAGTATGAGAGCCCTTAGGAGATATGATCACAGCGCCAATACCGTTACTCAAAGCGTTTGAAGCTCCATCAAAGTGCATAGACCATCAGGATCCTTCCTCAGGTCCTTCATCCGGTCCAGGTATCTCGCAATCAGTTACTACCATGATATTCTCGTCTGGAAATTCAAAGTTCATAGACTGGTAATCATCCACTGCCTGATGTGCCAAATGGTCTGCCAACACACTTCCCTTGATTGCTTTTTGAGTCGTGTACTGGATGTCATATTCAGTCAGGATCATCTTCCATCTTGCTATTCTTCCGGACAAGGCAGGCTTTTCGAAGATATACTTAATTGGATCCATCTTTGAAATCGACAGAGTAGTGTGAGTCAACATATACTATCTTAGCCGGCGAGCAGCCCATGCCAAAGCGCAGCAAGTTTTCTCGAGCAGTGAGTATCGGGTCTCACATTCGGTAAACTTTTTGCTAAGGTAATAGATAGCGTGCTCTTTTCGTCCAGACTCGTCATGCTGACCTAGCACACACCCCATTGAATTGTCACTATGATCGGTGGGAATAGAACTGACTGTTTCAGAATGCTGGTTCGCGTTTGCGTTTCGCAAAATGTCGCGGTAAGCAAGAGTCGCCACCGTCTTTTATTTAATCCAACAAGGAAAGGACAAAAGCACAGCAAAATTCCTTTTCGAGATGTTTCTCGGGTTCGGGAGGTAGATTATAGAAAGGGAAGGTGTTAGCACCCTTTCTATCCGTGGTTATCCACGGGCTCTTAGGTACTTGCTCACTATGTTTTCAAAAAGTTTTGCTTTTCTTGTGTTTGTGGGTTTTGAAAAGAGTTTTGTTTGAAAACTTCGATTTAACTCTTGTTTTTCTCCTCAAGAGTGTATGAAGTGTTGTTGAAAACTTTTGTTTGAAAAAGTGTAAGTGCGAAAAATTGGTTTTGTTTTGAAAGAGCAAGTACCTAAGAACCTATACCTACTCAAAAGGAATTAAGTTGTGTAAATGTCCTTTAGACAGTGCTATCCCACTATTGAGGAGTAGGTAGCACCGTCGTTGGAGTTTTCGGGTCAATTCGATTAAGGGACATGTGGTCACTAAAGCAATGTTAGGACGCCTTAGCGGTAACCCTAATGTCTTAGATCATTTTTTATCGAGGCAACCGTTTCGAGGCAACTATGATCTTTAGACAGGAGGACGACGTCTAAAACTTCCTATACTCAATGACCACGTCGAGGCAACCAAGTGAGGCGTACTCTAGGAGTGGCATGTGCAAATGTGTCAATTTTCAGTTATGTTATCTTTGTACATGTTATGGTGAGCTACGGTTGATTTTAATTTAAGAGAGATCTTGACATGCATAGCCTAGTTAGCATACATCTAGCAGTTTAATAGTTGCGGAAAATAAAACTAAGCTATTACAAGGCGTCGGGTATTTACGCCGCCAAAAACAAACCCTTGAAAAGTAAATTGCGGGAAAGCAAATGAAAGTGGTAAATAATCCTAATTAAAACTATTAAATCCTCGGAGCAATTACATTATATGGATCAAAATTATGAAAAAATAATCATACGCGCGAGAAAAATTGAATCGGAGAGTTTTTAGGGTTTTGACCCTTTTTAGGAAAGAAAGAGATTTTTGTTATGTTTTTTTTTTAATTTAAGATTTAAGTCTAAATAAAAAATGGAATTAATTAATTAAAAGAAAATATTTTTGAGATTTTATATTTTTAAGGAAATAAATTAAAAAATGGTTAAAAGTTATTAAGAACCCTAATATTCTAATTAGTTTTAAATTATTGCAAAAAAGTTAAAATTAACCTAATGGAAACTAAATTAATTAATTATTTATTTATTTACAAAAATAATGAAAGTGATGGATTTAATAAAAATAATATTTTTGAGGTTTTCTGATTTTTATTAGGAAAAATAAATTATTTTAGTTAGTAATTAATTAAAAATAATAAAAATAAATCAAGCAAATAAATAATGAAAGAAAATAAAAAATGTAAACTCGGGGGGGTTTGGGCTAACTTTGGAGGTGTATTTTGCAATTCTTGGCCCATTAACATTCCAGCCTCGTTTGACTTTCAAAATCTTCCACACGCTTGTTGACTTGGGCACACGGTGGACATCATCTTGTGACCATTGGATTTAGGCTTGGAGACATCTGGCGCACTGAGATTTGAGACGTATGGTGGACCTCAAGGCATGAGAGACGCTGGATCAGCTGCAAGAAAATAATAACAATATGTTGGGGGACCTGGGATTCAAACCCAGGCCCCAGTGCTCAATGCTTGTTCGCCCCTGCCACTACAGCACCATGCCTCAATTGATATTATAACAATAAGTGATTAATATATTAGCAAACAAATAAATATGCCTGGAAAAAAAATAAAAGCGCGCGATTTTTAAAAGGACGAATGGGAGGGAGACGCGTCAGCGTCTTCTTCGTTGAATCACTGGTTTTTTACCTGCGGATTTTTATCCGCAGGAAGCTTCGTATGTCGTTTCAAAAATCTTCCTTAGGCCATATAAACGTCACCCAAGAACATAGGCGTGTTCGTCCTTGCCTCCTGATCACTCCTATACCAATTATTGGGGCTAATTTTCCCTGTATCAAAAACACCTAAAGAGCAAGCATATGAACCCTAGAATCGGGCATCACAATACAGGGCATAAAAACAAAATCGAATATTGCAGTTATGTTAGAAATCAAATAAGAAACATGAATATGCTAATGTTTTGAAGAAAAAGTGCAAGAACTGGAAGTTGGTATTCCATGTTCAGAGGCCAGTTCGCGAGGACATACAGCGCTATTCAGGGGGTCTTGAGGTCTGGTTTTGATCGCTTTTGCTTCACAGGGTATCAGGCTAGAGAGTTACGTTCTTCTTCTCGTCTGAAAACGCCTCCAATATCGTTCTTGATCCCACACTTTTTCAAGGATTTTTTGCAATTCGTTCTGGACGTTTTAGCAGTTCTTAGGCCGTGAATTAGGTTTAGGAGGCTTGCTTGCATATAAGGCAATGATTCTAGGTCAAGAGTTGGGCTTTAATCCATCTATATTGAAGATTGAATCTTTGATTGACCACCATTGTTAACCTTTCCAAAATTGAATCAAATCTGAGATTTTATGCACAAAAAGCCAAGACACGAATTTGATTAGGTGTCATATGATATATGAAAGTTGTACAAATCACAAAGATCCTATTTCATTGATTTTTGGATTTTATTTGAATTAATATAGATTTAAAATGAATTAAATCAATAAAAATTAAATAAAATAGAAAAATAAATGTTTGATCCTGAAATTAAGTATGGGACACGTGTGTGGCATGACAAGACTAAATCAAGTGGAAAAAAGTGGTCCCTTTTGTCAAAAATTGGAGTTTTGAGGATAGTTGACTTTTGGCAATTTTGGAAAAATGCCCAACTTCAACAATGCATAACTTCTTCAATTTTGAACTTTTGGAGGTGCTCTTGGACTTTTTAGAAACCTTGAGATGTCCTATAATCAACCATTTTGGCCTCATCTCATTTGGATTTACCAATTTCAAGTTATAAGCTTTGGCAAAAAAGGTGTTTTTGTTGACTTTCAAAAATGACCTATAATGTCCAAATTTGTAACTTCTTGTGGGTGCATTTTCTGATCTTGGGGTATGAATATGGATTGTAGGAAATTGCATCCTCTTCACAATGAGCTTTGGATGGGATTTTTCTGATAAACCATGAAAGAGTTATGCCCTTGTCAAAGTACAGTTGACTTTACTACTGTCCAAAAATAGTAACTTTTGCATCTTGATGATTTTTGATCTATCCTTGTGAAATCATGATCAAGACTTGATCAAATGATGATTGTGAACTCAAAATAAGATGTTGACCAAGAATTCTGACTTTTGACTTCAAAATGACCATTTTGCCCTTGCAGTTGACTGTAGATCAAATGGAGCTTTTGACTGTGCAAACTGGCATTGTGAGTCTTGAAACTTGGCATGTAGGTGCTAGAGAATGTTATAGGCCTATGAGACTTGATTGAACCATTGAGAACCCCAAATTCCTTGAAAGAACCAAAACCCTAATTTTGAATTGACTGCCTAAGGAGATGGTTTGACTGTACAACCCTTGAGCAATCTTGAACCATTTGGAGATGATTCTTGACATATCTTGAGGAATATGGGAGGGAAAATTTTGGGGTACAACACTTATCTGTGTAAAAGATGAAGAGGTAAGACGATAAAAAGTTCCCTTTGTGAAGTCCATGAGAAGGCTTGAAGGCTGGAATTTTGTTTTCTTTCCTTAAGATAGATAAAAACGATGAGGTGATACAATGCAAAATCAGATCATTAGTGAGCGTAGGAAATCCTAGGTCTCTTAAGAAACATGTGATAAACTCCCAATTAACATTATCAAAACCCTTTTTGAGATCTAACTTGAAGACAACATCACCTTTTTTTTCTTCTTTTTTTCGTCTTGTGCATGTAGCAAACAATTTTCGTGCAAAATAACGTTGGGTAAGAATAAAGAGTATGAAAACATTCTAGAGGAGGGGGGGGGGGGGGGGGGGTTGAATAGACTAAAAAAAATTCTGACTGAAAAACACCTACAGAAGCTGTTTGACCGTCTGAAGTTGTACAAGCTGAGGTTGAACCCGAACAAGTGCACCTTTGGGGTGAGATCTAGAAAACTACTAGGTTTCATTGTAAGCGATAAAGGTATTCAAGTGGACCCTGCCAAGGTGAAAGCCATACAAGAGATGCCAACTCCCAAGACAGAGAAAGAAGTCAGAGGCTTTCTAGGACAGTTGAATTACATTGCCCGATTCATCTCACATCTAACTGCTACCTGTGAACCAATCTTCAAACTGCTGAAGAAAGATCAAGTAGTACGTTGGAATGATGAATGTCAGGCTGTTTTCGAAAAGATCAAAGAGTATCTCCAAGAACCACCCATTCTTATGCCGCCGGTTGAAGGGAGACCTCTAATCCTATACTTGACAGTACTTGACAACTCAATGGGGTGTGTGCTGGGGCAGCATGACGAGTCTGGCCGAAAAGAGCATGCTATTTATTACCTTAGCAAAAAGTTTACCGACTGTGAGACTCGGTACTCACTGCTCGAGAAAACTTGCTGCGCTCTGGTATGGGCTGCTCGCCGGCTGAGACAATATATGTTGACTCACACTACTCTGTTGATTTCAAAAATGGATCCAATCAAGTACATATTCGAAAATCCTGCTTTGTCCGGAAGAATAGCAAGATGGCAAATGATCTTGACGGAATATGACATCCAGTACACGACTCAAAAAGCAATCAAGGGAAGTGTATTGGCAGACCATTTGGCACACCAAGCAGTGGATGATTACCAGTCAATGAACTTTGAATTTCTAGACGAGGATATCATGGTAGTAACTGATTGTGAAGTACCTGGACCGGATGAAGGACATGAGGAAGGATCCCGATGGTCTATGAACTTTGACGGAGCCTCAAACGCTTTGGGTAATGGTATTGGCGCTGTGATCATATCCCCTAAAGGCACTCATACTCCACTCACTGCCCGACTATGTTTCAACTGCACCAACAACATGGCAGAATATGAGGCATGCATCATGGGTCTTCAAGCTGCAATTGACTTAAGGATCAAGTTTCTGAGTGTATTCGGAGATTCTGCTCTCGTGATCAATCATGTCAAAGGCGAGTGGGATACGAAACACCCGGATCTTATTCCTTACAAGGAGTATGTGCTGACATTGCTTCCCCACTTCGAAGAGATAACTTTTGAACACTTCCCAAGAGAGGAGAATCAGTTAGCGGACACGTTGGCTATGATGTCTTCTATGTTCAAAGTCAAATGGGACAACGAGGCTCCCCGGATCATTATCTGGAAATTGGATGAACCTGCATATTGCTGCGATCTCGAGACTGAAGAGGTAACAGAAAAACCCTGGTATCATGAAGTGAAGAGGTACTTGGAAGCTCAAGAATACCCCGAGGGTGCATCCGTTAATGACAAGAAGTTCCTGAGAAGGTTCACGGCAAAGTTCTTCCTCAGCAACGACATTCTGTACAAACGAAACCATGATTCAACCTTACTGCGTAGTATGGATAAGACTGAAGCAGAAAGGATCATGGCAGAGCTAGATGAAGGTACTTTCGGAACACATTCCAGTGGACACACCATGGTAAAGAAAATCCTTCGGGCAGGATATTTCTGGTCCACAATGGAAGCCGACTGTTATCAGCATTCTCGAACTTGTCATAAATGGCAGATCTATGCTGACAAGGTGCACATTCCTCCGGTTCCTCTGAACGTCCTGACGACACCTTGGCCTTTTGCAATGTGGGGCATTGATATGATCGGCGAGATCCGACCGACGGCATCTAACGGGCATCGCTTCATCCTGGTAGCGATTGATTACTTCACGAAGTGGGTTGAAGCAGCTTCCTACGCCACCGTAACCAAGAGCGTCGTGGCACGGTTCATTCGGCACAACCTGATCTATCGATACGGTATACCTGAAAGGATCATTACGGATAATGGTACCAATATTAACAACAAAATGATCACTGAGCTCTGCGAGCAATTCAAGATACAACACCACAACTCTTCTCCCTACCGACCGAAGATGAATGGGGCTGTAGAAGCAGAGAATAAGAAAATCAAGAAGATTGTGCAGAAGATGATAGTAACCTACAAAGATTGGCATGAGATGTTACCATTTGCTCTTCATGGGTACCGTACCTCAGCACGGACGTCAACGGGGGCAACACCCTTTTCCTTGGTCTATGGCATGGAGGCAGTCTTGCCTATTGAAGTCCAGATACCCTCTCTCCGGATAATGAAGGATGCAGACTTGAGCGAAGATGACTGGATCCAGACTCGGCTTGATCAATTAAACCTAATTGACGAAAAAAGACTCGCTGCTATTTGTCATGGTCAGACGTACCAAAAACGGATGATCAGGGCATTCAACAAGAAAGTCAGACGACAAGAGTATCAAGTCGAAGACCTGGTAATCAAGTGCGTCATTCTTCCTCAAAGTGATCCCAGGGGCAAATGGACCCCTACGTATGAAGGGCCATTTGTGGTTAAACATATCTTCTCGGGAGGAGCTATGATCCTAACCACCATGGATGGTGACGACCTTCCTCACCCCGCTAATGCAGACATAGTAAAAAGATATTACGCATGAATCAAAGACCCGCTAGGTTGACACACCTAGGCAAAAATAAGGGCTTCCCGGCGAACCAAAAGGGTTCGGGAAAAAATAAGGGACGAAATGAAAAAATCTGTACACCCGGCAAGTCAAAAACCTGAAAAGGCGGTTTGGGCAAAAATGGGTATCCCGGTGGACTGAAAACCCGAAAGGGCGGTCCAGGCAAAAGTTAGGGATAAAGCGTAATACTATGTCTCATTGGATCATCTTGCATCCTGAATTCGGCATCAATTATCGGGCTCAGCCGGCATCGATCAATCAACTTCATCTTCAACTAAGCAGCAAAGTGATGAGACGCTTGAAGACATAAAGGCGATAGCAGAGTTGGAACCCAGTGGGATTTATTTTTCAGATAGCTGTTTTGTTTCCTTTCACAAAATTGTATAAACTCTATGTTGCTCGGCGGCGTTCTCTTACTAGGACGTCAGCCTCTTGTACAAAAACGCCTATTTTCAGGAAAATTTCAAAATCAATACAAATTCACTTTTCCAGACAAATTGCCAATTGTTTTTCCTTTTTCTGTTTTGTCTTGCGAAGAACGTCCAATGTTCATTTTTGATATATGCATTTGACATTAATTGTTAATCATGTATATTTGTGTGCGAAACAAAAGACTAATTACAGATGACATCAGAAACAGGGGCAATAAAGAATTGTCTAAGCGATCTAGTTGCTCTGTCCACCAAGGTACCAAGGTAAGTTCGGCTGAAGAATGTAACCAAGTTACCTCAACTCCCCACAGAGTAAGACAAGATTCAGCAATACTCTCCCCAGGCAGAGTTGGTCTCCCATCAGCCCTAAAAAGGCACAGTATCTCCAATAAGTCAGCGATACTCTCCCCAAGTCGAGTTAGTCTACTATCAGCCTTAAGGAAGTTGGGTATCCTCGGAAGATCTCAACATTCCCTAGCGGAGTATAGACATTCCCCAGCGGAGTATAGACATTCCCCAGCAAGCATCCCCGGCAGTCTTAATATAAGATTGTTCCCCGGTGGAATACCAGACACCCTAGTGGAGTCACTCCCCAGTACAGTCTGAAAAGTTTCCCCAGGAAAGTTGAATCATCCTCCCCAGCAGGTCTTGGAGCTTATCCCCAGTAGATTCTGGAAGCTTATCCCCTGCAGAGTATGAACGTCCCCACCAGGGTATAACTGGGTTATCCTCAGCTAATTACCCCGGAAAGATCGTCCTCAGCAAAGTTCTTCCTATTCCCAGCGGAGTTCATCAAAGTTCCCCAACATAACTTATCAGCGGATTCCCCAGTGGAGTTTATCATTGAAATCCCCGGCGGAGTCTATCATTGAAATCCCCAGCGGAGCTCTCATCATAAACCTCAGCAAATTATCTCTTCCCACAGAGTAATTCCCCTCAGAGTAATCTCTCTAACAAGTTTATCCCCCGACGGAGTCGTCTTCTCCTACCGGTTTATTCTTGCAACCATCATCCCCAGCGGAAGCGAAGAACTCTACTCTTCAACATCAGCCCAGGATTCCATAAACTCCCGGCCAGTCGTCAAGGATTTATTTTCCTAGACGAAAATACATTCATAGACATTTCACATTTCATACATCCTGCTTACATACATGACAAAGTGCATACAACACTATCTCATTTTGAGCATCATGACATCATGCATCTCATACATCATGACTTCGCATACAACTGATGTTTTGCCTTTTTAGGAAAAAGGTCAATCCAAAGATGATTACTATCAACTATCGCAATTCCAGATTCGATACCTGTATCTAGCCAGGGCACATCTGTAAGTGATAGATTGTAGATTCGATTCATGTATCTAGCTAGGGCATATCTGCATGAAGAGTTTGAAGATCAACCCCTGTAACAGGCTAGGAAATTATCTTTCATTCTCAGGTCAGAGGTCTACACCTGTATCTAGCCAGGAAAGCTATCTCTACCAACCTTTTGCAATTCCAGATTCGATACCTCTATCCAGCCAGGGCATATCTGTAGACGACAATTCCAGATTCGATACCTGTATCCAGCCAGGGCACATCTGTAGACAACAGTTCCAGATTCGATTCCTGTATCTAGCCAGGGCACATCTGTGAACAACCAATTGTAGATTCGATACCTGTATCCAGCCAGGGCATATCTGCATGAAGAGACTGAAGATCAACACCTGTAACAAGCCAGGAAAACATCTTTCTTTCTCAAAGTATGCAAGTGCTCGCTAAGGATTCTCTTACGCGATCAACACTTCCAAATGGCATCTATAAGCCCATTCCCGACAAGGTTCTGTCACGTCTCCAAATGGCATCTATAAGCCCATCCTCCTATCCATCCCATCTCCAAATGGCATCTATAAGCCCATTCCCGCCATCACATTGCTGATACTCCAGCATGCGAGTGCAAATTTCCGGGCACTCTAGTGTTCAATCTCCTTTTACCCTCGAGTCGCGAAAGGCAAACTTGCCAATCTAACTCTTCAGGTTCAAGAAGATTGAATAGGGGCAACTGTTGTACCCAAAAATTTGCCCTCCCATTTCCTCAACATTCTCTCACCACAAGACCCTTGGAGCTTAAGATCCAGTTAGGATTTCCTCAGCTTAAGACTTCTCCTTGCACTGTTGACCCAAATTAGGGTTTGTGTTTGCACAAAGATGTTTTGATCTAAAATGCCCAAGATGACTTTCATGCTTCATTTTGGACTCACAAGTTTATCCATACCAAGTTTCAAGCCTTGATTCCAATCTTAGCCCAGTCAATTGGACAGTTGACCTAGAAATCAGCTGTATTAGGGAAAAAGTCAACTGTGGTCAATTGACAGTCAAACCTCATAAAATTTGACCCTCATCAACATTATGAACTCATATGAACCATTTGGTCAAGTTTGGATCACAATTCCACAAGAAATTTGATCAGATCACCAAAAGGGCAAAATGGTCATTTTTAGGGTTTTGACTGTACAAGGGCAATTTTTGACTGTTTGACCTAGCCAATGACCAACCAAGCTCACATATGGACTCAAGGACCCCATGGAATTGTCTTGACATGTTCAACAATTTCAAAAGATCCCAAATGCACAAGATTGACAGATGAATTTTTCAGTCAACTGAGCCAAATTTGACTGTATACTGAAAAGTCAAACTTTGACTTTTTGGTCAAAATCAAGTGTCAAGATTCATTTTTCATCAAAACATGTCAAATCATGAAACTTGTTCATCAAGAAATCAAAAATCATAAATTAGGGTTTGAAATGAAGAATTTTCATAACTTAGAATTTTTCTAAGTTATGAAAATCCCAAATTTTTTCCTAACTTTGTCCCATTTTTTCATCAAGATACATTTGGATTCAAGGAAAACTCAAAACATGAAAGTTATAGTCCATTGAAAAATATACAACTTTGATTCACAAAGTTTCCTCAAAAGAAGCTTGTAGCTCAAGTTATGAGTTTTGGAACAAGGGTGCAAAACATTCTTAACTTAGAAAAATTTTGACCTATTCTAGGCAGGATTTTTGCCTAACTTCATGACCACTTTTCACATGCTTCCACTTGGAATTTCAACTTGCATTACAAAGATGGATTGTAGTACACATTCCAAGCTTTCCAAAATATCCAAGAACTCATCAAACAACCTTGTGGTTAGGGAGAATCGAATTTGGCAATATAGGCAAAAGTCACTTTGTTCATGAGCCATTTCCATGTTCATAGCTTGTGCATTTTCAAACTCAGCATATGCAAGCTACATTACAGGCCTCTAATATCATTTACACTCCAAAATTATATGCTAATCCATTGTGCCAAGATGTTATTCTATGAGTTTGGTCATTACATGAAGGATTAGTCCTTAATTAGAAAAAGCACTTTATCCATTTTTGAAAAGTATGGCTTTATGTCAAATTTGCAATCCAAGTAGTACAATGCAAATCCTTTTGGCACAAGTTCAGGAACATATCACACTGATCAAGAGGGATGGTTGCAGCATGATTAGGGGGCCTGCACAAGTCTAGAAACCAAGTTGACAATTTTTGCTTAAGTTAGAAGAAACCTTGCATTTTGTAACACAACTCACATTGCTGCAACCACAAGCCAAAGAAAACTTGTTAAACACATTCCAAAGATCAAACCTAAGCTAAGGCACAAGCTAATTACCTTCCAAACCTCATCATTCATCAAAACACCCTCCTACTACAAAAAACAGAGTCACCTCTGCAGTTGGACTTCCATAACTCAATCCATTCGTGCGCCTTGGCCAAAACCAGTTCATACACATTCCATACCACCTATACAAACTATCCCAAGCATTGGACACGACCTGTAACACCTCTAACCAACTTCACCATTTTCACTTTTTCTGTTTTGCAGGTTGACTTCCATAGCTTGATTCATTTGGTTTCAAAGCAAGCTAAAGGTGGGAGAAGCATCCCTAAACTTCAAGCAAGTTGTACAAGTCCTCACATTGCCTTGAGAGTGCCTCCATTGTCAGACACGACCCAAGCTGAACAGGTAAGTTCATGGACTTCTATCTCTCAATCTAGGAAGAGTTAGTTTTAGGTTTATGAATGAAAAATGCTCTACTCATGGCCCTGAAGCTACACATATATTTACTTTCCATTTATATTGCATGTGCTGAGAGAATTTGGAACCTGAACATTAGAAAAAACTTAGGTTAAGAATTAGGGATGGAGAAATTCTCTCTCATTTCTGAGAGTTAGATCAAGTTCTTGGTATGTATGGAATCGTGGCTTGATGCTTGACATTTTTCATGTTATAAGTTTGTGCTAAAAGTCCAGGAATCAGGAGTTGTGGTTGAAGCAAGAGAGCGCGCGCATTTTCAAACGTTTGACTGGAGGTTGAAGACAACCTCTCTTGGGATGGGCCTGAGATTGTTTTTCCTTTTTGCACCACTGCATTTCACATGCACCCCCCTGGCCCATTTTGAGTTTTATTTGCCATTTTTAATTTTTTCCTTTTGATTTTGTTTCTATATTTTTATTAAAGCATGAAAAAATATTAAAAATATTTTTCTCCCATTTTTTGCATTTTTATTTGATATTTATTTGCTTCATCTAGTTATATATGTAAATAGATACATATTATCTTTTATTTAAAAATATTAAAAAATAATACAAACACATTTAATTCCTGATTTTTATTTTATTTTACCTTTGAAAACATTCTATAAAAAATATACTTTCTTTTTGTAAATATTAAATATTTTATTTTTGTACATATTTAATATATTTAATAAATAATATAAATACTTATATATTTATTATAATATTTAGGATAAAAACATAAAAATAATACCTTTTTATTTTTTATTAATATTTAACTTAAAAATCATTTTTTGACAATATACTTTCTTTTTATTTATTTTTTTATACATAATTAATAAATATTGCATATAATAAATAATTAATACAATTTATTTAGCAAAATTAGGGTTTTACCCTAAACCTAAAAAATTCAAAAATTAAACCTTTTTATTTTTGTTTATTTGGCACATAAAAAATACCTTTTACATACATATAAAAATCATTTTTTTTGCATCTTGCATTTTTATCTCAATTTATTTAATTATTGTGCAATTAATTGATTTGTATAATTCAATTTGGATGTAATAGTTAGATTTAAATTTCTTGCTAAAATATCCCCATTTGGACCTTTGTACCCCCCATCCCATATTTGTGTTGTAATAGCTTAGGACCTTTAAATTTCGCACTTTAAAGCTTTCTAATTATAACATGATAGACTTAGGGTTTTGTATGCAAAAATCAACCAAAAATAGTTTGACCTAAATTCAAGATAAACAAGCATGAAAATGGACAACACTAATCACACTTGCACCCCTAGGGTACTCCACTTGTTGCCTTCCAAAATGGACCATATTGCATGTTAGGTATCTTTGGCAAAAACAAAACAATTCAAATGATCATAGTCCCTCGATGACGCTTTTAAAAGTTGTCTAAAAAATGATCAAGTCCCTTAAAGGAAAAATTGCCCAAAGATACTTGGCACCATTGCAATCATGGTCTAAACGATGACCCGCGCCCGTCCCGTTCACATCCTATCACAAGATTGTCCACCAAATACAATGGTGGAACAAAATTGTTAAAAGGGTTAAAACATAGCAAAGATCTTTGAGAAATTTAGGGTAGATAGCTCTTGGTTACTTACCAACTTGCAAAACAAAAACACTTGCCTATTTTTCAAAACCACACATCACAATACATTTTCAAAACAACTTTCAAAAACATTGAAAACTTTTCAAAATACATACACCTTTGTATACATCCCAACATGGATCATTACAAAGGTTGCCACCACATTGGCCTCTTTTCAAAACATTTTCAAAAACCACACACAAAGCACCATTTCAAACAATTGAAAATCAAGGCAAGTTGATCTAAGCAAGTAACTAAGAGCCCATGGATAACCATGGATAGAAAGGGTGCTAATACCTTCCCTTTCTATAATCTACTCCCCGAACCCAAGAAAACATCTCAAAGGTTTTTGCTGTGCTTTTTAACCTTTCCTTAGGATAAAATAAAAAGTCGGTGGCGACTCTTGCTCAACCGAAATATTTGCGAAAACAAACGCAAAACCTCAAGTCAGTTCTCCCACCGTATCATAGTGTTTGACAAATAAACCCATCTCCTCTTATTTAGGAGCTTCTTCATTAGAGTTATCACTTTCTTCCTTTGACTTATTTTTCAAATTTACTTCATTATCTACGAGTTGTTTGAGTTCATTTTCATACTCGGCTAACTTCCTAAATAACTTTGTAATATCCAAAATATTAAGATCATTAGATTCTTTTATAGCCATAAGCTTTGGTTGCCACTCCCTACACATAAATCTCAATATTTGTTAGAATAATCTTTGTTAGAAAAGATTTTACCCAAGTTGATTAATTTGTTGATTAAGTGTAGGAATCTAGTTGGCATGGAATTCATATATTATTTGAATTCTATAAAAAATAGTTTGAACTCCTCTATAAAAATGTTGATCTTAGAATCCATGATGCCATTCGTTCCTTCAAAGAGATTTTGGAGAGCGTCTTGCATACCTTTGGCACTCGTATGATATGAAATTTCATAGAATACTTTCGTGCTTAAAGCGGAGATACATATTTTTCTCGCTTTTAAATCATATGAAGTCTTATTGGTTTTATCGGCTGTCCAATCTTTTGGGTGTTTGACAACGTCCTTATCGCCCGTAGGGATAAATGGTCCCTCGATGACGACATACTATAGAGTTTTATCAACTCATAGTAAGTGTACATACATTTTAACTTTATTATAAGTATAATTATCACCTTGGAAAACTAGCGCTCTATTATACACTCTTTTTGGGTCGTCACCATCCGCCATATTCTCAAAACTTTTTGACTCATTTAGACACAATCAAAAGACCAACTCTTGATGCCAATTGTTGGGTGAGAATATGGAGTAGGAAAATAGTCTAGACGAGGGTTAATAGACTAAAAACAAATTCCGATTGATTTTCCAAAAATATAATATCAGAGGTCTTTCAAAGTTACCCGTAGAATATTTAAAATGAAAATATGAAGATTATACTTTTATTGAATTTTGATCACGTTGACAAATACAAAATTCACAAAACTCACAGATTATTGAACAGTGAATAATTAAACTATTGTATACTACCCAATGCAATCTTTATCTCAGAAACCCATCCAAGATAAGATAAACTCATCTCACTCTCTAAATCACTTCAATGATATCTAACAACCACAACCTTTGGTGACTGCACCAAACAACTTGAAAGATACCTCTCTCAAATAAAGTTCAACCAATACTCTTGACTAACTAACACACTTGGATTTGCTTCAAAGCTTCATCCAAGAAAAAGACACAGTTTATTAACTAAAGGCTTCTGAATCTACATAAACAATTATGTATATCACAATGCATCAAATGGATACAAAAGGTGACTTACAACACAAGAAAGTACACGACTCTCAAAACCCTAAACCCTTATCTTTAGATATTACGATATGTTATACAAGGATTAGTTACAAAGCCCTAGGTCTAAGTTTTCCTTTTATAATCTTCAACTGTCTATGGGCTTCGAAACAACAACATATCAGTTACTGAAAATCTACAGAATCTTCTGCAAAAAAAATAGAGCTCCAATAATTTGTTTCCTAATTTGCCTCCATAAATAGAAAATGATAAACCTCCTTGAAATCAGCTTGAGTCTCTTCAACCTTCAACCTGGGCGCCACATAGGATAGCATAATATTCTCAGAATATTCTGCATCTGTTAAATTTTAAACTGATACAACAGCCCAACTCAACACAATAACGATGTCAATTAACTCTACTTAGGATATCTTTATTCGACATGTTTCTTCTGAAGATATAACTTCTTTGTTCGACATGTTGTTCTTCACAAATTATAACATCTTGTTCAGCAAATAGTTTTACCAAAATTAGTCAAATCTTTAGAACTTTCAGAAAGTATAATAGGTATGAGCTATTTTTTTAAATGTGTGTGTGTGTATATGTGTGTACGTGTGTGTCTGTGTGTGTGTGTTCATGTGCGTATGTGTAAGCATGTGCGTGTGTGTGCGTGTACTCGTACACGCATGTGCGTGTGCGTGTGTGCGTGTACGTGTGTGTCTTATAAAAAATATCTTGTTAAGTTATACGCAGTTTAAAAAAAATTAGATGTGTTAATTTTAATAATAAATTTGAATCATTTACTAGAATACTCTTATTAATTGTACTTATTAAAATAACTAAATAATGTAAAAGTTAATCAATAATGGTATAATAGTAAAAAAAATTGTATTGGTATTGTAAAGTGACAATTATTTTGAAGCACAAAAAAATACAAATGAGACACTTTTTATTAGACACATAAAGTATTCCTTAATTTGTAGCATGAAAAACATAGCATATTGTATTTATGATAAATACAATGATCGAAATCCTTGCTTTCGTAAGAGAGAAGAATATGACTTTACTTTGTTGAATTTGTGAATAGTCCATGAATCCCCCTGTCAAGCTTAAGAGTGGATATTTGTAGCCCCGACTCATGGACCAGTTTTTTTGGGGGAAAATTAGTTCTAATCCCAAATTCTTGGCTGGAACATAGGAATAGGAAGATTAAGTCCTTCCCCCTTTCATAAGAGAAGTAGTTTTCTCCCCTAGAGTTATGATAATTGCGGTTTTCACTCTTATGATGTGGCATGATACGTCTTCATATGTCTGCAGTTCGATTATTCTATATTGGTCCAGGTAATCTATGTTGTAAGCAAAGTAAGATGGACTAGGCATCCACATGCTTGCCACGTGAGGTCGCCCGAAACCACCTTGTGTCTTTTTTCTCTTTTTTGGGGACTAAATTCAACATGGCATAGTCTCTCTCATGGCCCAACTAAAATTATTTCAGTTCAAAGTCCCTCAAGTACGAGGCCTAAAAAGGATGAAGTCATTAAATAAGGTAGACAATAATTCTTTTTCAAGAAAAATTTAAAAAATCAAGTCTCTCAAGTGAGACTCGAAAAGGCGAGTCTCTTAGACAAAACTTAGACAAGTGAATCCCTCAGGCGAGAATTGAATAGACGAGTGCCTCAGGCGAGACTTAGACATACGTGTCCCTCAAGTGAGTGATATGGAAGGGCAGGTCCCTCAAGCGAGTGACGTGGAAGGACGGGTCCCTAAAGCGAGTGATATGGAATTGAAGGTCCCTCATGTGAGTGATGTTTGAATCCTCTAAGGATTTAAAAAAATGAGTCTCTAAGGAGAGACAGAGAAAGGAGATTCCCTCATCCAAAACTTAGACAAATGAATCCCTCAAGCGAGGCTTGGACAGACGAGTGCCTCAGGCAAGGCTTGGACAGACGACCTCAGACGAGGCTTAGACAGACGAGTCCCTCAAACGAGTGTATGGAAGGGAGGATCCCTCAAGCGAGTGTCATGGAATAATCGATCACTCAGACAAGTGATGTTCGGATCCTCTATGTTACGTGATGCATTTCATGCTTACAACATACATTATTTATGTCTTGCTCCATAGCAATATGCGTAAACCTAATGTTAGACAATGCTATATGAATTGGTGTTTTTTTCTTCTCTTAATCTTAAATTTGTCATTGCAATGCCTTTTTTAATTTTATAATTTGCTCGTAATGTTGCTTCATTGTAGACCGGTTGACTGATAAGCTAGTTTTTTTCTTCTCTTAATCTTAAATTTGTCATTGCAATGCCTTTTTTAATTTTATAATTTGCTCGTAATGTTGCTTCATTGTAGACCGGTTGACTGATAAGTTAATTTATAGTTTATAGTTTATGACTGATAGCTTATAATTTACAGCTGATAGTTGAGATTGATAGTTGATAAATTAATTAAAGTGTTTGGTAAAATTAACGATTCAACTAACTTATAAATGTAAAATAACATAAAAAGAATTTAATACATAATTATTTTATTTTAAATTAAAATAAATTATAAAAAATAAAAATGAATTTTTGTTAAAATAATAAAGATAAAAAAGGAAGAAAAAATAATAAACTGTAAATTAAAACGCTATTCAAAATAACATATGAAAAATAAATTATAAGTAAATTAGCAAAATAAATTATAAATTTGTAATAAAAAAGTCATTATTTAGCGGATCAAAATTGTCATATGAATTTATAAATTATAAACTATATACTCAAAAACATGTCTTGCAAAACACAGCCTAAGTAAAATGTTTACGCCTTCGGACGGTATATGCTTATATGCTTAAAACACTTATGTGTTATTGACATAGTGCTTCCATTACCGAATTATTTAAGAAGAGTATATGCCAATTGACATAGGTGGAATTCAGAATTCCAATTAGTAGTCATCACTTTTTAATAATCTAAACTCAGTTATTGGCTTCCTCGTATTTATAACAACAGTGTTTGTCTAAGCTCACAAGATCATGACATGAACGTATATAATTTTCGTCATAAGATGAATGAAGTGGAACTATTCCATTATCAGTATATTGAATAAACTGCTGCAATAATTAGGGTTATTCATATTCACTAACTAATTAAGATTTGAATTGCCGCAATAAACCATGAAAAATACTTTTTCTTTTCTGTTGTTGATTTTCTTCCCACTTCATACCTGCTGTAAGCTTCTCATCTAGTCTCCGTTTGGCTTCTCTGGCTGATCCTCCCAGTTTCTCATCAATCAATGACTGTTTCTGCTTTAACATGCTTCTTTCCTGTTAACAATGAATCAAACCCTATTAATATACTACATGAATGATGGAATGGAAATGAAATATAAATAATAAAGAACACCAACCAATAAAGAGAGTATTGAAGGAGAAGAAGTAGATTGAACGTTTCTGGTATATAAACAGAATGAACGTGTTGTTGTGGGATCACCACGTCCTCCTTCTCTTACTCTGCTTTGATGCAACCGTCTCTTTCTAGCACATTCAACTCCTGGAAGCATTTTTTTATTACCTGCGCTCCAAACACTGTCTTAATGAAAATGGATTATACAAATAAATGAAGAACAAAGGTGAGACTAATCTCTGAAATGAAATATAAATGAATAAGATGGAAATGGGAGACGTGAAGGTTGAGGGAAGGAAGATGGTAACATCCCCGAAGTTTCGTTCCACGAGTCAAACAATCAAGGTGCGATAATGACGCGTTGGTGTTGCGTGTCACTCTGAATTTACCTTATAGAATTAGTAAATTCAAACATATTTATTAATATTTGGATTAAAAAAATATTTACTATTTTTGTTATTGAAGATATTTACTAATTTAGCTTTCAAAATAAGTCTATCCAAATGCTTTTATTATTTTTTGATAGGAAAGTATTTACTATTTTTTTATTGAAGATATTTACTATATTAATATACAAAATTATATAGTATTTCATCTAAATAAATTATGAAAATTGAGGTTGTATTTTTTGAATTTTTTTTTTTTTTGTAATAATCAGATATTAAAAAAAAATTCTTTCAAAAAAAATTACGCAAATAATCATGTTTCAGAGGACTCTCCAAACGAGGAGCCATCTCACTTGGCGCCTACACCTATTATTTAAGGGGAGGCGCCATCTCACTTGGCGCCTAGGAGCTTAGGGCTTGCCCTAAGCCAAGTGAGATGGCGCCTTAGTGCATTTCTAGGACAATTTTCGTATTTTTTTTCAATCTGGTTCGTTGCGTATTCGATATAGGATCAACAAAATTGACTTTTTATTTACAAAAAATGATTACACCCATAAGTATTACATAAAAAAATACAGATTAAAAAAAAACAGATTAATCAGTGGTCTCCTGGAACCCGATAATGACCACCGGTTCCACATCCCCGTCCTCGCCTTTCCCGTGCTAGGTGTCGTCGCGTTTCCTACTGTAGCAGGGTCGATGGCCCAGCGAAGTCAATGCATTCTGGATCCATGAAATCAGTCAGATCTCCATATCTAGAAGATCCGCTTTGGTACAGTCGGTTACCCATACCCTCAAAGTTTGGTCGTGTTGGCGGTGGGTGGGGTTCCATGGTGGGTCTGTAGCATTGATCATCTGAGTACGGGGGGTAGAAAGGAAATGGATCTTGGGGTGTTTGGTATTGAGGATGTTGGGTGGTTTGGTGATACTGTGGTTGATAGTAAGTTGGGTCGGTTGGTTCATAATCTTCCGACATTCCCAGATCAGGGCTAAGGCTGGATGTTGAGGGGCCCATATTGGGATATACAGAAGACTAAAATTGTGTGTGGGGTATGTGGGTGTGTTGGTATTATGATTGGAATTGCGGTTGGGTGTGAGGCATATGGGGGTATTGGTACTGAGGTGGTGATTGTGGTTGGTTGTGGGGCATTTGGGTGTAATTGTGTTGTGGTGGCGACTGTGGTTGGGTGTTTGTGGTTCTGTTTCGTCTGGGGGGTTGGTGGGAGGTTGATGTGTGTTGGGTTTGTTGTTGGGGAAACGAGGGTTGTGCCTATTGTGTTTGTGGGTCAATCAAATACCTTGGATGAGACACGTGCATTTCAGGGTTACTGATCGACCTGTACCAAGATAAATACTGATCTGTGTGTTGCATATTACCATGATTGAGGAAAACTGGGAATTGCAAGACATGTCGGTGACGACTCTTCCACATCTTACACCATTCTGGAGCAAAGTCTTCCCAGTTGGTAAGACCCCACTGGGTGTCGACCCTTTTGAGATGCCACGGGGACAAACAAGTCGGATCACTGGGTATCTCTTGATGCATTCTGAACTGCATCTTCACACGGTCGCTGTGGTGCATCTCCACAACATTGAACCATATGATTGCAGTCTTGGCGCTCCAAATTGCTGCATCCTCAGGGTTTGGTTCATGGCCCAAACTCAAATATGGTCTCCAGACAAACTGCACATAAAATTAAATCAGGTTAATGAAAATGTAATATATAAATAGTTTAAAAGTAGAAAAATTGAAAGGTACGACGTACATCATCCGGGCCTACGTGATCCAATAGATTGCGGTATAGCGCGACATTGAATCTTGGATTCTTGTCGTAATCCATACCCCTCACGCAATACCTAAAGGAAATGAAAAATATTTTATTTTTAACATATATTTGGTGAAGAGATGAACAATAATAAATGATATAACTTGATGACTTACTTTGTTGCGTACGGGAAAACGAATGTGTTGTTATTGACGGGGTTTAGGGACTCCATCCTCCACCAACCCCAGGCTTGAAGTAAAAAAGTGCAGTCATAAAATGTACATTTTTCCTTGATTGCATTTTTGCACAAGGAACTGTATAGGTGGGCTAAAACAGCAGAACCCCAACTATACTTTCTAGTTTTTTCGAAATCTAAGTAAATTTAAATACATAAAATTTACACTATTTCCCGTACTTTCGGGAAATAAAAAGGTTCCAAATAGTATCATTAGATAAGTTCTAGCTTTTATTACCCTGTCTTGCTCGGAGGAATTTTCGTTTAATTCCAAAGTTGCATAATGATTTTTAAGCTCAATTAGTAGTATACCCTAACCTCTCGCACCACCACCTTCAACCATATCACTGCCCAACAATTCTTCACACAGAGAATTGGGTTGTTGAACTGACCCATTAACGGCCTTACCGTCGACAGGGAGACCCAGTAACATGTACACATCCTCTAGCGTAACGGTACATTCACCTATTGGTAGGTGAAATGTATGTGTCTCTGGTCTCTACCTTTCCAACATTGCAAGTATGAACTTTGAATCAATTGTGCAGTTAGAGATCTTTATAACATGTCTGAAACCTATGTATTCCAGATATGGTACGATAAATGGATCGGGAGCCGGGTAGTTGTGAGACCGGATTCTGAATCTTTTGGTATCCTGAGTTAATAATGTAAAGGTGTAAGATTAAGTAAGATGAACAAAGCATTACCAGAAGTATAAAAAATGTATAACTATAAAAGAAACTTACAAATGCTGCAATGTTGTCCCTTGTACCTCTGAGAATCTCCCATTGTGAGAAGAGCCATTGTTGAAAATGCCTGAGATTATGAAAGACTTAGAAATTGTAAGAGATTATGAAAGACTTTGTAGCAGAGAGTGAGAGGATTGTGGGTGCGAGAGAAGTATGTTATGCTCTGTATTTATAGGCAAAAAAATTTCATAGAGTAAGTTAGGTGGTAGCTGGTGCATGCATGCATGATAAGTTTCACTCTTGTAGAGTAGGCGCAGGCTAAGTGGCAGCCTTGGAGAAGGCATCTATGCATGCATGTAACACGATTGGACATTAAGGGAGGCGCCATTGGACTTGGCGAAAGAGTACAAAAATGAAAGGTGTCGCCATCCCCATTGGCGAATAAGAGGTGGCATGAGTTGCAGAGTAGGCCCAGGCTAGGTGATAGCCTTGGAGAAGCCATGCCTGAATGCATGTAACACTATTGGAGGTGATGGGAGGAGACTTACAGGTTACAGTGTAGGTGCAGAGTAGGCACAGGCTAGGTGGCAGCCTTGGAGAAGGCATCTCTGCATGCATGTAACACGATTGGACATTAAGGGAGGCGCCATTGGACTTGGCGAAAGAGTACAAAAATGAAAGGTGTCGCCATCCCCATTGGCGAATAAGAGGTGGCATGAGTTGCAGAGTAGGCGCAGGCTAGGTGACAGCCTTGGAGAAGCCATGCATGAATGCATGTAACACTATTGGAGGTGATGAGAGGAGACTTACAGGTTACAGTGTATGTGTAGAGTAGGCGCAGGCTAGGTGGCAGCCTTGGAGAAGACATCTCTGCATGCATGTAACACGATTGGACATTAAGGGAGGCGCCATTGAACTTGGCGAAAGAGTACAAAAATGAAAGGTATCGCCATCCCCATTGGCGAATAAGAGGCGGCACGGGTTACAAAGTAGACCCAGGCTAGGTGACAACCTTGGAGAAGCCATGCTTGAATGCATGTAACATTATTGGAGGTGATTGGAGGAGACTTACAGGTTACAGTGTAGGTGTAGAGTAGGCGCAGGCTAGGTGGCAGCCTTGGAGAAGGTATCTCTGCATGCATGTAACACGATTGGACATTAAGGGAGGTGCCATTGGACTTGGCGAAAGAGTACAAAAATGAAAGGTGTCGCCATCCCCATTGGCGAATAAGAGGTGGCACGGGTTGCAGAGTAGGCACAGGCTAGGTGACATCCTTGGAGAAGCCATACCTGAATGCATGTAACACTATTGGAGGTGATGAGAGGAGACTTACAGGTTACAGTGTAGGTGCAGAGTAGGCGCATGCTAGGTGGCAGCCTTGGAGAAGGCATCTCTGCATGCATGTAACACGATTGGACATTAAGGGAGGCACCATTGGACTTGGCGAAAGAGTACACAAATGAAAGGTGTCGCCATCCCCATTGGCGAATAAGAGGTGGCACGAGTTGCAGAGTAGGCGCAGGCTGGGTGACAGCCTTGGAGAAGCCATGTCTGAATGCATGTAACACTATTGGAGGTGATGGGAGGAGACTTACAGGTTATAGTGTAGATGCAGAGTGGACGCAGGCTAGGTGGCAGCCTTGGAGGTTACAACCTTACTTAATTCAAATTCAGTATGACCTGTTTAGTCTTACATTTATCAAAATAAGGATTCACTTAATCTGTCAAACCTTCCAACCTTCAAACCTTCATACAATCAAACCTTCAAACCTTCAAACAATCAAACATACAAACCTTCTAATAACTCATAAACTTCAAACCTTCGAACCTTCAAACCTTCAAACCTTCAAACAACCATACACAATGACATTTGCACCCCAATATGTCATCAGTGCACATTTCAATGGTGAGACATACATTTGTCCCACCTCTGGATTTTTGTTTAGAGACACAGACAACATCCAATTTCTTTTAAACGGGAAAGCCAGTTTCTCATACTTCAAAAAACGATTGGAGGCCAAACTTGGACGAGGCCCAGTGACACAAATATTTTATCAGAATCCAGCTTTTTTTGGTAACAACCAAATAATATTTTATAAGGTTGAGGTTCAAGATGACGAGGATCTTCAGAATATATTTTCCAGTCATGTGTATTCTGGGTACGACTCTATTGAGTTGTACATTATGCTGCGAGAGCCTCAGGTGACACAAGTGGTTGATCCTTTGGAGATCGAACAAACAGAGGTAGATGTCGTTGATGAAGAAGAAGAAGATGACGAGTTAGAGTTTGATGAAATGGTGAATGATGATTCCGAAGACGATGGGATACCTGGTATTCCTGCAAACAAGATCTACACACCACCTCCGCACATGACAAACTTCAACATGGGCGGAGATGAACCGTCTTCTGATTTATTTTTCAATCCGTATATGCAGTCGGATGAAAACTTAAAAGAGAAGGACAAGTTTTGTAACAGAGAAGAATGCATCAGAGCCATAAAAAAATTCCACATGCTCAACTCGGTCGATTTTAAGGTGGACCGTGTCAACCCAGAAAGGTACAAGATCAAGTGTGTCCACCCTGATTGTATGTTCAAGCTCACTGCATCATACAGATTAAGAGGTGATTGCTGGGTCATAGGTTCCATGTCTACCCACACTTGTGTCAGTTCTACCCAATCACAGGACCATCGAAAACTTAATTACGATCTCATTTGTCAAGAAATCCTACCACTCGTCAGCAACGACCCATCTTTGAAGGTGAAAACCATCATCTCCCACATCACTACGGTTTTAACTATACTCCGTCTTACCGTAAGGCGTGGTTAGCAAAGACCAAGGCGATTGAAAAGGTGTACGGAAACTGGGAGGAGTCATACCAAGAACTTCCTCGCTACCTGAATGCACTCAAGACTTATTCTCCGGGTACTGTTTACATTCTGGAAACAGTGCCAACATACGCCCAAGATGGTAGTCAACTAAACGGAAATGGAATATTCAGTCGAGTGTTTTGGGCATTTCAACTTTTCATCACAGGGTTTGCATCATGCAAACCAATTATACAAATTGACAGGACTTGGTTGTATGGGAAATATAAAGGCACGCTACTGATGGCAGTTGCACAAGATGGCAACAATAACATTTTCCCAATTGCCTTTTCCCTAGTCGAGGGGGAGACCGGTGGTGCTTGGAGCTTTTTTCTGAAAAACCTGCGAACACACGTGGCTCCTCAACCAGATCTCTGTTTAATCTCGGACAGACATGCATCCATTGAAAGTGCCTACAATAATCCTGCAAACGGTTGGCATGACCCTCCTTCTACGCATGTCTATTGCGTTAGACATATCATCCAAAATTTCATGAGGGAGATCAAGGAAAAAACACTAAGGAAAGCGACTATGAATGCGGGATATGCATTGACACAACCCACGTTCAAATATTACCGTAACGAGATCCGTTTGTCAAATCCGGAAGCTGGTAGGTGGATCGACAATATTCCGGTGGAAAAATGGACTAGGTCATACGACAGTGGCAAAAGATGGGGGCACATGACAACAAATCTAATTGAATAGATGAATGGGGTATTCAAAGGCACACGAAACCTCCCGATCACTTCTTTGGTAAAATCTACGTATTTTAGGATGGCTTCGTTGTTTTCCAAAAGAGGTGAAATGTGGAATGCGGTGTTGCAATCTGGACAACTATGGTGTGAAAGATGCATGAAGTACATTAAGGCAGAAAGTGCCAAAGCCAACACTCATATGGTTATACGGTTTGACCGATACATCCACAACTTTATTGTGAAAGAGACAACCGACCACAACGAGGGCCTGCCAAGACAAGAATATAGGGTTATACTACCTTCTCGTTGGTGCGATTGTGTCAAGTTTCAAGCCTTTCGTATGCCTTGCTCTCATGTCATTGCCGCTTGCGCTTATACCCATCAAGACGCGCTACAACTTCTGTCACACATTTACAAATCTGAAACGTTGCTCAACGTTTACAACAATAACTTTCCTTTGGTAGCAAAACCAGATTATTGGCCTGCATACGACGGTGAAATAGTGTGGCACAATGACCAAATGCGAAGGAACAAGAAGGGTCGTCCCAAAAGTAAGCGCATCACAACCGAAATGGACTCCCTTGACAAGCTGGAAAGAAAGTGTGGTTTATGCCGTCAGGTCGGACACAATCGCAAAAATTGTTCGAATCGGGCGTCTGCCTCGACCACATAAAAATTGTATTACATAAAATCTTTCCTTAATTATGTTGTAAACATTAGGGTTTTTCGTTAACAGTATTTTCTACAATAAACATTACACGTACAAGAAAAAAAACACGATATTCCGTCTACAAAATTACAACTGTTGAAACAATTTCATCTGACCCATGCATCATCAACATTACGTCGCTGTCTGTTTTGACTTCCTCCAACCATACATTAGGTCTTCCTGTCGCATGTGAGGTTGTTGTTCGTCTTCGCTGGATCCTTTGAATTTTTTTCCCCTCCACAATGTCTCCATCTAGCCATCGCATCAACTCCCGCTTCAGACGCTCAATGGAGTGAATGTGCCAGAATTTCATTTTCATCGCAGGTTTCGTGGTGGAGAAGATAACGTAACCATCTCTAGTAAAAATCATGAGCGATGTCGTGACGCTAATAACAGAGTAAAAAATAATAAAACAGTGCGAGAAAGCGTGAGAAATGACGGAGAATCAGACGAATTATTTATAAAAACAACATTTTGCCCTAGGAGCCAAGTGAGATAGCGCCTCCTCTCACTTTTAAAGTGCATGTGCCATCTCACTTGGATAAAAGAGAGAGGAGGCGCCAAGTGAGATGGCGCCTAGGGCAAAAAGTTTGGTGGAGGCGCCAAGTGAGATGGCTCTTCCTTTAGAGAGTCATCTGAAACATGATTATTTGCGTAATTTTTTCCGAAACGTGGTTATTTGTGATTTTTTTAATACCTAATTATTCAAAAAAAATTCGTATTCTTTATCAAACATGTATCTTCAAACTATTAAATAATTTTTTTTAGACAAATTGATTGGTGCTACTTAAGCACCCTTTGTCCGCGAAAAGGAGGGCATTGTTGCTGTAAAGTATCATGTAAATATTTAAATTTGTTTGGCGATTAAAGTTTTGTTTGTCTCTTTATTTTATGCATTATTCATTATTTGTGTCTTCTTCTTTTAAGTTTAACTAGTAACAAACCCGTGCTATCGCACGGGTCTCGTCTGGATTCACATTACATTTATAGATTATTAAATTATTAAGTATGTTACCATGTTTTCAGTTGAGTATATGTCTCATGTAAACCATGTTGGCATTTAACTCCATATTTGTAGCAAGCGTCGGTCCTATCAACAAATCACGTCTGCATGAACAAATAGGAAAAATTATATACTTCTTGAAATACATGGAAAATGTACATACTATATATTTTAATTCAAAATAGATTTTTAATTTGAATCGTAAAGTATAAGATATAAAGTTTACCAACTATCAAAGTGCTTGAAAGACTTCCTTGTACACAACATTAGTAGTAGTAGAACACGGTACATTCTCCTTGTCATGAATTAGGATTTTTAGCCCACTTTTGCTCTTAACTCTTGAAATTGCAACATATAATTGACCATGACTAAACACAGGAGTAGGCAAATACAATCCAACACTATCAAGAGATTGACCTTGTGACTTATTAATTGTCATTGCATAGGAGACAATAATCGGAAATTGTCTCCTAATCAACTTGAATGGCCAAGGTGAATCAGAAGGTGACATAGACATTCGTGGAATGTAAAAAATGTTACCTATGTTAATCCATTTTTTTAAATTAAAAATGTATGACATCTCCCGTCAAATTTCAGTTTTAAAATTTTTATATTATATCATATTTACATATTTTTTTACAACCTATAATGTATAACAGTTTCCCGTTAAATTACAATTATTTTTAAAAAGAACATAAAAAATAAATAAAATTTATAGATAAAACTATTGTATATTATTTTCTATATTTGTTTAATGAATGAAATTTATTTTAGATGAATTTATTTTCTAATTTGTATTTAAAAATATAACTTAATTGTCATTTAAAACAGTACATTCAATTCTTTAACTTCAATTATCTGATATGTCATAGATACATTTATTCTACCCGTGAATTTATTTCATGTACTCAGTTGGTTAATATTAATATAATTACAATATATAATCATTTATCAAATTTGAATTTCTCATTTATAAAAATAATTTTAAATTATTCTCGTTTATAAAAATAATTGTAAAAATAAACATGTACCATATCATCTTAAATTTATTTATTCAACAGTGATAAATATGTGTCTCTTAGTTAATTACATTTATAAATAAATATCGTGTATTAGTGATATATATTAAATTTATTATCTTAATGTCTAACTAATTAAAATGAATTTATTACTGTCAATCAAAAATTATAATATTAAATAATAATATAATATTATTATTATATACGGAAAAAGAATAAATTAAATCTAAGAATATCGGAAAATTTATTATAATATTAAATAATAATTTAACATTTATTATTACAATGAATCATATATAACATTTCAAAATTATGTATTTATTTCTTATGTTTTATTATATTCGATTTGTAATAAATATTTTTCAGTTTATTGCGAATTTTCAATAATTAAATATTAATGATATTATATAAAATTAATTTCATGAAATAAATTTATTTAATAAAATGTTATATAAATATTTAATACATTATATTATACCATTAATTTATATAAAATGATATTAACTTATTCCTGTTTATAAAATTATTGTAACTTTTTTCTGATTTATAAGCATGTTGAATTCGTGTGTCCATTATTAAAATATATGTAATTTACTATTATTGATATAAATAATTTTATAAATAGTTTAATTTATTACATTTATAAAATTATTTGTAATATATTCACCTTTATAAAATTAATTATAAATTATTTAATTTATTAAAATGACTGTATCAATAATTTTTTATTTTATCATAAATTTTTATGATTATCATTTATCATTAAATTTTCATGATTACCATTTAATATTTTTTTATCATGATTACAATTATAAAGTTAATTTGAAAAGATTATGATATATTTTAGTTATTTCATAAACTTAAAAAAATTATCAAATCTCAATTGATTTTGTTTTGTTTTATTAACCTTTTTATAGAAATTGAAATAATCTATTTTAGGTCAAATAAGGATCTAAATAATTACAAAATAATATTTATTCTTATATTTATAGAATGATAAATTAAATATTTAAGATAAATATTAGAGTTCTTATTTACTTTATCTTTTATATATTTATAATATACTTTTTTTGTTAATTTTATTAACAATATATTTATAGTTAACAATACATCCTTTAAACTACGTTATTTTTTTCAAGAATATAAATGTAACCTTTCAAAAAATATACACAAATATATTTAGAAGTCGGTAGAAAATTTTATTGGTTAAATTATAATTCCATTCAAAATTTATTGATCATAAATTTTTGAAATCAAATCAGGCATAAAAATAAAATGTATTAATGTGACCATTCAAAATATTTTCTATATATAATAAAAATAAATAATATTAATACCTCCATTCAAAAGATATATTTGTAAAGTTTTGATTTAATTTTTTTCATATCTTTATATATTCTAATGTATATAATATTCCTACAATATGAAACAGTATCAAACCTTCAAAATAATTTCCATATAAGTATAATAAAAATAAATTATAATAATGTCTCCATTCAAAAGATATATTGGTAAAGTATCGAATTAAATGGTACTCCAATATTTGATTAAAAAATTGTAATATTTGTTTTTAATATTGTATAAAAATATATTAATTAGTCGTACTTTAAAAAAATAAATCATAAATATTTTATTAAAAATTGTAATATTTGTTTCTAAAATTATAACAATTAAAAATAAATAAAATTCAATACAAAATAAAAAATTTATTCAAATTTCACGACAAATGAGAATTATAATTTCTATTCAAAATAAATTAGAATTTTGAAGGCACATCAACACCAACTTGTAGGCTATTATCTTCTCTTTAGGAGAAGAGAAATTCTATTTAAAAAAGATTGTAAATATGTTAATTGAACGAAACTTAGAGTAGTGTGTTTGCTAGAGGCAATACTACATTCAAAAGAACTTAGAATTTGGTGTAAAATAAATTCCATTAAAACATAGGCCAACATAATTTGCAGTAGAAAAATATATTATGCCAAAACCAATGTTGATATGACATACAAAATATGAAAGCAATAATAATATACATATACATAATTTGAATCAAATCTTGTTAAAAACATTCTTCTATAGAACCAGAAAATGATCGCATATCAACGTTGGTTTTATCATCTTATACATCTTAGATAATTATTGCCTTGCTTATGGTTCTTCTGAAATTGGTAGTGAACTTCAGCAACACCCGCTACTCTTGAACCCTTAAAAACATATTAAGGTGAATAAGAGTCTCATCCCTTTGACTATCCCCATGTTCATCAAAATCTCGTTCCTCTTCCAAAAACAGTTCCTCCAAACATTGCAATGAGACATTTGCATTTGCTATCTGTCAGAAAATACAATTAGTATATAATCAGTACCTGCCAATGAAAGCCATTGATATTCCTTGTGGAAGCATAAAATTCAATGGTTTCAATTTCCTAATCTTCAATTACGGCTGTAGATGGAAATCAAATGCTCGGGAAATCAAATCATCTGCACCATATTGAACATATATTTACTATTATAAGGTTAACTATCAAATAACTTGAATGAAAATATAAGTTAACACTTGGCTTTGATGATGAATCACATGTGAAAATCGACTCGATTAAGTAGATTTAAAATAGTGGTCTCTGGTTCTGTTGCGGCAGTCTCCAATTCTTCTTTAGCAATGTTTTTGTTTGTGAAATTAGAGAAGCAAATGGTCACTCAGCCATGACCATGGTGAATATTGGCACTTAAAATGCTAAGACAACTCTGCAAACAATAATATTATAAAGCATTAAAATTAAAAACAAACTGTTTATTTCTTGGGCATGATAAAAAGCCACGCCATAAACTTCAGGCCAATTTGAATTCATGGGAGAAGGCTGGTGACAGCCCTATCCATCATTGCACACAATGAGTTTAGGAAGATCATTGGTGTAACAGATGTCCTGTTGACCCCCATAAGCCGAACCACTAATCCTCTCTCTATCTTCAACCTCGAAAACAAATGCTTGAATCGACCATGAGGTAAAGTTTGATAATTCCTTGTTAAGACAGATTGTGACTATATTAAACCTGTTTTCACATGACAAAATCAAATCGCAATCAGCATAATTTCATTTTACGTATCAATGTATAAAAATTAAACTGTGAAACAATTCGATATTCAATTTGTTGATTGGTCCCCTACTGATTCAAGTGTGAAATCAATTATCAGCCTCCATATCCATACATATTCCAAAAGAAGAACCGATTAAATCAAGAAAATAAATACAAAAATCTCAATTAGATACAAATAAATATAATAGTAAGCAAAATAAACAACAAAATTGATGAGAATATACTGCCTTCTTTTATCAAACATGTGATGGGAGAAATTGAAATTTAAATAGATTAATAATAAATTGAAAGAGGAAGCAAAAGAAATAAGCTTCTATCTATTTGGAGAATCAATCGTAAATATATATTTGTGAGCTTTATATTCACCAAGACTAAACAAATAAAAAAATCCAAAACTCAACCTCATATTTTAATTAAAAAAATTAAAAAAATTGAGAAATAAAATCTGAATAAAAAAAACATACCTAACAGCAAAAAAGAAACAATATCATGGTTGTGTTGTTCGTCACATGCAAGCTCAAAAATCCCCTTCCGCAACTCTCAAACCTAAAGATAAAGATATCCCATTTTAGGTGTCAAGTTAAGCTTTTTTTTTTCTTCCGGAAAAGGAGAAATAGTAAGACAACCCTGAAAACGAAAAGAATACAACATAAAATATGATATTCCAAACTACATTTCAGTTTCAACTTTCAATCACATGTTTCAATCACTCACCTTCGTCACTTACATATGTATGAATCAATTTAACGTTAAAAATTGCATTTGAAGGAAATTCTTTTATAGATCTATAACGGGTGTTGTTGGTTATTGATGTTGTTGAGATTCAGAGGTCTTGGTTACGACCACCATTCTTACGATTGAACTTCTGAAACAAATAAATTAACAGGTTAGGATGATAATATTAGATGGTTGAGATTACAACGAAACGAAATTGGTAGCAACAAAGAGAGAAGAATGAAAAGAGATGGAGCGGCGCAGGAAGAAGATGAAATTAGGTAAGAAGATGAAATTAGGTTTTCTGATTTGTGTTTTAATAGAGTTGGGTGAATGAGTTATTTGTTGCATCTTGGGAAAAACGATTTCTTTGGTTGTATAGATTTACCGTAACTCAACATTTATGATGGTTGTTCATCTTGTGCTGCCAATTTAAATCTTGCAACAAAAAACGTGATTAGGGTTTAGTGGAATAATTAGAATTTCAAAACCCACTGTACGTAGCAGCTATAATATGAGTGTTTTAATTTAAATTTCAAATTGAATGACCTTTGGTTTGGATGAAGGTTTTGGGAAGTGGTATGTAGCACATAATTATGTGTGATTATAACGTGTAAATATAAACAAAATGACATAATTGTTGTTAGTTAGAAATAATTAAAAAAAGTAAAAAGTGGCAGAAAAAACCATAGTGTGACACATCAGCCATATTTATTGTCAAATCAATATGATGCAAGTATTTCAGAAAGTTACAAATATACTCTTAGATTAAGACTAAATTGAAATTTACTAATTAGGGTATTATGGTAAGTTAATGGTACTTTGGTTTTTATATATTTATAATAGATAATAGATAATAGATAATAGATTCTATACACCGCATAATAACACACAAATTAAAGATTCTACTAATAAATATTAAAAACGATAAATTCTAGTAAAGTTTGAAGAAAACAATAATTAAAAATACAAAATAGAGTTGAAAAGTGTAAATTTTCAAATAAAAATTTAGACGCATTTTTAAGTAGAACCCATATTTTTTCCTTTCGTTCTCAAGTGAGACGAATTTCTTAAGAATGTTTTTCTCATTTTCCACTAAATACCTTTGTCCATGTCCTTTGTATTACAATTTTCTTACATTGCAATATGTATTTGGTTTAGATAACTCTTGTTTTAGGATAGATAACTCCACATCTCCACATTTGTACACTTGGTTTTTATAATAATATGCATTACTTTTTTTTACATTGCAATATGTACATCTTGTAACTTATTTTTCAACCATTGTTTTTTTCTTAAAAACAATACCTCTTAATTTTATAAATTAATTAAATAATTTGTTTGAAGAAATAAAAATATTTTTTATTTTATTTTATCAAATTAAATTAATAATTTATTATGTTAAACTAATATTATTAAATATTTTTTTAAATAAATTTAAATTTAATATATAATATTGTATATTTTTTAGTTTAAAGATATTAGTGTCTTTTCAAATATTACACACATCTCTTTCTCTTTTATTTCTCTCGTCTTTCTTTTATACCAAACTCTAAATTAAATTATCTTTTTCTCTCTTCTCATGCTTTCACTTATTTATCTCTCTCTTGACACTTTCTTCCTATGATCAATCACACCCTTAACATAAATATTAACTAATCCATCAATTAACTAACCAAAACACAAAAATCAACAATTCCTCCTCATACAGAAAAAGTCAATATTCCGCATGGGCCCCACCTTCTATCACATGAATTTTCCATCTAATTCTCTTGACACTGCCTCCTAAAAAGGGAAAAGGCAAAGACATGAATTTGACGATCTTTCATCTCCCAAAGACCATTCTACCCTTAATTTGTTTAACAACTTTTTTATTTTAAAAAAGTGTTCTTATCAATTATGCCTCTTTTAAATCCTACCACTTAATAGAACCTACTTTAACCAATGAGTTTATCGACCAATTAAAAGACCAATACCTTTAGAAATATGAAAAATATGATAAAAATAATATTAAAGAAATAAAAAATTCTTTTGAAATTCGGGAGGATATTAAGTTTTCTCCAACAAATAAACAATATCAAATATGGATTGTTTATCAATAAGTAAGTCCACTCAATCAGCATTAGAATATTCAATTATCAGAACATATCCTTTATCATCATAAATGTGACCTTTTCTTGAATTTAGATAACAACATTCATATTTTCTTGAAAAGGAGAATTTAAGAATTAACTTACCACATTAACTGTAAAAGATATATTCAGACGAGTGACAGTGAGATAATTTAACTTTTCAACCAATCTCATGTACCTCTCAGAATCAGATAGAGGCTCTGCTTGATTGAGCAGGAGTTTAACACTTAGATTTAACAATGAGTGAATAAAAGAGAGAGAAAAATTAACGGGATTAAGGACTTTCCTTACCCAAACATTAACTCAACACCATATTTAGAGTAAATCCCTTCCCCTACATTAGATTTTTAATAAAAGCACCTTCAAGCTCTAACAATTGAGGTTCTTCTTTCTCCTAAACCCTTTTGTCCATTATGCCTCTTTCTATCAAAACTCTAAAATAAATACCGACAACTCTCAGATTTCTAAAACTCTTTTTTTATTCTAAAACCTAATTCTCTTCTTTTGTTATTCTCTTTTCATCCTTACTTATTTTCATAATCACCAAACTACACTTAATCTCTATTTACCTATTTATTTTTATTAATAAATCTAATTTCTAATAATTCTACCAACTCATATTATTTTATTAATTAAAATAACCATTAAATTCAATTATTTCTAAGTAGAAAACTTAGATACAATTCTTTAGATGTGGTTTATACTATTTTCTAATGAAAATATGACAAGTGTGTTTAAATATTTTTTAGGAAGTAAAAATAGGAGAAAATTATATATGTGTAGGAGTAAAAATAAGGCAAGTATGCAGTGTGGATTTCCCCTATGATTTCTTTATTATCATGTCATTGATATAGACTTCCAGGTTACTCCTTATCTACTTTGAGGATACAACGTCCATGATACCTTGATCAGTGGCACCAACATTATTTACCCAAAGGGTATGGCATTATAGTAGCAGTTGTCGTGATTGGACATTAATTTTATCATGGGCGTAATATATAAAATCCATATTGATTTGGTTGTAGCAAGAATATATGTCCATGAAACCCAACACTTTGTAGCCATAAGATCCTTCAATCAGATATCTATGTTGGGTAGAGGTATGGATCTTTAGAGCATGTAGTGTTATGGTTAATAAAGTATATACACATGCATCATTTGTTTAAAGTCAAACTGCTTAGCTTATGAACTTCTTCGTTTGTGGCTGAAATCTTCTCCTCGCCCACCTGGTGTTTCCTGTAAGAACATTGGATTCACTGTGGAATTAATGGAAGGGCAATGGTATACCACTCTTGTATTCATCCCTGACATGTCAGAGTATGCCCAAGCGAACAAGTTTATGTTCCCCCTCAATAACGTGACTAACTGTTGAAACACGTTTTATAGGGAAAGTATTTGTTTTATCATCTCCATAGAAATTGAAGCGATATTACCGCTGTACTGTTTATAATGTTTTTAGTACAAGTTTTAAATGGGTTTGGGTAACGGAAAGTAAAGATTGCATGAAAAGTAAGTAACAACAGTAAAAATTTGAAGTTTGAACGGTTTAAAAAGCATGTCATCACTACTACAAATAACGCTTGTAACGTCAGTCGTGAAATGTGTTTTACCTTAACAACCCAGACGAGATTACTAAGGGCGGCATGAAAAGTTTCCACTTATCACCTAGGTGATTTAAAAATCGAGGGGGAAAAGTTGCATTGGTCACGAGTTTGATCCCTAGCAACTACATTTTTTGGATTTTCAAAACTGCGCTACTTTTCACCTCAGATTTTAACAATAATCGAGGGGTAAAGTCTTGTTTACAAAATTTTAATTTTAACCTCTTTTTTTTAATGTTTTAATCTTCAAAGCACTTGTTTTATTTTGACAAAATATATATCTTCCTCATCATCATCAACAACAACACCTATAACAACAACAAAAATAAAATCAATAGAATCCTTAAACATTAAATCTCACAACAACAACAACAAAATTCATGGAATCTTTAAATATTGCATCTCAAAAACAACAACAAATAAACAAAATCAATAGAATACTTAAACATTAAATCTCAACAACATAAGTAACACAACAACAATAACAAAAAAAATCCATGAAATCTTTAAACATTAAATCTCAACAACAACAACAATGACAACAAATAAACAAAATCAATATAATTGTAAAACACTAAATTTTTACAACAACAACAACAATATTAAACATTTTACTTGATACTGTTAGAGATAAGTCTGAGACTTTTCAATCAAAGAGTGATACCACAATGAGCTAAAAACAAAACTATCTTTTCATCTCTAATAGATACAACTACATCAAACATTAAACAATTTTAACAAGAAATTACTAGATAAAATATTACATTAAGAAACTAACCTTGAAATATTTTCCTACTTTTGCTTTCATTATCATTGTTTTCAATATGTTAACTTTAAATTTTATCACTTTGCATCCAAGATGAATAGTTGTGGCATTCACGTTTTGATTGACTAGTGAGAGTTTCACGCGGATCACTAATATTTCATGTGGATCGATGAGTTGACAATGTCTTGACCATTGTTACTTTATAAATTGGCGGTAAAGATTTGTTACTTAATTTTTTCAACAAATTAGTCATAAATTAAAAAAAAAAATTAAAATATGCTACTTTACCCCTTGATTTTTAGCAAAACCGAGGTAATAGGTTATTAAAATTTTTTTTTTAAAAATGGCAAGGTAATATTGGTCACAAGTTCGATCTCCAACAACTATTTTTTTTTTATTTTCAGAAATACGCTACTTTTAAATCGGTTTTTAATAAAAACCGAGGGGTAAAGTCTAGTTATAAAATTTAAAAAATTAAAAAGTGATAAAGTGTAGTTGTTGGGATTCGAAGACGCATCCTCTAAATACATTTTCCCTCAATTTCCAGCAAAACCGAGGGAATATATATTATTTTAAAAAAAATTAAATAGTGACGTGCCTATGATTTACACTACCTGAGATAACATGACCAAGAAAACTAATCTCCTTTAACCAAAATTCACACTTAGACAGCTTTGTATACAACTCCTTCTCTTTCAAGACTTGCAATATTATTCTTAAGTGTTCTACATGCTCTCCTTCCGATTTAGAGTAAATCAAAATGTCATCAATGAACACTACTACAAACCGACCCACATAAGAAAGATACGATTCATGTACTCCATGAATACTCCCGGTGCATTAGTAACACCGAAAGGCATCATCAAATACTCATAATGTCCATAACGCATTCTGAAAGTCGTCTTCTAGATATCTTCATCCTTCACTTTAATTTGATGATAACCTGACCTCAAATCAATCTTACTAAACACACGAGCACCCACCAATTGATCCATCAAGTCATCTATTCTTGGAAGCGGATACTTATTCTTAATCGTCACTTTATTCAATTTTCTATAATCAACACAAAGCCTCATACTTCCATCTTTCTTCTTTACTAGCAACACTGGAGCTCCCCACGGTGATACACTTGGTCTTACAAATTTCTTTTCAAGTAACTCTTCCAATTGCTTCTTTAATTCTGACAATTCAGATGCAGACATCCTGTATGGTGCCATAGAAACAGGCATGGTACTAGGTACAAGATCAATAGAAAATTTGACTTCTCTCTCTAGCGGTACATTAGGAATTTCACTAGGGAAAACTTCAATAAATTCACGCACTACTTGTAATTCCTCAATTATAGCTTGATTCTCGACAAATAGCGACACCATCAACGAGAACATCTGAGCCTCTTCTTGCATCAACTGCCTCAACTGTCTAGAAGACAACATACCAACTTCCTCCTCTTTAGAAGTATAAAACCTCACAGACTTGTTATAACAGTTAATATGAACATAGTTATGCTCTAACCACTTCATACCTAAGATTACATTTAACCCACTTAAAGGAAAACAAACTAAATCAACGACAAAGTCTCTATCGAAGATCGACAACGAGCACTTTAAACACACAAAAGAAGTAGCCACCGATCCCTTAGCTGGAGTATCGACGACCATCTCTCCATTCATAGAAGACAACATAAGACCCAATCTTTCAACATAATAAGCAACAATAAAGCAATGAGTAGCACCGATATCGATAATAGTAATTAAAGGAGTACTATTAATGAAACATGTACCTATGGTGAGTCTTTCCTCATTAGCTATCTGATTCTCATCTAAAGCGAACACTTTTCCATTGGTTTGTGCCTTCTTTGGTTTCTGACACTAACTACCAATGTGTCCTTCTTCACCCCTGTTGAAACAAATCATCTCTTTATGCTTGCACTCAGATATAGAATGTCTCGTTTTACCACAACAGTAACACCTCTTCACCTCAGCAGTACACACGTTCCTCTTATGACCAGGTTTTCCATATTTGAAACAAACCACAACAGCAGGAGCATCTCCCCCACTAGTTCTCTGAACCTGAGCAACTTTCTATTTACCTTTACCAGCCGGGGCATCATAAGGCTTACCACAGTTCTGTTGATGCTTACCCCTGTTCTCATTGATAATCTTATAGTGAGCATTATTATCTCTTCATATATTCTGCAACTATTAATCAAATTGCCAAAGACACGAATCTTCTGGTATCCAACTGCCTTCTTGATCTCTAGGCGCAACCCATTCTCAAACTTGATGCACTTAGAAAACTCAGCATTTTCCTCGCTATAGTGCGGATAAAACTTAGCCAACTCAGCAAACTTTTCATCATATTCAACAACCGACATACTCCCTTGCTTCAGCTCAAGAAACTCAATTTCCTTCTTACCACGAACATCTACAAGGAAATACTTCCTCAGAAACTCCCTACGAAACACAGCCCAAGTGACATTTTCACTTGCAGCTTCCAATTTATGACAAGTCTCTAGCCACCAATCATCAGTCTCGACTACTAGCATATGAGTACCATATCGAACCTTCTGTGTTGAAGTGCAGTCCATCACACAGAAGATTCTCTCAATCTATTTCAACCAATCTAACGCTCCGTCAGGATCATACTTACCCTTGAAGGTAGGCGTATTCTCCCTCTGGAAGGTCTCCAAGCTACGAGATCCAGCATTCCCGTCAATATTCAGCTGATTCTCTATAGCATGCGCCATCACTTCCAAAGCAGCAAGAAGTGCAACATCATTCCTTCCATCCATCTCAACTTATCACAACAACATAAACAACGATTATAACTCAAGTTAACAATACTCAGTTGTTAGACAAAACTACGACTCGACAACTTGGTCGGATGGACCGACTTGCTCTGATACCAACTTGTAACACCCCCATTTCTACCCAACGAATTATATAAAATCAGAGTTATAAAATTTCCAACAAATAAATGGAATGCTATAATTTTGACTTAAAATAATGGAATTTAACACAGATACATAACACTTTAAACTCTGATGAACCAACAACAACATAAATTAATCTTTTAAAACCAACAAATTTCATAACTACGCAGCGGAATCATAACATTTAACTTAAAAGGATGTAACATCTTTATCCAACTGGAACAACTCCAAATCAACAGGTACTTAACGGAAATTAACTTAAAATTAAACAACTGAAGTAATAACAACGATAAAGCAACAAACGTTCACCCCCCGAGTGTCACATAGCAGAGCAATAACACCGACTCAAACTAACAAAGGTAACATCTATCCTTCTTGATTAACTGCACGTTACCAACAGAGGGAAACATTCAAACATAAGGGGTGAGATATCAAATAATATAATAGAATATATGATAAATAACATATTAGAAACAGTTCATACAAAATCACCACTTTGCAGCTCTTTAACAATATTAACATCATCAATCCATCCATACAACAACTCAGAATGCAACATGGAATGCGACTTGTTTTTATGCACATGCATGTGGTACCAATGGAGAAAAATTACCAACTTAATAATCTGTCAATTAATAGAGGCATCAATAAGGCATGGGCCTTCAACTTTATATTTTTGCCAATCTAGGTCAACTTACCGAGCATGAGCTCCAACTTGATATGCTATGTATGCGACAACGGTATGAACGTAGTAACAACAACAATAATAATTCAACAACAACTCAACATGATTCAGCAACAACTCAACATAATTCAACATTGGCCATAAGCCTACAAATTAATACTTGCCAATAATTAGAGGCATCTCAACAAGATTCACCAGCACCTGCCAATTCTCAATTTATAACAAGCATACAATACAACATACCAACCAAAATATACTACGACGTTCTGCGTAATTATATGAGCAATTCGACTATATCCGGCTAAGTAGTTTTCTACTAAAATACTAATTTTCTCTCCTATAGTTACTGAAAACTCTACTAAATTACTGGGACTGCTAAACTAAAGTAATTAACCAACTTAGCATGCACGGTTGTTAAGGAATAAGGGAGAACTATGCGCCCCTCCACATGCACAGGAACTAAGAAAGAACTAACAAATAACATGTGCCCTTCGACACCGCCTACCACTTTGTGCAGCTCGATACAAATACCGCGCTCCTTGGAACACCTTACAGCCTAATGATGCTCGATGTCCAACACCTGTATTCCCTGACACACCTTGCAGCCTAATGCCGCTCAGCGCCTAGCACCTGTGTCCCCCGACACCGCGTGTCTTCAAAACTTTTGCACAAACGTCATCGATTATGTAACGAACATTAACCCAGCCCTTCAGTATCCTCCTAGACCACTAATTTCTAGCCAACATCATGGAATAACACAACAACTTAACGACTACATCAACACAATCCCTAGTTTCCTGCCAACTGCTCGGAACAACACAACGACTTAACGACCACATCAATAGATGACAATCTACACTAACCTATTCATCAATTACACCATGAAGTATGCAGACAATTCATAAATGCTCACAACATGAAAAATGACCAAGTTCAAGAAACATATCCAGAATTATACACACGACAGACATATATATGGCCAATCCTCACATAACATTCATTATAATTCCCATTATAGAGTTAGAACCCCATCCTTACCTGGATTGAAGGTCGCTCTACAAATCTCCGGCCGTAATCCTTGTCTTGCCTTGCTCGACAACCGTGCAACCTTGCTCCTCTTCTGCGCAACTTTTCACGGTCAGCACACTAAGACTTTCTATTCTCTAACTAGCCTAATTTCTTATGTGAGCTTAACCTTTTACCATTAATCCGATTGAGCTTAACTTACACACCCCCACTTTACTACTTCCAACCAATAAAATAGGCCCAACACAATTATTCTATTATTCTACTAATTCTAACATTATTATTAATCAACTAATTAACTAATAATAATCTAGCAACTTATGCCAACAACTCGCAACATCTCACCACTTCAAAAAATAATTCAAAATAATTAATTAAATAACGAGCGTTACACTAACAATCAATACAATAATATTAGAGCTTGATACAAGTGAATATCAACTCATAAATCTATGTCTAGAGTTTGTTCATGGATAGATGAGTATCTTAGGTCAAGGTTTGAAAAATATCTCTCAATAGTGATTCAAATCAAGAATATGATATTAAAAGAAAAGATATTTATCTACATTGATCATCAACTTAGTTCACATACAAAAATACATATTATCTAGGTTAACTACCTCTAATCCTAACACAAAACGAGTTTAGCTAACCATAACCATGGTAGCTTAATAAGTAAAGATGATGAGATGATCAAGCACCAATGAAGATTCCTCGACTATTGATGCATAAATCAGCTTCGATTCTTCACTTATGAGCTTCTACAATGTTTATATGTTATTTCTCTAACTCAAAGGTGGTAACATCCCCAAAATATCTTATTACATCTATTTATAGAGTTTCCAAAATTCGCAGACCACGCTTAGCTCGCTAAGCGCCCTCCCCTTTAAAACATCAATCAGCTTTACGCGTGCTAAGCGCCCTTAGACCAGGCTTAGAGCGCAAGTCTCTACCATGGCTTCTTCCAATATGCTAGCATCACTGTAATACGGTGGGAGAACTGACTTGGGTGTTTTACGTTTTATCTCAATTGTTACGGATAGAAAGAGTCGCCACCGACTTTTCTTTTATCCAATAAAAGAAAAGGTGAAAAGAACAAGAAAGACCTTTTGAGAATTTTCTTGAGTTCAGGGGGTAGGTTATGAAAAGGGAAGGTGTTAGCACCCTTTTCATCCGTAGTTATCTACGGGCTCTTAGTTGCTAGCTCACTTTGAAATGATTTATTTGAAATGTGTTTGTGTTTGTTTGAAAGTATCTTTGAAAAGTGCATTTGCTTATGAGAACTTTGTAATGATTCTCGTCTCTATAAGAATGTATACAAAGTGTTGACTTTTGAAAATATTTCATGGAAAAATGTTGGTGTTTTTGAAAGATGTTTTGAAATAATGTGAGAAAGAAACTACGAGCGTTCTACTACTCAAAAAGTCTTAGTTCTTTTCCTCCTCCTTTAGATGTTGCTATCTTACCATTGATTGGTAATAATACCTATCATTGGATGTGAAGGGACGGGCGTGGGTCATCGTATAGTCATAGAAGGCAACATTGTAGGATACCTTAGAAATTTGTTGTAAGGGACTAAGATCATTTATGAAGGCAACATCAAAGGATCATTGAGGGACTACGATCTTGTATTTGAGGGTCTTTGATAAAGCATCCCACGTTTGAGGGACATGACTATTCTTATCTGAGGCAACAAGTGTGGGTTACCCTAGAGGTGCGAGTGTGCAAAGTGTTTTGTTTTCATGCATTTTTGTCTTGAATTAAAGTTATCTAGTTGTTGATTTTAAGTATTTCCATACACACTCTAATTATTAGCAATTATATTGAAAACGGTAAATTGCAGAAATTTAAAGTCCTACGCTATTATATCATTTAGGGGATGGGGATACAAATTTACAAATGGGGAATGAAAGCAAATAAATCCTAATTAATATTACAACCATATTGAATAATGAAGAAAATATATAGAAAATATAAAAACAGTGTAAAATAAAAGAGAAGAATTTTTTTAAACCATTATGTGTCGACACATGCATCTTTACATCGACACATAACCTTTCTTGTTCCTGTAAAACCAAAATCAGCTCAGTATGAGTCGATACATAAGGGTATATGTCGACTCATTTCTTATTTGTGTCAAAACATTTGTGTTTTGTGTCGACTCATACACCTTTTGTATTTCTGTTTTTGGGTCTGGATAACAGTATGTATCAACACATAAGGCCTTGTGTCGACTCATACCCTGTTCTGTCACTAAAATGTGTTGACTCATGTGAGTATGTGTCGACTCATACTGCTATTTTTCTTGTTTTATCATTGTTCTGCTGCATATATGGTTATCTCTCAACATATAATTAGTGAAAATGAAGACAAGTATATGGTTAGCTTAAAGGAAACGATGTCTACATTTTATCTTTACAAATGAATCATTAATGATGCTTTATATGAAGAGTTCAAAGTCAAGAAAACTTACCTTGAAGCTGAAATTTGTGTTTTAAGTTTGAACTGTTGTGTTGGATATTTTTGAGCTTAGGAAATGGTAATAGTGATGTTACATAAGTTTTTCTTCTATTTGAACAACTCTTATATGATGTATGTGGAGTGTTTGGATGGTTTTCTTGGACAAAACTTGTAAGGTGTGAGGGGTTCAAAATTTTTGACTTCAAAGCTCAAGAGTGGGGGTTTTGTGGACAGTTATGGATTTTTGAGAGTATGAGATTTTGAAGGCTTGTCTACACCACAAAACTTATGGCCTTTTGTCTTGCAAATGGCCTCCCTATTTATAGAGAAGGTTTGAGACTTGAAACAACTCAGATTTTGAAATCACATGTTATGGCTATCTTGCTTGTTTTTGAAGCAAGCATGAAGAACATGTTTCCAATGTTTGTACCAAGCTATCTAAAGTGGTTGATCACTTTAAACATGTTTGTTATGACTTGTAGGAGTTGAGTGTGATCATAACAACAAGTTAGAGGCTCAAGAAATTGACTTTGTGATTAAAGTTATCTTTTCAAGAATGGATATGTTACTTTCTTCCAAAAATGGAATGATCAATTGGACAAAGGCTCAAACACTTGGATCATAGTTTAATCAGCTGTGTAAGCATTCAATTAAGGAGTGATATACAAGTTTGAGGCTTGTAAAGTGAATATTATGCAGCATAGCTAGGGTTTTGGGTTCATTATTCACCACAAATCTGCCTTGTAAATCAAGTATGAAACCATAACTTCTTGCCTTTGATTCTCTTAGATCAAGTATGATCTCAATGATTTCTTGAACAATTTTGAAAGCTTGTAACATCCTTTACAACCTTCATGTTTTCTATTTTTGAATAATCCAATTGGAACTTGATAAAAATTGGCCAAGAAGTTGGGATAAAAACCTGACCAAACCTGCTGAAAATTTCTCTAAGTATTTATACCAAAATACCATGGCTTCCTAAATTTATAACTCAAAATCCAAGAACTTATAGGACTTGATCAACAAAGCAAAGTTGTAGATATCATCAAGATCTACAACTTTCACGTTGAAAGTTTTCTTTGAATCATCTTGCATCTTGGTGAAAGAATGGCATGAAGTAATGAAATTATCATGTATAAAAAACACTTAGAAAAATTTATAAGTCTTGGAAAGTTTGAATTTTCACATTGACTTTTGACTTTCTTGATTTCTTGATGATCAAGATTTGTATTTTGAATGTCTTAATGAATTGTGATCTTTGAAATCAAGTTTTGATCGAAAAGTCAAAGTGTGACTTTTGGTGTATTAGTTGACTTTTCATCAGTTGACCAAATTTAAACTATCAATCCATTGATCTTGAGAAATGATTTAAGCCATGGAATTGGGTCAACTTGTTATGTTTGAGTATTTGAGATTATGCTTCAAACTATTAGGTCATGTATTAGGTCAAAGGTCAATGATCAGTCGTTCTTAGTCAAAACCCTAATTTGTGGTTTCAGTGTTTCAGAGGTGATTTTGTCTGATCAATTCCTTGAGAATCCTTGAGCATTGGAGGTCCTTTGTGAAATGTTTTGAGAAAATAGAGGGCAAATTTTGGGGTACAACAGCTTCCCCTGTTCAATCTTCTTAAACATGAAGAGGTAGATTGGTGAGTCTGCCATTCGTGACTTGAAGATGGAAGATGCTTGAACACTTAAGTGCCCAGAAATTTGCACTCGCTTGTGCATGAGGTGAACTGTTTGTTGATTACCGGGAATGGGCTTAGAGATTCCATTTAGAGAAGTGATGAAGAGTTTGTCAGAGACGGGCTTACAGATGCCATCCAGAGTGACTGTTGAGGGAGAAGTATCAAAATAAATCTTTGGCCGATTTATACTAAAACTGTGGATGTCTTTTGCCTATTTTTACCTGGAAGAGATAAATCTAACCAGAAGAGGTCTTTGTTCGCCTGTCTTTAATCTGGAAGAAATAAATCTAACCAGAAGAGGTATGTCGATTTATGATTGATTTTTCCTGCAAGGAAGAGGGTTAATTGCATGCAGATGTATGCATGGTGTAATGATGTTCTCAAAATAAATGAGATTATGCCATATGCATTTGTCATGTATGTGATATGATGTATGAACGTGATATGTTTTATTGAAGTTCATCTTTGACAAATGCTGGGGAGCTTTGGGAAGTTAAATCCCAGACTACTTGTTGGAGATGAAGAGTATGTGCATCTTCGAACTTCGTTTTAGAATGCTTCTGCTGGGGATTCCTGTTTTGTTGAGAAGAACTCCTCTGGGGAAAATTGACTTTGCTTGAGGAAACTCTACAGGGAGCGTTGATTTTTGCTTGGGAATATAGTTCAAGAGTTTTAGTTATCCATTGCTTTATTGAGGAATTATCTCTTGACTGGGGAGGAAGAAAGTTTAGCTGTTATCTGGTCGGATTCCAAGCTTCATAACAACTTGCTGAGGGTAAAGAAGTTAACTGTTATCTGGTTGGTTTCCAAGCTTTGCAGCAACTCACTGGGGATAGTGGTAAACTCTACTGAGGAAGAGGAGTTTTGTTAGTGATTTGAAGAAATTAAATCATTATTTGGTCGGGTCCAAGTTTCGTAGTATTTCTAACAGTTATCTGGTTGGGTCCAAGTTTCAGCAATTTGATCTTGAGGTTAACTGGTATCTGGTCGGGTCTAGGTTTCAGCAACTCGAACAGTTATCTGGTCGGGTCCAAGTTTCAGCAATTTGAACTGTTATCTGGTCGGGTCCAGGTTTCAGCAATTGAAGAAGTTAAACTATTATCTGGTCGGGTCTAGGCTTTAGTAACTTAAAATTGAGACTTATTGTTATCTGGTCGGGTCCAGGTTTCAGCAACTAAAATTGTTATCTGGTCGGGTCCAGGCTTTACAGTAAATTGAATCAACTATTATCTGGTTGGGTCTAGGTTTCACAGTAATTTTGTTAGCGAGGATGAAGTTGAACTAGTATCTGGTCGGGTTCAGGCTTTGTAGTAACTTGCTTGAAAGGATGAAGTTGAACTATTATCTGGTCGGATTCCAGGTGTGATACGGTGGGAGAACTGACTTTTTGTTTTTGCGTTTGATTGCAAATGTTGCGGATAGCAAGAATCGCCACCGAATTTTCTTTTATCCAATAAGGAAAGGCTGAAAAGAACAGGAAATACCTTTAGAGATCTTTTCTTCAGTTTGGGGGGTAGATTATGAAAGGGGAAGGTGTTAGTACCCCTTTCATCCATGGTTTTCCATGGGCTCTTAGTTGCTTGCTAGATCACTTGCTTTTGTTTGAATGTATGCTTGTGATGTGGGTTTTGAAAGTATTTTTAAAAATGTGACTTTGTAATGGCTCTCGTTTCTATAAGAACGCGTACAAAGTGTTATTTTGAAAATAGTTCAAAGAGGTGTTTGTGGAATGTGTGTTTGAGAGTGATTTTGAAAAGGTGTCTTTGTAATGATTCTCGTCTCTATAAGAACGCACACAAAGTGTTGTCTTTTGAAAATGTTTCAAAGTGAGAGTGTTGGTGTATATAATGTTTTTGTTGTGAGCAAGCAAGCAACTAGGAGCGAATCTACCTACTCAAAAGGTTTTAGATGTTCTTTTCCTCCTCCTTTAGGTGTTGCTATCTTACCATTATTTTGGTAAGAAGCCCCATCGTTGGATGTGAAGGGACGGGCGTGGGTCATCGTATAGTCATAGAAGGCAACCTATGGGACGCTTTAGCAATGTCGTTTTTAGGGACTAGATCGTTTACCGAAGGCAACATCGAGGGTCATCGAGGGACTACGATCTTTTATCGAGGGTCTTTTGCTAAAAAGCCCATGTTCGAGGGACATGACTATTTTTCCCGATAGGCAACAAGTGAGATTACCCTAAGGTGTGCATATGTGCAAAGTGTGTTTGATTGCATGCATTTTTGTCTTGATTAGGGTTCTCTATTTGTTGATTTCATGTCTTGCCATACACATCCTAATTACTAGCATTTGATATTTGGAAAAGCGTTAAATTGCGGAAATATAAAAGTCCTACTCTATTACAATATTTTAGGGATGGGGGGTACATATTTACAAATTGGGGGTTGCAAGAATTTAAATCCTATTTAACTATTACAACCATATTGAAATATACAATGCAAGAGAGAAAAAAGACTTGTTTAGAAAATTGTTTTTTGTCTTAATGAATTAAGAAAAAGAAATAAATTAATTAATAATAGAAAATATTTTTATGTCCTTTTTAAATTAATAAAAAAAGGGAATTAATATTGAAAATGATAAAAAGGAAAATAAATGACAGATAGAAACAACGTGCTGCTGCAAGCAAAACATCAAGGATCAGAAGTTCTAAAGCCAGGTGCATGGTGACTCAGAAAGGAACGTCTGTGGAATCAGAAGTTCTGGATTGATACGCTCTAAGGCCCTGCAAGAAACGTCATAGGGAAAGGACATAGGTTCTGGGTGGTATTCTGACAGTGAACCAAAAGTCAGAAGTTCTGTGTTGTTCTAAAATAGTGAGTGAACATCAGAAATTCAGTGTGTTGTCAGCGTGAAAAAAATCAGAAATTCTGAGTGTTAAAACAGCGAGTGGAAGCATCAGAGGTTCAGTGTGCTTAACAGTAAGAAAGCCTAGAAGTTTTGTGTGTTTAACGTGTAGGGAGAACTCAGAAGTTATGTGCTGTGCTAAAACAGTGAGTGAGCATCAGAAGTTTTGTATGTTGAAACAGTAAGAAAGCCTAGAAGTTCTGTGCGTTAATACTGTAAAGAAAACTCAGAAGTTCTGCGTGCTTAAACAGTGAGAAAATCCTAGAAATTTTGTGTGTTAAAATGGTGAATGAAAAAAAGAAGTTCTGTGTTACATTTAAACTTTTCCATCATATTAATCAACACATCAGCAATTTATTCAGTCCTTAACAATAAATTAGGAGGATAAAAGCACAACAGTTTATAGAAGTTCTATTCTTAGTTATGAGCCTAGCCTTAATCAAGAAGTTCTGATCCACAGTTTTTTATTATGCAATGATATGGACAACATCAACACTATGATATTTACATATTTAATGATGTTCTGAATGAGAAGATACAAAGTCAGAAAGACTTACCTTGAATCTGGAGTGTGTGCTTGAGACTTGAATTGTTGCCTTCAAATGTTCTGGAGTCAGCAAGAGCAACAGGAGAGAAAATACCAAGTTCTTTGATTCAAAGGGAAGACAAAGGTTTGGTTTTCTGTTTGGGAATTCTGGATTTTTACGAAGGTTTCGTAGTTTTCTTTTCTCTCTTTTGACAATTTTCTCTCTCAAAAAACCAACCCCTTGAACATGTGATGGAGCAAATTATTTATAGATGGGTTTGCTGTGGTTTTGGGGGGAAAAACAAATGGGATTCAAACCTCTTTGGTATACTGTTTCATTGCTTTTTAATCACAGTTTTCCTATGCTAATTTGATGCAAATATGGGATTTGATAAAGTGCAGGCGTGGACTGGATCAGCAGCTGATTGCAGGACTGTGATATAGCAGGGCAGCAAGTTGCTTAAACGAGGTTTTGGGATTTGGTGATGTTCTGATCGCAGAAGATCAGAAACGTAACCTCCATATGCTGAAGAGTCATGTTCTGATTGGAGAACTATGTTCTGAACCATATTTGCAACTTCTGACTGTACTTGCGTGGAGGTTGGCTCAGAAGTTCTGAAGCATCATATTCTCTTAACACTTAGAAAATTTTCTAAATGTTTAGAAATTTGATTTTTTTTCCAAAGTAATTTCTGACTTCTGATTTTTTTTATGAACCAATTTCATGTCTTGATGAAATATAATTTTTGAAACTTGATTTGATCTAAAAGTCAAAGTTTGACTTTTCAGTGTGCTTTAGACTATTTTGCCCTTGTGGATGATTTTCTTGAAAAACTATTATTCAAGACTTGGAACTTGATAGAAGCAAACCTGAGAGTCCAGGATGATCCTTTGAGAAATGAGAGGGAAAATTTTGGGGTACAACAGTTGCCCCTGTTCAATCTTCTTAAGCCTGGGGATGTGGATTGGCCGGTCTGCCTTTCGTGATCTGAAGGTGGAAGATGATTAAACACTAGAGTTCCCAGAAATTTGCACTCGCATGAAGTAATGATGATTGGTGATATCAGAAATGGGCTTACAAATTCCATTTGGAAGGCGACCGGGAATCGTCGGAGATGGGCTTAAAGATGCCATCCAGAAAAGATCAGTTGCATAAGAGATTCCTTGGCGAGAATTCCTGTACCTGCTGTTGAGGAGGACTTTGCCGGGGGATGTTAATTTATGCCTTGGGAAGTAAAGTCTAGGAGCTTGGGTTGTCCATTACTCTACTGGGGAATTATCTCCTGATTAAGGGGGGTGAAAGTAGAATGTATACCTGGTCAGGGTCCATGCTGTACAGCGACTTACTGGGGAAATGTGAAATCGACCGTATATGGTCGGGTCTGGGCCTTACAGTGTTGTAAACTATTGTCTGGAGATAAGGGAGAAGGAACCTGGATAGTAGGGTTACTTTGAGATGAAAGCCTGGATAGTAGGGCTTATGGGAAGGAACCTGGATACTAGGGTTACTTCAAGATGAAAGCCTGGATAGTAGGGCTTATGGGAAGGGACCTGGATAGTAGGGTTACCTCGAAATGAAATCCTGGATAGTAAGGCTATGAGAAGGAACCTGGGTAGTAGGGTTACCTCGAAATGAAAGCCTGGATAGTAGGGCTATGAGAAGGAACCTGGGTAGTAGAGTTACCTCGAAATGAAAGCCTGGATAGTAGGGCTTATGGGAAGGAACCTGGATAGTAGGGTTACCACGAAATGAAAGCCTGGATAGTAGGGTTATGAGAAGGAACCTAGATAGTAGGGTTACCTCGAAATGAAAGCCTGGATAGTAGGGCTATGAGAAGGAACCTGGGTAGTAGGGTTACCTCGAAATGAAAGCCTGTATAGTAAGGCTTATGGGAAGGAACCTAGATAGTAGGGTTACTCTTCTTTATCATGAAGATTAGTTGACCCATTTAGTTTCGGGAACTGATTTTTTTTCATTAGCTGTCTGTATATATGACATGTATAATTGCTGGAATTATTGGTGATAATTGTCTTTCCTGAAAAGAAAATAGGGTTAATCATATGCGATGCATGAAATGCATTGTGAGATGATGTTCTCAAAATAAATGAGATTATGTTGTATGTGATATGTATGCGCATGTCATGATGTGTGAGCATGAGATGTTAGTTGTGACATATCTGAGTCTGGGAAAATAAATCCCTGATTGCTGCTGGAGAATATAACATTTTTGATTGTTGTAGAGAATTGTGATTCTTCTACTTCTGTTGGAGATGGTGAGCGGAAATGACTGTGCCGGAGATTGGTTCTTGTTGTTTGTGAATATTCTTCCAAGGAGAGACTTTGTTCGAGAATAGCTCTGCAGGGGAATGACTCTGTTAAGCTCTATTGGGGATTGAGCTTCTGTATCTAGAGAAACAAACTCTACTTGGGGAGATAATAATTTATGATGATCTGCTCGTGATCATGCAATTCGGCCGGGGGATATAGATGTCAGGTTTCTAGACAACCCTGTCTGGGGAGATTACTTCCCGTTTCGAGAGAACTGATATCAATGCTTTGATTACCTTTACTCTGTGGGGAATACAGATATTACAAGGTCGCATGTATTGATGACTGTGCTCTAAAGCTGTCTCTGCCCTGGTACCTGCTGGATAGAGTAACTGTCGGGTTTGACATTTCTTATTTTTGCCCCTGTTTCTGGAATTACGAGTAATTGTCTTTTGTTTCTTTATGTAAATATTTATGAGCAGCGATCATATTTAAATGCATATGTTAAAATGAATCATTGGACGTTCTTGCAAAAGAAAACAGAAAAAAAAAGAAAAACGCAAAGTTTCTTATGAAAATGATTTTGTATTGATTTTTGAAGTTGGCCCGTGATAGGCGTTTTTGTACAAGGAGGCTGACGTTCTAGTAAGAGAACACTTCCGTAAAAATAGAAGTTATACAATATTGTGTAAAAAGAAAACAACTATGTACAACAATCCCATTGGGTTCCAATTCTGCTATCGCCGCTATGTCTTTGAGCGTCTCATCACTTTACTGCTTGTCTGAAGCTGATTAGGTTGATCGATGCCATTTGAGCTTGACAATTGATACTGGGGTCAGATCACAGGGTGATATAATGGGACATAATGACACGCTTTTCATCCCTAACTTTTTCCTGGACCTCCCTTTCGGGTTTTCAGTCCACCGGGATACCCTTTTTTGCCCAAGTCGCCTTTTCAGGTTTTCGACTTGCCGGGTGTACATATTTTTTTCATTTTCATCCCTTATTTTTTCCCAAACCCTTTTGGTTCGCCAGGAAACCCTTATTTTTGCCTAGGCCAGTCGACCTAGTGGGTCTTTTATCATGTGTAGTATCTTTTCACTATGTCCGCATTGACAGGGTGAGGAAGGTCGCCACCGTCCATGGTGGTCAGAATCATGGCTCCACCCGAGAAAATGTTCTTAACCACAAATGGCCCTTCGTATGTGGGGGTCCATTTTCCCCTGGGATCACCTTGCAGTAGTATGATACGCTTGATCACTAGATCTCCGACTTGATACTCTTGGCGTCTGTCCTTCTTGTTGAAAGCCTTGATCATTCGTTTTTGATATGTTTGACCATGACAAACAGCAGTAAGTCTCTTCTCATCAATCAAATTCAGTTGATCAAGTCGAGTCTGGATCCAATCATCTTCATTCAGACCAGCATCCTTCATGATTCTCAGAGAAGGGATCTGGACTTCAATGGGTAGGACTGCCTCCATGCCGTATACCAGAGAGTAGAGTGTCGCCCATGTCGATGTCGGTGCTGAGGTACATTATCCATGAAGCGCAAACGGTAACATCTCATGCCAATCTTTGTAAGTCAACATCATCTTTTGTACAATATTCTTGATATTCTTGTTAGCCGCTTCAACATCGCCATTCATCTTCGGCCGGTAGGGAGAAGATTTATGATGTTGTATCTTGAACTGCTTACAGAGTTTGGTGATCATCGTGTTATTGAGATTCGTACCATTATCAGTGGTAATTCTCTCTGGCACACCATACCGACAGATCAGGTTATGCTTAATAAACCGCGCCACAACATTATTGGTAACAGTAGCAAAGGAGGCTTCCTCAACCCATTTTGTGAAGTAATCGATGGCCACCAGGATGAAGTGATGCCCATTGGAGGCGGTGGGTCTGATTTCTCCGATCATGTCAATGCCCCATATTACAAAGGGCCACGGAGCTGTCAAGACATTCAAAGGAAACAAAGGCACATGCACTTTATCAGCATAAATTTGGCATTTATGACAAGTTCGGGAGTGCTGATAACAATCTGCTTCTATAGTGGACCAATAGTATCCTGCCTGTAGGATCTTCTTAGCCATGGTATGTCCACTGGAATGGGTTCCGAAGGTACCTTCATGTAGATCTGTCATAATCCTCTCTGCTTCGCTCTTGTCTACACACCGCAGTAAGGTAGAGTCATGATTGCGCTTGTAGAGGATTCCATTACTGAGGAAGAATTTCGCAGCGAACCTTCTCAGAAACTTCTTATCATTGACAAATGCCCCTTCGGGATACTCTTGAGTCTCGAGATACCTCTTGACTTCGTGAAACCAGAGTTTGTCTGTTACCTCCTCGGTATCAATCTCACAGTAGTGCACTGGTTCATCCAACCTTTCAATGGTGATTCGGGGAGCTTCATTGTCCCACCTAACTTTGAACATAGAAGACATGGTAGCTAGCGCGTCCGCTAACTGATTCTCCTCTCGCGGGAAATGTTCAAAAGTTACCTCCTCAAAGTGTGGGAGCAATGTTAGTACGTGTTCTTTGTATGGGATGAGATTCAGATGCTTCGTATCCCAATCGCCTTTGATTTGACTTATCACCAAGGCTGAATCCCCGGAGACTTTTAGGAACTTGATCCTGAGGTCAATAGCGACTTTGAGACCCATGATGCAGGCTTCATACTCCGCCATGTTGTTAGTGTAGTTAAAACATAGTCAGGCAGTGAAAGGAGTGTGACAACCCACAAGGGATATGATTACAGCGCCAATGCCATTACCGAGTGCGTTCAAAGCTCCATCAAAAACCATAGTCCATCGGGATCCTTTCTCAGGTCCTTCATCCGGTCCATGTCCTTCGTAGTCAATCATCGGCATAATGTTCTCATTTGGGAACTCAAAATTCATGGACTGGTAGTCTTCCACGGCCTGATGAGCCAAATGATCAGCCAATACACTCCCCTTGATTTCTTTCTGGGTTTTATATTGTATATCGTATCAAGTTAAGATCATCTACCATCTCTCTATTCTTCCAGAGAGTGCGGGCTTCTCGAAGATGTATTTGATTGGATCCATCTTAGATATCAACAGAGTAGTGTGGGTTAACATATACTGTCTCAGCCGGCGAGCAGCCCATGCCAAAGCGCATCAAGTTTTCTCTAGCAATGAGTATCTTGTATCACAGTCGGTAAACTTTTTGATAAGGTAGTATATTACGTGCTCTTTTCGACCAGACTCGTCATGCTGCCCCAGCACACACCCCATCGAATTGTCTAGCACTGTTAAGTATAATATCAAAGGTCTTCCTTCAATCGGAGGCGTCAGAATTGGCGGTTCTTGAAGATATTCTTTGATCCTTTCGAAAGCAGTCTGGCATTCGTCATTCCACTTTACCACTTGATCTTTCTTCAAAGCTTGAAGATGGGCTCACAAGTAGCAGTCAAATGTGAAATGAACCTGGCGATATAATTCAAGCGTCCCAAGAAACCTCTAACTTCCTTCTCGGTACGGGGAGTTGGCATCTCTTGTATGGCCTTTACCTTTGCGGGGTCTACCTGAATACCTTGGTCACTGACGATGAAACCCAGAAGCTTACCAGACCTTACCCCGAAGGTGCACTTGTTCGGATTCAACCTCAACTTGTATGTCTTCAACCTATTGAACAACTTTTGTAGATTATCGAGATGTTCCTCTTCGGTTTGAGACCTGGCTATCATGTCATCAACATAAACTTTATCTCGTGGTGAATCATATCGTGGAACAAAGCGACCATGGTTCGCTGATAGGTTGCCCCAACATTCTTCAACCCAAAAGGCATCACCTTGTAACAGAAGGTGCCCCACTATGTGACGAAGGTCATCTTCTCCATGTCTTCAGGAGCCATCTTGATCTGGTTGTAGCCAGAGAAACCATCCATGAAGGAGAAGATTTTATGCTGCGTGGTGTTGTCAACCAGAACATCAATGTGGGGAAGCGGGAAGTCATCCTTGGGGCTTGCCCTGTTCAGATCTCTGTAATCCACACACATCCATACCTTTCCGTCCTTCTTAGGTACTGGAACGACGTTAGCAACCCACTGTGGATAGGAGGTGATAACTAAGAAACCTGCGTTGAACTGCTTCATTACCTCTTCCTTGATCTTCTCTGACATTTCAGGGTGCATACGGCGGACCTTCTGTTTAACCGGAGGACAATCCTCTTTAGTTGGGAGATGGTGTACCACGATGTCAGTGTCTAAACCAGGCATGTCTTCATATGACCAGGCAAAAATCTCAACGTAGTCGCGCAACATCTGTATCAATCGCTGTTTGATCTTAACTTCCAAATTTGCGCCGATCTTGACTTCTTTTTTGTCCGTCTTTGTGCCCAAGTTTATTTTCTCAACCGGCTCTTCATGAGGATGTATAGCCCTCTCTTCCTGTTGTAATAGTCTAGCCAGTTCTCCATGCACCTCACAATCATTCTCACCTTTGTCCTCAGCTCGGTTGATCGGATTTTCAAAGTCATAGATGGTAATAGCAGGATTGTTATCAATGGGATCCAGAGTGGATATGGATATGCAGTTTGATACGTGCGTGTATGTAAGAGCATAGCTGGATTGATAAAGTAAAAACATAAAAGAAAAAATAGACAGCGCAAAAATTGTATGCAAAGAACGTCCAATGCTTCATTGATGATACATGAAATGACATATAGTAACCCTCACAGATAGAACCATTGTGTCTCGGGTAAGATACAAGGCCAAAAAGTTTTTAAAAATTATTCATTACAAATTCAGAACATAAGTAAGAAAATTACTGCAGAATAAAAGAAACTGGAATAAAATCTCTAGCCGTCCAGTTATTCGGTCCACCGTTGGTAGTTGGGTAGATCCAACTGTCAATGTCAGGGTCTTCCTCACCGTCTTCAATAGCGTTGACCCCACGATTGCTGATGCGTAGGGGAGGTCCTCCAGCCCGAGCGCGTCAAACAACCCTTTGAGCCCTTGAAGTAAATCCCAAACCAAATTTGTCAGTTTTGTGAGTAAAATCAGAGAGCCGTCCCCAATTGGTACACCCACCTTCCTCAACCACTATTCTGGCATCCTTGAGAGAAGCCATCTTTAAAGGAAGTTTGGTACTGGTGGTATCCTTGGTCGATGCCAAAATCTGGGGAACCTCTTCAAAGTTTTGACAAGGGGTCTCAATGAATTCCCCGTCCATCTCCACATACTTGAAGTAGTTCAGGTGGGTCACCATATACTCCTCTTCGCCATGCACAGTGACTATCTTCCCCTTCACCGGATACTTCAAAATTCTGTGTAGTGTAGAAGTAACAGCCCCAGCTCCATGGATCCAAGGACGACCCAACAAACAAGAGTACGATGGCCTGATGTCCATCACGTAGAAGGTGGACTTAAAAGTTTGAGAGCCAACTTGACAGGGATGTCCACCTCTCCATGCACCATTCTCTTTGACCCATCAAAAGCCCTTACCACAATGTTACTGGGCTTTAGGGTTAAGCCTTCACAATCTAGCCGATCGAGAGCCTTCTTAGGCAGGACATTTAATGAAGACCCAGTATCCACCAGCACATGAGCCATAGTGGTTCCCCTACATTCGATCGAGACATGCAAAGCATCATTTTGTTTTCTCCCTTTCAGAGTTAAGTCAGCATCTGAAAAACCCAACCCATTGTCGGCAGTCAGGCTGGCCACACAGTTTTTGAATTGATCGGCTGAGGTTTCTTGCGGAATATGCGCGGTCTTGAGGAATGCAATCAAAGCCTTTGCATGGGCCTCAGAACATAATAGCAAAGACAACATCGATATCTTCGAAGGGGTCTGCCCCAGCTGCTCGACCATATTGTAGTCGCTCTTTTTGATTATTTTTAAGATTTCCTCTATCTCTTGCTTAGAGGTTTCTACGATAATCTTTCTAGGTGCCTCCATCCGGGCAGGCTCACCTATAGCTTCTTTGCCTCGAGTCCCAAATGACTCTACGACAGGAGTAACAATTGGAGTAAGAACAAGAGTAGCGATGGAAGTACTAGTAGGAACAACAGATGAAATAACAACAGGCTTAGTGACAGTCTTTGGGGAAATATCAGGAGAGAAAACCCTTCCACTTCTAGTAATGCTACTGGTCCCAACAATGTTATTGACATCGGGATTAGCCTCTTCATTCTTCAGGTCTTGTTTAACGACATGATAGTAGATATCGGCGCCACAATGCCAAGGGACAGCTTTGTCCGAGGTGTACGGGACAGGACCAGGACAGGTGATTATTAATGGAGCAACTCTCGGAGCGGGTGTAATCCTAACAGGTCTTCTCGAGGAGGCCTTGGAAGGATTGGCGAAAATGGTTATAATAACAACATCTTCAAATGGAACAGCAGGAGTCAAAGTCTTCTCGAATAAAATTTCTCTGCTGTCCATCAGGCGCTGGACACCTGTCTTTAGCAAATAGCAACCAGAAGGCAGAGATGGACGCATGTGGCAACCTTCACCACAACCCGGAAATAAACTGGCCACCAACAAATTCTTCTTAACAGTCATAAAGGGAGTAGAAACTTCATCAATTGAGGTCACAAATAGACCGGTATCAACGATGTTAACTCCACGGTTGTGCCTAGGCATGGGAGCAGTTATGACATTGGGCTTCTCCGGAGCGTCGAACTCAATCTCCTTGGCTTCAATCAGATCTTGTACTTTATTTCTTAGAGCCCATCAGTCATTTGTATCGTGACCAGGACTCTCAGAATGGTAGGCACACTGAGTGTTTGGATTGTACCAAGGAGACGTGGTATTAGGATTCTTGGGAGCCTCCTTCAAGGTTGCCAAATTGGATCTCAGCAGATGGGGTAGAACCTCTGTCAATGTCATGTTAATCCGAGTGAACTGCCTTTGTGGTCTTTCCACCCTTTGCTGATTGTTGTGCTGTGGAGAAGCCGCAGGCCTAGGTATCATTACAACACTTACCATCGGACTATAAATAGCACTGGCCTCCTTCTTACTAGTGAAGGGCCTCTTTGCTGAACTCGAAGAGGTATCTTTCTGTATTTTACCGCTCCAGATCCCAGCTTCTACCCTTTCTCCAGTTAATATCAGCTCGGTAAAACTAGCCGATGAGCTGCCGATCAAATGGTTGAAGAATGGACCAGACAACGTCCCAAGAAATATGTCAACCAACTCCCTGTTAAATAAAGAGGGTTAAACTCTTCCAGCCAAGTTTCTCCACTTCTGCGCATAGTTCTTAAAGCCTTCACCTGCACCCATGGACATACTATGGAGTTGAGTACGAGTAGGGGCCATGTAGGCATTGTATTGATACTACTTGTAAAAAGTAGCAGCCAAATCCTCCCAGTTTCAAACATTGGTTCCCTCCAATTGGTAGAACCATTCGAGCGGAGTCCCTGACAGGCTGTCTTAAAAGAAGTTAACCCACAAGTTTCTATCAGCGGTGTGGGGCTGGATATTCCTTACATAGGAACGGAGATGAAGCTTTGGGCAAGACATACCATCATACTTTGCGAAAACTGGAGAATTAAATTTCTACGGGATGACCACTCCCGACACTAATCCCATTTCTTCGAAGTCCAACCCAGGTATTTTCTGGACTTCCATGGTGCTCAGCCGATCCTCTAACTGCTTGTATCTATCCTCAATGTGAGGATATTGCTCATCATTGTAGTCAGTATCATTGTCAGAAACTTCAGGACTGGGGTCCTCTTCCCTTATCTGCCTCTCTTGATTCTCCCCTTCTTTGGACGAGGAGGTCAGATCGACTGGTTGCTTCAGTGGCCCCTCAAATCTTCTACCCATATTAAGGATACCAGCAGACTTCTTCTTCTTCTTATTTTTCTCTTTCAGGATGAGGGCCTTCAGATTCTCCTGCCATTTCACCAGACTTATGAACATCTGTTGAAATTGGTCATTTTGTTCCTGAAGATCTTTGATGCTTTATTCAGAAGACATCTTTGCTGAAATAAACAGCGAAGAAGATGAGAGACCTGTAATGGTACCTGTTTATGCAATGCTATGGATGGGATGCGTATGCGATGATTTCAAGGACTTTGGGAAATTTAAATTTGCAAACCAAAATTAAACAAAGATTTTATTAGTAGAATTCAAGGTACAATTGCCTCTTAGGAGTTACAATTAAAAATTCTAAAAACTAAAAAAATCAAGTTTCCCAAGGATGCTTCCTCTTCGTGCCGAGATAGTCATTAAGGCTTCTTTCCTCATGAAGCTGCTTTGTGAGCTCTAAAACCTTCTTCTCTTGGGCATAGAACTGGTCCCTATAAGTATCCCGCTCCTTCTTCAACTGGATCCAAGACCTCTGTAGTTCTTCAAGATCAGTGGGCATATCTGGATGGAGAAACGTGTAGGGATATCCCCTTCAGTAATGGGCTCCACAATCACTGGTAAGACGGCTATGTAGGGCATCAAAAGTTTCTGAGCGCGAGCTCGTACCTGTGATACAGTGGCAGAACCGAATGTTAATACTAGTTTGCATTTTGCGTTTTTTGTTTGCAAAATGTCGCAGTAAGCAAGAGTCGCCACCGACTTTTATTTCATCCAATCGGAAAGGAAAAAAGTACAAAAAAATCCTTTTTCGAGATATTCTGAGTACAGGGGGTATATTATAGAAAGGGAAGGTGTTAGCACCCTTTCTATCCATGGTTTTCCATGGGCTCTTAGGTACTTGCTCATCTTTTAAAATTGCTTGTGTGTGTTTGTTTTGAAAAGTTTTGTTTTACTTCGTTTTAACCCTTGTTTCTGTCCTTAAGAGTGTTACGAAGTTGTTTTTGAAAACTTTGTTTGGAAAGTGTTTGGTGTGAAAAAGTTTGTTTGTTTTGAGCAAGTACCTACTAGCATCTACCTACTCGAAAAAAGATATTTCTATTCTCGTTTCCTTTAGACCGCGCTATCCTACTATTAAGGAGTAGGTAGCACCATCGTTGGAGTTGTAAGGGTCAATTCGAAAGGGACGAAATGGTCATTGAAGGCAACATGTAAGGATACCTTAGCATTTCGAAGGGACTGTCATCATATATTCATAGGCAACATCGAGGGACAAGATCATATACCGTAGGCAACTCGAGGAACGTTAAGGGAATATGATCTTTATGATGACTTTTAGATTGAGGGTCATTTGCTAAGATATCCCTACGTTCGAGGGACATGACCATTGTTTTCCGAGGCAACCAAGTGAGGCATACCCTAAGAGTGAGCATGTGCATGTGTTTGATTTCAGTTATTTAATCTTTGCACGATTAAGGTGATCTACTATTTTAATTTTATTTATATTTTGCATGCAAGCCTATTAACATTCATCTAAGCAGTTTATAGTTTGCGAAAATAAAATGCGGAAAGTTTAAAGTCCTAGCTATTACAAGGCTTTTGCAGATATATAATTATTTTGGATTGAAAATAAAAAGGCGGAAATGTAAACCTAAGCTATTACAGAGCTTTGGGGCAATTACATAATAATGGAGAGTGCGGAAAAGAAATCCTAAAACTATTACATCCCGGAAGCAATTACATAATTAGAAAAAAATACGAGAAAAGATAAATCTACGCTATTACATTGATAATGCGACCTATACAATTTTTCTAGAAATTAAAATGTAAAAGAATAAATAAAAAAAATTAAGGAAAAATTAAAACATAAAATTCTAAGTTAATGTTTTTGGTGTTTTTTGTAGAAAATAATTTTAAGTTAATTAAACAACCTAATTCTAACTAATTTTAATTAAAAAAAAGTTAATTAACTTAATTTATTAATAAATGAAAAAAAGCCAAAAATTCAGTTACTAACAAAAACAAAAACCTAATCCTAATTTGTTTGAATTAAAAAAAAGGTTAGTTTTGAAAAAAATGGTTAATTAAAAAATCCTAAGACCTAATTAATTTAAATTAATAAAAAAAAGTTTTAAAAAAAGTTTATGTCTAATGATTAATAAAAAATATTAAGTTTGCCAAAAAATAGATAGGGGAAGAAACATCAATGAAAAATAGGGTTAGAAAATAAAAATAATGCAAATGTCATGGGTGGTTGTTGAACCAAAAATTAATTTAAAACCTAAAATTAAATTAAAAAAACCTAAATTAATTATTCAAGTTTATTATAAAAAATCAAAAGTTTGTGAAAAATATTAGGTTTTACGAAAAAAGTTTTAAACAGATGGTTGCCTTAACCTCCTCAGGATATCTGCCTTGCCATACATTGGTGGTTGTTATGATCCGACCTCAGTGTTTTGTAATAAACCTGCATGAGACCCTGTCTAAATCTACAGTGTTGAATCTCATGAACACATTAAATAAATTACTATATATCATGAAATACAAATAAAGCAAATATATGAAAAAATTTAATGTTAAAACCGATATGACATGTATGAATGATTATACCCTTTTGGTCATAGAGATCAAACCAGCCTTACCCTTACTGGAGAAGTAGTGAGATGAATGCTTCTATGCCCTTTTGATCATGAAGATCAAACCAGCCTTACCCTTACTGGAGAAGTAGTGAGATGTGGATTTGTAACAAGGATTTCAAGGTTTTTAGGGTTCTTCAAAGAATTTGGTATTCTGACAGGGTTGTGGCAAATGTTTTTATTTCCGTCTTTTCTTTTTTGTGTGAAAAGAATGAAATTATATAATGGAAATTAGAGCAAAGATATGGGCTTTGAATGTGCAATTGGGCCTCCAATATTCACTTTAGTCCGTCACATTTCAAGCTAAATCGTAGGGGCTTAAGTGCAATTTTTGAAGTTGAAATGTGAAAAAAAATGTAGCCGACATCTAGAACTAAATTCTTTCCGAACATGGGCTCAATCGGATAAACGGTGAATTAGTTATGAATTTTTGAAGTTTTAGCTCAAACAAACTTATTTTGGGCTCCAGTGTCGACTCTGACACGTTCTTCAATAAAAAACTGGTATTGATCGGAGCATAATCCGGTCTCGACTTTGGAATAAAAGTTATATATCTCTGAGTCAGTGACCTTGTGTAAAAAGATGGGCCTGATCCGATAAAAATTGACCGAGTTATGAATTTTTGAAGTTTCGACCAAGATGAAATAATATTCAGCATTCAGGATTTTCGACGCGTCACGCGCACTCTGAGCAAAAAACAAAGGCCTTTTGGATACCGTTCGAACTTAATACCTCATGTGAAAAATTAGCCAACTCAATTTGTGAAATTTTGGCGCCAAAACCAGCTCGATACAATGAAAATCGACCAAGTTATGATTTTCTGAACATGACGCAAATAAACTTGTCACAAATTTTTTGTACGAAAATACTTGATAAATCTGCATTTTTGAAGACCTTCTGATTGAAATTTGCTTCCAGCCGTGAGAGATGAAAATGTAGATGACGTCAATACAGAATTTTGGCCACCGAAATGGGTTCAAAACGAGCCACGATATTCAAGTTATGAATTTTTTAGTGCGTAAAAACTGCACTTTCAACACACTTTTTCACCATATTTCTTCGAGAAAACTCACACATTCAGAGACCTTCTTTAAATAATTGAGTCTTGAGCTGAACATGAATTTGAGAATACGTTATCAGAGATATCTTGGCGAAAGAACACCTGAATATGACGCGCCGGGTTGGACTTGTGAATCTTTGAACCCCGAATCGTTGCAAAATGGCAAACCGATCTTCAACACGGAAAATACTCTGAGAATATCCATTGACGAAATAAACGTCACTTGTAACCTGAAGAAGCTTGATAAATATACCTTTATTCCATAACCATAAAACCAATAATATGTGTGTATGAAAAGAGGGCAAATTTTGGGGTACAACAATACCCATTGGAGATAAGGTTCCATAGGAATGGAATTCTTCGGCCCCAAAGTCTTGGCGTCAGATCTGTTTATCATGCCCCAAGCTCGTATGAACCTCTGGCGATACCCTTGAATATCCCCCTCATAGTTAAATACAATGCCCCATATAAGTAACTCATGAGGACCATCCTTTCGAGCATAACCAAATTATCGCAGAGCCAAACAAGGATTGTAAGTTATGCCTCCCCTAATGCCAAGTAGTGGGGCATTAGGGAACTCCCCACAATGGTCAATAATGGAAACATCTCCCATCAATCAGGAATACCAGAGAATATCTGTATGAGAAAGTGACATTATCCTTTGCGGCCATCCCAAACCTTCTTCATTCTTCAGCACTGACTTAGGGATATGAGAAATAAACCACCTCGACAGTAATGGCGTGCAGCACATAAGGACCCCTCTTCTCTTCATGGTATGAGTATGGAGAGCATGCAAGACATCTTCGAGCAAGGTAGGAACATGGTTGCGAGAGAGGAAAATCTTGATAGATTCACATCTATGAGTAAGTCCAGATTAGGGAATAGTACTAACCCATAGATTAGAAGGGCCAAAACCTCCTCAAAGGCCTGAAAATCCAAATTATCCCAAAACAGCTGGGCCTTGTCTATTAGGAACTTGGCTAGAAAACCATTGACTCTGCTTCTTGTTTCCCAATTGGATATCACGTCGGCCCGTTTCAGATGCAAAGCTGAGGCAATGACTTTTGGCTTCAGAACCTCTTCTAAACCTGTGAAAGGCACCTGGTCAAGAATGGGTATACTCAATAGATGAGAGAACTCTTCCATGATATGCACCATCTAATAGTCTGTAAAGGTGAAGCAGTGGTGCTCGGGATCAAAGAACTGAAAGAGTACACCCATCATCTTTTCATCAAAGCTTAAAGTAACTAGGTTGAGAAGTCGACCATGTCTCTTGGTGAACGCAGAAGTTTCAGAAACCCTCGATACTAGTTCTTTGAGTTGGGAAGGTGTTCTCACAAAGCTGATTCGGATAGTGTTTCTACGAGCGAAAGCCATGACCTACAAAATAGAACAAAGATAAAATCCCTCGGTCCTTGAAATGGTTAGTGTAATAAGAATGGATGTGATGTTATGATGCATGATGTTATCACACATAAGCCAAGCATACAATAAACCTTAGGTTTAACGACTTGCATGAGGTTAAAGTTAAGTACCCTTTCGAAGTTTAGTTGGTTTCCAACCTGTCTTAGAAAGGTAACCGGGTTCTAAGGATTCTCGATATCACTGATCATCCTCTATCGGGCATTGTTTCAGCTCAGGCAATCTTTTCTTGCGGCAGAAATATCCCGAAAGTCTGATCTCAACGAGTGTAGTATCGAGTATCAACCAATCCTCAGCTTTATATTGAGGCTAGCTATCTCACTACTTTCTAATGGCCAATTTTGTTCAACTAAGGTTCTAAGGTCCGCTAGTACTTCACGACACCATGCAGCGGCCCCGTATTTTCTCTTCATTTCCACACGAAGGATACGGGTACCAACTAAAATGTCACACCAACACAACCATCGCTTAAACCATATCGGTCTATGCCGTACAGTCTCCACGATCTTTTGCTGTTTACCTAATAAGTGTCCCCAGATCCGGGTGTAGGATCTTTAACAATACCCAAGCAAAAAACCCTTAAATGTAAAGCAAACAAGTTAAACAAAGAAAAGCAAGTAAAGGTGATCTAACCCTAAGGTAACCCCACTTCTAATAATCCCCAGCAGAGTCGCCAGTTCTGTGATACGGTGGGAGAATTGACTTTTTGTTTTTGCGTTTGATTGTAAATGTTGCGGATAGCAAGAGTCGCCACCTACTTTTCTTTTATCCAATAAGGAAAGGCTGAAAAGAACAAGAAAGACCTTTAGAGATGTTTTCTTGAGTTCGAGGGGTAGATTATGAAAGGGGAAGGTATTAACACCCCTTTCATCCATGGTTTTCCATGGGCTCTTAGTTGCTTGCTAGATCACTTGCTTTTGTTTGAATGTGTGCTTGTGATGTGAGTTTTGAAAGTATTTTTAAAAATGTGAATTTGTAATGGCTCTCGTTTCTATAAGAACGCGTACATAGTGTTGTTTTGAAAATAGTTCAAAGAGGTGTTTGTGGAATGTGTGTTTGAGAGTGATTTTGAAAAGGTGTCTTTGTAATGACTCTCGTCTCTATAAGAACACATACAAAGTGTTGTCTTTTGAAAATGTTTCAAAGTGAGAGTGTTGGTGTATAGAATGTTTTTGTTGTGAGCAAGCAAGCAACTAGGAGTGAATCTACCTACTCAAAAGGTCTTAGATGTTCTTTTCCTCCTCCTTTAGGTGTTGCTATCTTACCATTATTTTGGTGAGAAGCCCCATCGTTGGATGTGAAGGGACGAGCGTGGGTCATCGTATAGTCATAGAAGGAAACCTATGGGACGCTTTAGCAATGTCGTTTTTAGGGACTAGATCGTTTACCGAAGGCGACATAGAGGGTCATCGAGGGACTACGATCTTTTATCGAGGGTCTTTTGCTAAAACGCCCATGTTCGAGGGACATGACTATTTTTTCCGATAGGCAACAAGTGAGATTACCCTAAGGTGTGCATATGTGCAAAGTGTGTTTGATTGCATGCATTCTTGTCTTGATTAGGGTTCTCTATTTGTTGATTTCATGTCTTGCCATACACATCCTAATTACTAGCATTTGATATTTGGAAAAGCGTTAAATTGCGGAAATATAAAAGTCCTATGCTATTACAATATTTTAGGGATGGGGGGGTACATACTTACAAATGAGGGGTCGCATGAATTTAAATCCTATTTAACTATTACAACCATATTGAAATATACAATGCAAGAGAGAAAAAAGACTTGTTTAGAAAATGGTTTTTTGTCTTAATGAATTAAGAAAAAGAAATAAATTAATTAATAAAAGAAAATATTTTTATGTCTTTTTTATATTAATAAAAAAAGGGAATTAATATTGAAAATGATAAAAAGGAAAATAAATGAAAGATAGAAACAGCGTGCTGCTACAAGCAAAACAGCAAGGATCAGAAGTTCTGAAGCCAGGTGCATGGTGACTCAGAAAGGAACGTCTGTGGAATCAGAATTTCTGGATTGATACGCTCTAAGGCCCTGCAAGAAACATTAGAGGGAAAGGACAAATGTTCTGGGTGGTATTCTGACAGTGAACCAAAAGTCAGAAGTTCTGTGTTGTGCTAAAATAGTAAGTGAACATCAGAAATTCAGTGTGTTGTCAGCGTGTAAAAAATCAGAAATTCTGAGTGTTAAAACAGCGAGTGGAAGCATCAGAGGTTCAATGTGCTTAACAGTAAGAAAGCCTAGAAGTTCTGTGTGTTTAACGTGTAGGGAGAACTCAGAAGTTCTGTGCTGTGCTAAAACAGTGAGTGAGCATCAGAAGTTCTGTGTGTTAAAATAGTAAGAAAGCCTAAAAGTTCTGTGCGTTAATACAGTAAAGAAAACTCAGAAGTTCTGCATGCTTAAACAGTGAGAAAATCCTAGAAATTATGTGTGTTAAAATGGTGAATGAAAAACAGAAGTTCTGTGTTACATTTAAACTTTTCCATCATATTAATCAGCACATCAGCAATTTATTCAGTCCTTAACAACAAATCAGGAGGATAAAAGCACAACAGTTTTTAGAAGTTCTAATCCTAGTTTTGAGCCTAGCCTTAATCAAGAAGTTCTGATCCACAGTTTTTTCTTATGCAATGATATGGACAACATCAACACTATGATATTTACATATTTAATGATGTTCTGAATGAGAAGATACAAAGTTAGAAAGACTTACCTTGAATCTAGAGTGTGTGCTTGGGACTTGAACTGCTGCCTTCAAATGTTCTGGAGTCAGCAAGAGCAACGGGAGAGAAAGTACCAAGTTCTTTGATTCAAAGGGAAGAATAAAGGTTTGGTTTTCTGTTAGGGAATTCTGGATTTTTACGAAGGTTTCACAGTTTTCTTTTCTCTCTTTTGTCAATTTTCTCTCTCAAAAAACCAAGCCCTTGAACGTGTGATGGAGGAAATTATTTATAGATGGGTTTGCTGTGGTTTTGGGGGGAAAAACAAATGGGATTTAAACCTCTTTGGTATACTGTTTCATTGCTTTTTAATCACAATTTTCGTATGCTAATTTGATGCAAATATGGGGTTTGAGAAAGTGCAGGCGTGGACTGGATCAGCAGCTGATTGCAGGACTGTGATATAGCAGGGCAATAGGTTGCTTAAACGAGGTTTTGGGATTTGGTGATGTTCTGATTGCAGAAGATCAGAAACGTAACCTCCATATGCTGAAGAGTCATGTTCTGATTGGAGAATTATGTCCTGAACCATGTTTGCAACTTCTGACTGCACTTGCGTGGAGGCTGGCTCAGAAGTTCTGAAGCATCATATTCTCTTAACACTTAGAAAATTTTCTAAATGTTTAGAAATTTGATTTCTTCCAAAGTAATTTCTGACTTCTGATTTTTTTATGAACCAATTTCATGTCTTGATGAAATATAATTGTTGAAACTTGATTTGATTTAAAAGTCAAAGTTTGACTTTTCAGTGTGCTTTTGACTATTTTTCCCTTGTGGATGATTTTCTTGGAAAATTGTAATTCAAGTCTTGGAACTTGATAGAAGCAAATCTGAGAGTCCAGGATGATCCTTTGAGAAATGAGAGGGTAAATTTTAGGGTACAACACCAGGCTTCGCAGTAACTTGCGGTGATAGTAACGACTCCGTTAAGGATTGTAATGATTTTTCCGGGGATTAGGTGTTTTGGTCCCTTGATATTAGTCTAAGAGGTAAACTCGAGCTGGGGAATTTGTAGTTTGTTGGGGAAATAAACCCTGTTGATGACCTAATGGGGAAGTGAATTCTTTAGGAAGAACTCCATAAGGATTCTTCTTTTAAGACCAACTCAGCTGGGGAGAGAGTTTTTGAGAGATTGAAACTCTGGCTGGGGATTGCATGAATCCGTCTCTGTGGGGATAATTTTATAGACGTATCTCTGTGGGGATATCCCAAATCCTTAAGGAGATGCCTGTCACTGTTTTCAAGTATACATTTGTTAACAATTTAATCATGTTCATATGCATATATTCATTCAATTTTAGTCATTGGACGCTTTTGCACTTGTTGTACCCTAAAATTTTCCCTCTCATTTCTCAAGTAATCTCTCACAAGATCTCCATTGGTTCAAGACTACACAAGGTTTGACCAGCTCAAGACACCTTCTCTAACACTGATGACTGAAAATTAGGGTTTGAGTTTGCACAAGGACAATTGAGATTTCAAAGCCCCATATGACTTTAATGGATCATTTTGAACCCTCAAGATTGCTCATGTCAAGTTTCAAGTCTTTGATCACATTTTTGCTCAGTCAATTGATTAGTTGACCTAAAATCAGCTGTATTGGGGAAAAAGTCAATTATGGTCAATTTACAGTCAAACTTCATAATTTTTGGTCCATATCAACATTATGAACTCATATATGTCATTTGATCAAGTTTGGATCATAATTCCTCAAGAAAATGGATCAGGTCATCAAAAGGGTAAAATGGTCAAAATTATGGTTTTGACTGAGAAGGTGCAATCTTTGATTTTTGACCTACAAAATGACTTATTGGTTCAAGGCATTATCTCAAGGATTCAAATGCATCATTTTTACCTAATGGCATGGCTCAAAACATTTCTCAAGATCAATTGATTGATAGTTGAATTTCAGTCAACTGATGAAAAGTCAACTGTACACTGAAAAGTCAAACTTTGACCTTTTGATCAAAATTAAGTTTCAAAGATTAAAATTCATCAAGACATGTCAAAATATGAAACTTGTTCATCAAGAAATCAAAAAGTCATATTCATCCTTGAAAAGTCAAAATTTCCAAGACTTAGAATTTTTCTAAGTGTTGAAAATTCATATTTTTTTCCATAACTTTATGCCAAATTTCCACCATGATGCAAGATGATTCAAAGGAAACTTCCAACATGAAAGTTGTAGATATCAATGAGATATAAAACATTGTATGGAAGAACTTTTCCTAGAAATTCTAGGATTTCAAGTTATGAATTTGTGAAGACATGCTCATGAAACTTGGAGACTTAGTGAAATTTTGCCCTAGTTTAGGCAGCATTTTGACCTAACTTCATGGCAATTTTTCACCTAGTTCCAAATTGAATTTTCAAAAATGTCCAACATGAAGGTTGTAGAGGATGTTAAAATCTTTCCAAAATGTCTAAGAACTCATTGATATCATACTTGAGCTAGGATAATCGAAAGCAAGAAGTTAGGGTTTCCAACTTGAATTACAAGCCATTTCCTTGATGAACACATAATCCAATCTCAATGTTATGCTGCATAATATTTCTTTGCAGGCCTTATAACTTGTGTATTTGTCCATAATTAATGGATTACACAAACATTTGAGCTATGATCCAAGTGGTTTAAGCATTGTCCAAGTCAATTTGCCATTTTGGGAAGAAAGTTAACATTGCCATTCTTGAAAAGCAAGCTTTATGCACAAAGTCAATTCTTGAGCCTCTCACTTGTTCCCTCTGATCACACTCCATCTACAAAGTCATAAGCAAGTTTGTTTAAAGTATAACCACTCTACAATAGCAAGTACAAAGGCATGGAAACTTGTTTTGTCAAGAAAATCACATGTTGAGCTTAAACATGTGAATTTGAATTCTGATCAACTATAAGCCACAAAACCATTTTCTTATAAGTAGAAATACTATTTGTGAGCTAAGACACGAGCTAAATCACCCTTAAACTCTCCCAAACTCCCTCAAATAAGAACTTGTATCAAAACTCCATTTATGTGCACATTCTGACTTTGAAACCTAAACTCACATTTCCCTCGTGCGTTTTCATTCCAAATCAATCACAAAGCTTCTATACATCAAATATAGTCCATCTCCATCCCTGTTTCATAACTGTAACTCTATCTTCATCATCTTCCAAACTCAAAAACAGAGCTCTGCAACTGGACTTCTCCAGGCCATTCTAGCCATCCATTACTCAAGCTAATCATTGCATTAGCTTCCTGGAAACTTGAGGAAGCTAACCTGATCAATGAAGAATCTTGAATCAAACTCATTTGCATTTCACGATTCCCAGTTTTGAGGTATCTTTTCTGAACTTCTATCTTTTCATTTAGGCATTAATAAGTTTGCATTTGTGAAGATAAAATATAAATATCATTGCCCTGGAACTGTACATGTCCATAGATTCCATTTATATTGGTTGAGCTTAGAGAATTTTAGGTTTCAATCTCTGAAAAAAGTTAGGTCAGAATTTGGTACTTTTAGAAATTCTCATTCATCTTTGATTTATAGCTTATGATATTTATATGGTTAGATTCGTATGGAAAAATGGAGCAACTTCCATGTTTACATCTTTCATTTTTGTTGAGAAATGAGCAAGTAACAGGAACCATGGATGGTGGTTGAAGATGAAGTCATTTTCAGAACTTATTTTGTGTTATGTATTTATTGTTTTTCTTATGTTAACAGATGTGCGATACAATGGCAGAACTGACTATTTTTTGTTACTACTTGTTTTGCATTTTTTATGCGCAAATGTACGGTAAGCAAGAGTCGCCACCGTCTTTTATTTTATCCAACAAAGGAAAAGGGAAAAAGAACAGAAAAAACCTTTTTCGAGATGTTTCTGAGTACGGGGGGTAGATTATAGAAAGGGAAGGTGTTAGCACCCTTTCTATCCGTGATTTTCCACGAGCTCTTAGGTACTTGCTCATTTTTAAATTGCTTTGGTGTGTTTGTGTGCTTTTAAAAAGTTTTGAAATTTCCTTAGTGCGGAGATTCACTTTATGGTAACCCTTGTATCAGTCCTCAAGGGTGTGATAAAGTGTTTTTGAAAACTTTTGATTGAAAAGTTTGTTTGAAAGTGTAGGGTGTAAATTTTTTTTTATTTTGAGCAAGTACTTAAGTTTCTACCTACTCGAAAAAGGTTGTTCGTTTTCTTATTTCCTTTAGACAGCGCTATCCTACTATTAAGGAGTAGGTAGCTCCATCGTTGGAGTTTAAGGGATAACCGAAAGGGACGATTACGGTCACTTAAGGCAACAGGGCGAGATCTCTTAGTAACTGTCATAAAGTTCTAAGATCACTTTTTTACCGAGGCAACATCGAAAGGATCATCAAGGGACTAGTGATCTTTCGAATTAGAGGACAACCACTAAAAATTCTCACGTTTCTAGAATAGTGACCGTTTTTAGAAGGCAACCGAAGTGGGGAAAAACCATAGGAGTGAGTGTTGTATCCCAAAATTTTCCCTCTCACTTATCAAGAATTTGCTCACAAGATTTCCTTGGGCTCAAGACTGCACTAGGGTTTGATCAGCTCAAGACACCTCCTTATGCACTGATGACCAAAATTAGGGTTTGAGATTGCACAAGGATTTTTGAACTTCAAATGCCCCATATGATTTTCATGGATCATTATGGACCCCCAAGATTACTCATGTCAAGTTTCAAGCCTTGGATCACACTATTGATCAGTCAATTGAGCAATTGACCTAAAAATCAACTGTATTGGGGAAAAGTCAACTATGGCCAATTTACAGTCAAACTTCATAATTTTTGATCCCCATTAAAATTTTAAACTCATATGTATCATTTGATCAAGTTTGGATCACAATTCCTCAAGAAATTTGATCAAATCTCCAAAAGGGCAAAATGGTCAAAATTAGGGTTTTGACTGGGAAAGGGCAATTTCTGATTTTTGACCTAGAAAATGGTCATTTGGTTTAAGGCATGAACTCAAGAGTCCAATTGCATCATTTTGACCTAATTACATGGTTCAAAACATTGCAAGTCCATTGGATTGACAGATGAATTTTGCAGTCAAATGATCAAAATTCAACTGTATACTGAAAAGTCAAACTTTGACTTTTTGGTTAAATTCAAGTGCCAAAGATCATATTCATAAAAACATGTCAAAATATGAAACTTATTTATCAAGAAATAAAAAATTCAAGATTTCGTTTTGAAAAGTCAAAATTTCTAAACTTATAAATTTTTCTAAGTGTTGGAAATTTCATGTTTTTTCATAACTTTGAGAAAGATTTTCACCATGATTCAAGATGATTCAAGATAAACTTCCAACATGAAAGTTGTAGATCTCCATGAAATATACAACTTTGCTTTACACAACTCCTTCCAAAAATGCTTGGATCTCAAGTTATAATTTTATGAACATGTGGTCATGAAACTAAACACTTAGTGAAATTTTGCCCTAATTTGGCCAAGATTTTGACCTAACTTCATGACACTTTTTCATATAGTTCTGTTGTATCCCAAAATTTGACCTCTCACTTATCAAGAATTTGCTCACAAGATCTCCTTGGGCTCAAGACTGCACTAAGGTTTGATCAACTCAAGACACCTCCTTAGGCATTGATGACCAAAATTAGGGTTTGAGTTTGCACAAGGATTTTTGAACTATCAATGCTTTATATGACTTTAATGGACCATTATGGACCCCCAAGATTACTCATTTCAGGTTTCAAGCCTTGGATAACATTTTTGCTCAATCAATTGAGCAGTTGACCTAAAAATCAGCTGTATTGGGGAAAAAGTCAACCATGGCCAATTTCCAGTCAAACTTCATAATTTTTGATCCACATCAACATTTTAAACCCATATGTATCATTTGATCAAGTCTGTACCATAATTCCTCAAGAAATTTGATCAAATCTCCAAAAGGGCAAAATGGTCAAAATTAGGGTTTTGATTGGGAAAGGGCAATTTTTGATTTTTGACCTAGAAAATGGTCAATTGGTTTAAGGCATGATCTCAAAAGTCAAATTGCATCATTTCGACCTAATGATATGATTTAAAACATTGCAAATCCATTGATTGGCAGATGAATTTTGCAGTCAACTGATCAAAAGTCAATTGTATATTGAAAAGTCAAACTTTGACTTTTTGGTCAAATTTAAGCACCAAAGATCACAATTCATCAAAACATATAAAAATAGGAAACTTATTCATCATGAAATCAAGAAATCAAGATTTCATTTTGAAAAGTCAAAATTTCTAAACTTAGAAATTTTTCCAAGTGTCAAATATTTCTTATTTTTTCATAACTTTGAGCAATTTTTTCATTATGATGCAAGATGATTCAAAGGAAACTTCCAACATGAAAGTTGTAGATATCCATGAAATATACAAATTTTCTTCACATAACTTCTCCTAAAAGTGCTTGGATCTCAAGTTATAATTTTATGAATACATGCTCATGAACTAAAAAAGACTTAGTGAAATTTTGCCCTAGTTAGGAAGATTTTTGACCTAACTTCATGGAAATGTTTCACATAGTTCCAAGGGGAATATTAAAAAGCAATTAAAAGATGAATTTTATAACACATTGCAGGCTTTCCAAAATGTCCAAGAACTCCTTGAGATCATTCTTGAGTAGGGAGAATCGAAGAGATGAAGTTGGTGTTTTGTCACTTGAATTATAGGTCACTTTCATGATGAACACAAATGCAATTTCAATGTTAGGTTGCATAATCTTTGCTTTGAAGGCCTCAAACTTGTTTGTCACTCCATAATTAATGTATACACAAACTTTTGAGCTATAATCAGAGTGATTTAAGCTTTATCCCATTGACATTGACATTTTGGAAAGAAAGTTAACAATGCCATTCTTGTAAAGCAAGCTTTTTGCATAAAGTTAACATTGAGCCTCTAACTTGTTCCCTCTGATCACACTCCATTCACAAAGTCAGAAGCCAACTTGTTTAAAGCATAACCACTCTATCTTAGCAAGTACACAAGACTTTGAAACTTGTTTTCTCAAAAAATCACATGTTATGCATAAACATGTAATTTCAAATTCTGATCAACAATAAGTCTCTAAACTTGTTTCTTATAAATAGAAGCACTATTTGTGAGCTAGGACACGAGCTTGAAGACCCTAAAACTCACTCAAACTCCCTCTATCCAGAAATTGTCTCAAAACATCATTGTTGTGCATGTTCTGACTTTACATACCAAACTCCAAATCCCCCCGTGCGTTCTTTGTCCTTTCACTTCCAAAAGCTTCTAAACATCAAATACAAACCATCCAAAGTCCACTTGCTCAACTGTAACACCTCCATCATCAAGTTCCATTTTCAAAAACAGGGGTCTGCAACTTGACTTCTCCAGAGCTCCTCAGCCACTTTCAGCTCAAGCTAATCATCGCATTATCTTCCTGGGACCTCAGGGAAGCTAACCTGATCCTTGAAGCACTTTGAATCAAGCTCATTTGCATTTCATGATTTCCAGTTTTGAGGTATTTTTCTTGAACTTCTATCTCATTACTTAGGAATTGTTAGGCTTGCATTTGTGAAGATAAAATGTAGACCTCTTTGCCACGAAGTTGTACATATCCATAGTTTGCATTTACATGGCCCGAGCTTAGAGAATTTTAGAGTTGAAGTTTCTGAAAATTTTAGGGTTCAAATTAGGGCCAGAGAAATTCTCATTTATCTTTGACTTTTAGATTTAGTTATTTAGTTATTTAGATGGTTAGACTCGTGAGGAAGAATGCAACAACTTTTATTTTGTCATCTTCCATTTTTGTTGAGAAATGAAGAAGTTACAGGTACACCGACTGGAGGTTGAAGATGAAGTCATCGGGACTTGATTTGCCTTACATATTTATTGTTTTGTTTATATGAACGGATGTATAGCCACCCCAGTGGTAAAGCGCGCGCCTGTTAACCTTTGAGACCTGGGTTTGAGCCCCAGTGGTACCCATTTTGTGTTTTTACATATTTTTGCATTTTCTGACCTTTTTTGTTGGGTGCCTGGGCCTTTGGGCTTTTTTTTTGTTTTTTTACTAACTAACCTCCCTGCCTGCTTATGCACCCCTGGCCCAATTTATTTTATTTTCTTAATTTTATTTGTTTTTTTTCTTAATTATTTTTTCGATAATATTAAAAATCATAAAAAATATAAAAAAAAATTTATCTTCATTTTAATTTAGTTTATTTTTTTTCTCACCAGAAAAATATTTTTATTAACTATACTTTATTTATTTTTTCCAAATCACCTTGTAAATTTAATTAAAACTAGGTTAATATTTATTTTTTCTTTTACACCTATTAAAATACACTATTTTTGATATAAAAAAGACTAAAAATATTTCATGATGCCATAAATATTTTCAAGACAAAAATACCAAAAAAAATATTTTTCTAAACTTATTTTCTTTTAATCAACTAAATAGAATTATGGTTTTATTCAAAATCTTTTCTTAATAAATTTAAACTTAATTAATTATTTTCTTTAAATTAATTGGGTTAAAAGAATTTCCCTCTTTCTCATGAAAATCAAACAAAGACCCATTTTCTTTATATTTTGCATTTTTGTGCACTTATTTATTTTGTGCATTACTTATTTTAATTTCTTGCACATTAATACCCATTCAATTTGGTTGTAATAGATTAACTAGGTTCACATTCTTGCAATCCCCATTCAATTTGTACACCCCTCCCCTAAATGATGTAATAGCATAGTAATTTTAAATTATGCAATTTATCGCTTTATATTCACATGCTAGTAATTAGGGTTTGTATGGAAAGAACAAAATCAATCAAATAGAAAACCCTAATTCAAGACAAAATCAAGCATGAAAACAATACACTTGCACACTAGCACCTCTAGGGTAAAATCCACTTGGTTGCCTTATACAAAATGACCATATTACGCGTAAGGTATCTTAGCAAAAACAAGCAAATACAAGATCACAGTCCCTCGATGACGCTATCTAAGTTTCTTTACAAATGATTTTAGTCCCTCAAAAAGAATGCTAAGATACCTTGCAACATTGCTAATCATGGCTATGCAATGACCCACGCCCGTCCCATTTACATCCAAAGATAGGGTTGCTTACCAAATCAATGGTAAGACAACAATGTCAAAGGAAAAGGAAATGAACAAGAAATACATTTGAGTAGATAGAATGCTCCTAATTACTTGCTCCATTTCAAAACAAACATCCTTGCTATTTTAAAAACAATCACATACACTTTCAAATATCTTGCAAAATTGAAAACATTTTCAAAAGATCAAACATCTTTGTATACATTCTTACAAACAAGAATCATTACAAAGCTTGCCTAAACAATGACCTCTTTACAAAATACTTTCAAAAAACCATACAAAGCACAATTTCAAACAAAAGCAAGTGATCTAGAAAGTAACTAAGAGCCCATGGAAAACCATGGATGAAAAGGATGCTAATACCTTCCCTTTTCATAATCTACCCCCCGAACTCAAGAAACAATCTCAAAGGTCTTTCCTGTGCTTTTTCACATTTCCTTTTGGATAAAAGAAAAGTCGGTGGCGACTCTTGCTAACCGCAACATTTGTAATCAAACGCAAAACCCTTAAGTCAGTTCTCCTACCGTATCACAGAACTGGCGACTCTGCTAGGGAAAATTCTAAAAGTGGGGTTACCTTAGGGATATATCACATTTATTTGCTTACATTGTTTGATTTGTATGCTTTACATTTTGGTTATTTGTTTGGGTTTGAATCCTCTACCCGGATTTTGGATACATTATAGGTAAGTAGCAATACGTTGTGGAAACTGTCCGGGGTATACCGACATGGTCTTAGCAATACTGTGTGGGTACCGGTAGCCTTTGAGTTAATCAAAGAGAATACGTAGCCGCTGAGTGATGTCATGAAGCACTAATGAACTTTTAGAACTATTACTTGACCAACTTGGCCTTTAGGATGTAGTGAGATGACCGGCTTTGGTGCAGTCTGAAGTTGGTAGATACTCGATACTACACTCATTGAGGTTTGGTTTCTTGGGATATTTCGGTCTCCAATAAAGAGGCCTGTGCTGAAACAATGACCAAGGAAACGAACCAGTGATATTGAGCTCCTTAGAACCTGGTTACTATTACTAGGACAGGTTTAAGCCAACTAACCTTCAAGAGGGTACTTACCTATAAAACTCCATGCAAGCCTAAACCTAAGGATTTGTTTGTTTTGTTTGTATATGCATACTTGTACATAACACCATGAACATCATGAACATCATATACATCCACTAACCATTTCAAGGATTTTGGGTTTCATCTTTGTTCTTGTTTTGTAGGATATGGATTCACTTCGCAGGAAAACTATTCAAGTCAATCTTGTAAGGATCCCTCCATAACTTAAGGAGCTAGCTTCAAGGATTCCTGAAAACTCTCCATTTACCGAGAGACATGGTCGCCTACTCAACTTGGTCACCTCTAACACAGATGAGGAAATGATGAAGGTGCTTTTTCAGTTCTTTGATCCTTTACACCATTGCTTCACATTTCTTGACTATCAACTTGTGCCTAATTTGGAAGAATTCTCCCAACTCTTGAGGATTCCCATTCTCAATCAACTACCTTTCAACGGTACGGAAAGAGACCCAAAGCCAGAAGAGATTTCTCAAGCTCTTCACTTGCACTCATCTGATATCACAACTCATTGGGAAACAAGGAGTGGTGTCAAGGGCTTCCTAGCAAAGTTCTTGTTTGAAAAAGCCCAAAGCTATTGGAATTCCTTGGATCTGTAAGCCTTTGAGGAAATTGTGGCTCTCCTCATCTATGGGATGGTTTTGTTTCCAAATCCTGACCAACTCATAGATATCAACGCCGTCAAAATCTTCATATCCCGCAACCCGATGCCTACATTGCTAGGATACATCCTACACTCTTTTCACACTCACACAATGAGGAAAATAGGTGTTCTTATGTGTTGTACTCCTCTCTTGGGAAGATGGTTTATTTTGCATCTTCCCCAATCTATATTAAAAAATGAGCAAGGTTCAAGGTTGTCACAAAGGTTTATAACGCTCAAACATTCAGACATTCATTGGTGCTCCCGATCCAAAGAGAATGTTATCATTGTCGACCATTGTGGAGAATTCCCTAATGTCCATTTACTTGGCATTAGGGGAGGTATCACCTACAACCCATGTTTAGCCTTAAGACAATTTGGTTACGCCCGAAGGGATGGCCCGCACGAGATGCTGATTCAAGGTTTGGTATTTGACTACGACAACGACGATCAAGGTCTTCGCCAGGGATTTATCCGAGCTTGGAGGATGTTGAATAAGGTGGATAGCAAGACTTTGGGGCATAAAATTCCATCCCTCTTGAGCCTTACCTCAAATGGGTACGAACTCGTGCTCAGAGCCTTATGATGCCTTACCCCTCCATTCTCCTGGTAATCATTGAGCCTGTCATGGAGGGAGATGTTCCATACACTATCCTACATCCTGATATGCCCAACTCTCTTGAAGACCTACAAAGAGATTGGATACAACTCAAGGGGGAGCGAGATACTTTCGAAGCCCAATTCTACGCAAGCGAGAAAAAGGTTTTGGAACTCACTAGGCTACTTCATGAGGAGAAGACTCTCAATGCATATATCGCACCAAAGAGGATGCGAACTACCTTTTTATCTTAGAGTTTTTGTATTATTTTTCCCGAAAAGGCATTGATGTACTCAAGCTTTAATTTATTAATATAACGTGTGTTTCCTTTTTGTTTAAAACAAATTTGAATCTTTGAAATCCTTGAAATCATGACATATGCATATACCATTCATCATAACATAAGCAGGTCTTTTGCAACAAGTCTCGTCATGTCTCTACTGTTTATTTCAGTAAGATGGATCTCGAGCAAACAGTGAAGGACCTCCAAGTCCAGAATACACAGTTTTAACAGTTGCTTTCAACCCTAGCCAAAGGACAAGAAGAGTTGAAGAATTTGCTAGCTGATGAGAAGAAAAAGAAGACAAAGAAGGTAATCGGAGTCCTAAACATGGGAAGAAGATTTCATGGGCAGAAAAGAAGGACCTTAGACTTTGCAACGACATCCGGTGAGAGAGACAATCAAGATGGGAAAGGCAAGGAAACAATTATCCCATCAGAATCAGAAGAGGAAGAGGAGGAAGAAGACTATTCTGAAGAACAATACCCTCCAGCTGATGACAAGTATAAACATCTCGAAGAGCGGTTGAGTGCGATGGAAATCCAAAAATTACCTGGCTTGGACTTTGAGGAATTGGGGTTAGTATCGGGGATTGTCATTCCTCCCAAATTTAAAGCACCTGTGTTTGCCAAGTATGACGGAGTCGAATGCTCTAAAATACATCTCCGGTCCTATGTGAGGAAAATCCAGCCCCATACCGCTGACAAAGACTTATGGGTACACTTCTTCCAAGACATCCTGTTTGGAACTCAACTTGATTGGTTTTACCAGTTAGAAAGAGCCAACGTTCAAAATTGGGAAGATCTTGTTGCAACCTCTTACGAACAATACTAATACAATGATGATCATGCGCCTACCCGTACTCAACTCTAGAGTATGGCCATGGTTTCAAATGAAGGTTTCAAGAACTATGCGCAAAAATGGAGAGATTTAGTCGGAAGAGTTCAACCCCCTCTATCTGAGAGAGAATTGGTAGACATGTAATTAGGCACCTTGTCTGGTCCCTTCTTCAATCATTTAATTGGAAGTTCATCTGTAGGTTTTACTGAACTAATATTGACCGGAGAAAGGGTAGAAGCCGATATAAAGAATGGAAAGATCCAAAAAGATACATCCTCCTCTGCTGCCATAAGGAAGCCATTTATCGGAAAGAAAGAAGTGGTTGCTGTTTATCCTCATATAAATCAAGATAGGGCCGAACGCCGACCAATGGTGGGGGCTGTTATGATTCCTAAACCGACGCCTGATCAGCAAAGAAATAACCAACCAAGGATGGAAAGGCCAGTCAGACAATTCACCAAAATTAACATGGCCCTATCTCAGGTATTACTGCATCTACTAAGATCCAATTTGGTGACCTTGAAAGAAGCTCTGAAAAACCCCAATACAACCTCTCCTCAATATCACCCCAATTCCCATTGCGCATATCACTCAGAAAGTCCCGGCCATGACACTAATAACTGTTGGGCTCTAAAGAACAAAATACAAGACCTCATTGAAGCAAAAGAGATTGAACTCGATGCACGCGAAAAGCCAAACATCATTTCTGCTCCTATGCCCAAACATGGCTATAATACCAACGCCATTGAGGAAGATATGTTTGTTACTTCAGTTAATGAGCTTATGACCCCACTCTTGACTATTAAAGTGAACTTGTTGAATGCCGGTGTGTTCCCGGGCTGTGATGAAGGCTGTCATTTCTTTTTGTCTTCACCAACCAATTATCCTTTGTTGAAAGCAGGCGTTCAGTGCCTAATAGATAACAAAGAAATTTTGTTTGAAAAGACTTTTGTTCCACCTATTCCTTTTGAAGATGTTTCTATCATTACCATTTCTGCCAATTCTTCCAGGGTCTCCACCAAAAGACCCGTTAGAATTACATCAGTTTCGAAAGCAACTCCTTTAATAATTACATTGCCTGGACCAGTCCCGTATTCGTCAGACAAAACCGTACCATGGAATTATGGAGGGGATGTCTACTACCACGGTATTAAGCAAGATTGGCAAGGTACTGAAGATTCAAGTTCTGAGAAAGTGGATTCCGACGTCGGTAATATTGCAGGGACTAGTAAGATTACCCGAAGTGGTAGGATCTTCTCTCCAGAAATTGCTCCCCCAAAGGCTGTTTCTAGACCCGTAATCATTCCTATTACTGTTACCCCTCCGAAGGTTATTCCCAGTCCTACAATCATCCCCACTAATACTCCAACTAACAAAGCTGTTACAACCCCTGTTATCTTTCCTACTGACACTCCTGCTGCCGAGTTAACCGAGACTCGAGGTAAAAGTATTCTGATTGAGCCTGTCCGGGTGAAGGCTCAGTCATTGGCTATCCCTGAGACCTCCGGGAAAGAAATGGAGGAAATTCTGAAGATCATAAAAAGAAGCGACTATGATGTAGTTGAACAACTGGGGAAAACTCCCTCTAAAATTTCCATGCTGGCATTACTACTATGTTCTGAGGCGCGTGCAAAAGCCTTGGTAAAATTCCTGAAAACTGCCCATGTACCCCAAGAGACATCTGCCGATCAGCTTCAAGACTGTGTATCCACCTTGACTGCAGATAATGGTCTAGGTTTTTCGGATGCTGATTTAATGCCAAGAGGAAGGAAGCATAATGAGGCATTGCATGTCTCAGTTGAATGTAGGGGCACAACCTTGGCTCATGTTTTGGTGGACACTGGCTCATCTCTGAATGTATTGCCTAAAAAAGCTCTTGATAGGCTTGACTGTGAGAGGTTGACATTGAAGCCAAGTAACATAATAGTAAGGGCTTTTGACGGCTAAAAAAGGATGGTACATGGGGAGGTAGACATTCCCATAAAAGTTGGAACACAAACATTTGATTCAACTTTTTACGTAATGGATATCCGTCCCTCATATTCCTGCTTTCTAGGCCGATCATGGATTCACAATGCTGGCGCTGTCACTTCTATGTTGCACCAAATGCTGAAATATCCGACTCAAGGGAAGATTATCACCGTTCATGGAGAAGAAGAGTATATGATCAGCCATCTCAATTCCTTCAGATATATGGAATTAGATGGTGAATTTATTGAAACTCCATTTCAACACTTTGAAGAGATTCTGCAAGATGTGGCAGTAACCAAGGCTGTTACCAAGACCACAAGGCCTCCACTCAGGATGTCATCTTTAAAGGATGCAAAGGCAGTAATAGAAGAAGGTGGGTGCACTATCTGGGGACAACTCCCAGATATCCCATATAAGTCAGATAAGTTTGGTTTGGGCTTCTCTTCAAGTGCTCAAAAGGCTGTACGCCGCGCTCGTGCCGGAGGACCACCCCTGAAGATCAGCAACCGCGAGGTCAACTCCGTAGAAGATGATGAAGATAGCTGTGACTTGGAGGACTGGATATTCCCAACTGTCAATGGAGGGCTCAGCAACTGGGAGGCTAGAGATTTTGTCCCGATCACTTTTATCCCATAATATTTTATGTTTACATTTTGTTAGATCTGTAATATTAAAACAATTCGCACTCTTAAAACCTTGTATCTTACCCGAGGCACAGTGGTCCATTTGTAAGGGTTATTATCTCATTTTCATATGACATCAATGAATCATGGACGTTTTCGCATACAAACTTTTGTGCTCATTGTTTTTCTTTTTACATTTTTATTTCTTTCAAGGATAGCTATACCCTTACCCATTTTCACACTCACAATGCATGTATACATCCATTCGGGATCCCATGGGTAACGATACTGCTATGGATTTTTGTGACTCTGAGAATCTAATCTACCAAACCGAAGACGAAGGTGAGGAAGATTATGAAGTACCAGGGGAACTTGCCAGACTACTAAAACAAGAAGAGAGAACCATTCAGCCTCACGAAGAACCCGTGGATACAATCAACCTAGGTATTGAAGAAGACAAAAAAGAGGTCAAGATGGGTGCCAATCTGGAACCCGGTGTCAAGGAGCATCTGATTCAGTTGTTACACGATTATGTTGAAGTCTTTGCCTGGTCGTATGAAGACATGCCGGGACTTGATGCAAACATTGTGGTACATCGTCTTCCTACAAGAGAGGATTGTCCGCCAGTAAAGCAAAAGGTTCGCCGCATGAGGCCTGATATGTCAGAAAAGATTAAAGCAGAAGTCATGAAGCAATTCAACGCTAGATTCTTGGCTGTCACCTCTTATCCCTAATGGGTTGCCAATGTTGTTCCCGTGGCCAAAAAGGACGGCAAAGTGAGAATGTGTGTGGACTATAGATATTTGAATAGGGAAAGCCCTAAGGATTATTTTCCACTCCCCCACATTGATATTCTAGTTGACAATACGTTACAACACAAAGTGTTTTACTTCATGGACGGATTCTCAGGTTACAATCAAATAAAAATGGTGCCTGAGGACATGGAGAAAAAAACGTTTGTCACGCAGTGAGGCACTTTCTGCTATAAGGTGATTCCGTTCGGACTAAAGATTGTTGGGGCAATCTATCAACATGCCATGGTAGATTTATTTCATGACATGATACATCACGAAATAGAGGTCTACGTGGATGATATGATAGCCAGATCTCAAACAGAAGAAGAGCATCTTGATTACTTACAAAAACTGTTTGAGAGACTGAAGAAGTACAAGATGAGGTTGAATCCAAACAAATGCACATTTGGGGTACAGTCCGGTAAACTCCTAGGCTTTGTTGTCAGCAACAAAGGTATCGAGGTCGATCCTGCCAAAGTTAAAGCAATACAAGAGATGCCTGCTCCTCGTACTGAGAAGGAAGTCAGAGGATTCTTGGGGCGTTTGAACTATATTTCCAGATTCATCTCTCACCTGACAGCTACTTGTGAACTAATCTTCAAATTGTTGAAGAAAGATCAAGTAGTCAAATGGAATGATGAGTGCCAAGTTTCTTTTGACAAAATCAAAGAATACTTACAAGAGCCTTCTGTGTTGATGCCACCAGTTGAGGGAAGACCATTGATCATGTATCTGACTGTTTTAGAAAACTCAATGGGGTGTGTATTGGGGCAGCATGACGAGTCTGGCCGAAAAGAGCATGTTATTTATTACCTGAGCAAAAAGTTTACTGACTGTGAAACTAGATATTCACTGCTCGAGAAAACTTGCCGCGCTCTGGCATGGGCTGCTCGCTGGCTAAGACAGTATATGCTGACTCATACTACTTTGTTGATATCTAAAATGGATCTGATAAAATACTTCATCGAGAAACCTGCTCTCTCCAGGAGAATAGTGAGATGGCAGATGATCCTGACGGAATATGACATTTAGTATACTACCCAGAAGGCTATAAAGGTCAGTGTATTAGCCGATCACCTTGCTCACCAAGCGGTAGAAGACTACCAATCCATGAAGTTCGAATTTCCAGATGAAGACATCATGACGTTAGACAAATGTAAAGAATTCAGGCCATATGACGGACCTGAACAAGGATCCCGATAGACCCTGTTCTTTGATGGGGAATCTAACGCACTTGGCAATGGTATCGGTGATGTACTCATATCTCCGGGAGGGTGTCATAATCCCTTTACCGCAAGACTCTATTTCAATTATACAAACAACATGGCGGAATACGAAGCGTGCATCTTTGGTCTCAAAGCTGCCATAGACTTGGAGATCAAATCCTTGAATGTATTCGAAGATTCAGCTTTTGTATCAGCCAGATCAAAGGGGAATGGGACACCAAACACCCAAACCTTATCCCTTAAAAATAACATGTTTTGACGTTGGTACCACATTTTGAGAAGATTACCTTCGAGCATTTCCCGCGAGAAGAAAATCAGCTAGCAGACGCTCTAGCCACAATGTCATCTATGTTTAAACTTAATTGGGATAACGAGGATCCCCAGATCACCATTAAAAGAATGGAGGAACCAGCACACTGTCACGATTAATACTAAAGAAGTAGTGGACCGACCTTGGTTTCACGAAGTCAAGAAGTATCTCGAGGCTCAAGAATGTCCAGAAGGAGCTTCAATCAATGATAAGAAGTTCTTAAGGAGATTCTCTGCTAAAGTTTTCCTTAGTAACGACATTATTTACAAACGCAACCATGACTCAGTGTTACTTCGATGCGTGGACAAGGTTGAAGCAAAAAGGATCATGACTTAGTGACATTAAGGCACTTTTGGCACCCATTCCAGTGGGCATACGATGGCAAAGAAAATCCTACGGGAAGGCTATTACTGGTCTATCATGGAAGCAAATTGCTATCAACACTCTCTAACTTGCCATAAGTGTCAGATTTATGCTGACAAGGTGCACGTACCTCCGGTTCCTCTGAATGTCTTGACAGCTCCTTGGCCCTTTGCTACGTGGGGAATAGATATGATTGGGGAAATCAAGCCGACAACCTCTAATGGACACCGCTTCATCCTAGTGGCCATTAACTATTTTACAAAGTGGGTTGAGGCAGCCTCCTTCGCTTCTGTTACCAAGAATGTTGTTTCCCGTTTCATCAAGAAAAATCTCATTTACCGGTACGGTATCCCAAAAAGGATTATCACTGACAATGGTACAAATCTCAACAACACTATGATCACTGCCTTGTACGAACAATTCCAGATTCAGCATCACAATTCTTCTCCTTACCAGTCGAAGATGAATGGTGTTGTTGAAGCTGCAAATAATAACATTAAAAAGATCATATAGAAAATGACAGTCACATACAAAGACTGGCATGAGATGCTTCCATTCGCTCTCCACGGGTATCATACCATAGCTCGCACATCAACTGGGGCAACACCTTATTCTCTGGTATACGGCATGGAGGCTGTCTTACCTATTGAGGTCTAGATCCCATCTCTGAGAATTATGAAGGATGCATGGCTGAACGAAGACAATTGGATCCAGACTCGACTTGATCAACTGAACTTGATTGATGAGAAGAGACTTACTGCTGTTTGCCATGGTCAAATGTATCAAAAACGGATGATCAAGGCTTTCAACAAAAAGGTCAGACGCCAAGTGTATCAAGTTGGGGATCTGGTAATCAAACGCATCATACTGCCGCAAGGTGATCCCAGGGGAAAATGGACTCCCACCTACGAAGGACCATTTGTAATCAAAAACCTTTTCTCTGGAGGGGAAATGATCTTGACCACCATGGATGGCGACGACCTGCCGCATCCTGCGAACGCGGATATAGTCAAAAGATACTACGCATAAGAGACCCGCTAGGTTGACACACCTAGGAAAAACAAGGGTATCCCGACAAACCAAAAAGGTTCGGGCAAAAATTAGGGATAAAACAAAGAAAATCTGTACACCCGGAAAGTTGAAAACTCGAAAGGGTGACTTGGGAAAAAAAGGGTTTCCCGGTGGACTGAAAACCCGAAAGGGCGGTCCAGGCAAAAGTTAGGGAATTAAAGCGTATGACTATGTACCGTTGGATCACTTTGAGGACAACCTTTGGCTTTAACTTGTGAACTCGACTCAGAGGTTCTGATCAATTCAATCATCTTCGGACGAGGCAACAAATAGACAAGATGCTCAGAGATACAAAGGCTATAGCAGAATGGGAACCCCATGGGATTATTACACATAGCTATCTTTTCTTTAAATTAAAATTTTCAATTTTTACGACGGCATTCTATTACTAGAATGTTTGTCTTATTGTACAAAAATACTTACTCAAAGTCAATACAAAGATATCCCTTTGAAAGTGCAAAAACTATCTGTTTTTCTTTACGCTTGTGTTTTGTTTACAAAAACGCCCAATGATTCATTGTTGAACATATGCATTTGAACATAATTACTGTTTACAAATAAACAAAATAAAAGACAAATTACTAATGGCTTTAAGAGTTAGGGAAATATCTCTAAGCTATTTCCATAAATCCCCCACAATTTACAGTTTAATTCCCAGCGGAACAAGCTTCCAATTATCAATCCCCAGTAGAAGTCGTTCAATTTTTCAAGATTTTCCAACAGGATTTTACAAACAGTACATGCCATTTCCTTTACAATAGAGTTTATTTCTCTAAAATGGAATTTCGTCAACATTAAGACTTGTGCTCCATATCCTCAGCAACAATGCCAAGTCCACACTGGTATCCAACATGTACCAGCAAGCGAGCTTCATTCAATAGTGAAACCTTGGCCTTTTAGAGGATGGGCGTTGGATCTTATTGGAGAGATTCGACCAACATCCTCGAAGAGCCAGAAATATATACTGGTAGGCATTGATTATTTCACTAAATGGATCGAAGCTATCCCTTTAGTCAATGCAGACCAAGAAAATGTCATTGAGTTTATTCAAAAGAACATTATCTATAGATTTGGAATTCCCGAGACTATAACAACTGATCAAGGGTCAGTGTTCACTGGTCGAAAGATGCAGGAATTCGCTCAAGAAACAGGCTTCGGACTCCTAACATCAACACCTTATTACGCGCAGGCAAATGGTCAAGTCGAAGCGGCGAATAAAATAATGATTGGCCTGATCAAAAAGCATGTGGGAAAGAAGCCAAAAAATTGGCATAAAACGTTAGACCAGATCTTGTGGGCCTGTCGAACGTCCCCAAAGGAAGCCACAGGTACAACACCATATCGGCTAACTTACGGTCATGACACAATTCTGCCAGCAGAAATTTGTCTTCAATCAGCAAGGGTTCAAAAACATGAAGATATTCCCTCTGAGGTTTATTGGGATATGATGTTAGACGAATTGGTAGATTTAGATGAAGAAAGACTACGAGCTCTCGACCTACTGAGAATTCAGAAGAAAAGAGTGGAAGACTCTTACAATAAGAAAGTAAAACCTAAGGCATTCACGCCTGAAGAACTAGTTTGGAAGGTAATTCTTCCTATGGATCGAAAGGATCGAAGCATGGGAAAATGGTCACCCAAGTGGGAAGGACCCTTCAAAATTATTCAAACTTTTTCTGGTGGAGCTTATGAGGTCGAAAAGTTAAGCGAAGATAAAAGACTCTTGAGAGTAAATGGCAAATATTTGAAAAAATATAAACCTATGCTCCAAGAGATTAAAATAAATAATAATTAATGACTAAGTTAACCATAAAGCCAAAATGGAATATAACATTGATTAACCAAAATGGCTACATTGTATTACAAAAATTACAGTACGTTGTCAATGAAGTACAAAGCAAATTAAAAAGGGACAGAGGCTTTGAGACGAAGATATTTGGCTCGCTGTAACTCCAGTCGTTTGTTACACAAGGCATTCGCCTGAGAGATTTTGGAAATCTGGTCATCTAGAGCTTGGGCCTTTTCAGCGAACTCTAGGCCTCGAGCAACTTCATCTTGGCTCTCTGCGTCTGAAACGGTCGAAAGAAGTGCCTCCTTGCGCTTAGTGTTAGCGTTTAACCTGGATTCCAACTCCTCGATCCGCGCCCGTATAGAGGTGTTATCCTGATCGATGGCTTCGATTTCTTATTGCTTGGACGTCCTCTGTTTCGACAATTCTACAATTCGAGAAGTCGATTCAGCTACTTCAGTCCAAGCAGAAGAACTCTTGCCATGCAGCGTTTCGAGTTGGCTGTTGAACCCCCTTCGACGATTGTAATCCGCAGAGACTTGGTCAATAATGGAGTATAACTCCAAGATGAAGCTGGAAATCTCTGGAGAAACAACAAGCAAATCGAAGACACCCAAGACAACCCCCAAACAAGACTGGGCAGTAGGATCCCCCTCCAAATCCTTCATTAGATCCCTCTTAAAGAATTGAGCCTTAACTTTCTTCAAGACATCATCGAGAGGAGAAGTCGAAGTAGACTTCCCTGATGTAGTAGAAGCATCATGACTGGGGTCAGATGAATTTTCCCTGCTCTCGACGATGGCGTTGAAATAGCCAATTGGATCATTTTGCTTCAAGAGGGCCAAGTCCTCTTTAGACCCGAGCTTTGTCGAGGTAACCTTTTCTGTGGCAATGGTGGCTTGGGGCTGAGCATTTTCAGCAGCATCGACGTCAACGTGACCCTCTTCATCATGTTGCTTTTCTGTCTCGTTGACCACTTGAGCTTCCTCCTCTTGATGCTTCTCAAGGGCATCCTCTGTTTCAGCAAGGAACTCATCATCCACCACTTCTTCTTCGCGTTGTCTGCTATGGTCAGCAGAGTCCTGTGGCTCCGGAGTTTGATTCACTTCGTTAGCAGAACTGACGAAAGAAGAAGGATTGTAGGTGGGTTCCCCTGCACTGTTTACAAAGGTATCAGAACCTTCGACAGGATGCCCAGCTGGCACTGAAGTTCCAGCCGTTTCCTAAAAATAGAAATGGAAAAATATTCTGATTAGAGAGAGGTACAATCGAAGGTGATCATCGACACTTAAATTAAAAATGGTCGGAGGCATTACATGTACAGAAACCTCAGCCCAAGGGCTGGAGTTATCACTCTCAACAGGATTACTGAGCAAGACATTTAGCTCCTCCTCCGTGGGCTCTTTGATGATCACAGGGGGTGGCCTGGGTTTATTCCCTGTGACTTTAGTTCTCATCACAGGTCGAGGTTCAGGGGCAGGGGCAGCCTTTTTCAGCTTTCTCCGTTTGAGAGGAACAGGAGGAGATTCCTCCTCGTCGCCACTCGAAGATTCGACCGTTAATATAGGTCGCTTCTTAGGCGTATGTTCCTGAAAATCCCAAATGGAGTCGATTTAAAACACAACATCGGGAACAAGAATGTTTAAAACCAAAGAAGGAAACAAGAAAGAATTTTTTGTTACCTGTACTGGAGGTTTTGCAGAAGGACTTCCACCCTGATGGCTGTCTGTGGCCTTCTTAGCCACAGGTTTTCGAACAACTGAAAGGGAAAAACGTTCACAAGCTATATTTGGCAGATATAAGTTGAAATGGAAAGACAAATATAAGTTAAAGAGGGAACGTACATTTCTTTATTTTATCAAGGACCAGGACGAAGGACTTCTTGAGTTCGTCTACAAAGTCCTTCTCGTCGAGAAATTCTTCGACGTAATATCTCTTCCACCAGTCTTCAAAAGCTGGTGAACAGAGGAAGTTGAGTTGGTAGTCGAATAATGATAGTACGGTCCGACCAACGTACCTACTAATATGCCTAGTAGCGGCTTCTTCAGAGTAGTCAGTAGAAAAGAACAACAATGATTTCTCCCGAGTATAAATTAGAGAAGGAATCGATTGGATAATGCCAAATTGTCGAGAGATAAGATTCGGCTGGTAGGCAATCAGGCTCAGCTGATTCTTTGAACTCTTGAAGCGCAACGGCATTATCCTTGGAGTGAGAAACGCTTCCCACATTGTTGTATGCTCTTCAAAGTGAGGATCCTCTGATGATTTAGGATGGGGCCTGGTAAACCATCCTGGACCACACTTTCGACTGGCGAAAGGGGCCATGGTCGAGGTAAATTCCTTCCTCCCTGCAAACATCTGAACAAAGTTTGCGAAGGTCTTTTGTAGTTCCAGCCCATCCTCAATAGGAGTCAATAAGGCAAGCCTGGTGCCTTCGACGCGCCTTCTAGCTATCTCAGGGGCCTGTTCATTTATTTGAGGCTTCTGGGGAAGAAAAGACTCGAAAGTGGCATTCAACCAGAGTTGAAGTAGCCAGAAGGGACCAGCAAGCAGCAGGCTGGCTCTATTTTCGATTACTTTCAATTGAGCCGCTCCACTGCTTATCGACTCTTACAAATTCGCCAGTATTAATTTGGCCAAACAAATGTTTTGGCCATGATGAAGCTGACTAGCAAGGGTGACCATTTTCTTCGTCACCTGCAGAGATTTCGTGCAGAACACGAAGCGCGACAGCCATAGGGCTAGAAACGCGATGTGCTCCACATCAGTCACCACAGCTGTCAATTTGTCGTGGTAATGGTTGGTGTAGGAGGTGTAGGTGGGTTTGGTAGAAGAAAACCCAATCTAGTCTTCAGACATTTCCTCTGGGTCGAAGTAGTCCCCAGTTGGTCGAAGACCAGTAATGGCGGCCACATCGAAGAGGGTGGGCGTAACCATTCCACAAGGCAAGTGGAAGGTATAATGAGTGTAGTCCCAAAACAGTAATGAAGCTACCAGAATGTCAGGGCTGTAGTTAAGGCCAGTTTTGGACAACATGACCAGGTCATAAATGCCCATATTTTTCCAAATCGAAGCCTGACACCTCTCTATCTTAAGGAGCCAAGCAGCATATTCTGGTGTTAAACTAGGGCTAGAGCGAAAAGCCCTAACCCCCCTGTTAAAAACCCGAAGATCTATCTTCTCCTTTGCAGGATCTTCAGTATCATCTTTTGCTTTCTTTGAGCACCCAACAGGTTTGAGTGCCGCATGCAAAAGGAAGAAACCCTCAATTTTTGTGGGGTCATTGATGCATGTTGAAAGAGGGCCTGACATGGCAAAAACCTGGTTGGAATATCCAACGGGGATCAGCAATTGAGAACCATAGGTTTCACGTTCAGCCTCACCCATGGGTTCAGCAACCCTTCGCATTCCCATGAAGTTAACTACCGGAGCGGTTGAGAGGATTTCTGGTTGAGCAGTCTTGGAGGGATTGTTAACTCTTAGGGCATTGGGAGCACGAGTGCGTGAAGCCATTTTTTGGTTTGAGATGAGGATAGATGAAGAATAAAGATTACTGGGATTGGAGAGGAAGAAGCAAAGGTTTGTTTGCAGAAAATTTCGTTCGATTAAAGGTTTGGATGCAAGAAAGCGTAAAGAGTCCAACTAAGGCACTTAGCACTATTTATAGTGATTGAAAAAATCACAGGGCTCGAGGTCATTTAATGCCACAGACAAGAGTGGGGCACGTGGCACGTATTTGGTGTTGTAACCGTTCTGAAAAACGGAAACGTTGCAGCGTGCTTCCTCGATTTCAGGGAATAGTCATGATGACGACATTTGAAAGGCCATCGTGCGTGCAAAGTGTCTTACTGAAGTGACGTCTTGGGAAGAGGTGAAATGATGACTTTTTGAGTTTGTCAGTTGGTTGGTAGATGAAAAAGCACACAAACTGATTTGTGGCTGAGAGTGAAGGACAAGTGTCGAATGGAGTATCAAAGAATGCCTTTTTCTTTTAAGCGTCGAAATAAGACATTCTTGGGGGGCAATTTGTTGGCTCCTAAATTCGACACCCACGTTTGTTCATCATATAGATCATTAATTATGAGTTAGAAGAGTTTCCTACACAAGAAGGCTTCGACCAGCTGACCACGTCGAAGGCTCATCAAAGAATGACAAGATACTTAGAGAAATTCCTTTAAGTTGGAATCTTGTTGTCTTTGACGTTGAAGGAGCAACCTCTCGACCAAGGTCCCTGATGCCCAAGATCGAACGGTTTTGAAATTTGAATTGTTGGAGGGAAAGCGGTTCCCAGCAGTTACCAAGCGCAATGTGTCGTGCACGTAGGCGTCGAAGGTTGTGAGCATGCCATGTGGTGTCATCATGAAGCGGCGTGACTGCCCAGCAGTTACTTAGGTTTTTTAGTATAAATACTAAGTGATTAAAAAGTTATGAGTGTGTTCATCATTGTATACAAGTCACTCATTTAGATTCAAGTACCCAGCGTGAGAGAAAGAATCATTGAGAATGTATGTGTGAAACACCATTTACCTTAATCAAAGTCTTTCATATTCAAGCAATTTATCACTTTCACTCATTTACTTCAGTCGAAGTCATTTATTTAGCAAACCTTTATTGCTTTTATTTACTTTATCAAGCTTTTCTCCATGCAATTTATTTAAAGTATCTTTACTTTACTTGCATTAATCACCATTAGGATTAATCGAAACTCTTTATTTCAAAGCCTTTAAACTCCAAAAATCAACCATTTATTAGGATCAATCTGATCGATCCTGTGAGTCACCAAATAAGTAACCTTTTGGAAGATCAGTGGTTGTTTACCATTTTTCACGGTAAACAAATTGGCACACCTGGTGGGACCTTGTGTTGATTCTTTCACGTTTAATCGTCTTACATAAACCATCCTTCTTTTTCGAGAGTATTGCATGTTATTGAGAAGTGGTAGAATATACACCAACGAAACCAATACTAGGAGAAGAGTTAGTGAAATGGCGAATCCGCCAAACAATGGAGAAATCCCATAAACAAACGTGGGAGCAACGATTATCCCAACTGTAAGTGAAGTGGTAACCGCTGGTTCGGCGCCAACAATAACGATTACACAAACGGGGCCATTACCTCCATTTACAGGCCCCAGAATGCCCTTGGGGACTCCCCCACCTAGGGGAAACCAAGGAACAAGACCATATGTTCCCCCAGGTTTTTTGACAGTCGGGTTAAATCGAGAACCACCTAATGGCATGCCAACCTCTGAATTGGCAAGCCTGACGAACACTATGTCCACCTTTTTATATCCTTTAGTGAGCGCCTCTTTGCCACTCCAAGGCTCTGGAGTTGGTATGGCGAACAGGGGTAGGAACCAACTCTTAGGAGGAACGTCCCACGTAATGCCTGGCCTTACGAATGCCTCGACAGCAGTCTTGAGGCAGCAAATGGACGAAAGCAACCACAACATGGTTCAAATGTTGGCACAAACTTTAAGTACAATGCTAAATCCTCTAATACAGAATACCACCCAGTCGAATCAGCAAATGACAGCGCAAATGTTGCGTCTGGCCGATTTTTTCGGGGTACCCCAACAAATTCGACAGCCCCAAAGGGCACAGGTAAGGGGAAACCAAGGCTTACTTCTAGAGGAAGAAACCACTATTAACCAAGTCCAACAGCCTGTGGAAGAGAACCTTAGGGCACAACTGGAACAACCCGGGGTCAAAGAGCCGAGAGTCGTAGCTCCAGAAATAAGGATGGTTAATAGAAACCAAAACGCTGACGAAGTAGTTCAGCAGATCCAATACCAGAATGTTGGTTTGGAGAATAACTTGACAACCATGATTGAAAGAAACATGATGCAAAACAGGATGAATACGGGCTTCTGTAGGCCCAACTTCACATCCCCGCTGTCAGAATATGTGTTACAAACGGACTTGCCTCCTAGATGCAAAGTCCCTAAGTTCACTAAGTTTTCAGGGGACACGACAAAATCCACTGTCGAACATGTGGCAAGATATTTAATTGAAGCGGGAGAAATCTCAAACAATGAGAACCTAAGGATTAAGTATTTCCCAAGTTCCCTAACAAAGAATGCGTTTACCTGGTTCACAACTCTCCCTCCCGATTCGATCCACCATTGGACTCAGTTGGAGAGATTGTTCCATGAGCAATTCTACATGGGACAAACCAAGATAAGCCTAAAAGAGTTGGCTAGTGTAAAGAGGAGATTCACTGAGCCTATAGACGAATACTTAAATAGGTTTAGATTGCTCAAGGCAAGATGCTTTACGCAAGTACCAGAGCATGAGTTAGTTGAAATAGCCGTAGGGGGTCTAGATTACTCCATTAGGAAGAAATTAGACACTCAGTATCTGAGGGACATGGCCCAATTGGCCGATAGGGTTCGACAGGTGGAACGCCTTAAAGCTGAAAAAGCCAGGGCGACGAAAACTCATAAAAGATAAAAGATAACATATGTCGAAATGGACGAAGAAGATCCAGAGACACTCGACGAACTTACAGTCGTCGAAGAAAGTGAGGTCGATTTGGCTGAGTTAAAACAAGGGCCACCATACTCTTGCAAATTACTAGTCCCCTCAAGTGGAAAAAACCCAACTGGGTCTGAAAAGGCCAATGATAGGTTCCCTAAAAAGACTTACAGTTTCGATATTACGAAATGTGATGAAATTTTTGATTTACTGGTAAAAGATGGCCAAATGATAATACCCCCAGGGGTAAAAGTGCCTCCTCTTGATCAAAGAAAGAAAAGAGGCTATTGTAAATATCATAACTTTCTGGGCCATAAAACATCTCAATGTTTTCTTTTCAGGGATCTCGTGCAAAATGCTATCGAAGAAGGGAGGTTGAAATTCGCTGATAAGGCCCCCATAAATGTGGATTCGAACCCTTTACAGGCGGAGGCCCACTATGCTGAACCTTCAGAGGTCAATGTGATCGAAGATTCCAAGAGTCAGGTGAAAAGGCCAGGGATAACTATGGTTGAAGTCACCAAAGATCACATCAATATGCCAATATTTGGCAGTTTTTCTGGGAACCTTTCTAGAAAAACAATCGAGGCAGTCCAAAAGGCCGCTGAGGGCCCAAAACTGGAAAAAGGTGGAGTCTCAAAATCTGGAACTAAACCCACTTCCTACTTGGCTGCGGTGCAAGGCCATACAAAAGACCTGGAGGCTCAAATGAAGCAAATGAATCTTGCTACTAAAGACAACATGAATGTCAACATGGTCGAAATTTCTGAATCAAAAGTCTCAGAGGAAGCCATCAGGCAAGAGCAAGCAAACAGGACAGCGTTCCCCCTTGAGAACGAAAATCTTGCAGAATTCTTGCAACGATGCCAGAAGAAGAAATCAGAAGTAATGCTGTGTCCTCGATGCAGCTCTATTTTTGACAAGAAAGTTGCTGAACACATCGAAGGTATGAGAGCAGTAAACAAGAAATGGAGCAGAAATGCCCAGAAAAGTACAGGCTTTGATATTCGACACGATCCTAGAAGAACCTATCAAAAGGGTTCAAGTCAGGAAAAAAGGCCACTAACTTTTAGGCCTCCAACCAATGTGCCAGTCGATACATGGCTAAAAACATCGGGTCGAAAGAGACCCAACGAAGAAAGGTGGCACCCCTTTGAAGTGCCAAGAGGTTCATCTTTGATGCTCAAGAAAGAACCTCATGCAGGTGACACCAAAGTTGTTCAAGTATCGAGTAATTACAAGGGAAAGAACCCAATTCTTGATCCCAGTGGAGAAGATACCAAAGGCGGCGCAAGGCTGAGAGAGAGGCTGTCAAAGAACCAAAGCCAGAGTCGAGTTCAAATGTCCCCCAGCGAAAGCAAAGAAAGCCTTTGGAGAGGGAACCAGTAACCAATAGATTGGTATGGCCTGACCAAAACAAAGTTGGTGACGAAGATGGCTCTGAGTCCGACGACACATTAGACATCATGGTAAATATAGTTTCGGTCTTGCCAAGAGAATTCAACCGCCAAGTGGAAGTCGAATCAAACGATTGGGAAGTCGAACAAGAGATGGCCAAGCATAGGCCAATATGCTACTTTGTCATGGGTAATGGCTGCACTGAAGAGCAAAATGGTTTCTTCGAACCACCAACTGAGGCGATGAAGAGTCACCTCAAGCCTTTATTCATAAGGGCAAAGCTCGAAGAGGCCACTGTTAACAAGATCTTAGTGGACTGTGGGGCGACTATCAACATAATCCCCAACTTCATGCTAAGAAAAGTAGGCAAGAATGATGAAGACATTAAGCCTCATAATATGGTCCTATCGAACTACGAAGGTGGAATAGGGACCACCATGGGTGTGATTCAACTAAACCTCAAAGTAGGATCCATCCTTAGACCAACCATGTTCATGGTCATATCGGAGAAACCAAATTACAACTTATTATTAGGCCGAGAATGGATACAAGGTGTCGGAGCAGTACCATCATCGATGCACCAAAGGTTGATATTATGGCATCCTGATGGTATTGTTGAGAATGTAGAAGCAGATCAAAGCTACTACTTAGACGAAGTTAATCACCTAGGGAGAGCTGACTTCGACAAAAATTTGGCTCACATTGGGCCATGTCCAGCACCTGACTTCGACATGGCGCCAACGCCAAATGCTTTTTGTTCCTTGTACCTGCATCCAGATCATGGGTTTCAATGGGATAAAGAAGACTTGTCCCACATAGATTTCAGTGGGCTGACTGACATCCAGCCAACTGGTTGGGGAAGCGAATTCAGTGATAATGACTGAGTCGCAAGTGTTACAACGAATTTCGGCTTACGTAGCCGAAACAAGAATTATAGCGGCTCTCGAAGCCGAAGTAAAATATATGGCCACCAAGGCCAATGGCCAGGAGCCACCATATATTGGTCCTAGAAAAGATTTCGACCCAGAACCTCCCGATATCATGACAGAGGGAATGCAGGAACAGAGGCTCGACGCCATCTACGACGATGAGCCTTCGGGTTTCGAAAAGGACCCCCTGGCGAACAACATCAGAATGTTAGCACATGACCCTTTAGAAGAAATCGATTTAGGCGAAGGGTTAAATAAAAGACCCACTTACATCAGCGCCATAATAGACCCAGAGCTCAGGGTTGAAGTGATCCAATTACTAAAGGAGTTCAAGGACTGCTTTGCATGGGATTATGACGAAATGCCCGGACTCGATAGAGGATTGGTAGAACTTCAGTTGCCAATCAAACCTGGGAAAAAGCCTGTCAAACAGACTCCAAGACGCTTCACTCCAGAAATCCTGTCGAAGATCAAAGCGGAAGTCGAAAGACTGCTAAAGTGCAAATTCATACGAACTACGAGGTATGTCAAATGGATTGCAAACATTGTGCTAGTAATTAAGAAAAATGGTACGTTGAGGGTGTGCATAGATTTCAGAGATCTGAATGCTGCAACACCCAAAGATGAATATCCCATGCCTGTGGCGGAAATGCTTGTCGACTCTGCCGCTGGCCACGAGTACCTGAGCATGCTCGACGGTTACTTAGGATACAATCAAATTTTCATTGCTGAAGAAGATGTGTCGAAAACAGCTTTTTGATGCCCTGGGGCCTTAGGCACTTACGAATGGGTGGTAATGCCTTTTGGCCTAAAAACCGCTGGGGCAACATATCAGCGAGCAATGAACTCTATCTTCCATGATTTTATTAACACTTTCATGCAAGTATATATTGACGATATTGTTGTAAAATCTGTTTCCAGGAAGAACCATATAGACCACCTTCGACAATCATTTGAAAGAATGAGAAAGAATGGTCTGAAAATGAACCCTTTGAAGTGTGCGTTATGTGTGAAAGCTGGAGACTTCTTGGGCTTCGTCGTCCACAAGAAAGGAATCAAAATCAACCAGAACAAAACGAAGGCAATCTTGGAAGCGAAAGCGCCAACGAACAAGAAGGAACCGCAATCTCTGCTGGGCAAGATAAACTTCTTGAGGAGATTTATATCTAACCTAAGTGGAAAAGTGCAAGCCTTCTCACCCTTACTTCGATTGAATAAGGAAAAATTCGAGTGGGGGCAAGAGCAACAAGACGCTTTCGACAAGATCAAAGGGTACCTCACCAAGCCACCTATTTTGGTGCCTCCTTGTAGCAATAGGAGTATGAGATTGTACATAGCTGCATCCGACAAAACTTTGGGAAGCATGTTAGCCCAAGAATATGAAAATGGAGTCGAAAGACCCATTTACTACCTTAGCAGGGTTCTGAACGATGCAGAAACTAGATATAGCGAAGTTGAAAAATTATGTCTATGTCTCTATTTCTCTTGTACAAAGCTCAAACAATATATAAAACCAGTTGATGTGTATGTTTCGTCCCATTTTGATGTTTTCAAATACATGTTGTCGAAACCCATCTTGCACAGTCGAATTGGCAAATGGGCGTTAGCATTAACTGAGTAATTGACCTTTATGCCTCTTAAGGCAGTGAAAGGACAGGTGGTTGAAGACTTTATAGTCGACCACTCAATTCAGGTTGAAAATATAAATTATTTGGAGATAGAACCCTGGAAATTTTACTTTGATGGTTCCAGCCATAGAGATGGAACGGGAGTAGGGGTTTTAATTATTTCTCTAGAAAAAATTCCAACAACTTTCAAGTACAAGATAGAAGGTGCTTGTTCGAACAATGAGGCTGAATACGAAGCTCTAATAATTGGCCTTGAAATATTGTTGGAATTGGGGGCAACTCGAGTCGAAATAATGGGAGACTCAGAGTTAGTCATTAAGAAAGTCACAAAAGAGTACAAATGTATAAGAGAAAATCTCATTATGTACTTTGTGATAGCAAATCGTTTATTGAAAAAATTCGAAGTGGTTAATATTCGACATATACCTAGATTGGAAAACCAAGTAGCCAATGATTTGGCACAAATTGCATCTGGGCATAAGATTTCAAAAACGAGATTACAAAGAGCAATCGAAGTCCGAGGGAAAATAACGGCAACCAGTTTGTCCCCAACTGATTTGGAATCAACAAGACTAGGGTATGCCGATCAAAGGAATTTCGAAATTACGTTCATAGACAATTTATCGGAGCAAGACTGGAGGAAACCCATTGTAGATTACCTGCAAAATCCAGCAGCTTTGACAGAACGGAAAATAAAATATAGGGCGTTAAGTTACGTACTCATGGGGAATGAGTTATTCAAAAAGACGCCTGAAGGGGTATTATTAAAATTCTTAAGCGAAACCGAAGCATACATAGCCCTTTCGACTACGCATGCTAGAGCATGCAGAGCTCACCAAGTAGGTCATAAGATGAAATGGTTGTTGTTTCGACAAGGACTATACTGGCCAACAATCTTGAAAGATTGTGTCGAGTTCGTGAAGGGTTACCAACAATGCCAAGTCCACACTGGTATCCAACATGTACCAGCAAGCGAGCTTCATTCAATAGTGAAACCTTGGCCTTTTAGAGGATGGGCGTTGGATCTTATTGGATAGATTCGACCAGCATCCTCGAAGAGCCAGAAATATATACTGGTAGGCATTGATTATTTCACTAAATGGATCGAAGCTATCCCTTTAGTCAATGCAGACCAAGAAAATGTCATTGAGTTTATTCAAAAGAACATTATCTACAGATTTGGAATTCCCGAGACTATAACAACTGATCAAGGGTCAGTGTTCACTGGTCGAAAGATGCAGGAATTCGCTCAAGAAACAGGCTTCGGACTCCTAACATCAACACCTTATTACGCGCAGGCAAATGGTCAAGTCGAAGCGGCGAATAAAATAGTGATTGGCCTGATCAAAAAGCATGTGGGAAAGAAGCCAAAAAATTGGCATAAAACGTTAGACCAGATCTTGTGGGCTCGTCGAACGTCCCCAAAGGAAGCCACAGGTACAACACCATATCGGCTAACTTACGGTCATGACGCAGTTCTGCCAGCAGAAATTTGTCTTCAATTAGCAAGGGTTCAAAAACATGAAGATATTCCCTCTGAGGTTTATTGGGATATGATGTTAGACGAATTGGTAGATTTAGATGAAGAAAGACTACGAGCTCTCGACCTACTGAGAATTCAGAAGAAAAGAGTGGAAGACTCTTACAATAAGAAAGTAAAACCTAAGGCATTCACGCCTGAAGAACTAGTTTGGAAGGTAATTCTTCCTATGGATCGAAAGGATCGAAGCATGGGAAAATGGTCACCCAAGTGGGAAGGACCCTTCAAAATTATTCAAACTTTTTCTAGTGGAGCTTATGAGGTCGAAGAGTTAAGCGAAGATAAAAGACTCTTGAGAGTAAACGACAAATATTTGAAAAAATATAAACCTATGCTCCAAGAGATCAAAATAAATAATAATTAATGACTAAGTTAACCATAAAGCCAAAATGGAAAATAACATTGATTAACCAAAATGGCTACATTGTATTACAAAAATTACAGTACGTGGTCAATGAAGTACAGAGCAAATTAAAAAGGGACAGAGGCTTTGAGACAAAGAAATTTGGCTCGCTGTAACTCCAGTCGTTTGTTACACAAGGCATTCGCCTAAGAGATTTTGGCAATCTGGTCATCTAGAGCTTGGGCCTTTTCAGCGAACTCTAGGCCTCGAGCAACTTCATCTTGGCTCTCTGCGTCTGAAACGGTCGAAAGAAGTTCCTCCATGCGCTTAGTGTTAGCGTCTAACATGGCTTCCAACTCCTCGATCCGCGCCCGTATAGAGGCGTTATCCTGATCGATGGCTTCGATTTCTTGTTGCTTGGACGTCCTCTGTTTCGACAATTCTGCAATTCGAGAAGTCGATTCAGCTACTTCAGTCCAAGAAGAAGAACTCTTGCCATGCAGCGTTTCGAGTTGGCTGTTGAACCCCCTTCGACGATTGTAATCCGCAGAGACTTGGTTAATAATGGAGTATAACTCCAAGATGAAGCTGGAAATCTATGGAGAAACAGCAAGCAAATCGACGACACCCAAGACAACCCCCAAACAAGACTGGGCAGTAGGACTCCCCTCCAAAGCCTTCATTAGACCCCTCTTAAAGAATTGAGCCTTAACTTTCTTCAAGACATCATCGAGAGGAGAAGTCGAAGTAGACTTCCCTGATGCAGTAGAAGCATCATGACTGGGTTCAGATGAATTTTCCCTGCTCTCGACGATGGCGTTCAGATAGACAATTGGATCATTTTGCTTCAAGAGGGCCAAGTCCTCTTTAGACCCGGGCTTTGTCGAGGTAACCTTTTCTGTGGCAATGGTGGCTTGGGGATGAGCATTTTCAGCAGCATCGACGTCAACGTGACCCTCTTCATCATGTTGCTTTTCTGTCTCGTTGACCACTTGAGCTTCCTCCTCTTGATGCTTCTCAGGGGCATCCTCTGTTTCAGCAAGGAACTCATCATCCACCACTTCTTCTTCGCGTTGTCTGCTATGGTCAGCAGAGTCCTGTGGCTCCGAAGTTTGATTCACTTCGTTAGCAGAACTGACGAAAGAAGAAGGATTGTAGGTGGGTTCCCCTGCACTGTTTACAAAGGTATCAGAACCTTCGACAGGATGCCCAGCTGGCGCTGAAGTTCCAGCCGTTTCCTAAAAATAGAAAGGGAAAAATATTCTGATTAGAGAGAGGTACAATCGAAGGTGATCATCGACACTTAAATTAAAAATGGTCGGAGGCATTACATGTACAGGAACCTCAGCCCCAGGGATGGAGTTATCGCTCTCAACAAGATTACTGAGCAAGACATTTAGCTCCTCCTCCGTGGGCTGTTTGATGATCACAGGGGGTGGCCTGGGTTTATTCCCTGTGACTTTAGTTCTCATCACAGGTCGAGGTTCAGGGGCAGGGGCAGCCTTTTTCAGCTTTCTCCGTTTGAGAGGAACATGAGGAGATTCCTCCTCGTCGCCACTCGAAGATTCGGCCGTTAATATAGGTCGCTTCTTAGGCGCAGGTTCCTGAAAATCCCAAATGGAGTCGATTTAAAACACAGCATCAGGAACAAGAATGTTTAAACCAAAGAAGGAAACAAGAAAGAATTTTTTGTTACCTGTACTGGAGGTTTTGCAGAAGGACTTCCACCCTGATGGCTGTCTGTGGCCTTCTTAGCCACAGGTTTTCGAACAACTGAAAGGGAAAAACGTTCACAAGTTATATTTGGAAGATATAAGTTGAAATGGAAAGACAAATATAAGTTAAAGAGGGAACGTACATTTCTTTATTTTATCAAGGACCAGGACGAAGGACTTCTTGAGTTCGTCTACAAAGTCCTTCTCATCGAGAAATTCTTCGACGTAATATCTCTTCCACCAGTCTTCAAAAGCTGGTGAATAGAGGAAGTTGAGTTGGTAGTCGAACAATGATAGTACGGTCCGACCAACGTACCTACTAATATGCCTAGTAGCGGCTTCTTCAGATTAGTCAGTAGAAAAGAACAACAATGATTTCTCCCGAGTATAAATTGGAGAAGGAAGCGATTGGATAATGCCAAATTGTCGAGAGACAAGATTCGGCTGGTAGGCAATCAGGCTCAGCAGATTCTTTGAACTCTTGAAGCGCAACGGCATTATCCTTGGAGTGCGAAACGCTTCACACATTATTGTATGCTCTTCAAAGTGAGGATCCTCTGATGATTTAGGATGGGGCCTGGTAAACCATCCTGGACCACACTTTCGACCGGCGAAAGGGGCCATGGTCGAGGTAAATTCCTTCCTCCCTGCAAACATCTGAACGAAGTTTGCGAAGGTCTTTTGTAGTTCCATCCCATCCTCAGTAGGAGTCAATAAGGCAAGCCTGGTGCCTTCGACGCGCCTTCTAGCTATCTCAGGGGCCTGTTCATTTATTTGAGGCTTCTGGGGAAGAAAAGACTCGAAAGTGGCATTCAACCAGAGTTGAAGTAGCCAGAAGGGACCAGCAAGCAGTAGGCTGGCTCTATTTTCGATTACTTTCAATTGATCCGCTCCACTACTTATCGACTCATACAAATTCGCCAGTATTAATTCGGCCAAACAGATGTTTTGGCTGTGATGAAGCTGAGTAGCGAGGGTGACCATTTTCTTCGTCACCTACAGAGATTTCGTGCAGAACACGAAGTGCGACAGCCATAGGGCTAGAAACGCGATGTGCTCCACATCAGTCACCACAACTGTCGATTTGTCGTGGTAATGGTTGGTGTAGATGGTGTAGGTGGGTTTGGTAGCAGAAAACCCAATCTGGTCTTCAGACATTTCCTCTGGGTCGAAGTAGTCCCCAGTTGGTCGAAGACCAGTAATGGCGGCCACATCGAAGAGGGTGGGCATAACCATTCCACAAGGCAAGTGGAAGGTATAATGAGTGTAGTCCCAAAACATCAATGAAGCTACCAGCATGTCATGGCTGTAGTTAAGGCCAGTTTTGGACAACATGACCAGGTCATAAATACCCATATTTTTCCAAATCGAAGCCTGGCACCTCTCCATCTTAAGGAGCCAAGCGGCATATTCTGGTGTCAGACTAGGGCTAGAGCAAAAAGCCCTAACCCCCCTGTTAAAAAACCGAAGATCTATCTTCTCCTTCGCAGGATCTTCAGTATCATCTTTTGCTTTCTTTGAGCACCCAACAGGTTTGAGTGCCGCATGCATAAGGAAGAAACCCTCAATTTTTGTGGGGTCATTGATGCATGTTGAAAGAGGGCCTGACATGGCAAAAACCTGGTTGGAATATCCAACGGGGATCAGCAGTTGAGAACCATAGGTTTCACGTTCAGCCTCACCCATGGGTTCAGGAACCCTTCGCATTCCCATGGAGTTAACTACCGGAGCGGTTGAGAAGATTTCTGGTTGAGAAGTCTTGGAGGGATTGTTAACTCTTGGGGCATTGGGAGCACGAGTGCGTGAAGCCATTTTTTGGTTTGAGTTGAGGATAGATGAAGAATAAAGATTACTGGGATTGGAGAGGAAGAAGCAAAGGTTTGTTTGCAGAAAATTTCGTTCGATTGAAGGTTCGGATGCAAGAAAGCGTAAAGACTCCAACTAAGGCACTTAGCGCTATTTATAGTGATTGAAAAAATCACAGGGATCGAGGTCATTTAATGCCACAGACAAGAGTGGGGCACGTGGCACGTATTTGATGTTGTAACCGTTCTGAAAAACGGAAACGTTGCAGCGTGCTTCCTCGATTTCGGGGAATAGTCATGATGACGGCATTTGAAAGGCCATCGTGCGTGCAAAGTGTCTTACTGAAGTGACGTCTTGGGAAGAGGTGAAATGATGACTTTTTGAGTTTGTCAGTTGGTTGGTAGATGAAAAAGCACACAAACTGATTTGTGGCTAAGAGTGAAGGACATGTGTTGAATGGAGTATCAAAGAATGCCTTTTTCTTTTAAGCGTCGAAATAAGACATTCTTGGGGGGAAATTTGTTGGCTCCTAAATTCGACACCCACGTTTGTTCATCATATAGATCATTAATTATGAGTCAGAAGAGTTTCCTACACAAGAAGGCTTCGACCAGCTGACCACGTCGAAGGCTCATCAAAGATTGACAAGATACTTAGAGAAATTCCTGTAAGTTGGAATCTTGTTGTCTTCGACGTCGAAGGAGAAAACTCTTGACCAAGGTCCCTGATGCCCAAGATCGAACGGTTTTGAAATTTGAATTGTTGGAGGGAAAGCGGTTCCCAGCAGTTACCAAGCGCAACGTGTGGTGCACGTAGGCGTCGAAGGTTGTGAGCATGCCATGTGGTGTCATCATGAAGCGGCGTGACTGCCCAGCAGTTACTTAGGTTTTTTAGTATAAATACTAAGTGATTAAAAAGTTATGAGTGTGTTCATCATTGTATACAAGTCACTCATTTAGATTCAAGTACCCAACGTGAGAGAAAGAATCATTGAGAATGTATGTGTGAAACACCATTTACCTTAATCAAAGTCTTTTATATTCAAGCAATTTATCACTTTCACTCATTTACTTCAGTCGAAGTCATTTATTTAGCAAACCTTTATTGCTTTTATTTACTTTATCAAGCTTTTCTCCATGCAATTTATTTAAAGTATATTTACTTTACTTGCATTAATTACCATTAGGATTAATCGAAACTCTTTATTTCAAAGCCTTTAAACTCCAAAAATCAACCATGTCTTAGGATCAATCTGATCGATCCTGCGAGTCACCAAATAAGTAACCTTTTGGAAGATCAGCGGTTATTTACCATTTTTCACGGTAAACAGATACTCATTCAGATTCAACTTTCAGATACAGTTCAGATACGCTCCAGGCACGGATGCCATTCTGATACTCATTCAGATCCAACTTTTAGATACAGTTTAGATACGCTCCAGACATGGATGCCATTCTGATACTCATTCAGATCCAACTTTCAGATACATTTCAGATACGCTCCAGACACGGATGCCATTCTGATAATCATTCAAAATCAGCTCCCAGATACAGTTCAAATACGCTCCAAACACGGACTCCATTCTGATACTCATTCTTTCAGCTTACGAATTAAAATACCAACAATCAATCTTGGATGGCATATAAAAGCCCATTTCCAAAAACTTTCCATCACCACTCCAACTGGCATCTTTAAGCCCATTCCCTCAACCATCACATTATCGAGTGCAAATTTTTGGGCACTCTAGTGTCCAATCATCTTCCACCTTTGAGTCAAGACTGGAAAAACATGCCAATCTAACTCTTCAGGCTTAAGAAGATTGAACAGGGGCAGCTGTTGTACCCCCAAATTTTCCCTCTCACTTATCAAGAATTTGCTCACAAGATATCCCTGGGCTCAAGACTGCACTAGGGTTTGATCAACTCAAGACACCTCCTTAGGCACAAATGACCAAAATTAGGGTTTGAGTTTGCACAAGGATTTTTGAACTATAAATGCTTCATATGACTTTAATGGACCGTTATGGACCCCCAAGATTACTCATGTCAAGTTTCAAGCCTTGAATCACATTTTTGCTCAGTCAATTGAGTAGTTGACCTAAAAATCAGTTGTATTGGGGAAAAAGTCAACCATGGCCAATTTACAATCAAACTTCATAATTTTTGATCCACATCAACATTTTTAACCCATATGTATCATTTGATCAAGATTGTACCACAATTCCTCAAGAAATTTGATCAAATCTCCAAAAGGGCAAAATGGTCAAAATTAGGGTTTTGATTAGGAAATGGCAATTTATGATTTTTGACCTAGCAAATGGTCAATTGGTTTAAGGCATGATCTCAAGAGTCAATTTGCATAATTTTTACCTAATGACATGATTCAAAACATTGCAAATCCATTGGATTGCAGATGAATTTTCCAGTCAATTGATCAAAAGTCAACTGTATACTGAAAAGTCAAACTTTGACTTTTTCGTCAAATTTAAGCACCAAAGATCACAATTCATCAAAACATGTCAAAATAGGAAACTTATTCATCAATAAATCAAGAAATCAAGATTTCATTTTGAAAATTCAGAATTTCTAAACTTAGAAATTTTCCTAAGTGTCAAAAATTTCTTATTTTTTCATAAATTTGTGCAATTTTTTCATTATGATTCAAGATGATTCAAAGGAAACTTCCAACATGAAAGTTGTATATCTACATGAAATCTACAACTTTTCTTCACACAACTTCTCCTAAAAGTGCTTGGATCTCAAGTTATAATTTTATGAATACATGCTCATGAACTAAAAAAGACTTAGTGAAATTTTGCCCTAGTTAGGCAGATTTTTGACCTAACTTCATGGAAATTTTTCACATAGTTCCAAGGGGAATCTTCAAAAGAAATTCAAATATGAGTTGTAGAGAACATTTCAAGCTTTCCAAAATGTCCAAGAACTCCTTGAGATCATTCTTGAGTAGGGAGAATCAAAGAGATGAAGTTGGTGTTTTGTCACTTGAATTATAGGTCATTTTCATGATGAACACAAATGCAATTTCAATGTTAGGTTGCATAGCATTTTCTTTGCAGGCCTTAAACCTGTTTGTCACTCTATAATTAATGGATTACACAAACTTTTTAGCTATAATCCAAGTGATTTAAGCTTTATCCAATTCACATTGCCATTTTGGAAAGAAAGTTAACAATGCCATTCTTGTAAAGCAATCTTTTTGCATAAAGTTCACATTGAGCCTCTAACTTGTTCCCTTTGATCACACTCCATCCACAAAGTTAGAAGCAAGATTATTTAAAGCATAACCACTCTATCTTAGCAAGTACACAAGACTTTGAAACTTGTTTTCTCAAAAAATCACATGTTATGCATAAACATGTAATTTCAAATTCTGATCAACAACAAGTCTCTAAACTTGTTGCTTATAAATAGAAGCACTATTTGTGAGCTAGGACACGAGCTTGAAGACCCTAAAACTCACTCAAACTCCCTCTAGCCAAAAATTGTCTCAAAACACCATTGTTGTGCAAGTTCTGACTTTACATACCAAACTCCAAATCCCCTCGTGCGTTCTTTGGCCTTTCACTTCCAAAAGCTTCTAAACATAAAATACAAACCATCCAAAGTCCATTTGCTCAACTGTAACACCTCTATCACCAAGTTCCATTTTCAAAAATAGGGGTCTGCAACTTGACTTCTCCAAAGCTCCTCAGCCACTTTCAGCTCAAGCTAATCATCGCATTAGCTTCATGGGACCTCAGGGAAGCTAACCTGATCCTTGCAGCACTTTGAATCAAGCTCATTTGCATTTCACGATTTCCAGTTTTGAGGTATTTTTCTTGAACTTCTATCTCATTACTTAGGCATTTTTAGGCTTGCATTTGTGAAGATAAAATATAGACCTCATTGCCACGAAGTTGTACATATCCATAGTTTGCATTTACATGGCCTGAGCTTAGAGAATTTTAGAGTTGAAGTTTCTGAAATTTTTAGGGTTCAAATTAGGGCCAGAGAAATTCTCATTTATCTTTGACTTTTAGCTTTAGTTATTTACATGGTTAGATTCATGAGGAAGAATGCAACATCTTTCATTTTGTCATCTTCCATTTTTGTTGAGAAATAAAGAAGTTACAGGTACACCGGCTGGAGGTTGAAGATGAAGTCATCAGGACTTGATTTGCCGTACATATTTATTGTTTTGTTTATATGAACAGATGTATAGCTACCCCAGTGGTAAAGCGCACGCCTGTTAACCTTTGGGACCTGGGTTCGAGCCTCAGTGGTACCCATTTTGTGTTTTTACATATTTTTGCATTTTCTGACCTTTTTTGCAGGGCGCCTGGGCCTTTGGGCTTTTTTTTACTAACTAACCTCCCTGCCTGCTTATGCACCTTTGGCCCAATCTATTTTATTTTCTTAATTTTATTTGTTTTTTTTCTTAATTATTTTTTCACTAATATTAAAAATCCTAAAAAAAAATAAAAAAAATTTATCTTTATTTTAATTTAGTTTATTTTATTTTTCTCACCAATTTTTTTTATTAACTATACTTTATTTATTTTTTAAAAATCACCTTGTAAATTTAATTAAAACTAGGTTAATATTTATTTTTTCTTTTACACCTATTAAAATAATTATTTTTGATATAAAAAAGATTAAAAATATTTCATGATGCCATAAATATTTCCAAGACAAAAATACCAAAAAAAATACTTTTTTTCTAAACTTATTTTCTTTTAATCAACTAAATAGAATTAGGGTTTTATTGAAAATCATTTCTTAATAAATTTAAACTTAATTAATTATTTTCTTTAAATTAATTGGGTTAAAACAATTTCCCTCCTTCTCAGAAAATCAAACAAAGACCCATTTTCTTTATATTTTGCATTTTTGTGCACTTATTCATTTTGTACATTACTTATTTTAATTCCTTGCACATTAATACCCATTCAATTTGGTTGTAATAGATTAACTAGGTTTACATTCTTGCAATCCCCATTCAATTTGTACACCCCCTCCCCTAAATGATGTAATAGCGTAGTAATTTTAAATTCCGCAATTTATCGCTTTATATTCCCATGCTAGTAATTAGGATTTGTATGGAAAGAACAAAATCAATCAAATAGAAAACCCTAATTCAAGACAAAATCAAGTATGAAAACAATACACTTGCACACTAGCACCTCTAGGGTAAAATCCACTTGGTAGCCTTATACAAATGGCCATATTACGCATGTAAGGTATCTTAGAAAAAACAAGCAAATACAAGATCATAGTCCCTCGATGACGCTATCTAAGTTGCCTTACAAATGATCTTAGTCCCTAAAAAATAATTCTAAGATACCTTGCAACATTGCTAATCATGGCTATACAATTACCCACGCCCGTCCCGTTTACATCCAAAGATAAGGTTGCTTACCAAATTAGTGGTAAGACAACAATGTCAAAGGAAAAGGAAATGAACAAGAATGACATTTGAGTAGGTAGAATGCTCCTAATTACTTGCTCCATTTCAAAACAAACATCCTTGCTATTTTCAATACAATCACATACACTTTCAAACATCTTGCAAAATTGAAAACATTTTCAAAAGATCAAACATCTTTGTATACATTCTTACAAACAAGAATCATTACAAAGATTGCCTAAACAATGGCCTCTTTACAAAATACTTTCAAAAAACCACACAAAGCACAATTTCAAACAAAAGAAAGTGATCTAGCAAGTAACTAAGAGCCCATGGAAAACCATGGATGAAAAGGATGCTAATACCTTCCCTTTTTATAATCTACCCCCCGAACTCAAGAAATAATCTCAAAGGTCTTTCCTGTGCTTTTTCACCTTTCCTTTTGGATAAAAGAAAAGTCGGTGGCGACTCTTGCTAACCGCTACATTTGCAATCAAACGCAAAACCATCAAGTCAGTTCTCCCATCGTATCACAAGTTCCAAGGGGAATCTTCAAAAGCAATTCAAAGATGGGTTGTAGAGCATATTGCAAGCTTTCCAAAATGTCCAAGAACTCCTTGAGATCATTCTTGAGTAGGGAGAATCAAAGAGATGAAGTTAGGGTTTTATCACTTTAATTACAAGTCATTTTAGTGATGAACAAAATTCAAATTCAAGCTATGTTGCATAAACACTACTTTGCATGCATCAAACTTGTTAGACACTCCGTAATTAATGGTTTACATAGCTGTTAGAGGCCTCACTTCAAGCATTCAATGCATGGATATGCTTTTTATACATTTTTGGAAGAAAGGTTACATTGCCATTTTGATAAAGTGACTTTTTGTACAAAACTTGTTGTGATCGGTGGGAATGAGAACTGACTGTTTTGGAATGCTGGTTCGTGTTTGCGTTTGTTTTCGCAAAATGTCGCGGTAAGCAAGAGTCGCCACCGTCTTTTATTTTCTCCAACAAGGAAAGGACAAAAGCACAGAAAAATTCCTTTTCGAGATATTTCTCAGGTTCGGGAAGTAGATTATAGAAAGGGAAGGTGTTAGCACCCTTTCTATCCGTGGTTATCCACGGGCTCTTAGGTACTTGCTCACTATGTTTTCAAAAGATTGCTTTTCTTTGTGATTGTGGGTTTTCAAAAGAGTTTTATTTTTGAAGAAAGTGTAAGTGCGAAAAGTTTGTTTTGTTTTTAAAAGGAGCAAGTACTTAAGAACCTCTACCTACTCGAAAAGGAATTAAATTGTGCTACTGTGCTTTAGACAATGCTATCCCACTATTGAGGAGTAGGTAGCATCGTCGTTGGAGTTTTCGGGTCAATTCGATTTAAGGGACGTGTGGCCACTAAAGCAATGTTAGGATGCCTTAGCGGTAACCCTAATGTCTTAGATCATTTTTATCGAGGCAACCGTTTCGAGGCAACTTTGATCTTTAGACAGGAGGGCGACCTCTAAGACTTCCTATACTCAATGACCATGTTCGAGGCAACCAAGTGAGGCGTACCCTAAGAGTGGCATGTGCAAGTGTATTATTTTTCAGTTATATTATCTTTGTACATGTTATGGTGAGCTACAATTGATTTTAAGTTAGGAGTTTAATCTTGTCATGCATAGCCTAGTTAGCATACATCTAAACAATTAATATATGTACAAGAATTTAAAGTGCGAGAATTGTAAATCCTACGCTATTACAAGGCTTCGGGGAGGGGGAATATTTAAATGTCCAAAAATTGGGGGAATAAAAAACAGTAAAGTGTAAAAGGCCTTAGTTAAGCTATTACAAACCAATAAGCAGTTACAATAAAATAAACGCGCGTGAATCTAAAAAATCCTAAGAATAAGAACTATTTTTTGTTGTTTTATTTTATTTTTTTGGGAAAATGCTAAATGTTCAATTAAGTCAAATTTAATTAATTAAAAATACTGATTAAAATTAACCCTAAAACAAACCTAATATTTTTTGCATTTTTTGGTTTATGAAAAGGATTGAATTTAAATAAATCCTAAGTCTACTGATTTTAAAATTGGAGAAAATAAGTTAAAATAATTAACTAAATTAAATCCTAATTCTAAGTTACTTATTTTTATGATTTTATGTTGATTAAAAAAACAAACAAATAAAATGGTCCAAACGAAAATGAAATCAGGCAGTAAATCAAGAAAAAAAATAATTCTGGAGGCCTGGGTCGAAAGAGGTGTAGGTTGTCTTTTGACCCAGTGAAGAGGCTGGATCGAAGGTGCATGAGGGGCTGCAATCTAAGGGTGTTCGATTTGGACATGTCATCCTTCGATCTGGAAATCCTGGGTCCAGTTCGAAGCTAAACTGCTGAGCTTCGAAACTCTGAACAGGAATCTGAGAATGTAGTTCCTGCAAAACGAAACAGATGTTAAAGGTCAAGGGGGGGACTTTACCCCCCTGATTCGAATCTCCCCCTTATTCGCACCTGCTGAATCTGGGTTTGGGTTTGTTTTATCCTGGGATTCGAAGGAGAAACTCAGATTGTGCCCAAGCAATGGCACAATCTCATCTTTGTGCTGTAGCTTATATGTTTCACATTAGATCATTCACAAACAATAGTAATAACGTGAATATGCAATCAAAATGAATTTAAAAATGAGTTTGAGATTAGATTTTTATTTTACCAAACAGAGGTGTTTGGATCTGTGGTTCTGAGTGTGGAATGGCTTGTGCAAGGATTGGGTATGGCTTCCTGGAAGTGCTGATGACCTTTGGCAGCGTCTCTCCAAGTTCTCCCTGTTTCTCTCTTTTCTCTATTTTTTTCTGTATATTTTCGTTGTTGTTGTTCCCCTTTGAAATGTGCCACTGGCCCTTGTATTTATAGGAGCATGGGGGTCTAGTAACGGCAAGAGACAACCAATTAAACAGGCCATTAAAGCCAGGAGACAAGAATCAGACACATTAAATTATTTCCTTTTTTGAAATATTCATGTCTCTTTGGAATCTGGAATGAACCTGGACATGTTTTGATTTTCGAACGCCTTCAGGCCATGCTCTTCGATTGGCCTTGAGTTGCCTCCTTCGAATGGACTTCTCATGTACCTTTCAAATAAGCCTTCTGAATGCTTCTTCGAATGGTATTGAGTTGCTTCCTTTAAATGGACTTCCCATATATCTTTCGAATGGGCCTTCTGAATGCTTCTTCGAATGGTCTTGAGTTGAATAGAAACACTATGGTCGAATCAGCTCTTTAGGAACAGAAAAGGCAAGAATCTGGCCTTTAACTCAGGAATTAGATCCACAATCAGCATTTAATTATTTCCATATTTGCAAGGGAAACATGCCATTTTCTCATGTTCAGTGTACCTGGACATGTTTTCTGAGTGCCCTTTGATGGCCCCTTCCAAATGGCCTGGGAGGTGTTCTTCGAATGGCCCTTGTCCAAATATCAATCGAAGGATCCCAATCGAAAGGCTTTGTTAACAGGCCAATCGAAAGGTGCTGTTCACGCCAATCGAAGGACATGGTTAATCATGCCTGTCGAAGCTGCCTTGACATAATTCCAATCGAAGTGCTTGTCCATAATGCCAATCGAAGTGCTTGTCCATGCCAATCGAAAGGCTCATTCAGAATACCAATCGACGGGTCTTTCAGAATGCCAATCGAAAGGTACTTAAAACACTACTCAAAAATTTTCTTTTTCCTTAGGCAAGAGTTTGTGATCAACCATGCAGGGGGAAGACTTTGGAAAACATGAGAGGGCAAATTTTGGGGTACAACAGTTGCCCCTGTTCAATTTTCTTAAACCTGAGGTTATAGATTGGCTTTCGAGTCTTTCGTGATCCGAAGGTGGAAGATAATTGAACACTAGAGTGCCCAGAAATTTGCACTCGCATGGTGTAGTATCAGCGTTGTGACGTCGGGAATGGGCTTACAGATGCCATTTGGAGATTGTTGGTAGGAGAACATTAAGATCTAGGAACTGACTCATGCTCAATGGAGTATACCGTTGAGGTTATAGTACTTGTCCATACTATGACGTAGGGAAACATCTTCATCAAGATCTAGGAACTGTCTCGTGCCCACCGGGAGTATACCGCTGAGGTTATAGAACTTGTCCACACTATGACGGAGGAGAACATCAAGATCTAGGAACTGACTTGTGCTCAATGGAGTATACCGTTGAGGTTATAGTAATCGTCCACACTATGACGTAGGGAAACATCTTCATCAAGATCTAGGAACTGTCTCGTGCCCACCGGGAGTATACCGCTGAGGTTATAGAACTTGCCCATACTATGACGGAGGAGAACATCAAGATATAGGAACTGACTCGTGCTCAATGGAGTATACCGTTGAGGTTATAGTATTCGTCCACACTATACCTTATCTGAAATTCAACCGACGATAATTCAATTGAGATTTAAGAACTAGTCAGATCTTCGACTAAGCTGAGAACTTTAACTGTATCTTTCCTGAAAGGTAAAGGTCAGTCATATGCAATGCATGATATGGATCAGGCAATGGTGTTCTCAAAATAAATGAGATTGTATTCGTATGATGCATATATGCATGTATCATGATGTATGGGAATGTGATGTTTTAGCTGGGGAAAATAATTCCCGGAGCTGCTGGAGAATAGAGTCGAGTTCTTCATTTCCGCTGGGGATGGTGAACGAAGACGATTGTGAGAATAAACCTCCAGGATAGGATGACTCCGTTGGGGAATAAACTGGATGAAGAGATTACTCTGAGGGGAATTACTCTGTGGGGAAGAGATGTTCTGTTGATGATTTTAATGATAATTCCGCTGGGGATTCCATTGATAAGCTCTGTTGGGGATTTCAATGATGAACTCCGCTGGGGATGGATTACCGTTGCCGGCGATATTGAATCTGTTGAGGATAGAAGTCCTGCTTGGAGAAAGAAAGAACTTCGCTAGGGATGATCTTTCAGTTGAAACTTGCTGAGGATAACCCAGTTAGACTCTTGTGAGGATAACCTTATGAATTTGGCTGGGGAGATTCATTTTGTATTCTGCAGGGGATGAGCTTCCAGAATCTACTGGGTAAGATGACTTAATCCTGGCGGGGAAGTCTTTTTTAGACTGCGCTGGGGAAATGGCTCCAACGGGGGGTATCTTGTATTCCGCTGGGGAACATTCTTATACTCCGCTGAGGAATATTAAGACCTTCTGGGGATACCAAGCCTTTTTGAGCTGATGGTAGATCAACTCTGCTTGGGAAGAGTCTTGCTGATTTGTTCATGGTTGCAAGTCTCAGTGGGGAGTGCTACCATTACTGTTTTTATTCTGCGGGGAGTGAAGGTATCTTATCCATATTCTTCAGTTGAATATATCTTGGTACCTTGGTGGACAGAGCAACTAGACAGCTCGGACAATTCTTATTGCCCCTGCTTATGATATTACTAGTAATTCATATTTCGTTTCTCATGTAAGTATTTATGATCAGCAGTTAATGTCAAATGCATATATCAAAAAAGAACATTGGACGTTCTTTGCAAAACAAAACAGATAAAGGAAAAACAGTTTCAAATTTGTTTGAAAATGAATTTGTATTGATATTGAAGTTTGGCCCGTAAATAGGCGTTTTGTACAAGAGGCTGACGTCCTAGTAACAGAACGCCGCCGAACAAAATAGAATTTATACAATTTGTGAAAAGAAAACAAAACAGCTATGTGAATAGACCTACTGGGTTCCAGCTCTGCTATTGCCTTTATATCTTCAAGCATCTCATCACTTTACTGCTTAGTTGAAGATGAATCTGATTGACTGGCGTCGTCTGAGCCTGATAGTTGATACCGAAGTCCGGATGCGAGGTGATCCAATGAGACATAATGTTACGCTTTAATTCCTAACTTGTGCCTGGACCGCCCTTTCGGGTTTTCAGTCCACCGGGATACCCATTTTTGCCCAAGCCACCTTTTCAGGTTTTCGACTTGTCGGGTGTACAGATTTTTTTTAATTTTCATCCCTTATTTTTGCCCGAACCCTTTTGGTTCGCCGGGAAGCCCTTATTTTTGCCTAGGCCAGTCAACCTAGAGGGTCTTTGATTATGCGTAGTATCTTTTTACTATGTCTGCATTGACGGGGTGAGGAAGGTCGTCACCATCCATGGTGGTTAGAATCATAGCTCCTCCTGAGAAGATGTTCTTGACCACAAATGGCCCTTCGTAAGTAGGGGTCCATTTGCCCCTGGGATCACCTTGAGGTAGAATAATGCGCTTGATTACCAGGTCCCCAACTTGACACTCTTGTCTTTTGACTTTCTTTTTAAATGCCTTGATCATCCGTTTTTGGTATGTCTGACCATGACAAATAGCAGTAAGTCTCTTTTCGTCGATTAGATTCAGTTGATCAAGTCGGGTCTGGATCCAGTCGTCTTCGCTCAAACCTGCATCCTTCATGATCCTAAGAGAGGGTATCTGAACTTCAATGGGCAAGACTGCCTCCATGCCATAAACAAAGGAATAGGGTGTTTCCCCTGTTGACGTCCGTGCTGAGGTACGGTACCCATGAAGAGCAAATGGTAACATCTCGTGCCAGTCTTTGGACGTCACTGTCATCTTCTGCACAATCTTCTTAATGTTCTTATTAGCTGCTTCTACAACCCCATTCATCTTCGGCCGGTAGGGAGAAGAGTTATGATGCTGTATCTTGAATTGCTCGCAGAGCTCAGTGATCATTTTGTTATTAAGATTGGTACCATTGTCCGTAATGATCCTCTCTGGTACACCGTATCGACAGATCAGGTTGTGCCGAATGAACCATGCCACGACGTTCTTGGTTACCGTAGCAAAGGAAGCTGCTTTAACCCACTTCATAAAGTAATCAATCGCTACCAGGATGAAACGATGCCCGTTGGATGCCGTAGGTCTGATCTCGCCGATCATATCAATGCCCCACATTGCAAAAGGCCAAGGTGCCGTCAAAAAATTCATAGGAACTAGAGGAATATGCACCTTATCAACATAGACCTGGCACTTGTGACATGTCCGAGAATGCTGATAACAGTTCCATTGTGGACCAGTAATATCCTTCCCGAAGGATTTTCTTTTCCATGGTATGTCCACTGGAATGAGTTCCGAAAGTACCTTTACGCAGCTCTGCCATGATCCTTTCTGCTTCAATTTTATCCACGCAACGCAGTAAGGTTGAATCATGGTTACGTTTGTAAAGAATGCCATTGCTGATGAAGAACTTTGCCGCGAACCTTCTCAGAAACTTCTTGTCATTAACAGATGCACCCTCGGGGTATTCTTGAGTTTCAAGGTACCTTTTCACTTCATGATATCAAGGCTTTTCTGTTACCTCTTCGGTCTCAAGATCACAGCAATGTGCAGGTTCATCCAATTTCCAAATGATGATCCGGGGAGCCTCGTTGTCCCGCTTGACTTTGAACATAGAAGACATCGTAGCTAATGCGTCCGCCAACTGATTCTCCTCTCTTGGGAAGTGTTCAAAGGTTATCTCCTCGAAATAGGGAAGCAACGTCAATACATACTCCTTGTAATGAATAAGATTTGGGTGTTTCGTATCCCACTCTCCTTTGATCTGACTGATCACGAGAGAGGAATCTCCAAAGACACTCAAAAACTTAATCCTTAGGTCAATTGCAGCTCGAAGACCCATAATGCAGGCTTCATACTCCGCCATATTGTTGGTGCAGTTGAAACATAGTCGGGCGGTAAATGGAGTATGAGAGCCTTTAAGAGATATGATCACACCGCCAATACCATTACCCAAAGAGTTTGAAGCTCCATCAAAGTACATAGACCGTCGGGATCCTTCCTCAGGTCCTTCATCCGGTCCAGGTGTCTCACAATCAGTCACTACCATGATATCCTCGTCTGGAAATTCAAAGTTCATAGACTGGTAATCATCCACTGCCTGATGTGCCAAATGGTCTGCCAATACACTTCCCTTTATTGCTTTTTGAGTCGTGTACTGGATGTCATATTCAGTCAAGATCATCTGCCATCTTGCTATTCTTCCGGACAAGGAAGGCTTTTCGAAGATATACTTGATTAAATCCATCTTTGAAATCAACAGAGTAGTGTGAGTCAACATATACTGTCTCAGCCAGCGAGCAGCCCATGCCAAAGTGCAACAAGTTTTCTCGAGCAGTGAGTAACGAGTCTCATAGTCGGTAAACTTTTTGCTAAGGTAATAAATAGCATGCTCTTTTCGGCCAGACTCGTCATGCTGCCCCAGCACACACCCCATTGAGTTGTCAAGTACTGTCAAGTATAAGATTAGAGGTCTCCCTTCCACTGGTGGCATCAAAATGGGTGGCTCTTGGAGATACTCTTTAATTCTTTCGAAAGCCGCCTGGCATTCATCGTTCCAATGTACCACTTGATCTTTCTTCAGCAGTTTGAAGATTGGCTCACAAGTAGCAGTTAGGTGCGAGATGAATCGGGCAATGTAGTTCAGACGTCCTAGAAAGCCTCTGACCTCTTTCTCTGTCTTGGGAGCTGGCATCTCTTGTATGGCTTTCACTTTGGCAGGGTCCACTTGAATACCTTTGTCGCTCACGATGAAATCTAGCAGTTTGCCAGACCTCACCCCGAAGGTGCACTTGTTCGGGTTCAACCTTAGCTTGTATAGCTTCAACCTGTCAAACAGCTTCTGTAGATGGTCAAGGTGTTCCTCCTCAGTTTGGGACCTTGCAATCATATCGTCGACGTATACTTCAATCTCATGATGGATCATGTCATGAAATAAAGCAACCATGGCACGCTGATATGTTGCCCCAACATTCTTCAACCCAAAAGGCACGACCTTGTAACAAAAGGTACCCCACTGGGTAATGAAAGTGGTCTTTTCCATGTCTTCAGGAGCCATCTTGATTTGATTATAACTGGAGAAACCATCCATAAAGGAGAATACCTTTTGCTGAGCAGTATTGTCAACCAGAACGTCGATGTGAGGCAGAGGGAAGTCATCCTTAGGGCTTTCCCTGTTCAAATCCCTGTAGTCAACACACATTCGGACCTTACCATCCTTCTTCAGTACCGGAACCACATTGGAAACCCACTGAGGGTAAGAAGTTACTGCTAGAAAACCGGCGTCAAACTGTTTCATAACTTCGGCCTTGATTTTGTCAGACATCTCTGGACGCATACGGCGAACCTTCTGTTTTAACGGAGGACAGTCTTCCTTGGTAGGCATGCGATGAACCACAATGTCGGTATCCAACCCAGGCATATCTTCATAAGACCAGGCAAAGATCTCCACGTAGTCATGCAGCATCTGAATCAACCGCTGTTTCACACTAAGCTCCAAATTTGCATCGATCTTGACTTCCTTTTTGTCTGTCTCAGTACCCAGATTCACTGTTTCTACTAGCTCTTCATGTGGCTGAATGTCCCTCTCTTCCTGGAGTAGCAGTCTTGCAAGTTCACCAGGCACTTCGCAATCATCTTCACCTTCGTCTTCGGCTAAGTTGATCGGATTTTCGAAGTCATAACTGGCAGTAGCAGAGTCGTTACCAGTGAGATCTAGAGTGGATTGAGACCTATATATGTGAGTGTGTGTAAAATAACTGTTTTGCAATATATAATAAAGAAAGACAAGGAGCGCAAAATTTTAAATGCAAGACGTCCAATGCTTTTATTAATGATATATGAAAGTGGCACACAAAAGCCCTCACAAGTGAAGCCACGGTGCCCCGGGTAAGACACCGGGCCATAAAGTTTTACAATATTGTCTGCTACAAATTCAAAACAAAGAGTTCATTACTGGGTAACAAAATTAATAGGGATGAAGTCCTTTGCCGTCCAGTTGCTTGGTCAACCGTTGGTCGTAGGATAGATCCAGCTGTCGAATTCAGACTCCTCTACGTCATCTTCGATGGCATTTACTCCCGAGTTGCTGATGAACACATGAGGTCTTCCAATCCTTGCACTTCGAACAGCCCTTTGAGCTTCCTTCTCAATAACAGCCCGGGCATCCTTTAAGTAAGCCATCTTCATAGGAGAATCTTCAATCATAGTCTCAGCCGATGTTAATGTCTGAGGAACCTCTTCAAAGTGTTGAAATGGGGTCTCAATGAACTCCCCATCCATCTCTGCATACCGGAATGAGTTGAGGTGGCTGACCATGTATTCCTCCTCCCCTTGTACTGTCACAATCTTCCCTCTGACCGAGTACTTCAACTTCTGGTGGAGCGTTGAGGTTACGGCTCCAGCTTTGTGGATCCATGGACGACCCAGCAAACAAGAATAGGATGGCCGAATGTCCATCACGTAGAATGTAGAGTTGAAGACCTGAGAACCAACCTTGATTGGAATATCAACCTCACCATGCACCATCCTTTTAGACCCATCAAAGGCCCAGACAACAATGTTACTCGGCTTTAGCTCCAAACCTTCGCAATCCAGCCTGTCTAGAGCTTTCTTTGGCAAGACGTTCAATGAGGAACCTGTGTCAACTAACACATGTGCAAGAGTAGTGCCCCTGCATTCAATGGAGACATACAGGGCATCGTTATGGTTCTTCCCTTTAGCAGTCAGATCAGCGTCGGAGAAACCTAAACCATTATCAGCAGTTAAATTGGCCACACAATCGGTAAACTGATCAGCTGATGTCTCTTGTGGTACGTGGGCCATCTTCAGGAAGGTAATCAGAGCCTTGGCATGGGCCTCTGAACACAACAATAGTGATAACATAGAAATCTTGGATGGGGTTTGCCCCAGTTGCTCAACTACATTATAATCACTCTTCTTAATAATCTTCAGAATCTCTTCCATCTCCTGTTTGGAAGCTTCAACAGTGATTGTCTTTGGCGCCTCCGTCTGGGAAGGCATATCAGTGGTGATCCCTTTGCCCCGAGCGTTAGATGAATCGGCGACAGGGGTGGGAACAGGGACTTGATCTGGAATGGCAGCCGGTACACTTGCAGGCTTAATGACAACAGGACTTCGGACAACTGGTGGAGCAATATCAGGTGAGAAAAGTCTACCGTTGCGGGTGACTTTAGTAGGTCCAGTAACATTGCAGACGCCGGTATCAGCACCGAACTCTTGCTTAACTCCAAGAACATAAACATCTGCCCCATAGTGCCAAGGGACAGCTTTGTCAGAGGTGTAGGGGATGGGCCCCGGAACAGTGATGATTATAGGTGCGGTCTTCGGAACAAATGTAATTCTAACAGGCGTCCTCGAGGGAGCCTTGGAAGAATTGTCGAAAATGGTGATGATGGAAACTTCTTCAGAATGAACGGATGGAACATCAGTCTTCTCAAACAAAATCTCTTTACTGTCCATCAGGTTTTAGATACCTGACTTCAGAGATGGGCAACCAGTAGGTAAAGCAGAACACATATGGCAACCTTCACCACAGCCCGGAAATAAACCGGCTAGCAACAGGTTCTTCTTGATAGTCATCAGAGGGGTAACAACATCATCCACAGAAACTACAAACAAGTCTTCCTCCACAACATTCACTCCATCTTTGGGCATGGGAGCAGTCACAACATTAGGCCTCTCGTGCGCCTCGAACTCAATCTCCTTTGCATCAATTAAGTCTTGCACCTTTTTCTTCAAAACCCAACACTCGTCCGTATTATGCCCCGGGCTATCAGAGTGAAAAGCACAGTGGGCATTAGGGTTATACCTTGGTGAAGCTGTATTTGAATTCTTTGGAGCTTCTTTTAGGGTCACCAGATTGGCCTTCAGCAACTGTGGCAGAATCTGAGACAAAGTCATGCTGAGACGGGTGAATTGCCTTCGAGGTCTCTCGTCCCTTTGTTGGTTGTGATGCTGAGGAGCACCAGTAGGTTTTGAAAAAACAACCACATTGACAACTTGGCGGTGTTCAGGTCTACTCTGTCTTCTTGAACTGTAGACAACACTGGACTCTTTCTTAAATGGTTTCTTCTCGGTGCTCGATGAGGCACCCTTCTGTATCTTCCCAGCTTTAATACCAGCTTCAATCCTCTCACCAGTCAAGATAAGGTCTGTAAATCCGGCTGAAGAGCTTCCAATCAGATGATTAAAGAACGGACCAGACAGGGTCCCCAGAAACATATCAACCAGTTCACGATCAGCCAAAGGTGGTTGCACCCTTCCGGCCAGGTATCTCCATTTTTGAGCATACTCTTTAAATCCTTCACCCGTCCCTATTGACATACCCTGGAGTTGGGTACACGTAGGAGCGAGGTCGGAGTTATACTGATACTGCCTATAGAACGCAGCAGCCAAATCCTCCCAGCTGTGGATACTGGCTCCGTCCAACTGATAGAACCACTCAAGCTGAGTCCCTGAAAGACTGTCTTGAAAGAAATGGATCCACAAGTTCTTATCAGCAGTGTAAGGTTGGATCTTCCTCATATATGATCGGAGGTGCAGCTTTGGACAGGAAGCTCCGTCATACTTGGCAAAGGCAGGTGCCTTGAACTTATGGGGAATCACCACCCCATATGATAGACCTAGATCTCCGAAGTCCAGACCGGGAACCTTTTGTATTTCCATAGTGTTCAAACGGTCTTCCAGCTGTTTGTACTTATCCTCAGCAGGAGGATACTGTTCTTCATCATAGTCTGTCTCGTTGTCGGAGACCATAGGGCTAGGAGCCCTCCTTTCTTGTGGACTGTCTTTCCCTCCAGATGGGGTGGTCAGATCAACTTCACTCTGCAGCCCATTTCTAAACCTGCGTCCAGTGTTGAACAGGATGGTCCTCTTTTTCTTCTTCTTCCTCTCTTTCAGAATCAGGGTCTTCAGGTCCTGCTGACCCTTAGCTAGGCTCATGACCAACTCTTGAAATTGGGCATTCTGGGCCTGGAGGGCCTTGATAGCTTGCTCAGTGGAAGGTTCAGTAGACATGATGATTGCTGAAATAAACAGCGAAGAAGATAAGTGACTTGTAAAAGGGTACCTGTTATGCATATGATGAATGGTATGATATTTATGTAATGCATTCAAGGGTTCAAAAATTCAAATTTGTTGCAGACAAAAAAGAACACACGTCATATTAAGAAGAAATTTGTTTAGTACATAAGTGCCCCATGGGTGAAATATTACAAAATTCTTAATGTAAAAAGACATTGCGCATCCTTTTTGGAGCAATGTAAGTGTTGAGTGTCTCTTCCTCGTGAAGTCGGCGGGTAAGCTCCAAAACCTTCTTCTCACTGGCATATAAGCTGGCTTCAAAAGTATTCCGTTCTTCCTTGAGTTGGATCCAACTCTTTTTCATTTCTTCCCATGATGTTGGCATGTCAGGATGTAGGATGGCGTATGGAACCTCACCTTCCATAACAGGCTCTTTGATCAAGGGGAGAATGTGAGGATATGGCATCATAAGATTCTGGGAGCGGGTTCATACCCACTTGAGGTAAGGCTCAAGGGGGATGGAATTCTTGTGCCCCAATGTCTTACTATCCACCTTGTTAGGAATCCTCCAAGCTCTGATGAACCTTTGTCGAAGTCCTTGCGCATCGTTGTCGAAGTCAAAAACTATGTCAGAAATCAGCATGTCATGAGGGCCATTCCTCCGAGCATATCCAAATTGTCTCAAAGCTAGACAGGGGTTGTAGGTAATGCCTCCCCTAATTCCAAGTAAAGGAACATTAGGAAATTATCCATAATGATCAATGATGGTGACATTTTCTCTGGACCGAGAACACCAATGTATATCAGAATGTGTGAGGGTCATCAATCGTTTTGACCACCTTAAACCCTGCTCATTCTTCAAAACTGATTGTGGAAGGTGAGAAATAAACCACCTTGCTAGGAGAGGAGTACAACACATGAGAACACCTCTTTTCCTCATTGTTCGTGTGTAAAATGAGTGGAGGATGTCCCCAAGCAATGTAGGTATGGGATTTCGGGATATGAAAATCTTGACAGCATTCACATCTATAAGTTGATCAGGATTTGGGAACAACACCAACCCATAGATAAGGAGTGCCACGATCTCTTCAAAGGCTTGTAGATCAAGAGAATTCCAGCATTCTTGTGCCTTCTCAAATAGAAACTTTGCCAAGAATCCCTTGATACCACTTCTGGTTTCCCAATGCCCCTTGATGTCAGATGGTTGCAAATGTAACGCTTGAGCAACATCTTCAAGTTTTGGTTCCTTTTCCATACCGTTGTAGGGTAGTTGACTAAGAATAGGAATTCTCAGGAGTTGAGAAAATTCCTCCAAAGTAGGCACCAATTGATAATCAGGGAATGTGAAACAGTGGTGTAGGGGGTCAAAGAACTGGAAGAGAACTTTCATCATGTCTTCTTCAATGTTGGTGTTGACCAAGCTGAGGAGTCTACCATGTCTTTCACTGAAGAGAGAATTCTCGGGAATCCTGGATGTAAGCTCCTTGAGTTGAGGAGGGATCCTTACAAGGTTGACTTGAATTGTTTTCCTGCGGAGAGACTCCATGTCCTGCAAAACAGGAACAAAGATGAAGATCTAAACCCTTGAAATGGTTAGCAGATGCATATGATGCTTTATGATGTCATGTACATGTATGCAAAAGTATGCAAGTGTATATACAGACAGTCATATTCACACAAAGCAAACAAGTCCTTAGGTTTAGGCTTGCATGGGGTTCGTAGGTAAGTACCCTCTTAAAGTTAGTTGGCTCAACCTGTCCTAAAATAGTAACCGGGTTCTAAGGAGCCTAATATCATTGGATTGTTTTCTATGTTCATTGTTTTGGTTTAGCCACTTAATTGGCGACCAAAATATTCCAAGAAAACAACCCTCAATGAGTGTAGCATCGAGTATCGACCAACTTCGGACTGCACCAAAGTTGGTCATCTCACTACCCCTAAAAAAGGCCAAGATGGTCAAGTAAGGTTCTAAGGTCAATTGATGCTTCACGACACCACACGGCGGCCCCGTACTCTCCTTGACTTAACTCAAGGGTTACCGGTACTCACCAAAGTGCCACATCAACGTAGCTACTGTTTCAACCATGTCGGTATACCCCGCACAGTTCCCTCACAGTTTGTTGCTACTTACCTAAAGGGTATCCCCAGATCCGGGTTAGGATCTATAGAACTCCGATACAAACCATACAATTGAAAACACAAGTGATCTAATCCTAAGGTACACCTCACTTATAATTATTCCCCAGCAGAGTCACCAGTTCTGTGATCGGTGGGAATGAGAACTGACTGTTTTGGAATGCTGGTTCGCGTTTGCGTTTGTTTTCGCAAAATGTCGCGGTAAGCAAGAGTCGCCACTGTCTTTTATTTTCTCCAACAGGGAAAGGACAAAAGAACAGAAAAATTCCTTTTCGAGATATTTCTCAGGTTCGGGAGGTAGATTATAGAAAGGGAAGGTGTTAGCACCCTTTTTATCCGTGGTTATCCACGGGCTCTTAGGTACTTGCAAACTATGTTTTCAAAAGATTGCTTTTCTTTGTGATTGTGGGTTTTGAAAAGAGTTTTGTTTTTGAAAAAAGTGTAAGTGCAAAAAGTTTGTTTTGTTTTTAAAAGGAGCAAGTACTTAAGAACCTCTACCTACTCGAAAAGGAATTAAATTGTGCTAATGTCCTTTAGACAATATTATCCCACTATTGAGGAGTAGGTAGCATCGTCGTTGTAGTTTTTGGGTCAATTCGATTTAAGGGACGTGTGGTCACTAAAGCAATGTTAGGATGCTTTAGCGGTAACCCTAATGTCTTAGATCATTTTTATCGAGGCAACCGTTTCGAGGAACCTTTGATCTTTAGACAGGAGGGGTACCTCTAAGACTTCCTATACTCAATGACCACGTTTGATGCAACCAAGTGAGGCGTACCCTAAGAGTGGCATGTGCAAGTGTATTATTTTTCAGTTATATTATCTTTGTACATGTTATGGTGAGCTACGATTGATTTTAAGTTAGGAGTTTAATCTTGTCGTGCATAGCTTAGTTAGCATACATCTAAACAATTAATATATGTACAAGAATTTAAAGTGCGAGAATTGTAAATCCTACGCTATTACAAGGCTTCGAGGAGGGGGATTATTTACATGTCCAAAAATTGGGGGAATAAAAAATAGTAAAGTGTAAAAGGCCTTAGTTAAGCTATTACAAACCAATAAGCAGTTACAATAAAATAAACGCACGTGAATCTAAAAAATCCTAAGAATAAGAACTCTTTTTTATTGTTTTATTTTATTTTTTGGGAAAATGCTAAATGTTCAATTAAGTTAAATTTAATTAATTAAAAATACTGATTAAAATTAACCCTAAAACAAACCTAATATTTTTTGCATTTTTTGGTTTATGAAAAGGATTGAATTTAAATAAATCCTAAGTCTACTGATTTTAAAATTGGAGAAAATAAGTTAAAATAATTAACTAAATTAAATCCTAATTCTAAGTTACTTATTTTTATGATTTTATGTTGATTAAAAAAAACAAATAAAATGGTCCAAACGAAAATGAAATCAGGCAGTAAATCAAGAAAAATAATAATTCTGGAGGCCTGGGTCGAAAGAGGTGTAGGCTGTCTTTCGACCCAGTGAAGAGGCTGGATCGAAGGTGCATGAGGGGCTGCACTCTGAGGGTGTTCGATCTGGACATGTCATCCTTCGATCTGGAAATCCTGGGTCCAGTTTGAAGCTAAACTGCTGAGCTTCGAAACTCTGAACAGGAATCTGAGAATGTAGTTCCTGCAAAACGAAACAGATGTTAAAGGTTCAGGGGGGACTTTACCCCCCTGATTCGAATCTCCCCCTTATTCGCACCTGCTAAATCTGGGTCTGGGTTTGTTTTATCCTGGGATTCGAAGGAGAAACTCATATTGTGCCCAAGAAATGGCACAATCTCATCTTTGCACTGTAGCTTATATGTATCACATTAAATCATTCACAAACAATAGTAATAACGTGAATATGCAATCAAAATGAATTTAAAATGAGTTTGAGATTAGATTTTTCTTTTACCAAACAGAGGTGTTTGGATCTGTGGTTCTGAGTGTGGAATGGCTTGTGCAAGGATTGGGTATGGCTTCCTGGAAGTGCTGATGACCTTTGGCAGCGTCTCTCCAAGTTCTCCCTGTTTCTCTCTTTTCTGTATTTTTTTCTGTATATTTTCGTTGTTGTTGTTCCCCCTTTGAAATGTTCCACTGGCCCTTGTATTTATAGGAGCATGGGGGTCTAGTAACGGCAAGAGACAGCCAATTAAACAGGCCATTAAAGCCAGAAGACAAGAATCAGACACATTAAATTATTTCCTTTTTTGAAATATTCATGTCTCTTTGGAATCTGGAATGAACCTGGACATGTTTTGATTTTCGAACGCCTTCAGGCCATGCTCTTCGATTGGCCTTGAGTTGCCTCCTTCGAATGGACTTCTCATGTACCTTTCGAATGAGCCTTCTGAATGCTTCTTCGAATGGTCTTGAGTTGCTTCCTTCGAATGGACTTCCCATGTATCTTTCGAATGGGCCTTCTGAATGCTTCTTCGAATGGTCTTGAGTTGAACAGAAACACTCTGGTCAAATCAGCTCTTTAGGAACAGAAAAGGCAAGAATCTGGCCTTTAACTCAGGAATTAGATCCACAATCAACATTTAATTATTTCCATATTTGCAAGGGAAACATGCCATTTTCTCATGTTCAGTGTACCTGGACATGTTTTCTGAGTGCCCTTTGATGGCCTCTTCCAAATGGCCTGGGAGGTTTTCTTCGAATGGCCCTTGTCCAAATATCAATCGAAGGATCCCAATCGAAAGGCTTTGTTAACAGGCCAATCGAAAGGTGTTGTTCATGCCAATCGAAGGACATGGTTAATCATGCTTGTCGAAGCTGCCTTGACATAATTCCAATCGAAGTGCTTGTCCATAATGCCAATCGAAGTGCTTGTCCATGCCAATCGAAAGGCTCATTCATAATACCAATCGAAGGGTCTTTCAGAATGCCAATCGAAAGGTACTTAAAGAACTACTCAAAAATTTTCTTTTTCCTTAGGCAAGAGTTTGTGATCAACCATGCAGGGGGAAGACTTTGGAAAACACGAGAGGGAAAATTTTGGGGTACAACACTTGTTCTTGAGCCTTGCACTTGTTCTCTTCTGATCAAACAGGTCCTATAACTCATGATAAATGTTTCAAACACTTACAATCACCCATCCCATGCTTGTACCTCTTCTTGAAACTTGTTTCCCTCTTTTCTTCAAAATCAAGTAACCTAGCCAAAAGCTAGAAACTTGTACTTATGATTGTCCAAAGCTCTCAAAGACGTTTGTTTATACATACACAAACCATTTGACACAAACACACGAATGTTGAAGCCTTGAAAACACCTAGAACTCAGAATCACACTTCACACTTCCATTTTCACACAAACTGACCAAAAACTTGAAACTCGTAATCTACTCGTGCGTTTCTTGGCCTCCATTTTCAAAAACTCAGCTCTGCACATTGACTTATCCAGACCATTTCAGCCATTCATTATTCAAGCTAATCATTGCATTAGCTTCTTGGGACCTCAAGGAAGCTAACCTGATCATTACCATCACTTGAAACAAGCTCAAACACAAAACATGATTTCCAGTTTTGAGGTAAGTTTTCTCAACTTGGAACTCTTCATACATGCATCATCAATGATTTATTTGTGAACAAAACATGTAGATATCATTGCCCTAAAGCTAACCATGTCCATAGTTTCCATTAATTTTGCTTGAGGTTAGAGAATTTTGAAACTGAAATTTCTGAGATTTTTATGGTTCAAATTAGGGCCACTAAAATTCATGCTTATTTTTAATCTATATTTTTAATCTATATTTTTAATGCTTTACATTTCTGAAACTGTGAGAAAAGTTGCAACAAGTTTCATGTTTACAGTTTTCATTTTTGATGAGAAATGAGCAAGTTACAGTTGGTCTGGCTGGAGGTTGAATATGAAGTCATCAGAGCGCATTTTTCCTTACATATTTATTGATTTGCCTATGTTAACGGATGTATAGCCACCCCAGTGGTAGAAGCGCGCGCCTGTAACCTTTGGGACCTGGGTTCGAGCCCCAGTGGTACCCTTTTCCTGACTTTTTTGCAAGCGCCTGGGCCTTATTGGGCTTGTATTGTTTTTTTTTGTTTTTGCTTACTAACCCCCTTGCAGGCTGTTTGCACCCCTGTCCCAATTTATTTTATTTTCTTATTTTTATTTTATTTATTTCCTTAATATATTTTCTAAATACTGAAAAATCATAAGAAATACAAAAAATGATAGATTTATATTTTGACTTAGTTTATTTTATTTTTCCTCATAAAAATATTTTATTTATTTTTACTAACTTATCTTGTAAATTTAATTAAAATTATGTTAGTATTTATTTTTCTTTTCACACCCATTAAAAAATATATTTTTTAATATTAAAAAAGGCCAAAAATATTTTATAATACTATAAATATTTTCAAGACAAAAAATACCAAAAATACTTTTTCTAAACTTATTTCTTTTAATCAACTAAATAGAATTAGGGTTTTATTTAAAATCTTTTCTTAATAAATTTAAGTTCAATTAATTATTTTCTTTAATTAATTAGGTTAAAACAAATTCCTTTTTTACATGAAAACCAAACAATATCCATTTACTTCACATTTCACATTTTTGTACATTTATTCATTTTGTACATTACATATTTTAATTCCTTGTATATTGATACCAATTTAATATGGTTGTAATAGACTAACTAGGTTTACATTCTTGCAATCCCCATTCAATTTGTACACCCCCCACCCCCACACACACACACAAAAATTGTAATAGCGTAGTAACTTTAAATTTCGCAATTTATCGCTTTTATATATAACATGCTAGTAATTAGGGTTTGTATGGAAAGACTAAAATCAATACTTAGAAAACCTTAATTCAAGACAAAAACAAACATGAAAACAATACGTTTACACACAAGCATCCCTAGGGTTATTCCACTTGGTTGCCTTATACAAAATGGCCATATTACGCATGTAAGGTATCTTAGCAAAAACAAGAAAATACAAGATCATAGTCCCTCGATGACGCTATCTAAGTTGCCTTTCAAAAGATCTTAGTCCCTAAAAAAGAATGCTAAGATATCTTGTAATATTGCTAATCATGGTTATACGATGACCCACACCCATCCCATTTACATCCAAAGATAAGGTTGCTTACCAAATCAATGGTAAGACAACAATGTCAAAGAAAAAGGAAAATGAACAAGAAAGACTTTTGAGTAGGTAGAATGCTCCTAATTACTTGCTCAATTTCAAAACAAACATCCTTGCTATTTTCAAAATGAACACCTACACTTTCAAACATCTTACAAACTTGAAAAATATTTTCAAAAAGATCAATATCTTTGTATACATTCTTACAAACAAGAATCATTACAAAGATTGCCTAAACAATGGCCTCTTTACAAAATACTTTCAAAAACCACACCAAGCACAATTTCAAACAAAAAGCAAGTGATCTAGAAAGTAACTAAGAGCCCATGAAAAACCATGGATGAAAAGGGTGCTAATACCTTCCCTTTTCATAATCTACCCCCCGAACTGAATAAATAATCTCAAAGGTCTTTCATGTGTTTTTCACCTTTCCTTTTGGATAAAAGAAAAGCCGGTGGCGACTCTTGCTAACCGCAACATTTGCGATCAAACGCAAAACCCTCAAGTCAGTTCTCCCACCGTATCATAGAACTGGCGACTCTGCTGGGGATTATTCTAAAAGTGGGGTTACCTTAGGGTTATATCACATTTACTTGCATGCATTGTTTGACTTGTATTCTTTACATTATGGTTCTTTGTTTGGGTTTGAATCCTCTACCCAGATTTGGGATACATTATAGGTAAGTAGCAATACGTTGGGGAAATTGTGCGGGGTATACCAACATGGTCTAAGCAATAGCTATGTTAGTGCGACATATTTGTGGGTACCGGTAGCCTTTGAGTTAATCAAAGAGAATACGGGGCCGCTGAGTGATGTCATGAAGCACTAATGAACTTCTAGAACCTTTACTTGACCCACTTGGCCTTTAGGATGTAGTGAGATAACCGGCATTGGTACAGTCTGAAGTTGGTAGATACTAGATACTACGCTCATTGAGGTTTGGTTTCTTGGGATATTTCGGTCGCCATTAAAGAGGCTTGTGCTGAAATAATGACCAAGGAAACAAACCAGTGATATTGAGCTCCTTAGAACCCAGTTACTATTACTAGGACAAGTTGAGCCAACTAAACTTCAAGAGGGTACTCACCTATAAAACTCCATGCAAGCCTAAACCTAAGGACTTGTTTGCTTTGTTTGTATATACATACTTGTACATAAAGTCATGAACATCATAACATCATACTCATCCACTAACCATTTCAAGGATCTTGGGATTTATCTTTGTTCTGTTTTGTAGGATATGGATTCTCTTCGTAGGAAAACTATTCAAGTCAACCTTGTAAGGATCCCTCCATAACTTAAGGAACTAGCTTCAAGGATTCATGAAAACTCTCCATTCACCAAGAGGCATGGTCGCATATTCAACTTGGTCACCTCCAACACAGATGAGGACATGGTGAAAGTGCTCTTTCAGTTCTTAGATCCTTTACACCATTGCTTCACATTTCCCGATTACCAACTTGTGCCTACTTTGGAAGAATTCTCCCGACTCTTGAGGATTCCCATTCTCAACCAACTACCTTTCAACGGTACGGAAAGAGATCCAAAGCCAGAAGAGATTGCCCAAGCTCTACACTTGCACTCATCTGATGTCATAACTCATTGGGAAATAAGGAGTGGTGTCAAAGGTTTCCTAACAAAGTTCTTGTTTGAGAAAGCCCAAAACTGTTGGAATTCTTTGGACCTGCAAGCTTTTGAGGAAATTGTGGCTCTCCTCATCTATGGGATGGTATTATTTCCAAATCCTGATCAACTCATAGACGTGAACACTGTCAAAATCTTCATATCACGCAACCCGTTACACTCTTTTCACACTCGCACAATGAGGAAAAGAGGTGTCCTTATGTGTTGCACTCCTCTATTGGCAAGATGATTTATTTTTCATCTTCCCCAATCTGTATTAAAGAACGAGCAAGGTTCAAGGTGGTGACAAAGGTTGATGACACTCAAACATTCAAACATTCATTGGTGCTCCCGATCCATAGAGAATGTTACTATGGTCGACCGTTGTGGAGAGTTCCCTAATGCCCCCTTACTTAGCATTAGGGGAGGTATCACCTACAACCCCTTCTTAGCCTTAAGACAGTTTGGTTACGCCCGAAGGGATGGCCCGTACGAGATGCTGATTCAAGGTTTGGTGTTTGACTACGAGAACAACGATCAAGGTCTTCTCTAGAGATTTATCCGAGCATGGAGGATGTTGAACAAGGTAGATAGCAAGAAATTGAGGCATAAGGATTCCATCCCTCTTGAGACTTACCTCAAATGGGTACAAACTCGTGCTCAAAGTCTTATGATGCCTTATCCCTCCATTCTCCCGGTAATCATTGAGCCTGTCATGGAAGGAGATGATCTATACACTATCCTACATCCTGACATGCCCACCTTTCTTGAAGACTTACAAAGAGATTGGATACAACTCAAGGGGGAGCGAGATACTTTCGAAGTCCAATTCTACACAAGCGAGAAGAAGGTTTTGGAACTCACTAGACTAATTCATGAGGAGCAGACTCTGAATGCCTACATTGCACCAAAGAGGATGCGTACTACCTTTTTATCTTAGAGTTTTTGTATTATTTTTCCCAAGAAGGCATTGATGTACTCGAGCTTTAATCTATTAATATAACGTGTGTTTCCTTTTTGTCTAAAACAAATTTGAATCTTAAAATCCTTGTAATTATTGCATATGCATTTACCATTCATCATAACATAAGTAGGTTTTTTGAAACAAGTCTCCTCATCTCTCTACTGTTTATTTCAGTAAGATGGATCTCGAGCAAACAGTGAAGGACCTCCAAGCTCAGAATGCACAGTTTCAATAATTGTTCTTAACTCTAGCCAAAGGACAAGAAGAGTTAAAGATCTTTCTAGGTGAGGAGAAGAAAAAGAATACGAAGAAGATAACCGAAGTTCTAAACATGGGAAGAAGATTCCAAGGGCAAACAAGAAGGGCCTTAGACTTCGCAACGACATCCGGTCAGAAAGACAATCAAGATGGGTTAGGCAAAGAAACAGTTTAACCAATCAGAGTCAGAAGAGGAAGAGGAAGAAGAAGACTATTCTGAAGAACAATACCCTCCAGTTGACGACAAGTATAAGTATCTAGAAGAGCGGTTGAGTGCAATGGAAATCCAAAAAGTGTCTGGATTGGACTTTGAGGAGTTGGGACTAGTATCGGGAATTATCATTCCTCCAAAATTCAAAGCACCCGTGTTCGCCAAATATGACGGAGTTTCATGCCCTAAAATGCATCTCCGGTCCTATGTGAGGAAAATCTAGCCCCATACCGCTGATAAAGATTTATGGGTACACTTCTTCCAAGACAGTCTGTCTGGAACTCAACTTGATTGGTTTTATCAGTTAGAAAGAGCCAATGTTCATAACTGGGAAGATCTTTCCGCAGCCTTTTACAAACAATACCAATACAATGCTGATTTTGCACCCACCCGTACTCAACTCCAGTGTATGGCCATGGTTTCAAGTGAAGGCTTCAAGTACTATGCACAAAAATGGAGAGACTTGGCCAGAAGAGTTCAACCTACCTTATCTGAAAGAGAGTCGGTAGACATGTTTTTGGGCACCTTGTATGGTCCCTTCTTTAATCACTTAATTGGGAGTTCATCGACAGGTTTTATTGAATTGATATTGACTGGGGAAAGGGTAGAAGTCGGGATAAAGAATGGAAAGATTCAAAAAGATGCATCCTCTTCTGCTCTAAGGAAGCCATTCATCGGAAAGAAAGAAGTGGTTGCTGTATATCCTCATAGAAATCAAGATAGGGCCAAACGCCATCCAATGGTGGGGGATGTTATGATTCCTAAACCAGCACCTGATCAGCAAAGAAACAACAAAACAAGAATGGAAAGACCAGTCATACAATTCACCAGAATTAACATGACACTATCTCAAGTATTGCCACATATCTTAAGATCTAACCTAGTGACTTTGAAATAAGCTCCAAAGAACCCTAACACAACCTCTCCTCACTATTATCCTAATGCCTGTTGTGCATACCACTCTGAGAGTCTCGGCCATGACACTAACAACTGTTGGGCTCTAAAGAAAAAAGTACAAGACCTCCTTGAAGCCAAAGAGATTGAATTCGATGCGCCAGAAAAGCCCAATGTCATTTCTGCCCCTATGCCCAAGCACGGCAATAACGCCAACACCATTGAAGAAGATATGTTTTTTACTTCAGTTAATGAACTTATGACCCCACTCCTAACTATCAAAAAGAACTTGTTGATTGCTGGTGTATTCCCAGATTATGATGAAAGCTGTCATTTCTGTTTGTCCTCACCAACCAGCTGTCCTTTGTTGAAAGAAGGCATCCAGTACCTTATAGACAACAAGGAAATTTTGTTCGAAAAGACTTCTGTTCCACCTGTTTCTTATAATGATGTTTCCATCATGACCATTTCCGACAATTCTTCCAGGGTCTCCACCAAAACACCCGTTAGAATTACATCAGTTCCAAAAGTAGCCCCTTTGATACTTACAATGCCTGGACCAATCCCATATTCGTCAAAGAAAACCGTACCATGGAATTATGGAGGGGATGTCTACTACCACAATATCAAGCAAGATTGGCCAGCTGCCGAAGATTCAAGTTCTGAGAAGGTTAACTCCAATATCAGTAATATTGCAGGGACTAGCAAGATCACCCGAAGCAGAAGGATATTCTCTCCAGAAATTGCTCCCCCAAAAGTAGTTTCTGGACCCGTAATCATTCCTGTTGTTGTTACTCCTCCAAAGGCTGTTCCCATTCCTACAATCATCTCTACTAATACTCCAATTGACAAAACTGTTGCAACCCCTGTTATCATTCCTACTGACATTCCTGTTGCCGAGTCAACCGAGACTCGAGGTAAAAGTATTCTGATTGAGCCTGTCTGGACGAAGGCACAATCATTGGCTATCCCTGAGACCTCCCGGAAATAGATGGAGGAAATTCTAAAGATCATAAAAAGAAGCGACTATAATGTAGTCGAGCAACTGGGGAAAACTCCATCAAATATTTCCATGCTAGCTCTATTACTATGTTCCGAGGCGCATGCAAAAGCCTTGGTAAAATTTATGAAAACTGCCCATGTACCCCAAGAAACATCTGCCGACCAGTTCCAAGACTGCGTAGCCAGCTTGACTGCAGATAATGGTCTAGGTTTTCCAGATGCTGATTTAACGCCAAGAGGAAGGAAGCATAATGAGGCATTGTGTTGTACCCCAAAATTTGCCCTCCCATTTCCTCAACATTTTCTCATCACAAGACCTTTGAAGATCAAGATCCAGTTAGGGTTTCCTCTGCTCAAGACTTCTCCTTGCACTGTGGACTCAAATTAGGGTTTGTGTTTGCCTAAGGATGTTTTAACCTAAAATGCCTAAAATTACTTTCATGCTTCATATTGGACTCCCAAGTTTACCTATACCAAGTTTCAAGTCTTGATTCCAAGTTTTGCCCAGTCAATTAGACAGTTGACCTAGAAATCAGCTGTATTGGGGAAAAAGTCAACTGTGGTCAATTGACAGTCAAACCTCATGAAATTTGACCCACATCAACATTATGAACTCATATGGACCATTTGATCAAGTTTGGATCACAATTCCACAAGAAATTTGATCAGATCACCAAAAGGGCAAAATGGTCATTTTTAGGGTTTTGACTGCACAAGGGTAATTTTTGACTGTTTGACCTAGCCAATGGCAAACCAAGCTCACATATGGACTCAAGGACCCAATGGAATTATCTTGACATGTTCATCAAGCTCAAAAGATCCCAAGTACACAAGATTGACAGTTGAATTTCCCAGTCAATTGATCAAATTTGACTGTACACTGAAAAGTCAAACTTTGACTTTTTGGTCAAAATCAAGAGTCAAGATTCATTTTTCACCAAAACTTTCCAAATCATGAAACTTGTTCACCAAGAAATCACAAAATGCAAATTAGGGTTTGAAAATGGAATTTTTCATAACTTAGAATTTTTCTAAGTTATGAAAAACCCTAATTTTTTCCCAACTTTGCCCCATCTTTTCACCAAGATCCATTTGGATTCAAACAAAAGTCAAAACATGAAAGTTGTAGCTTGTTGCATAATCTACAACTTTGATTCACAAAGTTTACTCATTTGAAGCTTTTATCTCAAGTTACATTTTTTTGAATAAGGGCACTAAACCATTTATAACTTAGTGAAATTTTAACCTATTTTGACAAGGTTTTCTACCCCACTTCAAGGCCATTTTTCATACCCTTCCTCTTGGAATTTCAACTTTCATTTCAAAGATGGATTGTAGTACACATTCCAAGCTTTCCAAAATATCCAAGAACTCCTCAAACAACCTCATAACTTGAGAGATTCGAATTTCACAAGTTGGCAAAAATTCACTTTTGTTCTTGACCAAAACATGTTCATAATCTTGCAAATTTGAATTCAGCTTGCTTTATGCTTGATTACAGGTCCTTGAACCATTCCATACTCAATAATTAATGCATATTCAATGTGTTAAAATGTTGTTCTTTGAGTGCAAGCATTGTATGCAAGTTTAATCCCAAAATGGATAAAGCAAATTGGCCATTTTTGTATAAAGTAGCTTTATGTCAAATTAGAAATCCAACAAGTACATAGAAGATCTGCTTGGCACAAGATTATGTGCATAACACACTGATCAAGAGAGGTTTATGCAGCACATTAGGAAGCCCCCTACTGACCTAAACCATCAACTTGCTTTTGTTTGCTTCAAGTTCAAAAAAAGTCCATAACTTATCACAACTCTCTCTTCAGCATAGAAACACAAGAACAAAGTGATCAAACACATTCCAAATAACATATCCAAGCTAACACACGAGCCCTTGCCCTCTCAAACACTCCCATTGCCCTAATCACCTTGAAACTGCTCAAACAGGGGAACCCCTGCAGATTGAGTGCTATCTCTCAATCCCTTCAAGCATTCTTGCCCAAACCTGTTCCTCTACCTTCCTTACAACCTATGCAAGCTAACCATGACTTGAAACCTGACCTGTAACACCTCCAAGCCACTTCACCATTTTTAATTTTCTGTTTTGCAGTTGGAGTTCACTAGCTCGATTCAGGGAGTTTCAAGACAAAGTAGGACTTGGAAAAGCATCCTTACACTTCAAGGAAGCTATACAAGTCATTATTTCGCTCTGAAACATCCTCCATTGCAAAGCTCAATTCCAACTGAACAGGTAAGTTCATGAAGTTCTATCTCTCTTATTAGGCATTGTTAGCTTTAGGTTTGTGAATAAAATATGTCACAATCATAGCCCTGAACATGCTCATATGATTAGATTTCATTTATATTTCGTGTGCTTAGAGAATTTTATGTCTGAACATGGTTAAAAATTTAGGTCAGGATTTGGGAGAGAAGAAATTCTCTCTCATTTCTGAGAGTTAGCTTGACTTCTTTATATGTCTAGAACCGTGGTTTCAAGCTCTACAGGTTTCATGTTGGAAGATTTGGCAAAAGATCAAGGAATGAGAAGTTAGAAAACGCGTGTTTTTGAACAAGGAAGCGTTCTGAGGTTGAAGATGAAGCTACATGGGCTGGGCCTGTGTGGTTTCTTCTTTTTGCACCCTATTTCCATTTTCTCACCCCCCAAGCCCATTTGTCTCATTTTTAATTCTTTTTGACTTTTTCTTTTTTTTGTTTGACTTGTTTATTTTTTCTCAGCATATTAAAATTTTGAAAACATTTTTTTCATCATTTTTTGATTTTATTTGGTTTTTATTTGATTTGTATATGAATAGATATATATTTATTTAGAATGAAAATAGAAAAAATATGTAAAATACTCCTATTTTTATTTTTATGTTATATAACCTTCTGAAAATATTTCACATAGAAAAAATACTTTTTTATTTATTTATTTTATTAAATATCAATTATTTTGCACATAATGTATATTAAAAACTTAATATAATATATATATGTTTATTAATATATTTAGGTTAGAATATAAAAATATTTAAATTTTTTCATTTTTATTAATATTTGATACAAAAATACTTTTTTCATAATATACTTCATTTTATTTTATTTTTTATAAATAATAAATAAATATTTGTATTAAATTAGACAATAATACATTTTTTCTTAATAAAATTAGGGTTTTTGCCCTAAATTCAAAATACTCCAAAAAATAATATATTTTTATTTTCTTTTCTTTTTTACATAAATAATATTTTTTCATACATATACAAAACATTTCTTTTGCATCTTGCATTTTTATTCCATTTTTATTTATTTAATTTTTGTATATTGATTAAATTGCAAATATTCAAAATGATGTAATAATTTAGATTTACAATTCTTGTCAATATCCCCATTTGAACATTTGTACCCCCCTTCCCATATTTGGTTTTGTAATAGCTTAGTAAATTTAATTTCGCACTTTATTGCTTTCTAATGATAACATGTTAGAATTAGGGTTTGTATGCGAAAAAACGATAAAAAAATAGTTATGACCTAATCTCAAGATAAACAAGCATGAAAATGGACACACAAATCACACTTGCACCCCCTAGGGTATTCCACTTGTCGCCTTTCAAAAATTGGGCCATATTGTATGTTGAACTTCTTTGGGCAAAGCAAACAATTTGAATGATCATAGTCCCTCGATAAAACTTTTCAAAACAAACAAAAATAAATGATCGAGTCCCTTAAAGAAAATGCCCAAAGACATTTAACGCCGTTGCAATTATGGTCTAAACGATGACCCGTGCCTGTCCCTTTCACATCCTAACATAAGGTTGCCCACCAAATACAATGGTGGAACAAACTTGTTAAAAGGGTTAAAACATAGCAATAATCTTTTGAGAAATTTAGGAGTAGATAACCTCTTAGTTACTTGAATCAAACTTGCAAAACAAAACACTTGCCTAATTTCAAAACCACACCTCACTACACTTTCAAAATCACTTTCAAAACAACTTTCAAAAACAAATGAAAACCTTTTCAAAAGACATACATCTTTGTATACATCCCCACATGGATCATTACAAAGGTTGCCACCACATTGGCCTCTTTTCAAAACATTTTCAAACCCACACACACACAAGCACCATTTCAAACAATTGAAAACAAAAGGCAAGTGATCTAAGCAAGTAACTAAGAGCCCATGGATAACCATGGATAGAAAGGGTGCTAATACCTTCCCTTTCTATAATCTACTCCTTGAACCCAAGAAAACATCTCAAAAGGTTTTTGCTGTGCTTTTTAACCTTTCCTTAGGATAAAATAAAAAGTCGGTGGCGACTCTTGCTCAACCGAAACATTTGCGAATACAAACGCAAAACCTCAAGTCAGTTCTCCCACCGTATCACAGAACTGGCGACTCTGCTGGGGAGTGACTTAAAAGTGGAGTAACCTTAGGGCTTAGATCACCTTTGTTTTCAATTGATTGTCTTGTTTGCTTTTACATTTGTGGGCTTTGTATCGGAGTTTTATAGATCCTAACCCGGATCTTGGGATACCTTCTTAGAAAGTAGCAACAAGGTTGTGAGGGAACTGTGCGGGGTATACCGACATGGTTGAAGCAGTCTGCTACGTTGATGTGGCACTTTGGTGTGTACCGGTAACCCTTGAGTTCAGTCAAGGAGAGTACGGGGCCGCCGCGTGGTGTCGTGAAGCATCAACTGACCTTAGGAACCTTAATTGAACCATCTTGGCCTTTTTAGGGTAGTGAGATAACTGACTTTGGTGCAGTCCGAGGTTGGTTGATACTCGATGCTACACTCAATTGAGGGTTACTTTCCTGGGATATTTCGGTCGCCAGTTCAGTGGCTAAATCGAAACGATGAACAATGAAAGTAATCCAGTGATATTGGGACCCTTAGAACGCGGTTACTTCTAATAGGACAGGTTGAGCCCACCAAACTTCAAGAGGGTAATACCCAGACCCCATGCAGGCCCAAACCCTAAGGGTTTGTCTTGTGTGACTTGTGTGCCTTATCATGTTTGCCTTTGTGAATATTTGTGGTGTATTTAATCATAACATCATGACATCATACAACATCATGTGCATTGACTGACCATTTCAAGGGTTTCGAATCTTCATCTTTGTTCTTGTTTTATAGGACATGGAAACTGCTCGCCGAAAGACAATTCAGATTAGCCTTGTAAAGATCCCTCCTCAGCTTAAGGAACTTATGTCCAGGATTCCCGAGGGTTCTTCATTCAGTGAGAGACATGGAAGACTCATCAGCTTGGTTAACACCAACATTGAGGAAGATTTGATAAAGGTCCTGTTCCAGTTCTTTGACCCTCTGCATCACTGTTTCACTTTTCCGGATTATCAATTGGTGCCTACATTGGAAGAGTTCTCCCGACTTCTGAAGGTCCCTATCCTTGATCAACTACCCTACAACGGTATGGAAGAGGAACCCAAGCTTGAAGAGATTGCTAAAGCCTTGCACCTACAACCATCTGACCTCAAGGGACATTGGGAAGTTAGAAGTGGTATCAAGGGTTTCTTAGCCAGGTTTCTGTTCGAGAAGGCCCAAGAATGTTGGAACTCCCTTGACCTACAAGCTTTTGAAGAAGTTATGGCCCTTCTTGTCTATGGTTTGGTGTTATTCCCTAACCCAGATCAGCTTATTGATATCAGTGCTGTCTAGATCTTCATGACCAGGAATCCTATACCTACGTTGCTAGGGGACATCCTTCACTCATGTTACACTCGAACCATGAGAAGAAGGGGTGTCCTTATGTGTTGCACTCCTCTCCTGGGAAGATGGTTTATTTCGCATCTTCCACAATCAGTTTTGAAGAACGAGCGGGGTTTGAGATGGTCACAACGGTTAATGACTCTCACGCATGCAGATATACATTGGTGCCCTAGGTCCAGGGAAGACGTCACTATCATTGATCGTTGCGGGGAGTACCCTAATGTTCCTTTATTTGGAATCAAAGGAGGTATTACTTACAACCCATGCCTGGCTTGGAGACAGTTTGGTTATGCTCGGAGGGATGGCCCTCATGACATCTTAATTCCTAACATAGTTTTTGAATTCGACAACGATACTCAAGGACTTCGTCAGAGATTTATCAGAGCTTGGAGGATGCCAAGTAGGATCGACAGCAAGACACTGGGGCACAGGAACTCCATCCCGTTGGAACCTTATCTCAAGTGGGTACGAGCCCGCTCCCAAAAGCTAGTGATGCCTTATCCTCATATGCTCCCTGTGATCAAAGAACCAGTCTTGGAAGGAGAGGTGTCCTACACCATTCAACATCCCGACATGCCCACGTCCTGGGAAGAGATGCAGAAGAGATGGATCCAACTTAAGGAAGAACGGAATTCTCTTGAGACCAGTCTACAAGCTAGTGAAAAGAAGGTCCTGGAACTCACTCGCCTACTGCACGAGGAGAGGAATCTCAACACCTACATCGCACCAAAGAGGATGCGCAATGTTTTTTTGCCTTAAGAAGTCATTTTGTAATATTTGGCCCGTGGGGCATTTATGTACTAACGAATTTCTCTTTATTAATATGATGTGTGTTCCTTTTTGTCTGCAACAAATTTTGAATATTCTAAATCCTTGAATGCATTGCATACATACGCATTCCATTGCACCATATGCATAGCAGGTACCCTATTTCACAGGTTGCTTAATTTTCTTCGCTGTTTGTGTGAAAAGTCATCATGAATCCAGACTCATCCAGTGAGCAAGCAATCAAGGCCCTTCAGGCCCAAAATGCACAGTTTCAAGAGATGGTCCTAAGCCTAGCCCAGGGTCAGCAAGAGTTGAAGACTCTACTCCTAAAGAAGAAGAAGAAAAAGAGGACTGTGCTGTTCAACACCGGACGCAGATTTGGGAACACACTCCACAATGAAGCTGATCTAACTACTTCTTCTGTTGAGAAAAACAGTCCCCAAGGGGGAGGAGCTCCTAGTCCCGCAGTCTCCGACAACGAGACGGACTATAACGACGAACAATACCCACCTGCTGCTGACAGATACAAGCAATTGGAGGACCGCTTGAGCGCCATGGAAATTCAGAATGTGTCAGGACTGGATTTCGGAGATTTGGGGTTATCTTCTGGGGTAGTAATTCCACACAAGTTTAAGGCGCCTGCCTTCGCCAAGTATGATGGGGTCTCCTGCCCAAAGCTACATCTGAGGTCGTAAGTAAGGAAGATCCAACCTTACACGGCGGATAAGAACCTCTGGATTCACTTCTTCCAAGATAGCCTCTCGGGGTCACAGCTTGAATGGTTCTACCAATTAGATGGAACTAGCATCTGACACTGGGAAGATTTGGCAACCGCATTCTACAGACAATACCAATACAATTCTGATCTCGCTCCTACGCGTACCCAACTTCAGGGTATGTCTCTAGGAACGGGTGAAGGGTTCAAAGAGTACGCTCAAAAATGGAGAGATTTGGCTGGCAGGGTGCAGCCTCCATTGACTGATCGAGAGCTGGTTGATATGTTTCTAGGGACGTTGTCTGGTCCGTTTTTCAATCATTTGGTTGGTAACTCCTCCGCTGGGTTTACAAATTTGATATTGACAGGAGAAAGAATTGAAGCTGGCATCAGGTCAGGCAAGATACAAAAGGCTGCCTCCACAAGTGCTGAGAAGAGGCCGTTTAAGAAGGAAGCAAGTGCCGTCTATGGTACTAGAAGACAAGTCAAGCCCGAAAGTCGCCAAGCCGTCAATGCTTTGGTCATCTCAAAACCTGTTGCTGCTCCTCAGCAGTACAATCAACAAAGAAGCGAAAGGCCCAAGAGGCAGTATACTCGACTGAGTATGACCTTATCTCAAATTTTACCCCAACTGTTATCCACCAACCTGGTGACCCTCAAAGAAGCTCCTAAAGTTGTCAACACTGCGTCTCCTAAGTACAACCCAAATGCCCGGTGTGCTTATCATTCTGATAGTCCCGGGCACACTACTGATGATTGCTGGGCCTTGAGAAACAAAGTGCAAGACCTGATCGACGCAAAGGAAATTCAGTTTGAAGCGCCGGAGAGACCAAATGTTGTAACTGCTCCTATGCCCCAGCATAGGGTAAATGCCATTGAGGAAGAATTGTATGTTGTTTCGGTAAATGAAGTTGTCACCCCTCTGAAGACCGTCAAGAAGAACCTACTGCGGGCCGGTTTATTTCCGGGTTGCAGTGAAGGTTGCCTGTTCTGTGCTGTTTCCCTATCTGGTTGTCCCTTGCTGAGGTTAGGCGTCCAAAGCCTAATGGATAGCAAGGAGATTCTATTCAAGAAGTCTGCTGTTCAGTTGGTTCCGGTAAAAGAAGTTTCTGTGGTTACCATCTTCAATAATCCAATCAAGGCTCTCCCGAAGAAGCCTGTTCAAATCATGACTGTTGCACCTGTGATTATTACTGTTTCGGGGCCTCTCCCCTACGTATCTGATAGGGCTGTCCCCTGGCATTATGAGGCAGACGTATATGTGAATGGAATCAAACAAGAATTCGACACTGGCGCCAGTATCTGCGATATCACTGGTCCAGCCAAGGTCACCCGCAGTGGCAGGCTCTTCTCGCCTGACATTGCACCGCCCGTTATTCGAAAACCCCTCCTTATAACACCTACAAGTTTACCTGTTCCTGTTGCTGATAAAGTTGTTTCCCCTGCCGCCGAGTCATCTAATGCTCGGGGCAAAGAGATTGAAGAAGAGCCTTCCCGGATGGAGGCACCGATACCTATAAATGCTGAGGCCTCCCAACAAGAAGTGGAGGAGATCCTGAAAATAATAAAGAAAAGTGATTTCAATGTTGTCGAGCAGCTGGGGCATACGCCCTCCAAGATCTCCATGCTTTCCTTATTGCTATGCTCCGAGGCCCATGCTAAAGCCTTAATCTCATTCCTCAAAACGGCCCATGTGCCACAGGAGACGTCTGCAGTCCAGTTCACTGATTGCGTAGCAAATCTGACAACAGACAATGGCTTGGGTTTTTCAGATGCTGACCTGACTGCGAAGGGAAGAGACCATAATGATGCCCTGCATGTCTCTATCGAATGCAGGGGCACTACTCTGGCGCATGTATTGGTGGATACTGGTTCCTCCTTGAATGTTCTACCGAAAAAGGCTTTAGACCGTTTGGATTATGAAGGCCTAGAACTGAAGCCCAGCAATATCATCGTCAGGGCCTTTGACGGTTCCAAGAGGATGGTTCATGGAGAGGTTGACATCCCTATTCGTGTGGGCTCTCAGGTGTTTGACTCTACTTTTTACGTGATGGATATACGTCCACCGTACTCTTGTCTACTGGGTCGACCTTGGATTCATAAAGCTGGGGCAGTGACCTCCACCTTGCACCAGAAGCTGAAGTATCCCGTCAGGGGGAAGATCGTCACTGTGCAAGGAGAAGAGGAGTATATGGTGAGCCATTTGAATTCCTTCAGATACATCGAGATGGATGGGGAGTTTATTGAAACCCCCTTTCAGCATTTTGAGGAGGTGCATCCAATTTCAGCAGCAGCAGAAACAGCGGTCGAAGAGAGTGTTTCCTTGAAGATGGCTTCCCTAAGGGATGCCCGGGCTGTGGTTCAGAAAGGCATTTGTGCAAACTGGGGTCAGCTTCCTGACTTCACTCAGAAGAATGACAAGTTTGGGCTGGGCTTTACTGCAGAGGCTCAGAGGGCTGTGCGCAAGGAGAAGATCAGAAAGGCTCCGGTGTTTATCTCCAGCTCAAGGGTGAATGCTATCGAGGAGGATGTAGAGGAAGCAGAGTTTGACAGTTGGATCTACCCGACTACCAGCGACGGACCAAGCAACTGGACGGCAAAGGATTTTACCCCTATCACATTTGTCACGCAGTAATTAATTTCTTTTGATTTCCAATTTGTAACAAACAATATGTTAAAACTTTGTTGGCTCGGTGTCCTACCCGGGGCATCGTAGCTCCATTTGTGAGGGTTTTTTGTATGACATTTTCATATATCATCAATCAAAACATTGGACGTTTGTTGCATTTCGAATCTTGTGCTCTTTTCCTTTTTGTGTTATATATATTGCAAAACAGCTATATTTACACACACTCACTTATACAGGTTTCAATCCACTCTGGATCTCACTGGTAACAGCTCTGCTACCGCCAGTTATGACTTCGAAAATCCGATCAACTTGGCCGAAGATGAAGGTGAAGATGATTGCGAGGTGCCTGGTGAACTCGTAAGACTGCTACTCCAGGAAGAGAGAGCTATTCAACCACATGAAGAGCCGGTGGAGACAATTAATCTGGGTACTGAGACAGATAGGAAAGAGGTCAAGATTGGTGCCAATCTAGAGCTCAGCGTGAAGCAACGATTGATCCAGATGCTACAGGATTACATGGAGATTTTTGCTTGGTCCTATGAAGATATGCCTGGTTTGGATGCCGACATCGTAGTTCACCATCTACCAACCAAGGAAGATTGCCCTCCGGTAAAGCAAAAAGTCCGACGGATGCGTCCAGAGATGTCTGAAAAGATCAAGGCCGAGGTTATGAAACAGTTTGATGCCGGGTTCCTTGCAGTGACTTCTTACCCTCAGTGGGTTGCCAATGTGGTGCCAGTACCAAAGAAGGACGGTAAAGTTAGAATGTGTGTTGATTACAGGGATCTGAACAGGGCCAGCCCCAAGGATGACTTCCCCCTACCTCACATTGATGTCCTTGTTGACAATACAGCTCAACACAAGGTGTTCTCCTTCATGGATGGTTTTTCAGGGTATAATCAGATCAAGATGGCTCCAGAGGATATGGAGAAGACTACCTTTGTAACTCAGTGGGGCACCTTCTGTTATAAGGTCATGCCATTCGGATTGAAAAATGCTGGGGCAACCTATCAACGTGCCATGGTTGCTTTATTTCATGATATGATCCATCATGAGATTGAGGTATACGTTGATGACATGATTGCAAGGTCTCAAACTGAGGAGGAGCACCTTGACCATCTGAGGAAGTTATTTGACCGACTCAAGTTGTACAAGCTGAGATTGAATCCCAACAAATGCACTTTTGGGGTGAGATCCGGAAAATTGTTAGGATTCATTGTAAGTGATAAAGGTATTCAGGTGGACCCTGCCAAGTAAAAGCCATACAAGAGATGCCGACTCCAAAAACAGAGAAAGAAGTCAGAGGCTTCCTGGGACGACTGAATTACATTGCCCGATTCATCTCACATCTGACTGCTACTTGTGAGCCAATCTTCAAATTGCTGAAGAAAGATCAAGTAGTACGCTGGAATGATGAATGCCAGGCCGCCTTCGAAAGGATAAAGGAATATCTCCAAGAGCCACCCATTCTTATGCCACCGGTGGAAGGAAGACCTCTGATACTATACTTGACAGTGCTTGATAATTCAATGGGGTGTGTGCTGGGGCAGCATGACGAGTCTGGTCGAAAAGAGCACGCTATTTATTACTTGAGCAAAAAGTTTACCGACTGTGAGTCTCGTTACTCACTGCTTGAGAAAACTTGCTGCGCTCTTGTATGGGCTGCTCGCCGGCTGAGACAGTATATGCTGACTCACACTACTTTATTGATTTCAAAGATGGATCCCATTAAGTACATATTTGAGAAACCCGCTCTGTCTGGGAGAATAGCGAGATGGCAAATGATCTTGACAGAATATGACATCCAGTATACAACTCAGAAAGAAATTAAGGGAAGTGTACTGGCGGATCATTTGGCACACCAACCTGTGGACGATTATCAATCATTGAACTTTGATTTTCCGGACGAAGACATCATGGCGGTAACTGACTGTGAAGTACCTGGATCGGATGAAGGACCTGAGGAAGGATCCCGATGGTCTATGCATTTTGATGGAGCCTCCAATGCTTTGGGTAACGGCGTCGGCGCTGTAATCATATCTCCCAAAGGAACTCATACTCCACTCACCGCCCGATTATGTTTCAGCTGCACCAACAACATGGCAGAATACGAGGCATGTATCATGGGTTTACAAGCCACAATCGACCTGAGGATCAAATTTCTAAGTGTCTTCGGAGATTCTGCTCTCGTGATCAATCAGATCAAAGGCGAGTGGGATACGAAACACCCGAATCTTATTCCTTACAAGGAGTATGTGTCGACCTTGCTTCCCCACTTTGAAGAAATAACTTTCGAACACTTCCCTAGAGAGGATAATCAGCTAGCGGACGCCCTGGCTACGATGTCTTCAATGTTCAAAGTTAAATGGGACAATGAGGCTCCTCGAATCATTATCTGGAAGTTGGATGAACCGGCATACTGCTGCGATCTCGAGGCTGAGAAGGTTATTGAAAAACCCTGGTATCATGAGGTGAAGAGGTACTTGGAAGCTCAGGAATACCCTGAAGGTGCGTCTGTCAATGATAAGAAGTTCATGAGGAGGTTTGCTGCAAAATTCTTCCTCAGCAACGGCATTCTCTACAAACGGAATCATGATTCAACTCTGCTACGTTGTGTGGATAAGGCTGAAGCAGAGAAAATTATGATAGAACTGCATGAAGGTACATTTGGAACACATTCCAGTGGACACACCATGGCTAAGAAAATCCTTCGGGCAGGATATTTCTGGTCCACAATGGAAGCCGATTGTTACCAGCACTCCCGAACTTGTCATAAATGCCAGATCTATGCTGACAAGGTGCATATCCCTCCGGTTCCTTTGAATGTCCTGACGGCACCTTGGCCTTTCGCAATGTGGGGCATCGATATGATCGGTGAGATCCGACCGACGGCATCCAATAGGCATCGCTTCATCTTGGTGGCGATCGATTACTTCACAAAGTGGGTCGAAGCAGCTTCCTACGCCACAGTAACCAAGAGCGTCGTGGCACGTTTCATCCGACATAATCTGATTTGTCGGTACGGCGTCCCAGAAAGAATCATTACGGACAATGGTACCAATCTCAATAATAAGATGATCACTGAACTCTGCGAACAATTCAAGATACAGCACCACAACTCTTCTCCCTACCGGCCGAAGATGAATGGGGCTGTAGAGGCAGCCAATAAGAATATCAAGAAAATTGTGTAGAAGATGACAATGACCTATAAAGATTGGCACGAGATGTTACCGTTCGCTCTTCATGGGTACCGTACCTCGGCAAGGACGTCAACCGGGGCAACTCCCTTCTCCTTAGTCTATGGCATGGAGGCAGTCTTGCCAATCGAAATCCAGATACCCTCTCTCCGGATAATGAAGGATGCAGACTTGAATGAAGATGATTGGATCCAGACTCGACTTGATCAATTAAATCTGATTGACGAAAAGAGGCTCACTGCTATCTGTCATGGTCAAACGTATCAAAAACGGATGATCAGAGCATTTAACAAGAAAGTCAGACCGCAAGAATATCAAGTTGGGGACCTGGTAATCAAACGCATCATCCTTCCTCAAAGTGATCCCCGGGGCAAATGGACCCCTACATACGAAGGGCCATTTGTGGTTAAACGTGTGTTCTCAGGAGGAGCCATGATCCTAACCACCATGGACGGTGACGACCTTCCTCACCCCGCCAATGCAGACATAGTGAAAAAATACTACGCATAAATAAAAGACCCGCTAGGTTGACATACCTAGGCAAAAATAAGGGCTTCCCGGCGAACCAAAAGGGTTCGGGCAAAAATAAGGGATGAAATGAAAAATCTGTACACCCGGCAAGTCGAGAACCTGAAAGGGCGGCTTGGGCAAAAAAGGGTATCCCGGTGGACTGAAAACCCGAAAGGGCGGTCCAGGAAAAAGTTAGGGATAAAAGCGTAACACTATGTCTCATTGGATCACTTCGCATCCGGAATTCGGCATCAACTATCTGGCTCAGATTTCGGCATCGACCAATCAGCTTCATCTTCAACTAAGCAGCAAAGCGATGAGACGCTTGAAGACATAAAGGCGATAGCAGATTTGGAACCCAGTGGGATTGTTCACATAACTGTTTTGTTTCCTTTCTCAAATTGTAAACTCTATGTTATTCGGAGGCGTCCTCTTACTAGGATGTCAGCCTCCTGTACAAAAACGCCTATTCACAGGCAAAGTTTAAATCAATACAAATTCACTTGCCCATACAAGTTACCATTGTTTTCCTTTTTCTGTTTTGTCTTGCGAAGAACGTCCAATGTTCATTTTTGATATATGCATTTGACATTAAATTGCTGATTCGTAAATGTTTACACATAAAACAAGAAATTGATTACAGGTGACATCAGAGACAGGGGCAATGTGAAGTTGTCTAATGCAGTCTGGTTGTTTTGTCCGCCAAGGTACCAAGGTAGATTCAACTGAAGAATGTGGCCAAATCATCTCAAACTCCCCGCAGAGTAAAGACAAGGTTCAGTAGTACTTCCCTCAAGCAGAGTTGACTCCCCGTCGATCCTGAAAAGTCACAGCATTCCCCGGCAGGTCTTAAAGCTCATCCCCAGTAGGTTCTGGAAGCTTATCCCCTGCAGAGTACGGACGTCTCCCCCGAGTTTATTTAGAGTTATTTCCTCACAAGGACTTATAACTGGGTTATCCTCAGCTAACCACCACGGAAGACCGCCCTCGGCAGAGTTCCTTCAATCCAGCGGAGTTTATCATCATTGTCCTCAGCGGAATCCATCATTAAAGTCTTCAACAGACCTCTCAGAGCTTCGGCCAAGTACCTCTTCCACAGAGCAACTCACCGGCCGTTCGTCAAGGATTTATTTTCCTAAGACGAAATTACATTCATAAACATTTCACATTTTCATACATCTTGCTTACATATATGATAAAGTGCATACAACACCATCTCATGTTGAACATCACGACATCGTGCATATCATACATCATGACGTTGCATACAACTTATGTTTTTGCCTTTTCAGGAAAAAGACAATCCCAAAAACAACTACCTTCAACTATCACAATTCCAGATCCGATACCTGTATCTAGCCAGGGCACATCTGAGAGTGATCAGTTTCCAGACTCGATTCCTGTATCTAGCCAGGGCACGTCTGAAGAGTTCGAAGATTCGATTCCTGTATCCAGCCAGGGCATATCTATTGACGACTATTTCCAGACTCGATTCCTGTATCTAGCCAGGGCACGTCTGAAGAGTTCAAAGATTCGATTCCTGTATCCAGCCAGGGCACATCTATCAACTACAACATCTCCAGACTCGATTCCTGTATCCAGCCAGGGCATATCTGTTGACCACGTTTCCAGACTCGATTCCTGTATCTAGCCAGGGCACGTCTGAAGAGTTCGAAGATTCGATTCCTGAATCCAGCCAGGGCACATCTCTTAACGACTATTTCCAGATTCGATACCTGTATCTAGCCAGGGCATATCTGCATAAGGAGACCGAAGATCAAACGCCTGTAACAAGCCAGGAAAACATCCGTCTTTCTCAAATACACAAGTTCTCACTAAGGAATCTCTTATGCGATCGACACTTTCCAAAGGGCATCTATAAGCCCATTCCCGACAAGTTTCTGTCACATCTCCAGATGGCATCTATAAGCCCATCTCCCTATCCACCATCTCTCCAAATGGCATCTGTAAGCCCGTTCCTGACATCACATTGCTGACACTTCAACATGCGAGTGCAAATTTCCGGGCACTCTAGTGTCCAATCTCCTTTTACCCTCGAGTCGCGAAAGGAAAACTTGCCAATCTAACTCTTCAGGTTCAAGAAGATTGAACAGGGGCAACTGTTGTACCCCAAAATTTTCCCTCCCATTTCCTCAACATTTTCTCATCACAAGACCTTTGAAGATCAAGATCCAGTTAGGGTTTCCTCTGCTCAAGACTTCTCCTTGCACTGTGGACTCAAATTAGGGTTTGTGTTTGCCTAAGGATGTTTTAACCTAAAATGCCTAAAATGACTTTCATGCTTCATATTGGACTCCCAAGTTTACCTATACCAAGTTTCAAGTCTTGATTCCAAGTTTTGCCCAGTCAATTGGACAGTTGACCTAGAAATCAGCTGTATTGGGGAAAAAGTCAACTGTGGTCAATTGACAGTCAAACCTCATGAAATTTGACCCACATCAACATTATGAACTCATATGGACCATTTGATCAAGTTTGGATCACAATTCCACAAGAAATTTGATCAGATCACCAAAAGGGCAAAATGGTCATTTTTAGGGTTTTGACTGCACAAGGGTAATTTTTGACTGTTTGACCTAGCCAATGGCAAACCAAGCTCACATATGGACTCAAGGACCCCATGGAATTATCTTGACATGTTCATCAAGCTCAAAAGATCCCAAGTACACAAGATTGACAGTTGAATTTCCTAGTCAATTGATCAAATTTGACTGTACACTGAAAAGTCAAACTTTGACTTTTTGGTCAAAATCAAGAGTCAAGATTCATTTTTCACCAAAACTTTCCAAATTATGAAACTTGTTCACCAAGAAATCACAAAATGCAAATTAGGGTTTGAAAATGGAATTTTTCATAACTTAGAATTTTTCTAAGTTATGAAAAACCCTAATTTTTTCCCAACTTTTCCCCATCTTTTCACCAAGATCCATTTGGATTCAAACAAAAGTCAAAACATGAAAGTTGTAGCTTGTTGCATAATCTACAACTTTGATTCACAAAGTTTTCTCATTTGAAGCTTGTATCTCAAGTTACAATTTTTTGAATAAGGGCACTAAACCATTTATAACTTAGTGAAATTTTAACCTATTTTGACAAGGTTTTCTACCCCACTTCAAGGCCATTTTTCATACCCTTCCTCTTGGAATTTCAACTTGAATTTCAAAGATGGATTGTATTACACATTCCAAGCTTTCCAAAATGTCCAAGAACTCCTCAAACAACCTCATAACTTGAGAGATTCGAATTTCACAAGTTGGCAAAAATTCACTTTTGTTCTTGACCAAAACATGTTCATAATCTTGCAAATTTGAATTCAGCTTGCTTTATGCTTGATTACAGGTCCTTGAACCATTACATACTCAATAATTAATGCATATTCAATGTTTTAAAATGTTGTTCTTTGAGTGAAAGCATTGTATGCAAGTTTAATCCCAAAATGGATAAAGCAAATTGGCCATTTTTGTATAAAGTAGCTTTATGTCAAATTAGAAATCCAACAAGTACATAGAAGATCTGCTTGGCACAAGATTATGTGCATAACACACTGATCAAGAGAGGTTTATACAGCACATTAGGAAGCCCCCTACTGACCTAAACCATCAACTTGCTTTTGTTTGCTTCAAGTTCAAAAAAAGTCCATAACTTATCACAACTCTCTCTTCAGCATAGAAACACAAGAACAAAGTGATCAAACACATTCCAAATAACATATCCGAGCTAACACACGAGCCCTTGCCCTCTCAAACACTCCCATTGCCCTAATCACCTTGAAACTGCTCAAACAGGGGAACCCCTGCAGATTGAGTGCTATCTCTCAATCCCTTCAAGCATTCTTGCCCAAACCTGTTCCTCTACCTTCCTTACAACCTATGCAAGCTAACCATGACTTGAAACCTGACCTGTAACACCTCCAAGCCACTTCACCATTTTTAATTTTCTGTTTTGCAGTTGGAGTTCACTAGCTCGATTCAGGGAGTTTCAAGACAAAGTAGGACTTGGAAAAGCATCCTTACACTTCAAGGAAGCTATACAAGTCATTATTTCGCTCTGAAACATCCTCCATTGCAAAGCTCAATTCCAACTGAACAGGTAAGTTCATGAAGTTCTATCTCTCTTATTAGGCATTGTTAGCTTTAGGTTTGTGAAGAAAATATGTCACAATCATAGCCCTGAACATGCTCATATGATTAGATTTCATTTATATTTCGTGTGCTTAGAGAATTTTATGTCTGAACATGGTTAAAAATTTAGGTCAGGATTTGGGAGAGAAGAAATTCTCTCTCATTTCTGAGAGTTAGCTTGACTTCTTTATATGTCTAGAACCGTGGTTTCAAGCTCTACAGGTTTCATGTTTGAAGATTTGGCAAAAGATCAAGGAATGAGAAGTTAGAAAACGCGTGTTTTTGAACAAGGAAGCGTTCTGAGGTTGAAGATGAAGCTACATGGGCTGGGCCTGTGTGGTTTCTTCTTTTTGCACCCTATTTCCATTTTCTCACCCCCCCAAGCCCATTTGTCTCATTTTTAATTCTTTTTGACTTTTTCTTTTTTTTGTTTGACTTGTTTATTTTTTCTCAGCATATTAAAATTTTGAAAACATTTTTTTCATCATTTTTTGATTTTATTTGGTTTTTATTTGATTTCTCTTTTGATTTGTATATGAATAGATATATATTTATTTAGAATGAAAATAGAAAAAATATGTAAAATACTCCTATTTTTATTTTTATGTTATATAACCTTCTGAAAATATTTCACATAGAAAAAATACTTTTTTATTTATTTATTTTATTAAATATCAATTATTTTGCACATAATGTATATTAAAAACTTAATATAATATATATATGTTTATTAATATATTTAGGTTAGAATATAAAAATATTTAAATTTTTTCATTTTTATTAATATTTGATACAAAAATACTTTTTTCATAATATACTTCATTTTATTTTATTTTTTATAAATAATAAATAAATATTTGTATTAAATTAGACAATAATACATTTTTTCTTAATAAAATTAGGGTTTTTGCCCTAAATTCAAAATACTCCAAAAAATAATATATTTTTATTTTCTTTTCTTTTTTACATAAATAATATTTTTTCATACATATACAAAACATTTCTTTTGCATCTTGCATTTTTATTCCATTTTTATTTATTTAATTTTTGTATATTGATTAAATTGCAAATATTCAAAATGATGTAATAATTTAGATTTACAATTCTTGTCAATATCCCCATTTGAACATTTGTACCCCCCTTCCCATATTTGGTTTTGTAATAGCTTAGTAAATTTAATTTCGCACTTTATTGCTTTCTAATGATAACATGTTAGAATTAGGGTTTGTATGCGAAAAAACGATAAAAAAATAGTTATGACCTAATCTCAAGATAAACAAGCATGAAAATGGACACACAAATCACACTTGCACCCCCTAGGGTATTCCACTTGTCGCCTTTCAAAAATTGGGCCATATTGTATGTTGAACTTCTTTGGGCAAAGCAAACAATTTGAATGATCATAGTCCCTCGATAAAACTTTTCAAAACAAACAAAAATAAATGATCGAGTCCCTTAAAGAAAATGCCCAAAGACATTTAACGCCGTTGCAATTATGGTCTAAACGATGACCCGTGCCTGTCCCTTTCACATCCTAACATAAGGTTGCCCACCAAATACAATGGTGGAACAAACTTGTTAAAAGGGTTAAAACATAGCAATAATCTTTTGAGAAATTTAGGAGTAGATAACCTCTTAGTTACTTGAATCAAACTTGCAAAACAAAACACTTGCCTAATTTCAAAACCACACCTCACTACACTTTCAAAATCACTTTCAAAACAACTTTCAAAAACAAATGAAAACCTTTTCAAAAGACATACATCTTTGTATACATCCCCACATGGATCATTACAAAGGTTGCCACCACATTGGCCTCTTTTCAAAACATTTTCAAACCCACACACACACAAGCACCATTTCAAACAATTGAAAACAAAAAGGCAAGTGATCTAAGCAAGTAACTAAGAGCCCATGGATAACCATGGATAGAAAGGGTGCTAATACCTTCCCTTTCTATAATCTACTCCCCGAACCCAAGAAAACATCTCAAAAGGTTTTTGCTGTGCTTTTTAACCTTTCCTTAGGATAAAATAAAAAGTCGGTGGCGACTCTTGCTCAACCGAAACATTTGCGAATACAAACGCAAAACCTCAAGTCAGTTCTCCCACCGTATCACACATTGCATGTCTCAGTGGAATGCAGGGGCACAACCTTGGCTCATGTTTTGGTTGACACTGGTTCGTCTCTGAATGTGTTTCCTAAAAAGGCTCTTCATAGGCTTGACTGCAAGGGATTGACATTTAAACCAAGGAACATAGTAGTGAGGGCCTTTGACGGCTCAAAAAGGATGGTTCATGGGGAAGTGGATATCCCCATAAAGGTTAGAACCCAAACATTTTATACAACTTTTTATGTAATGGATATCCGCCCTTCATATTCATGCTTCCTAGGCCGACCGTGGATTCACAATGCTGGCGCTATTACTTCTATGTTGCACCAAATGCTGAAATATCCAATTCAAGGGAAGATTATCACCGTTCATGGAGAAGAAGAGTATATGATCAGCCATCTCAATTCCTTCAGATATGTGGAATTAGATGGTGAATTTATTGAAACTCCATTCCAGCACTTTGAAGAAGTCCCGCAAAATGTGGCAGTGACCAAAGCTATGTCTCAAGTTCCCAAGATTACAAGGTCTCTACTCAGGATGTCATCTTTGAAGGACGCCAAGGCAGTGATAGAAGAAGGTGGGTGCACTATTTGGGGTCAACTCCCAGATATCCCATACAAATATGATAAGTTTGGTATGGGTTTCACTTCAGGTGCCCAGAAGGTTGTACGCCACGCTTGTGCCGGAGGACCACCCTTGAAGATCAGCAACCACGAAGTCAATGCGGTGAAAGATTATGAAGACAGCTACAACCTGGAGGATTGGATTTTCCCAACTATCAGTGGAGGTCTCAACAATGGGGATGCTAGAGATTTTGTCCCGATCACTTTTATCCCACAATAATTTGTCTTTACATTTTGTTGGACCTGTAATATTAAAACAATTCAGACTCTTAAAAACTTGTGTCTTACCCGAGGCACAATGGTCCATTTGTAAGGGTTATTATCTCATTTCCATATGACATAAATGAATCATGAACGTTTTTGCATACAAACTTTGTGCTCATTGTTTTTTTTTTACATTTTCATTTCTTTCAAAGATACCTATACTCTTACACACACACTCACACTCACAATGTAGGTCTACATCCATTCGGGATCTCATGGGTAACGGTTCTGCTATGGCTTTTTGTGACTCTGAAAATCTAATCTGCTAAGCCGAAGACGAAGGTGAGGAAGATTGTGAAGTACCAGGGGAACTTTCCAGATTACTACAACAAGAAGAGAGAACCATTCAGCCCCACGAGGAACCCGTGGATACGATCAACCTAGGTACCGAAGAAGACAAAAGAGAAGTCAAGGTGGGTGCCAATCTGGAACCCAATGTCAAGGAGCGTCTGATTAACTTATTACACGAGTATGTTGAGATTTTTTCCTGGTCGTGTGAAGACATGCCAGGACTTGATGCGGATATTGTGGTACATCGTCTACCTACAAAAGAGGATTGCCCACCAGTAAAACAAAAGGTCCGTCGAATGCGACCAAATATGTCAGAGAAGATTAAACCTGAAGTCATGAAGACATTCAACGCTGGATTCTTGGCCGTCACCTCCTATCCGCAATGGGTTGCCAATGTTGTTCCCGTGCCCAAAAAGGATGGAAAAGTGTGAATATGCATAGACTACAGAGATTTGAATAGGGCAAGCCCTAAGGATGATTTCCCACTACCCCACATTGATATTCTAGTTGACAATACGGCATAGCACAAAGTGTTTTCCTTCATGGATGGTTTCTCAGGCTACAACCAAATCAAAATGGCGCCTGAGGACATGGAGAAGACAACTTTTGTCACACAGTGAGGCACATTTTGCTACAAGGTTATGCCATTCGGACTGAAGAATGTTGGGGCAACCTATCAGCGCGCCATGGTAGCTCTATTTCACGACATGATACATCACAAAATAGAGGTCTATATGGACGACATGATAACTAGGTCTCAAACAGAAGAAGAGCATCTTGATCATTTACAGAAACTGTTTGAGAGGCTAAAGAAATACAAGCTGAGTTTGAACCCAAAGAAATGCACGTTTGGGGTAAGGCCTGGTAAACTCCTAGGCTTTGTCGTCAGTAATAAAGGTATTGAAGTAGATCCCGCCAAGGTGAAAGCGATACAAGATATGCCTGCTGCTCGTACTGAAAAGGAAGTCAGAGGATTCTTGGGACGTTTGAACTACATTTCCAGATTCATTTCTCACTTGACAACTACTTGTGAACCAATCTTCAAGTTACTGAAGAAAGATCAAGTGGTCAAGTGGAATGACGAGTGCCAAACTACTTTCGACAAGATCAAAGAGTACCTGCAAGAGCCTCCTGTTTTGATACCACCAGTCGAGGGAAGACCATTGATCATGTATCTGACTGTTTTGGAAAATTCAATGGGGTGTGTGTTGGGGCAGTATGACGAGTCTGGCCGAAAAGAGAATGCTATTTATTACCTGAGCAAAAAGTTTACCGACTGTGAAACAAGATATTCACTTCTCAAGAAAACTTGTTGCGCTCTGGCATGGGCTGCTCGCCGGCTAAGACAGTATATACTGACCCATACTACCTTGTTGATATCTAAAATGGATCCGATAAAGTACATCTTCGAGAAACCTGCCCTCTCTGGGAGAATAGCGAGATGGCAGATGATCCTAACGGAATATGACATATAGTATACTACCCAAAAAGAAATAAAGGGCAGTGTACTAGCTGATCACCTTGCTCACCAAGCTGTGGAAGACTACCAATCCATGAAGTTCGAATTCCCAAATGAAGACATCATGATGGTAAACAACTATGAAGAATTCAGGCCATATGATGGACCTGAACAAGGATCCCGATAGACCCTGGTTTTTGATGGGGCATCTAACGCACTCGGCAACGGTATCGATGCTGTACTCATATCTCCTGAAGGGTGTCATTCTCCTTTTACCGCAAGACTCTGCTTCAATTATACAAACAACATGGCAGAATACGAAGCATGCATCTTTGGTCTCAAAGCTTCCATAGACTTGGGGATCAAATTCTTGAATGTATTCAGAGATTCAGCTTTGGTCATCAGCCAAATCAAAGGGGAATGGGACACCAAACACCCCAACCTTATCCCTTACAAAGAACATGTTTTGACATTGCTCCCACATTTTGAGAAGATTACCTTCGAGCATTTCCCGCGATAAGAAAATCAGCTAGTAGACGCACTAGCCACAATGTCATCTATGTTTAAACTTAAATGGAATAACGAGGCTCCCCAGATCACCATTGAACAAAGGGATGAACCAATACACTGTCACGAGATTAATACTGAAGAAGTAGTGGACCAGCCTTAGTTTCACGAAGTCAAGAGGTATCTCGAGGCTCAAGAATAACTAGAAGGAGCTTCAGTCAATGATAAGAAGTTATTAAGGAGATTCTCTGCTAAATTCTTCCTTAGTAACGATATTCTTTACAAACGCAACCATGACTCTGTGTTACTTCAGTGCGTAGATAAGGTTGAAGCTGAAAGGATCATGGTTGAGTTACATGAAGGCACTTTTGGCACCCATTCCAATGGGCATACGATGGCGAAGAAAATCCTACGGGCAGGATATTACTGGTCTACCATGGAAGCAGATTGCTATCGACACTCTTGAACCCGGCACAAGTGTCAGATTTATGCTAACAAGGTACACGTACCTTTGATTCCTCTGAATGTCTTGACGGCTCCTTGGCACTTTGCTATGTGGGGAATTGATATGATTAGGAAATCAAGCCAACAGCCTCCAATGGACACCGCTTCATCTTAGTGGCCATTGACTATTTTACAAAGTGGGTTGAGGAAACCTCTTTCGCTTCCATGACCAAGAATGTTGTAGCCCGGTTTATCAAGCAAAATCTCATCTACCGGTATGGTATCCCAGAAAGGATCATTACAGATAATGGTACGAATCTAAATAATACTATGATCACCGCCCTGTGCGAGCAATTCAAGATCCAGCATCACAATTCTTCCCCTTACTGGCCAAAGATGAATGGTGATGTAGAAGCCGCAAATAAGAACATTAAAAACATCATACAGAAAATGACAGTCACATACAAAGACTGGCATGAGATACTACCATTCGCTCTCTACGGGTATCATACCATAGCGCGCACATCAATCGAGGCAACACCTTATTCTGTGGTATACGACGTGGAGGCTGTCTTTCTTATTGAGGTCCAGATCCCCTCTCTGAGAATCACGAAGGATGCAGGGTTGAACGAAGAAGATTGGATCCAGACTCGACTTAATCAACTAAACTTGATTGATGAGAAAAGGCTTACTGCTATCTGTCATGGTCAAATGTATCAAAAGCGGATGAACAAGGCTTTCAACAAAAAGGTCAGACGCCAAGTGTATAAAGTTGGAGATCTGGTAATCAAACGTATCATACTACCGCAAGGTGACTCCAGGGGCAAATGGACTCCTACGTATGAAGGATCGTTTGTAATCAAAAACATATTCTCTGGTGGAGAAATGATCTTGACCACCATGGATGGCAACGACCTGCCACACCCTGCAAACACAGACATAGTCAAAAGATGCTACACATAAGAGACCCGCTAGGTTGACACACCTAGGCAAAACAAGGGCATCCCGGCGAACCAAAAATGTTCGGGCAAAAATTATGGATAAAACATAAAAATCTGTACACCCGACAAGCTGAAAACCCGAAAGGGCGGCTTGGGCAAAAAAGGGTATCCCGGTGGACTGAAAACCCGAAAGGGCGGTCCAGGCAAAAGTTAGGGAATTAAAGCATATGACTATGTCCCATTGGATCACTTTACGGACAACCTTTGGCTTCAACTAACAAACTCAGAGTTTCTGATCAATTCAATCATCTTCAAACGAGGCAACAAATAGACAAGATGCTCAGTGATACGAAGGCTATAGAAGAATGGGAACCCCATGGAATTATTGCACATAGCTATCTTTTATTTGTATCAAAACTTTCATTTTTTACGACAGCATTCTCTTACTAGAATGTTTGTCTCATTGTACAAAAATACTCACTCAAAGTCAATACAAAGATATCCCTTTGAAAATGCAAAACTATCTGCTTTTTACTCTTGTGTTTTGTTTACAAAAACATCCATTGATTTATTTTTGAACATATGCATTTGAAAATAATTGTTGTTTACAAATAAACAAAATAGAAAGATAATCACTGATGGCTTTAAGAGGTAGGGAAATCCCCCTAAGTTATTTCCATAAAATCCCCCAAAGTGTGCAGTTTTATCCCCAGCGAAACAAAGCTTCCAATTATCAATCCCCAATAGAAGTCATTCAATTTCTCAGGATTTCCCAAACAGGATAGTGCAAGCAGTACACGACATTTCCCTCGCAACAGAGTTTATTTCTCTAAGTGGAAATTCATCAACACTTCAACTTCACAATATAAAGACTTACACTCCATATCCTCAGCAGCAGTCATGGATTTATCCTCCCCAAATCCAACAAGCAGTGTAGCAAGTTAGCTCACATACGCATACATTGCATCCATATATCATAAACATTGATTACACAAATGCATCACACCATGCATTTCATACAACATGACTTTGCATTTTAGCTAACATTTTATCCTTTTCAGGATAAGGTTAACAGCTACCATTAACAATGTTCAAAGTTTACAAATACAGTTCAGATACGCTCCAGACATGGATGCCATTATGATACTCATTCAGAATCAGCTTTCAGATATAGTTCAGATACACTCCAGACACGGATGCCATTCTGATACTCATTCAGAGTCAGTTTTCAGATATAGTTCAGATACGCTCCAGACACGGATGCCATTCTGATACTCATTTAGAATCTGTTTTCAGATACAGTTCAGATACGCTCCAGACACGGATGCCATTCTGATACTCATTCAGAATAAGCTTTCAGATATAGTTCAGATACGCTCCAGACACGGATGCCATTCTGATACTCATTTAGAATCAGTTTTCAGATACAATTCAGATACGCTCCAGACACGGATGCCATTCTGATACTCATTCAGAATCATATTTCAGATACAGTTCAGATACGCTCCAAACACGGATGCCATTCTGATACTCATTCAGAATCAGCTTTCAGATACAGTTCAGATACGCTCCAGACACGGACTCCATTCTAATATTCATTCAAAACTAGTCTCCAGATGCGGTTCAGATACGCTCTAGACACAGACGCTATTCTGATACTCATTCGTTCAGCTTACGGATTACAATTAAGCAATCACTTCAGATGGCATCTACAAGCCCATCTCCAACAAATTTCTATCATATCTCTGAATTGCATCTTTAAGCCCATTCCCTCTACCATCACATCACCGAGTGCAAATTTCTGGGAACTCTAGTGTCCAATCATCTTCCACCTTCGAGTCACGAATGGCGAAACTCGCCAATCTATCTCTTCAGGCTTAAGAAGATTGAATAGGGGCAGCTATTGTACCCCAAAATTTTCCCTCTCACTTATCAAGAATTTTCTCACAAGATCTCCTTGGACTCAAGACTGCACTAGGGTTTGATCAGCTCAAGACACCTCCATATGAATGATGACCAAAATTATGGTTTGAGATTGCACAAGGATTTTTGAACTTCCAATTCCCCATATGATTTTTATGGATCATTATCGACCCCCAAGATTACTCATGTCAAGTTTCAAGCCTTGGATCACACTATTGATCAGTCAATTGAGCAGTTGACCTAAAAATCAATTGTATTGGGGGAAAGTCAACTATGGCCAATTTACAGTCAAACTTCATAAATTTTGATCCCCATCAACATTTTAAACTCATATGTATCATTTGATCAAGTTTGGATCACAATTCCTCAAGAAATTTGATCAAATCTCCAAAAGGGAAAAATGGTCAAAATTAGGGTTTTGACTAGGAAAGGCCAATTTCTGATTTTTGACCTAGCAAATGGTCATTTAGTTTAAGGCATGATCTCAAGATTCCAATTTCACCATTTTAACCTAATGACATGGTTCAAAACATTGCAAGTCCATTGGATTGACAGATGAATTTTGCAGTCAACTGATCAAAATTAAACTGTATACTGAAAAGTCAAACTTTGACTTTTTGGTCAAATTCAAGTGCCAAAGATCAAAATTCATCAAAACATGTCAAAATATGAAACTTATTCATCAAGAAATCAAAAAGTCAAGATTTCATCTTGAAAAGTCAAAATTTCATGCATGCAAATTTTCTGGGAATTTCATGTTTTTTCATAACTTTGAGCAAAATTTTCACCATGATGCAAGATGATTCAAGAGAAACATCCAACATGAAAGTTGTAGATATCCATGAAATCTACAACTCTTCTTTACACAAATACTTCCAAAAATGCTTGGATCTCAAGTTATAATTATATGAACATGTGGTCATGAAACTAAACACTTAGTGGAATTTTGCCCTAATTTGGCCTGGATTTTGACCTAACTTCATGACACTTTTTCATACAGTTCCAAGGGGAATATTCAAAATCAATTCAAATATGGGTTGTAGATAACATTGCAAGCTTTCCAAAATGTACAAGAACTCCCTGAGATCATTCTTGAGTAGGGAGAATCGAAGAGATGAAGTTAGGGTTTTATCACTTTAATTACAAGTCATTTTAGTGATGAACAAAATTCAAATTCAAACCATGCTGCATAAACACTACTTTGCAAGCCTCAAACTTGTTAGAAACTCCATAATTAATGGTTTACACAGCTGTTAGAGGTCTCACTTCAAGCAGTTAATGCATGGACATGCTTTTTATCCATTTTTGGAAGAAAGGTTACATTGCCATTTTGATAAAGTGACTTTTTGTACATAACTTGTTCTTGAGCCTTGCACTTGTTCTCTTCTGATCAAACAAGTCCTATAACTCATGAGAAATGTTTCAAACACTTACAATCACCTATCCCATGCTTGTACCTCTTCTTGAAACTTGTTTCCCTCTTTTCTTCAAAATCAAGTAACCTAGCCAAAAGCTAGAAACTTGTACTTCTAATTGTCCAAAGCTCTCAAACACTTTTGTTTAGACATACACAAACCATTTGACACAAACACACGAATGCTGAAGCCTTGAAAACACCTAGAACTCAGAATCACACTTCACACATCCATTTTCACACAAACTGACCAAAAACTTGAAACTCATAATCTACTCGTGCGTTTCTTGGCCTTTTGGTTTCTAAAGCTTCTAAACATCACATATAATCAATCCCACACCCTGTTATAGAACTGTAACACCATTAACACCATCCTCTATTTTCAAAAACTTAGCTCTGCACATTGACTTCTCCAGACCATTTCAGCCATCCATTGTTCAAGCTAATCATTGCATTAGCTTCCTAGAACCTTAAGGAAGCTAACCTGATCATTACCATCACTTGAAACAAGCTTAAACTCAAAACACGATTTCCAGTTTTGAGGTATGTTTTCTCAACTTGGAACTCTTCATACAGGCATCATCAATGATTTATTTGTGAACAAAACATGTAGATATCATTGCCCTAAAGCTAACCATGTCCATAGTTTTCATTAATTTTGCTTGAGCTTAGAGAATTTTGAAACTGAAATTTCTGAGATTTTTAGGGTTCATATTAGGGCCACTAAAATTCATGATTATCTTTGATCTATAGTTTTAATGCTTTACATTTCTGAAACCGTGAGAAAATTTGCTACAAGTTTCATGTTTATAGTTTTCATTTTTGATGAGAAATGAGCAAGTTACAGTTGGTCTGGCAGGAGGTTGAAGATGAAGTCATCCGGGCGTGTTTTGTATTACATATTTATTGATTTGCCTATGTTAACGGATGTATAGCCACCCCAGTGGTAGAAGCGCGCGCCTGTAACCTTTGGGACCTGGGTTCGAGCCCTAGTGGTACCCTTTTGTATTTTTTTTACATGTTTTGCATTCCTGACTTTTTTGCAAGCGCCTGGGCCTTATTGGGCTTGTATTGTTTTTTTTTTGCTTACTAACCCCCTTGCAGGCTCTTTGCACCCCTGGCCCAATTTATTTTATTTTCTTATTTTTATTTTATTGATTTCCTTAATATATTTTCTAAATACTGAAAAATCATAAAAAATACAAAAAATGATAGATTTATATTTTGACTTAGTTTATTTTATTTTTCCTCATAAAAATATTTTATTTAACTATATTTTATTTATTTTTACTAACTTATCTTGTAAATTTAATTAAAATTATGTTAGTATTTATTTTTCTTTTCACACCTATTAAAATATATATTTTTTAATATTAAAAAAGGCCAATTTTTTTTATAATACTATAAATATTTTCAAGACAAAAAATACCAAAAATACTTTTTCTAAACTTATTTTCTTTTCATCAACTAAATAGAATTTGGGTTTTATTTAAAATCTTTTCTTAATAAATTTAAGTTCAATTAATTATTTTCTTTAATTAATTAGTTTAAAACATATTCCTTTTTCTCATGAAAACCAAACAATATCCATTTACTTCACATTTCACATTTTTGTACATTTATTCATTTTGTACATTACTTATTTTGATTCCTTGTACATTGATACCAATTCAATATGGTTGTAATAGACTAACTAGGTTTACATTCTTGCAATCCCCATTCAATTTATACACCCCTCCCCACAAAAATTGTAATAGCGTAGTAACTTTAAATTTCGCAATTTATCGTTTTTATATATAACATGCTAGTAATTAGGGTTTGTATGGAAAGACTAAAATCAATACTTAAAAAACCCTAATTCAAGACAAAAACAAACATGAAAACAATACATTTGCACACAAGCACCCCTAGAGTTATTCCACTTGGCTGCCTTATACAAAATGGCCATATTACACATGTAAGGTATCTTAGCAAAAACAAGAAAATACAAGATCATAGTCCCTCGATGACGCTATCTAAGTTGCCTTTCAAATGATCTTAGTCCCTAAAAAAGAATGCTAAGATATCTTGAAATATTGCTAATCATGGTTATACGATGACCCACGCCTGTCCCATTTACATCCAAAGATAAGGTTGCTTACCAAAGCAATGGTAAGACAACAATGTCAAAGGAAAAGGAAGCTGAACAAGAAAGACTTTTGAGTAGGTGGAACGCTCCTAATTACTTGCTCAATTTCAAAACAAACATCCTTGTTATTTTCAAAATGAACACCTACACTTTCAAACATCTTACAAACTTGAAAAACATTTTCAAAAAGATCAACATATTTGTATACATTCTTACAAACAAGAATCATTACAAAGATTGCCTAAACAATGACCTCTTTACAAAATACTTTCAAAAACCACACCAAGAACAATTTCAAACAAAAAGCAAGTGATCTAGCAAGTAACTAAGAGCCCATGGAAAACCATGGATGAAAAGGGTGCTAATACCTTCCCTTTTCATAATCTACCCCTCGAACTCAAGAAATAATCTCAAAGGTCTTTCTTGTGCTTTTTCACCTTTCCTTTTGGATAAAAGAAAAGTTGGTGGCGACTCTTGCTAACCGCAACATTTGCAATCAAACACAAGACCCTCAAGTCAGTTCTCCCACCGTATCACAATGAGCGTGTGCAAGTGTTCGATTTTCAGTCAATTTAATCTTTGCATATTTAGGGTTTTCTACTGTTTTAAACATTGATATTTTGCATACAATCCTGTTATCAACCATCTAACAGTCTAACTAATAACAGAAAATAAAGTGCGAGAAATTTAAACCTAGCTATTACAAGGCCTTGGGGAGGGGATTACATAACCAAAAACTTTGGGGAAAAACGGCAAATAAAAGCAGTAATAAACCTAAGTTAAAAGCTATTACAAACTCGAAACAAATACAATAATTGGAAAAAATATAAATAAATGCGCGTGAGAATAAATTAAACGAGGAATTAAAGTTTAACGAATCTAATTGATTTAGGAGAAAAATATTTTTGGATTTTTGAGAAATTAATTAATTTTGCAAATTAATCTAATTTCTAATTAATTTTAATTATGAAAAAGGAATTTAAATTATCCTAATTAACCTAATTAATGAATGAAATTAAATATTTTATGAAAAAAAAACCTAGTTCTAATGTTTTTTTGTGTCTTTATGATTTTAAGGTTTAATTAAAAAAATATTTTTAAAACAATTAAAAATAAACAAAACAATAAAAAGGTTAAAGAAATTAAAACAAAAATTAAAATGGGCCTGATGCTGGAAGTGATTTTGGGGGTGCAGAATTGAATTTGTGTTAGGCCCAAGATTACTGGCCCAATGATTGCGTCTGATCCAGTGGGGATCACCTTTGGAGGGTCTACCATGCTCCTAGCTTGCTGTATGTTGGATCTGATCAGTGGATGATCCAAGGCATGAGATGTTGAGGTGTATGGTGTACGCGCTTGGAAAGAGACGATTGAATCTACAAATAAACGTTAAGAAAAATATTATGTAGGAGGCAGGGATCGAACCCCTGACCTCCTACACGTGCGCGCCTTGAAACCCTTCGCTTGTACCACTGAGCCAGCTTGTTATTCGTTGATATAAACAAACAATATATAATATATTTAATAATGAGTTAGTTTTATAAGAAAAAAATGCGCGCCATTCAAACTAGCCACTCAGGCTTGGACACACCATCGTCTTCCTCGCAGAACCATCGTTTTAGACCCAGACCTGTACCTACGGAGATGTCCATTGCAATAAACATGTATATCTCCAAAATGCAGCATAGGCGTGATAAATCCCAACCAAGGGCATGGGTCGATTGGAAATTAACCACTGAGCCTGAATATACCCTTAGTTTGGCTTAATTTAACATATATCAAAAAGCCCTAAAACATGCTTTGAAACCCTAAGAATTACGTTTCACGATTCCTGCGCGTAAAATTAAATCAAATCATCCAAACATATTGCAAACATGATAATAAGCATGAACAAATTATTAAAACATGTTGATAATTCCAGAATTAAGGAAAACGGTTTTCAAAAAAAGAGAAAAATGTGACTGTTATTATGCTTGATTCTTGATGCTTTGAAGCTTGGGAATGAGTGGGATAGTTTCAGTGAATGTCCAGGAGTGTTGTTGTTCCTTGGAATTTCTTGAAACGACCTCTAGAGGGATATGTGATCAACATTTTTGACAAAAAAGTTTGAACCTTGTTCTTGCTTTGTGGGAGGCAGGTTGCGCATAAAAATCTGTGTTAGGGTTGCAAAGGCTTTGTTATATGTAATAGAATCAATCTAGGTCATTAGAATTAGAAAGAATCCAAGATATAATGGTCATGAATTTTGATTCCAATCTTTCCAAATTTGAAATTTCCTCTTGTTTTAGAGCTTGCACGATTTTGTTCTTTATTTGACAGCTCATGAGATATTCAATCAATGGCAAAACAAATCTTATCCCATTTTTTGATTTATTTTTGATTTAATTTGAGTTTTAAATAAATAAAATCAAAATAAATTAAATAAATAAGTGAATAAGGCATGGAGGGTCCCATAGGTCGTGGACCATGCTAGGACTGAGATTCAATCTTGAAAAGATGGGCCCATGTGGAAAAAAAATGCAATTTTTGGCATTGTTGACTTTGTGCAAATTTCCAAAAATGGAAAACTTTGACAATGCATATCTCACTCAATTTTGACCCTAAGAAGATGTTCTTGGACTTTTTAGAAATCTAAGTATGTCCTCTAAACAACCCTTTTGGTTTCATCACCATTGGATCTTCCATGTTCATGTAAGAAGCTTTGACCCAAAAGGTGTTTTTGTTGACTTTTGAAAAGGACCTATAATGTCTGAATTTATATCTTTTGATGAGTGCATTTCTTAAACTTGATGGATGAAGATGAGTTATAGGGAATTGGATTCTCTTCAAATTTAGCCTTGGATGAGAAATTTCTGATAAAGTATGAGAAAGTTATGCCTGGTCAAAGTTTGGTTGACTTTTCCTATAGGAACCCTAATTTAGCAACTTTTAAGTTTTGATGAATTAGGAGCATTCCTTGAGGAATCATGATCAACCCATGATCAAATGATGAATATCACTTCAAAATGTTAATGTTGACCAAAAATCTTGAAGTTTGATTGTATGTGGGTCACAGTTGACTTTTGACCTAATACAGTTGATTTTTAGGCATTTTAGCAGTTGATTGAGCAAACTTCTTGTGCAAGGCATGAAACTTGGCATGGATGATCTTGAGGACATATTAGGGCAATGAAAACCATTTAGGACCCTTGGAACTCAAACATATTGATGAGGAGTGAAACCCTAGTTTGAGGCTCATTGTCATAGGAGGAGGATTTGTCTGGTCAATCCTTAGTCAACTTGAGCAATTGAGGACCTCTAGGAGTATGTTTTGAGTAAAATGAGAGGGAAAATTTTTGGGGTGAAACAACTGCCCCTGTTCAATCTTCTTATACCTGAGGATGTAGATTGACTTGTTTTCCTTTCGTGATCTGAAGGTGGAAGATGATTGAACACTAGAGTGCCCAGAAATTTGCACTCGTATGAAGTGAATGTCGATAATATTGGGAATGGGCTTACAGATTCCATTTGGAAGGAGACTAAGAATCTTCGGAGATGGTTTTAAAGATGCCATCCAGAAAAGATATCAGCCGCATAAGTGATTCCTTTGCGAGAATTCCTGTACCTGCCGTTGAGGAGGACTTCATCGGGGAATGTTGATTTATGTCCTTGGAAATAGAGTCTAGGAGCTTCAGTTGTCCATTACTCTACTGGGGAATTAACTCTTGATTTATGAGACAAAAGTGAGCTATTATCTGGTCGAGTCCAGGCTTCACAGTGACTGGTGGAGGATGATAAGGCTGACTGCTATCTGGTCGTATTCCAGGTTTCACAACGACTTACTGGGGAAATGTGAAATCGACCGTATCTGGTCGGGTCCAGGTTTTACAGTGTTGTAAACTGTTGTCTGGAGATAAAATAGAAGGAACCTGTATAGGGCTTTCTCGGGATAAGTCTCTGCAAAACTACGTCAGGTAATTCATGAAAAAGAGCCTGGATAGTAGGGCTATGAGAAGGAACCTGGGTAGTAGGGTTACTTCGACATAAAAGCCTGGGTAGTAGGGCTATGAGAAGGAACCTGGGTAGTAGGGTTACTTCGAAATAAACCCTGGGTAGTAAGGCTATGAGAAGGGACCTGGGTAGTAGGGTTACTTCGAAATAAAACCTGGATAGTAAGGCTATGAGAAGGAACCTGGGTAGTAGGGTTAATTCGAAATAAAGCCTTGGTAGTAGGGCTGTGAGAAGGAACCTGGGTAGTAGGGTTTCTTCGAAATAAAATCCTGAGTAGTAGGGCTAAGAGAAGGAACCTGGGTAGTAGGGTTACTTCGAAATAAAGCCTGGGTAGTAGGGCTATGAGAAGGAACCTGGGTAGTAGGGTTACTTCGAAATAAATCATGGGTAATAGGGATATGAGAAGGAACCTGGGTAGTAGGGTTGCTTCGAAATAAAGCTTGGGTAGTAGGGCTTCTTCATTTGATCACGTAGATTAGTTGACCCATTTGGTTTTGGGAATTGGTTTTCCATTAGTTGTCTGCAGATAGGACATGTATAGCTTCAAGGATTTAATCTTGAACTGTTGGAATTGTTGATGATGATTATCTTTCCTGAAAAGGTACAAGATTAATTATATGCGATGCATGAAATGCACTGTGTGATGATGTTCTCAAAATAAATGAGATTATGTTGTATGCAATATGTATGCACACGTCATGAGGTATGACCTTGAAATGCTATTGTGACATATCCGAGTCTGGGAAATATTAATCCCTGACTGCTGCTGGTGAGTACTGGAAATTGATATCATGACTGTTGTAGAAAAAGAGGTTCTTCTACTTCCGCCGGGGGTGGTGAAAGGGGATGACTATGCCGTAGATTTACTCCTTTCTGTTTGTGAATATTCTGTCGGGGAGAGACTATGTTTGAGAATAACTATGCGGGGGGAATAAATCTGTTTGAGAGAGGAGATGCTTTGCTGGAAGTTTTTTCCGATTCAGAGAAATAAACTCTATTAGGGGATAAACTTATGTAGCTGGAGGAATAAACTATGTTGGGGATTGAGCTTTTGTATTCAGAGAAATAAGCTTTTCTTGGGAGACAACTTTATGAATCGCTTGCGATTATAAAATTCGTCTGGGGAATATAGAGGTCAGCTCTATGAGGGAACTTTGCTGGGGAAAGTAGCTCCTGTTTGGGGAAGCCGATGTCAAAGCTTTGGTTGCCTCTACTCTGTGTGGAGTGTAGACGTCACAGGGTCGCATGTGATGGTGACCTTGTTTCAAAACTGTACCTGCCCCTGTACCTGCCGGAAGGAGTAACTGTCGGGATTGACATGGTTTTTTAGCTTTTGCCCCTGTTTCTTAAGTTATAAGCAACTGTCTTTCCATTTCTTATGCGAATATTTGTGAATAGAAATCATATTCAAATGCATATGTCAAGAATAAATCATTGGACTTTTTTTCAAAACAAAATGGAAAAAGAAAAACTAATGGTTTTGTAAAAATGACTTGTATTAATTTCGAAGTTGGCCTATAACAGGCGTTTTTGTACAAGGAAACTGACGCTATAGTAAGAGAACGCCGCCGTGAAAATGAAAGCTATACAATATTGTGTACAAAGAGAAAGAAAATAGCTATGTGTAATAATCCCATTAAGTTTCAATTCTGCTATTGCCGCTATGTCTTCGAGCGTCTCATCACTTTGCTGCTTGTCCGAAGCTGACTAGATTGATTGGTGTCGTTTGAACTTGATATTTGATACTGAAGTATGGTCGCAAGGTGATCCACTGGGACATAGTGATACGCTTTAAATCCCTAACTTTTTCCTGGACCGCCTTTTCGGGTTTTCAGTCCACCGAGATACCGTTTTTTGCCCAAGCCTCCTTTTCAGGTTTTCGACTTTCCGGGTGTACAGTTTTTTTATTTTCATCCCTAATTTTTGCCCGAACCCTTTTGGTTTGTCGGGAAGCCCTTATTTTTTCCTAGGCCAGTCAACCTAGCGGGTCTTTAATCATGCATAGTATCTTTTCACTATGTCCGCATTGATAGGGCGAGGAAGGTCGTCACCGTCCATGATGGTCAGAATCATGGCTCCATTCGAAAAAATGCTTTTAACCACAAATAGCCCTTCGTATGTGGGAGTCATTTTGCCCCTGGGATCACCTTGCGGCAGTATGATGCGCTTGATCACTAGATCCCCAACTTGATATGCTTGGCTCCTGACCTTTTTGTTGAAAGCCTTGATCATCCATTTTTGATACATTTGACCATGACAGACAACAATAAGTCTCTTTTCATTAATCAGATTCAGTTGATCAAGTGGAGTCTAGATCCAGTCATCTTCATTCAGACCCGCATCCTACATGATTCCCAGAGAAGGGATCTGGACCTCAATAGGCAGGACAACCTCCATGCCATATACCAGAGAGTAGGGTGTTGCCCATGTCGATGTTCGTGCGGAGGTGCGGTACCCATAAAGAGAAAATGGTAACATCTCATGCCATTCTTTGTATGTCACCGTCATCTTCTGTATGATCTTTTTGATGTTCTTATTATTAGCCTCCACATCGCCATTCATCTTCGGCCGGTAAGGGGAAGAATTATGGTGTTGGATCTTAAACTGTTTACAGAGTTCGGTGATCATCGTGTTATTGAGATTCGTACATTGTCAGTGATGATTCTTTCGGGGGCACCGTAACGACATATCAAGTTATGCTTAATAAACTGCACCATAACGTTCTTGGTAACAGTAGCAAAAGAGGCGGCTTCAACCCACTCTGTGAAGTAATCAATGTCAATGCCCCACATTGCAAAGGGCCAGGGAGCCGTCAAGACGTTCAAGGTAACCGGGGGCACATGTACTTTATCAGTGTAGATTTGGCACTTGTGGCAAGTTCGGGAGTGCTGATAACAATTTGCTTCTATAGTGGACCAATAGTATCCTGCCCGTAGGATCTTCTTATCCATGGTATGTCCACTTGAATGGGTTTCAAAGGTACCTTCATGTAGATCTGTCATAATCCTCTCCGCTTCGCTTTTGTCTACACACCGCAGTAAGGTAGAGTCATGGTTGCGCTTGTAGAGGATTCCATTACTGAGGAAGAATTTTGCGGCGAACCTTCTCAGAAACTTCTTATCATTGACAGATGCCCCCTCGGGATACTCTTGAGCCTCAAGATACCTTTTTACTTCGTGAAACCAAGGTTTGTCTGATACCTCTTCAGTATCAATTTCAAAATATTACGCTGGTTCTTTCAACCTCTCGATAGTGATTCGGGGAGCTTCGTTGTCCCATCTGACCTTGAACATAGATGACATAGTAGCTAGCGCGTCCGCTAACTGATTCTCCTCTCATTGGAAATGTTCAAAGGTTACCTCCTCAAAGTGTGGGAGCAACGTCAACACATGCTCTTTGTACGAGATGAGATTCGGGTGCTTTGTATCCCATTCTCCTTTGATCTGACTTATCACCAAGGCTGAATCCCCGAAAACGTTTAAGAACTTGATCCTCAGGTCGATAGCAGCTTTGAGACCCATGATGCATGCTTCGTACTCCGCCATGTTGTTGGTACAGTTGAAGCATAGTCGGCCAATGAAAGGAGTATGGCAGCCCTCAGGGGATATGATTACAACACCAATTCCATTACCGAGTGCGTTCGAAGCTCCCTCAAAAACCATAGTCCATCGGGATCCTTCTTCAGGTCCTTCATCTGGTCCAGGTTCTTCATAGTCAGTTGCTAGCATAATATTCTCGTCCGAGAACTCAAAATTCATGGACTAGTATTCATCCACGGCCTGATGAGCCAAATGATCAGCTAATACACTTCCCTTGATTGCTTTCTGGGTTGTATATTGGATATCGTATTCAGTTAAGATCATCTTCCATCTTGCTATTCTCCCGGAGAGAGCGGGCTTCTCGAAGATGTACTTGATTAGATCCATCTTAGATATCAACAAAGTAGTGTGGGTCAACATATAATGTCTCAGTCGGCGAGCAGCCCATGCCAAAACACAACAAGTTTTCTCGAGCAGTGAGTATCTTGTCTCATAGTCGGTAAAGTTTTTGCTAAGGTAGTATATTGCGTGCTTTTTTGACCAGACTCGTCATGTTGCCCCAACACACACCCTATTGAATTGTCTAACACCGTTAAGTACATTATCAAAGGTCTTCCTTCAATCGGAGGCATCATAATTGGTGGTTCTTGAAGGTATTCCTTGAATCTTTCGAAAGTAGTCTGGCATTCTTCATTCCATTTTACTAATTGATCTTTCTTCAGGAGTTTGAAGATCGACTCACAAGTAGCAGTCAGATGTGAAATGAACCTGGCGATATAATTTAGGAATCCCAAGAATCCTCTAACTTCCTTCTCAGTACGGGGAGCCAGCATCTCTTGTATGGCCTTCACCTTTGCAGGGTATACCTGAATACCTTTGTCACTGACGATGAACCCCAGAAGTTTATCAGACCTTACCCCGATGGTGCACTTATTCGGATTTAACCTCAATTATATGTCTTCAACCTGTCAAACAACTTTTATAGATGATCAAGGCGTTCTTCCTCGGTTTGAGACCTGGCTATCATGTCATCAACATAAAACTCTACCTCATGGTGAATCATATCATGGAAAAAAGCTACCATGGCTCGCCGATAAGTTGCCCCAACATTTTTCAACCCAAAAGGCATCACCTTGTAACAGAAAGTGCCCCACTGTGTGACGAAGGTTGTCTTCTCCATGTTTTCGGGTGCCATCTTGATCTGATTGTAGCCAGAGAAACCATCCATGAAGGAAAAGATTTTATGTTGTGCGGTGTTGTCAACTAGAACATCAATGTGGGGAAGCGGAAAGTCATCTTTGGGGCTTTCCATGTTCAGATCTCTATAGTCCACACACATCCGTACTTTACCGTCTTTCTTAGGTACCGGGACCACGTTAGCAACCCACTGCAGATAGGAGGTGACAACTAAGAATCAAGCGCTGAACTGTTTCATAACCTCTGCTTTGATCTTCTCAGACATTTCAGGGCGCATACGATGGACCTTCTGTTTAACCGGAGGACAATCTTCTTTAGTTGCTAGTCGGTGGACCACTATATATGTGTCTAGTACCGACATGTCTTCATATGACCAGGCGAAGATCTCAACATAATCGTGCAACATCTGTACCAAACGTTGTTTGACACCAAGCTCCAGATTTGCGCCAATCTTGACTTCTTTTCTGTCTACCTCTGTGCCCAAGTTTTTTGTCTCAACTGGCTCTTCATGATGCTGTATATCCCTCTCTTCCTGCTGTAACAGTCTAGCAAGTTCTCCAGGTACCTCACAATCTTCCTCACCTTCGTCCTCAACTTGGTTGATCGGATTTTTGAAGTTATAACTGGCAATAGCAGAACTGTTATCAATGGGATCCAGAGTGGATATGGATATGCAATTTGATATGTGAGTGTGTGTAAGAGCATAGCTGTATTGATAGAGTGAAAAGCAGAAAAGAAAAATAGAGAGCGCAAAATTTGTATGCAAGAACGTCCAATGTTTTATTGGTGACGTATGATAATGACATATAATAACCCTCACAAATAAACCATTGTGCCTCGGGTAAGACACAAGGCCATAGAGTTTATATTGTTTATTACAAATCTGAAAAACAAGTAAGACAATTACTGCTGAACAAAAGTAATCAGCACAAAATATTTGACCGTCCAGTTACTAGGTCCACCATTGGTAGTATGGAAGATCCAGCTTTCCACGTTGTACTCATTGTCAGCATCTTCCATGGCGAAGACAACATAAATAACATTGATTCCCAAGCCGTGCTTGGGCATGGGTGCAGTTATGACATTGGGAATCTCAAGAGCATTAAACTCAATCTCCTTTGCTTCGATCAGATCCTGCACCTTGTTCTTCAAAGCCTAGCAGTTGTTGGTATCACGGCCTGGACTTTCAGAGTGGTAAGCACACCGATCATTTGGATTGTAACGAGGATATATGGTGTTGGAGTTCTTGGGAGCCTCCCTTAAGGTTACCAGATTGGTCTTTAATAACTGTGGCAAGATTTGAGACATAGTCATGTTTATCCAGGTAAACTGTCTTACCGACCTTTCTGTCCTTGGTTGATTGTTCCTTTGTTGGGTAGGTTCAGACTTAGAGATCATGACAGCCCCTACTGCTGGAAGGTGCTCGGTTCTACTCTGACTTCTTAGATTGTAAATAGCGTTGACCTCCTTCTTACCCATGAATGGCTCTTTGACCATACTTGAAGAGGTGTCTTTCTGGATCTTGCCACTTCGGATCCCAGCTTCTACCCTTTCTCCAGTAGATATCAACTCAGTAAAACTAGCTGAGGAGCTACAAATCAGGTGATTGAAGAATGGACCAGATAGCGTACTAAGAAACATATCCACTAACTCCCTATCAGAAAAAGGGGGTTGGACTCTCCCTGCCAAATCTCTCCACTTCTGAGCGTAGTCTTTAAAACCTTCGCTTGCACCCATAGACATACTTTGGAGTTGAGTACGGGTAGGAGCAAGGTCAGTGTTATATTGATATTGCCTATAAAAAGCAACAACCAGATCTTCCCAGTTGCGGACATTGATTCCTTCCTGCTGATAGAACCATTCAAGCTGAGTCCCGGACAGACTGTCTTGAAAGAAATGGACCCACAAGTTCCTATCAGCAGTGTGAGGTTGAATCTTCCTCACATAAGAACAAAGATAAAGCTTGGGACAAGAAACCCCATCATACTTTGCAAATACCGGAGCTTTGAACTTTTGTGGGATGACAACCCCAGATACCAAACCCAACTCTTCAAAATCCATCCCTGGTACTCTTTGGATCTCTATTGCATTTAGACGATCCTCTAACTGTTTGTATCTATCCTCAGTGGGAGGATACTATTCATCATTGTAATCAGATTCATCCTCAGAAACCCTTGGACTTGGGTCTTCCTCCCTTGTTTCACCCTCTTGGTTCTCCCCTTCTTTGGATAAAGAGGTCAGATCAACTGTTTGCTTCAACAGTCCCTTAAATCTTCTGCCCAGATTCAGGACACCAGCGGTCTTCTTCTCCTTCTTCTTTCTATCTTTCAGAATAAGGGCCTTTAGATCTTCCTTCCCTTTAGCCAAAGCTACGGACATTTGTTGAAATTAGGCATTTTGTGCCTAGAGATCCTTGATACTTTGTTCAGAAGTCATTATTGCTGAAATAAACAATGAAGAAGATGAGAAACCTATTTATGCAATGTCATGGATGATATGCGTATGCAATGATTTCTAGGATTCTTAAAGGCTCAAATTTGCTTAACCAAAATAAACACACGTTAATTGTATTAATAAGTTCGAATTGTTACGAAGAGTGTTCTTTAGGCTTACAATCAAACAAAATAAAACATAAAGCAAAAAGAAAATTAAGTTTCCCATAAGCGCATCCTCTTTGGTGCAATGTAGGCGTTTATATTCCTCTCTTCATGAAGTAGCCTAGTGAGTTCTAGGACTCTCTTCTCGCTGGCGTAGAATTGAGCTTCAAACGTATCCCGCTCCTCTTTAAGTTGAACCCAGGATTTTTGTAACTTCTCATGATCAATTGGCATGTCAGGATGAATAACAAGATAAGGAGTGTTTCCTTCAGCAACCGGTTCCATAATCATAGGTAGGATGGAGGGGTAAGGCATCATAATACTTTGAGCATGGGCTCGTACCCATTTGAGATAAGGCTCAAGATGGATTGAATTCGTGTGCCCTGGTGTCTTGCTATCAACTCTATGTACCATGCCCCAAGCTCGCATGAACCTTTTACGATAACCCTGGGCATCATTCTCATAGTCGAAGGTGATTCCTTGGATAAGTGTATCATGAGGACCATCCCTTATCGCATATCTAAACATTCACAGTGCGAAACAAGGATTGTAAGTGATTCCTCCTTTAATGCCTAAGAGTGGGACATTAGGGAATTCTCCGCATCGATCAATGATGGTAACATTCTCCGAGGATCGAGGACACCAATGAATACCTGAATGTGTAAGAGTCATTAGCCTATGAGACCATCTCAAACCCTGTTCATTCTTCAAGATGGATCATGGTAGGTGCGAAATAAACCACCTAGACAAAAGAGGAGTGCAACACAAAAGGGTCCCTCTCTTCTTTATAGTGCGAGTATGCAGAGAATGTAGAATATCTTTAAGCAGAGTAGGTACCAAATTGCGTGACAGGAAAACCTTAACCGCATTCACGTCTATGATCTGGTCCAGATTAGGGAATAGTACCAACCCATAGATGAGAAGGGCTAATACCTCTTCAAAAGCTTGTAAGTCTAGGGTATCCCAAAAATGATGAATGTGTAAGGACATACCTCTCATGGTTTCCCAATTTTCTACTACGTCAGACCGTTGTAAGGACAGAGCTTTGGCAATATCTTCAGGTTTAGGGTATCTTTCCATACCAGTGAAAGGTACCTTTTTAAGGATAGGCACCCCTAGTAACATAGAAAACTCCTCCATAGTAGGCACTAACTGGTAATCTGGGAAAGTGAAGCAGTGATGTAGAGGGTCAAAGAATTGAAAGAGCACCTTTAACATTTCTTCATCAGGGTTTGAGGTGACCAAGTTGAGAAGTCAGCCATGCCTTTCAGTGAAGGGAGAGTGAGATACGGTGGCCAGAACCGGGACGTGTTTCCCTTTTTTTTAAAGGAATTACTGGTTTACGTTTTGCGTTTGTGTTTGCAAAATGTCGCGGTAAGCAAGAGTCGCCATCGACTTTTATTTTATCCAACAAGGAAAGGAAAAAAGCACAGAAAAATTCCTTTTTTGAGATATTTCTTAGTACGGGGGGGTAGATTATAGAAAGGGAAGGTATTAGAACCCTTTCTATCCGTAGTTATCTACGGGCTCTTAGGTACTTGCTCATCATTTTCAAAATTGTTTTCTTTGTGTTTGCGTGATTTGAAAAGCTTTTTGTTTTGACTTTGATTTAACTCTTGCTTCTGTCTTCAAGAGTGTAATGAAGTGTTTTTGAAAACTTTGTTTGTAAAGGAGTGTAAGTGTGAAAAAAGTTTGTTTTGATTGTGCAAGTACTTAAGAACTAATATACCTACTCGAAAAAAGAATCGTTTTGTATTCGTTTCCTTTAGACAATGCCATCCCACTATTAGTGAGTAGGTAGCATCATCGTTGGAGTTTTGAGGGTCAATTCGAAAAGGGACGTACGATCACTAAAGCAATGTTATGACGTCTTAATAGTAATCCTAATGTCTTAGATCAATTATCCGAGGCAACAATATCCGAGGCAACGTTTCCGGGGCAACTTTGATCTTTGGGCAAAAGGACGACCACTAAAGCATCCTATACTCAATGACCGTTTACCGAAGGCAACCAAGTGGGAGTGTACCCTAGGAGTGCGCATGTGCGAGTGATTCAGTTTCAGATTTATTATCTTTGCACATTTAGGGTTTTCTAACTGTTTTAAAATTAAACATGCATTCTTGTCATGTATCCTATATCATACATCTAACAGTTAAATATTTGCGGAATTTAAAGTGTGGAAATTAAACTACGATATCACAAGGCTTCGGGTATTTACATAGCCAAAAACAAACCCTCTGGAAAATAAAGCGATAAATAGAAATAAACGTCCTAATTAAACTATTACAAGCTATAGACAGTTACAATAATATGTATAAAAATAAAGCGTGCGATGAAATTAGAACGATAAGAAAAAATTAGGGTTTTGACCCTTTTTAACCTAATTAAAAGAAAATTTTTTTTTGTTGTTTTTAATATATTTAAGGAAACGATTAGGTTTTAAAATTAAACATTAAATTAATTAGCTAATTAAATTAATTAATGAAAAAAATAAAATGACCTATTTTTTATGTTTTGGTTAGTTTTAAGAAAAGAAAATAATTAAATTAGAAATAAAACCTATTTGTTCTAATTAATTTTAATTATGTACAAAAAAGAAATTAAAGTTATCTAAATTAACAAACCTAGTTAAATTAATTAATTTTTTATATAAAAAAATAAAATTTAAACCTAATTTGTGAAAGTTATTATTTTTGTGATTTTTGATAAAAAGGAAAATAATTAATTGTTAGTAAAATAAAAAAAATAAATTAAATGAAATAAATAAAATAGAAAGAAAATAGAAAGAGAGAATGAGCCTGAATTTAGCAGTTTGGCGGGGTATGAGAAGCAGTTTTGGGCCCAATAATTTGAAGTCCACGTTTGACTTCTCTGATCTTCTGCCATGCGTTGACTGGGCCTCATGATGCACCTTCAGATGATGGCCATCAGATTTGGCCATCAGGAGATCTAAGGGATAGATCTTGAGTGTCTATGGTAGTCCCTTAATTTGTAAACACGCTGGATCCTGAAAAGAAAAATATCATGGAGAAATTGGGGGACTTGGGATTCGAACCCAGGTCCTGATGCATTTTGCAACCACTCCACTACCACTGCGCCATCTGCTTCTGTTTGTACATATAATGAATAATAATAATAATAATATATAAAAAACAAGAATTAGTGGAGGATGCCAAAAAACGCGCGCCATAGTTGAATGCTCCAATAGGAATGTGACACGCAGGTCATCCCTGACCTTGTTCCGTTGGTAAAAGTGGAACACTTTTACCTACGGACGTTTGTCTGTCGCTATAGCCCCTGTCATTCTTAAAATCAAATACAAACATGATAAATAGAAACCAAAGCCATGGTTAGATTCGTCTGGACCTATTGAGTTTATTGGTGGCCCTTTCATGGCCCAATTTTTCCTGGAGTCAAAAACCCCAAAGCGAGCTATGAAACCCTAACAATGACACATTCTAATACAGGCCATATAAATGAAATTAAACAACACAGAAAGCTTGCATATGTCTTAAGGATCATGAATATACCATTAGTTCATGTTATCAATGCCTAAATCATGGAATTCGATTTCAAGAAAAGTTAGGTATCATGACTGACTTACAACACAATATAGGGCTTGAAAATGCTTGCTCTTGATGGCTTTGGCTTGCCGAGAATCCCAGGAATCGATTGAGATAGTTGGAAGGCCTTGAGGATGCCTGGAACACTGAATTTGATCTTGCACTTTTTCTTGATTTTTCAAGTTTGTGTTCTTGATGCTGCGCCTCCTTCTAACCTAGCTTTGGGTCTGCACGCATTCTATATGTATTGAGGAAAAGATTAGGGTTGATAACTGATCTCAATCTTCCTCCATCAAGGAATTGGATCTTGATTTGATACACCTTAAAAATCTTTCCAAAAATGGCCTAATTCAATCTTTTTGTACACACCATGCCTTGATACGAATTTGAATACTTGCTAGCTGTAATTTAAGACCTGAAACAAGCACAAAATCTTCTGTTTTCAATGTTTTGGATTTTATATGATTTATTTTGATAAAAATTGAAATAATTCAAATAAAAATCAAAATAAATAATAAAAACATGATAAGGACAAGTGGCAAGGTCTAGAGCTCGTGGACCATGTTGCCAACTCAAAACAAGTGAAAAAGATTGGGCCCATTTGGCAAAATTTGAAGTTTTAGGCATAGTTGACTTTTGGCAATTTTGCAAAAAGGGTCAACTTCACCAATGCACAACTTCCTCAATTTTGACTCTTTGGAGGTGTTCTTGGGGTTTTTATAAATCTTGAGATGTCCTATAATCAACCCTTTAGGTCTCATCTCAATTTGATATTCCATTCTCATGTATGAAGCTTTGACAAAAAAGGTGTTTTTGTTGACTTTCCAAAATGACCTATAATGTCCAAATTCATAACTTCTTGTGAGTGCATTTTTTGAACTTGGGAGATGAAGATGGATTGTAGGTAATTTCATTATGTTCAAAATGAGCTTTGGATGGGTCATTTCTCATAAAGTATGAGAAAGTTATGCTTGGTCAAAGTTGAGTTGACTTTTCCTACAAAACCCTAATTTAGCAACTTTTGAGTCTTGATGAATTTTGAGCAATCCTTGATGAATCATGATCAAACCTTGATAAAATGATGAAATATACTTCAAAATGAGGATTTTGACCAAAAATCTTGAAGTTTGACTATATGTGGGCCACAGTTGACTTTTGCCCTAGCACAGTCGATTTTTGGGCCTTTGAGCAATTGACTGAGCAAACTTCCTCTGTAGGGCTGGAAAATTGACATGGATGATCTTGAGAACATATTAGGACAATGTTGAGCATTTGGGATCACTTGGAATCAAGTGTCTTGATGCAACATGAAACCCTAATTTGAGGTAGACTGCCTTAGGAGAGAGCTTGTCTGGTCAACCCTTGGACTACCTTGAGCAACTTGAGTATCATTCTTGAAATTTTTTGAGAAATATGGGAGGGAAAATTTTGGGGTACATAAGCTTCCCCTTTTCAATTCTCTTAAACCTGAGGGTGTAGATTGGCTTTCGTGCCTTTCGTGATCCGAAGGTGGAAGATGATTGAACACTAGAGTGCCTAGAAATTTACACTCGCATGAAGTGGTATCCGTCTTGCGATATTGGGAATGTGCTTATAGATGCCATTTTGGAAATTGCTGACGGGGGATGGGCTTAAAGATGCCATCCGAAGGAGTGCCGATCGCATAAGAGATTCCTTAGCGAGAGCTTGTATACCTGTTGTTGAGGAAGATTCTGCTGGGGATGGCTGACCTTTGTTGAGGGAAGTAGAATTTTAGGAGCTTCGGTCGTCCGTTATTCTTCTGGTGAGTCGTCTCTGTTTGAATTTTAGGAACTTCGGTCGTCCGTATTCTACTGAGGAACCATCTCTGTTGAATTTTAGGAACTTCGGTCGTCTGTATTCTACTGAGAAAACATCTCTGTTGAATTTTAGGAGCATCGGTCGTCCGTATTCTACTGAGGAAACATCTTTGTTGAATTTTAGGAGCTTCGATCGTCCGTATTCTACTGAGGAATCATCTCTGTTGAATTTTAGGAGCTTCGATCGTCCGATTTCTACTGAGGAATCATCTCTGTTGAATTTTAGGAGCTTCAGTCGTCCGTATTCTACTGAGGAAACATCTCTGTTGAATTTTAGGAACTTCGGTCGTCCGTATTCTACTGATGAAACATCTCTGTTGAATTTTAGGAACTTTGGTCGGCCGTATTCTACTGAGGAAACATCTCTGTTGAATTTTAGGAACTTCGATCGTCCGTATTCTACTGAGGAATCATCTCTGCTGAAGAGGAAAGTTGAATTTTAGGAGCTTCGGTCGTCCGTTTTTCAACTGGGGACTAAACTATTATCCAATCGTACCCGGGCTTCACAACTTGAATTTTGTGAGAACTTGATTGTATCCTTCCTGAAAGGTAAATGTTAGCTGTATGTAATGCATGATATGTATCAAGCAATGATGTTCTCAAAATAAATGAGATTGTGTTTGTATGATGCGTATATGCATGTGTCATGATGTATGGAAATGTGATGTTTTTAGCTGGGGAAAATAAATCCCGGATTGTTGCTGGAGAAAAGAGTTGAATTCTTCGTTTCCGCTGAGGATAGTGAATGAAGATGATCGTGAGAATAAACCTGCAGGAGAGGAAGATTCTACTGGGGAATAAACTGACGAGGAACTGACTCTGTGGGGAGGTCATATTCTGCTAGAGGACCTATTGATTTGGAGAAATAACCTCGGCTGGGGATGAATCATCATTGCCGGCGATGATAAACTCTGTTGGGGATTGAGTTCCTGTTTGTGAAAGGAATGAACTCCGTTGGGGATGATTTTTCAACTGCGACTTCATTGGGGATAATCTTTTAGACTCTACTGGGGATAATTCTCCAAACTTCTCTGGGGATAATCTTCCACTGTTGGTGATAGATAAACTCTTCTTGGGGAGAATTTTACTGATTTATTTGCGGTTGCGAGTCTCAGCTGGGGAGAGTTAACACCACAATCTTTCTTACTCTGCGGGGAGTGGATGTATCTTCAATCGTTTTCTCCAACTAGGTTTATCCCTAAACCTGGTGGATGGAGCAATAGAATTTATATAGTTTGTGTAAAACAAAGAAAGACAGCTATGTGAACAATCCCACTGGGTTCCAACTCTGCTATTGCCTTTATATATTCGAACATCTCATCACTTTGCTACTTGGTTGAAGGTAGATCAGATTGATTAGCGTCGTCCGAGCTTGATAATCGATACCGAAGTCTGGTTGCAAGATGATCCAATGAAACATAGTGTTACACTTTGATCCCTAATTTTTGCCTGGACCGCCCTTTCGGGTTTTTAGTCGACCGGGATACCCCTTTTTTCCCAAGCCGCCTTTTTAGGTTTTCGACTTGTCGGGTGTACATATTTTTTCATTTTCATCCCTTATTTTTGCCCAAACCCTTTTGGTTCACCGGGAAGCCCTTATTTTTGCCTAGTCCAGTCAACCTAACGGTTCTTTGATTATGCATAGTATTTTTTCATTATGTTTGCATTGACGGGGTGAGGAAGATCGTCACCATCCATGGTGGTTAGAATCATAGCTCCTCCCGAGAAAATGTTCTTAACCACAAATGGCCCTTCGTATGTAGGGGTCCATTTGCCCTTGGGATCACCTTGTGGCAGTATGATGCGTTTGATCACCAGATCCCTGACTTGATATTCTTGTCGTCTGACCTTCTTGTTAAATGCCTTGATCATCTGCTTTTGATACGTCTGACCATGACAAATAGCAGTAAGTCTCTTTTTGTCGATTAAGTTCAGCTGATCAAGCCGGGTCTGGATCCAGTCATCCTTGCTCAAACCTGCATCCTTCACATTCCGAAGAGAGGGTATCTGGACCTCAATAGGAATGACTTCCTCCATGCCATATACCAAGGAATAGGGTGTTTCCCCTGTTGACGTCCGCGCTGAGGTACGACACCCATGAAGAGAAAACGGTAAAATCTCATGCCAATCTTTGTATGTCACCGTCATCTTCTGCACAATCTTCTTGATATTCTTATTAGCCGCTTCAACAGCCCCATTCATCTTCGACCGATAGGGAGAAGAGTTGTGATACTGTATCTTGAATTGTTTGCAGAGCTCGGTGATCATCTTATTGTTGAGATTTGTACCATTGTCCGTAATGATCCTCTCTGGTACACCATATCGACAGATCAGATTGTGCCGAATAAACCGTGCCACGACGTTCTTGGTTACTGTAGCAAAAGAAGTTGCCTCAACCCACTTTGTAAAGTAATCAATTTCTACCAGGATGAAACGATTCCCGTTAGACGCAATAGGTATGATCTCGCTGATCATATCGATGCCCCACAATACAAAAGGCCAAGGAGATGTTAAGACGTTCAGAGGTACTGGAGGTATGTGCACCTTATCAGCATAGACTTGGCACTTGTGATAGGTTCGAGAATGCTGATAACAATCAGCTTCCATGGTAGACCAATAATATCCTGCCCGAAGGATTTTCTTTACCATGGTATGTCCACTGGAATGAGTCCCGAAGGTACCTTCATGTAACTCCGCCATGATCCTTTCTTCCTCGTTCTTATCCATACATCGTAGCAAGGTTGAATCATGGTTACTCTTGTAGATAATACCATTGTTGATGAAGAATTTCGCAGCGAATCTCCTCAGAAACTTCTTGTCATTAACAGATGCACCCTCGGGGTATTCTTGAACCTCAAGATACCTCTTCACCTCGTGGAACCAGGGTTTATCTGCTACCTCTTCAGTCTCAATGTCACAGCAATATGCAGGTTCGTCCAACCTCTCAATGGTAATCTGGGGAGCCTCGTTGTCCCACCTCACCTTGAACATAAAAGACATCGTAGCTAGCGCGTCCGCCAACTGATTCTCCTCTCTGGGGAAGTGTTCAAAGGTTATATCCTCGAAGTGCGGAAGCAACGACAGTACATACTCTTTGTAAGGTATAAGATTTGGGTGCTTCGTATCCCACTCGCCTTTGATCTGACTGATCACGAGAGCGGAATCTCCGAATACACTTAAGAACTTAATCCTTAGGTCAATTGCTGCTCGAAGACCCATGATGCACGCTTCATACTCCGCCATATTGTTGGTGCAATTGAAACATAGTCGGGCGGTGAATGAAGTATGAGAGCCTTCAGGAGATATGATCACGACGCCAATGCCATTACCAAAAGCGTTTGAAGCTCCATCAAAGTACATAGACCATCGGGATCCTTCCTCAGGTCCTTCATCCGGTCCAGGTGTTTCACAGTCAGTCACCAACATGATATTGTCATCCGGGAATCCGAAGTTCATAGACTGGTAATCATCCTCTGCTTGATGTGCTAAATGATCTGCCAACACACTTCCCTTAATTGCTTTTTGGGTCGTGTATTGGATGTCATACTCAGTCAAGATCATCTGCCATCTTGCTATTCTTCCGGAAAAGGCAGGCTTTTCGAAGATATACTTGATTGGATCCATCTTTGATATCAATAGAGTAGTGTGAGTCAGCATATACTGTCTCAGCCGGCGAGCAACCCATGCCAAAGCGCAGCAAGTTTTCTCAAGCAACGAGTATCGGGTCTCGCAGTCGGTAATCTTTTTGCTAAGGTAGTAAATAGCATGCTCTTTTCGGCAAGACTCGTCATGCTTCCCCAGTACACACCCCATCGAATTGTCGAGTACTGTCAAGTATAAGATCAAAGGTCTCCCTTCCACTGGAGGCATCAGAATAGGTGGCTCTTGGAGATATTCTTTGATCCTTTAGAAAGTAGCCTGACATTCATCGTTCCATCTTACCACTTGATCTTTCTTCAACAGCTTGAAGATTGGTTCACAAGTAGCAGTCAGGTGCGAGATGAATCAGGAAATGTAATTCAAACGTCCCAAAAAGCCTCTGACTTCTTTTTCAGTTCGGGGAGCTGGCATTTCCTGTATAGCCTTCACCTTTGCAGGATCCACTTGAATACCTTTATTACTAACGATGAAACCCAACAGTTTACTAGACCTCACCCCGAAGGTGCACTTGTTCGGGTTTAACCTTAGCTTGTACAATTTTAACCTGTCAAATAGCTTCTGAAGATGGTCAAGATGTTCTTCCTCCGTCTGGGACCTCGCAATCATGTCATCAACGTATACCTCAATCTCATGATGAATCATGTCATGGAACAAAGCGACCATGGCACGCTGATATGTTGCCCCAACATTCTTTAATCCAAACGACATGACCTTGTAGCAAAAAGTACCCCATTGCGTGACGAAGGTTGTCTTCTCCATATCCTCGGGAGCCATCTTAATCTGATTATAACCGAAGAAACCATCCATAAAGGAGAAGACCTTATGCTGTGCGGTGTTGTCAACCACGTCGATATGAGGCAGAGGGAAATCATCCTTGGGGCTTGCCCTGTTCAGATCCCTATAGTCCACACACATACGAACCTTACCATCCTTCTTCGGCACTGGAACCACGTTGGCAACCCACTGCGGGTAAGAAGTAACTGCTAGAAAATCGGTATCAAACTGTTTCATGACCTCATCTTTGATTTTCTCAGACATCTCTGGGCACATTCGGTGAACTTTCTGCTTTACTAGAGGACAATCTTCTTTGGTGGGTAGGCGGTTAACCACAATATCAGTATCCAACCCAGGCATATCTTCATAAGACCAGGCAAAGATCTCAACATAGTCACGCAGCATCTGTATCAACCGTTGCTTGACACTAGGCCCGAAATTTGCACCGATCTTGACCTCTTTCTTATCTACCTCTGTACCCATATTTATTGTTTCCACTGGCTCTTCATGCCGCTGTATGGCCCTCTCTTCCTGAAGTAAAAGTCTAGCAAGTTCACTGGGCACTTCGCAATCATCCTCACCTTCGTCCTCGACTTGGTTGATCGGACTTTCGAAGTCATAACTGGCAGTAGCATAGTCATTATCAATGGGATCCAGAGTGGATGTGGACCTGTATATGTGAGTGTGTGTAAGACAAATAGTTGTTTTGATAAAGTGAAAAAATAGAAAGGAAAGACAAGGAGCACAAAATTCGTAATGCAAGAAAAGGTCCAATGCTTTTATTGATGATATATGGAAATGACACATAATAAACCCTCAAACAAAACCACGGTATCTCGGGCAAGGCACCGGGCCGTAAAAGTTTTAAATTATCTGTTACAAACTCAAAACAAAACTCTATTACTGTGTAATAAAAGAAATGGGCACGAAGTCCTTTGTCGTCCAATTGCTTAATCCCCCGTCGATAGTCGGGTAAATCCAGCTGTCAAACTCAGACTCTTCATCATCATCTTCAATTGCATTCACTTCTGGATTACTGATACGCAGGGGAGGTCTTCCAATCCGCGCACGCTGAACTGCCCTTTGAGCTTCTGCAGTAAAACCTAAACTAAACTTGTCAGTCTTGTGTGCAAAGTCAGGGAGTTGGCCCCAATTCGCACAGCCACCTTTTTCAATAACAGCCCGGGCATCCTTGAGGGAAGCTATCTTAATTGGAGGATCTTCAGCAACAGTTTCAGTCGACGCCAGAGTCTGGGGGACTTCTTCAAAGTTCTGGCACGGGGTTTCAATGAACTCCCCATCCATTTCCACATACCGAAAAGAGTTAAGGTGGCTCACCATGTACTCCTCCTCTCCTCGTACCGTAACAATTTTCCCCTTCACTAGATATTTTAACATCTGATGGAGCGTGGAAGTCACTGCCCCAGCTTTATGAATCCACGGGCGACCCAACAAACAAGAATAAGATGGTCGAATGTCCATCACATAGAATGTAGACGCGAAAGTCTGGGAAGCAACCTTAACAGGGATATCCACCTCTCCATGTACCATCCTTTTGGACCCGTCAAAGGCCCTAACCACAATATTACTTGGCTTCAGCACCAACCCTTCACAGTCTAACCAGTCTAACGCTTTCTTGGGTAAAACATTTAATGAGGACCCATTATCCACCAGTACGTGGACCAAATTAGTCCCCCTGCACTCGATTGAAACATGCAGAGCGTCATTGTGATTCTTTCCTTTGGCAGTCAAATCTGCGTCGGAGAAACCCAACCCGTTGTCAGCGGTCAAACTAGCCACACAGTCTTTGAATTGATCAGCAGATGTTTCCTGCGGCACATGCACAATTTTCAGGAAAGCAATTAAAGCCTTTACGTGGGCTTCTGAGCACAACAATAAAGATAACATAGAGATCTTCGACGGGGTTTACCCCAGCTGCTCGACTACGTTGTAGTCGCTCTTTTTGATGATCTTCAAAATTTTCTCTATCTCCTGCCTAGAGGTTTCAACAATAATCATCTTAGGTGCCTCCGTCCGGGCAGGCTCACTGGTGATCCCTTTGCCCCGAGTGTCAGATGACTCGGAGACAGGGGTGACGATTAGAACATGAACAGGGACAGTAGGAGGTGTACTGGAAGGTGAAATAGCAACAGGTTTTTGAACAATTGGTGGGGAAATCTCAAGAGAGAAAACTCTTCCGCTTCGGGTTACCTTGCTAGACCCAACAATATTGCTGACGTCCGTATCAGCCTCTTCAACCTTCAAGTCTTGTTTAATCCCATGATAATACACATCGGCCCCATAGTGCCATGGGACAGCCTTATCCAAAGTGTAAGGGATAGGACCATGAATAATAATGATCAATGGAGCAACTCTCAGAACAGATGTAATCCTAACAGGCTTTCTCGAGGAAGCCTTGGAAGGATTGGCGGAAATGGTGATTATGGAAACATCTTCAACAGGAATCAACGGAACCAAAATTTTCTTGAACAAGATTTCTTTGTTATCCATCAGGCATTGGACACCTGACTTCAATAGATGGAAACCAGAAAGTAGGATGGAACACAGGTGGCAACCTTCGCCACAACCCGGAAATAAACCGCCAACAATAAGTTCTTCTTAACGGCCAACAACAAAGTAGAAATGTCTTCCACAGAGGTTATAAACGAATCATCATCCACATCATTTACTCCATGCTTGGGCATAGGAGCAGTCATGACATTAGGCTTTTCCGGCGCTTCAAACTCGATCTCCTTAGCATCAATCAGATCCTGCACTTTATTCTTGAAAGCCCAGCAGTTATTTGTATCATGCCCTGGGCTATCGGAGTGATAAGCACAACGGGCGTTCGGATTATACAACGGTGATGTAGTACTGGGATTCTTTGGAGCCTCCTTTAGAATCACCAAGTTGGTTTTTAACAGTTGCGGTAGAATTTGAGATAGAGTCATACTGAGCCGAGTATACTGCCTTTGCGGTCTTTCCACTCTTTTCTGATTGTTGCGTTGTGGGGCAACAGTAGGTCTTGATATTACCACCGCATTCACTGCTTGGCGGCGCTCAGGTCGGTTTTGGCTCCTCGAGCTATAAACTACACTAGCTTCCTTCTTGAAAGGCTTCTTCTCTGTACTTGACGAAGCACCTTTTTGTATCTTGCCACTTTTAATACCAGCTTCAACTCTCTCCCTAGTCATAATAAATTCAGTAAACCCGGACGATGAACTTCCGATCAAATGATTGAAATACGGACCAGAAAAAGTCCTAAGAAACATATCCACCAACTCCCTATCAGCCAGAGGGGGTTAAACTCTTCCAGCAAGATCTCTCCACTTCTGAGCGTAGTCCTTAAAGCCTTCGCCTGTACCCATAGACATAATCTGAAGTTGAGTACGCATGGGAGCAAGGTCGGCATTATACTGGTATTTCTTATAAAAAAGAAGCAGCAAGGTCCTCCCAGTTACGGACGTTAGCTCCTTCCAGTTGATAGAACCATTCAAGCTGAGTCCCTGACAGACTATCTTGAAAGAAATGAACCCAGAGGTTCCTATTAGCAGTATATGGTTGAATCTTTCTAACATACGAGCGGAGGTGTAACTTTGGGCAAGATACCCCGTCATACTTAGCAAATACAGGTGCTTTAAACTTGTGCGGGATCACCACCCCAGATGCCAAACCCAAATCTCCAAAGTCCAACCCAGGTATCTTTTGGATCTCCATTGCGCTCAACCGGTCTTCGAGTTGCTTATACTTATCCTCAGCAGGAGGATACTGGTCTTCATCAAAGTCAGTGTCATTGTCAGAAACCACAGGGCTAGGACCCTTCCTTTCTTCTTGATTCTCTCCTCCTCCAAATGAATGAGACAAGTCAACTTCCCGTCTCAACCTGTTCCCAAACCTGTGACCCATATTCAGGAGGACCACTTTTTTTTTCTTCTTCTTCTTCTTCTTCTTCTTCTTGTCCTTTAAGATAAGAGTCTTCAGATCTTGTTGACTCTTGGCCAAGTTCAAGAACATTTCCTGGAACTGAGCATTCTGAGCTTGAAGAGCCTTAATAGCTTGATCAGTAGGTGTTTCAGAAGACATGTTTTGTTGAAATAAACAACAAAGAAGATGAGAAACCTGTAAGGCTACCTGTAATGAGGTGCATAGGAATGGAATGCGTATGAATGATTTCATAGACTTAGGGAGATTCAAATTTGTAAACCAAAATGAAACACACTTTATTAGATTAAAAACTTGTAACAATGTTTAAAAAATGCCTTTAAGACGTTACAAAAGAAATACTGAAAAACAAATCTAAACTAGAAACAATAAAAATCATCAGAACTCCCATGGTCTTTTTCCTTTCGTGCTGACATAATCGTTGATTGTCCGCTCAGTCTCTAGCTGCCTTGTAAGCTTCAAGATCTTCCATTCCGGCTCATGATACTTCTCTATGTAGGTATCCCTTTCTTCCCTTAACTGGATCCATGACCTCTTAAATGCCCCCAGATAAGTAGGCATATGGGGATGGAGGGTTGTATAAGGAACCCCTTCTTCATCAGTATGCTCCACAATCACCGACAAAACAGCTTCGTATGGCATCCCCAGATTTTGAGCACGGGCTCGAACCCACTGGAGATACGGTTGCATCGGGAGAGAAGTCTTCATTCCTAGCTCATGTGGATCAGACCTATTCACCCTGTCCCAGGCTCGTATAAATCTGTGGTGATGACCCTCAACACCCCCTTGAAGTCAAAGACAATGTCTGGAAGAAGCAGCTCATGAGGACCATCCCTTCAAGCTCGTCCAAACTATCGTAAGGCTAAACAAGGATTATAGGTTATTCCTCCTCTAATTCCAAGCAATGGAACATTGGGGTATTCCCCACACCGATCAATGACAGCTACCTTTTCCATATCTTTAGTACTCCAAAGGATGTCCGTATGAGCAAGGGACATGATTCTGTAAGCCCAACCCATACCTTCTTCATTTTTCAATACAGATTTAGGAAGGTGAGAAATAAACCACCTCTCAAGAAATGGTGTACAGCACATGAGAGTTCCCCTTCTCCGAACAGTACGGGTATAAAGATCATGTAGAATATCAGCCAAGAGAGTAGGCACTAGGTTACGGGACATGAAGATCTTGACTGCGTTCACATTGACAAAAGAATATGAATTAGGGAGCAGAACCAAGCCATAGATGAGGAGAGCCAGGATATCTTCAAATGCTTGAAAGTCCAAACTATCCCAGAACTGTTGAGCTTTATCAATCAAGAACTTAGCCAAGAAGCCTTTAACCCCACTCTGAATCTCCCAGTTAGATACTACACCAGCCATTGTTAGGTGTAGGGCTGAAGCAATATCCTCTAGCCTAGGAGCTATCTCCAAACCTGTAAAGGGTGTATGCTCTAGAATAGATATGCCAATTAAATCAGAAAACTCCTCCAAAGTAGGGACCAACTGATAGTATGGGAAGGTGAAACAGTGATGGAACGGGTCAAAGAACTGGAACAACACACTCATCATTTGCTCATCCAACTTGGAAGTGACCAGGCTGAGGAGATGACCATGTATTCTAACAAAGGAAGAAGTATCAGGAACCTTTGAAACCAACACTCTGAGCTGAGCAGGAATCAGCACGAAGTTGACTCGAATGGTATTTCTGCACATAGAAGCCATGATCTGCAAAACAGAACAAAGATGAAACCCCTCGGTCTTTGAAATGGTTAGTCTAATGCAATATGCATGCGATGTCATGATGCATGATGTCATGATAAAAACACACCACAGGTATCACAGATAACAAACATGGTAAGGGAAAAAAAGTCACACAATAACCCTTAAATTTCAGACTAGCATGGAGTTTAGGTACTACCCTCTTGCAGTTTAGTTGGTTCAACCTGTCCTAGTAATATTAATCGGGTTCTAGAGGTTCTCAATATCATTGACCATCCTCGATCGGTCTTAGTTTCAGCTTAGCAACCTTTTCTTGCGGCCGAAACCATTGCAAGAGTATGGTCTCAATGAGTGTAGCATTCTGCTACTTTTCTATGGCCAAGTTGGTCAATTATAGGTTCTAAGGTCAGTTGATGCTTAATGACCCACTAGCAGCCCCATACTCTCCTTGTTCCTCTACAAGGGATATCGGTACCAACTAATGTGTCACACCAACGTAGCTACTGCTTCAACCGTATCGGTCTATGCCGTACAGTTCCCTCACAGTCTATTGCTACTTACCTAAAAGGTATCCCCAGATCCGGGTTAGGATCTATAGCAACTCCGATACAAAGCCCAAAAAGATAAAGCAAACAGATCAAACAATTGAAAACAATATGATGAACTATTCCTAAGGTACACCCCACTTATTAACTCCGCAGCAGAGTCGCCAGTTCTGTGATACGGTGGCCAGAACCGGGACGTGTTTCCTTTTTTTTAAGGAATTGCTGGTTTGCGTTTTGCGTTTGTGTTTGCAAAATGTCGCGGTAAGCAAGAGTCGCCACCGAATTTTATTTCATCCAACAAGGAAAGGAAAAAAGCACAGAAAAATTCCTTTTTTTGAGATATTTCTGAGTACGGGGGGTAGATTATAGAAAGGGAAGGTATTAGCACCCTTTCTATCCGTAGTTATCTATGGGCTCTTAGGTACTTGCTCATCATTTTCAAAATTGTTTTCTTTGTGTTTGCGTGATTTGAAAAGCTTTTTGTTTTGACTTCGATTTAACTCTTGCTTCTGTCTTCAAGAGTGTAATGAAGTGTTTTTGAAAACTTTGTTTGTAAAGGAGTGTAAGTGTGAAAAAAGTTTGTTTTGATTGTGCAAGTACTTAAGAACTAATCTACCTACTCGAAAAAAGAATAGTTCTGTATTCGTTTCCTTTAGACAATGCCATCCCACTATTAGTGAGTAGGTAGCATCGTCGTTGTAGTTTTGAGGGTCATTTCAAAAAGGGACGTACGGTCACTAAAGCAAGTTAGGACGTCTTAGTAGTAATCCTAATGTCTTAGATCAATTATCCAAGGTAACAATATCCGAGGCAACTTTGATCTTTAGGAAAAAGGACGACCACTAAAGCTTGCTATACTCAATGACCATTTACTGAAGGCAACCAAGTGGGAGTGTACCCTAGGAGTGCGCATGTGCGAGTGATTCAATTTCAGATTTATTATCTTTGCACATTTAGGGTTGTCTAACTGTTTTAAAATTAAACATACATTCTTGTCATGTATCCTATATCATACATCTAACAGTTAAATATTTGCAGAATTTAAAGTGTGGAAATTAAACTACGCTATTACAAGGCTTCGGGTATTTACATAGCCAAAAACAAACCCTCTGGAAAATAAAGCAATAATGGAAATAAACGTCCTAATTAAACTATTACAAGCTGTAGGCAGTTACAATAATATGTATAAAAATAAAGCGCGCGATGAAATTAGAACGATAAGAAAAAATTAGGGTTTTGACCCTTTTTAACCTAATTAAAAGAAAAATGTTTTTTGTTGTTTTAAATATTTTTAAGGAAAAGATTAGGTTTTAAAATTAAACACTAAATTAATTAATGAAAATAATAAAAAGACCTATTTTTTATGTTTTGGTTATTTTTAAGAAAATAAAATAATTAAATTAGAAATAAAACCTATTTGTTCTAATTAATTTTAATTATGTACAAAAAAGAAATTAAAGTTATCTAAATTAACAAACCTAGTTAAATTAATTATTTTTTATATAAAAAATATATAATTTAAACCTAATTTGTGAAAGTTATTATTTTTGTGATTTTTGATAAAAAGGAAAATAATTAATTGTTAGTAAAATAAAAAAAATAAAATAAATGAAATAAATAAAATAGAAAAGAAAATAGAAAGAGAGAATGGGCCTGAATTTAGCAGTTTGGGGGGGGGGGTATGAGAAGCAGTTTTGGGCCCAATAATTTGAAGTCCACGTTTGATTTCTCTGATCTCCTGTCATGCGTTGACTGGGCCTCATGATACACCTTCAGATGATGGCCATCAGATTTGGCCATCTGGAGATCTAAGGGCTAGATCTTGAGTGTCTATGGTAGTCCCTTAATTTGTAAACACGCTGGATCCTGAAAAGAAAAATATCATGGAGAAATTGGGGGACCTGGGATTCGAACCCAGGTCCTGATGCGTTTTGCAACCACTCCACTACCATTGCGCCATCTGCTTCTGTTTATACATATAATGAATAATAATAATAATAATATATAAAAAACAAGAATTAGTGGAGGATGCCAAAAAACGCGCGCCAGAGTTTAAATGCTCCAATAGGAATGTGACACGCAGGCCATCCATGACCTTGTTCCGTTGGTAAAAGTGGAACACTTTTACCTATGGACGTTTGTCCGTCGCTATAGCCCCTGCTGAGTTTATTGGTGGCCCTTTCATGGCCCAATTTTGCCTGGATTCAAAAACCCCAAAGCGAGCTATGAAACCCTAACAATGGCACATTCCAATACATGCCATATAAATGAAATTAAACAACACAGAAAGCTTGCATATGTCTTAAGGATCATGAATATACCATTAGGTCATGCTATCAATGCCTAAATCATGGAATTCGATTTCAAGAAAAGTTAGGTATCGTGACTGACTTACAATGCAATATAGGGCTTGAAAATGCTTGCTCTTGATGGCTTTGGCTTGCTGAGAATCCCAGGAATCGGTTGAGATAGGTGGAAGTCCTTGAGGATGCCTGGAACACCGAATTCGATCTTGCACTTTTTCTTGATTTTTCAAGTTTGTGTTCTTGATGCTGCGCCTCCTTCTAACCTAGCTTTGGGTCTGCACACATTCTATATGTATTGAGGAATAGATTAGGGTTGATAACTGATCTCAATCTTCCTCCATCAATGAATTGGATCTTGATTTGATACACCTTAAAAATCTTTCCATAAATGGCCTAATTTAATCTTTTTGTACACACCATGCCTTGATACGAATTTGAATACTTGCTAGCTGTAATATAAGACCTGAAACAAGCACAAAATCTTGTGTTTTCAATGTTTTGGATTTTATATGATTTATTTTGATTAAAATTGAAATAATTCAAATAAAAATCAAAATAAATAATAAAAACATGATAAGGAAAAGTGGCAAGGGCTAGAGCTCACGTACCATGTTGGCAACTCAAAACAAGTTAAAAAGATTGGGCCCATTTGGAAAAATTTGAAGTTTTAGGCATAGTTAACTTTTGGCAATTTTGCAAAAAAGGTCAACTTCACCAATGCACAACTTCCTCAATTTTGACTCTTTGGAGGTGTTCTTGGACTTTTTAGAAATATTGAGATGTCCTCTAATCAACCATTTTGTTCTCATATCAATTTGATATTCCATGCTCATGTATGAAGCTTTGACAAAAAATGTGTCTTTGTTGACTTTCCAAAGTGACCTATAATGTCCAAATTCATAACTTCTTGTGAGTTCATATTTTGAACTTGGGAGATGAATATGGATTGTAGGGAATTGCATCCTCTTCAAAATGAGCTTTGGATGGGTCATTTCTCATAAAGTATGAGAAAGGTATGCTTGGTCAAAGTTGAGTTGACTTTTCCTGCAAAACCCTAATTTAGCAACTTTTGAGTCTTGATGAATTATAAGCAATCCTTGATGAATCATGATCAACCCTTGATAAAATGATGAAATATACTTCAAAATGAGGATGTTGACCAAAAATCTTGAAGTTTGACTATATGTGGGCCACAATTGACTTTTTCCCTAGCACAGTCGATTTTTAGGCCTTTGAGCAATTGACTGAGCAAACTTCCTCTGTAGGGCTGGAAAATTGACATGGATGATCTTGAGAACATATTAGGACAATTTTGAGCATTTGGGATCACTTGGACTCAAGTGTCTTGATGCAACATGAAACCCTAATTTGAGGTAGACTGCCTTAGGAGAGAGCTTGTCTGGTCAACCCTTGGACTACCTTGAGCAACTTGAGTATCATTCTTGAAATGTTTTGAGAAATATGGGAGGGCAAATTTTGGGGTACAACAGCTGCCCCTGTTCAATCTTCTTAAACCTGAGGATGTAGATTGGCTTTCGTGCCTTTCGTGATCCAAAGGTGGAAGATGATTGAACACTAGAGTGCCCAGAAATTTGCACTCGCATGAAGTGGTATCCGTCTTGCGATATCAGGAATAGGCTTATAGATGCCATTTTGGAAATTGCTGACGGGGGATGGGCTTAAAGATGCCATCTGATGGAGTGTCGATCGCATAAGAGATTCCTTAGCGAGAGCTTGTATACCTGTTGTTGAGGAAGATTCTGTTGGGGAAGGCTGACCTTTGTTGAGGGAAGTAGAATTTTAGGAGCTTCGGTCATCCGTTATTCTGCTGGTGAGTCGTCTCTGTTTAAATTTTAGGAACTTCGGTCGTCCGTATTCTACTGAGGAACCATATCCTACAAAACAAGACAAAAATAAACCCTAAGAATCCTTGAAATGGTTAGTATGATATGCTATGTTATGATGTCATGATTATGCTCAGATATATCAGATATAGAAAACACAAGCAAATCACACAGAGACCTTAGGTTTAAGGCTTGCATGGATTTTAAGGTAATTCCCTCTTGAAGTTGGGTAGGTTCGACCTGTCCTAAATATAGTAACCGAGTTCTAAGAGATCTCAATATCACCGATCTTTCCCCCAAATTTTGTTCTGATAGACAATTGACTTGCCACCAAACAAAACTCAAGAGTCAAACCTCAATGAGTGTAACATCGAGTATCAATCGACTTTGGGTTTACACTAAAGATGACTATCTCACTACGTCCTAAAAGCCAAGTTGGTCAATTAATGTGCTATGGTCAGTTGACGCTTTATGATACCACGCAGCGGCCCCGTATTCTCCTTGATTACTCAAGGGCTACCGGTACACACCAAAGTATCGCATCAATGTAGCTACTATTTCAATCGTGTCAGTATACCTCACACGACTCCCTTACAGTTTATTACTACTTACCTAAAAGGAATTCCCCGATCCGGGTTTAGGATCCAAACAACCCAAACAGATACCCTTAAAAATAAATTAAATAAGACAAGCCAAAGAAGAAATTAAGAATGACCTATATCCTAAGGTAAACCCCACTTTTTATAAATCCCCGGCAGAGTCGCCAGTTCTATGATACAGTGGCAGAACTGACTGTTTTTGGTTACTACTGGTTTTATGTTTTTTTGTTTGCAAATGTACGGTAAGAAAGAGTCGCCACCGTCTTTTATTTTATCTAACAAAGGAAAAGGGAAAAAGAACAGAAAAAACCTTTTTTGAGATGTTTCTGAGTTTGGGGGGTAGATTATAGAAAGGGAAGGTGTTAGCACCCTTTCTATCCGTGGTTTTCCATGGGCTCTTAGGTACTTGCTCATTTTTAAATTGCTTTGGTGTGTTTGTGTGCTTTTAAAAAGTTTTGAAATTGCCTTAGTGCGGCGATTCACTTTATGGTAACCCTTGTATCAGTCCTCAAGGGTGTGATAAAGTGTTTTTGAAAACTTTTGTTTGAAAAGTTTGTTTGAAAGTGTAGGGTGTAAAAAGTTGTTATTTTGAGCAAGTAATTAAGTTTCTACCTACTCGAAAAAGGCAGTTCGTTTTCTTATTTCCTTTAGACAACGCTATCCTACTATTAAGGAGTAGGTAGCTCCATCGTTGGAGTTTGAGGGACAATCGAAAGGGACGATTACGGTCACTTAAGGCAACAGGGCGAGATCTCTTAGTAACTTTTCTAAAGTTCTAAGATCACTTTTTTACCGAGGCAGCATCGAAAGGGTCATCGAGGGACTAATGATCTTTCGAATTAGAGGATAGTCACTAAAAATTCTCACGTTTCAAGAATAGTGACCGTTTTCCGAAGGCAACTGAAGTGGGGGAAAACCCTAGGAGTGAGCATGTGCAAGTGTTCGATTTTCAGTCAATTTAATCTTTGCACATTTAGGGTTTTCTACTGTTTTAACCATTGATCTTTTGCATACAATCCTATTATCAATCATCTAACAGTCTAATTAATAGCAGAAAATAAAGTGCGAGAAATTTAAACCTAGCTATTACAAGGTCTTGGGGAGGGGATTACATAACCAAAAACTTTGGGAAAAAGCGGCAAATAAAAGCAGTAATAAACCTAAGTTAAAAGCTATTACAAACTCGAAACAAATACAATAATTGGAAAAAATATAAATAAATGCGCGCGAGAATAAATTAAACAAGGAATTAAAGTTTAACGAATCTAATTGATTTAGGAGAAAAATATTATTGGATTTTTGAGAAAGTAATTAATTTTGCAAATTAATCTAATTTCTAATTAATTTTAATTATGAAAAAGGAATTTAAATTATCCTAATTAACCTAATTAATTAATGAAATTAAATATTTTATGAAAAAAACCTAATTCTAATGTTTTTTTGTGTCTTTATGATTTTAAGATTTAATTAAAAAAAAGATTTTTAAAACAATTAAAAATAAATAAAACAATAAAAAGGTTAAAGAAATTAAAACAAAAATTAAAATGGGCCTGATGTTGGAAGTGATTTTGGGGGTGCAGAATTGAATTTGTGTTAGGCCCGAGATTACTGGCCCAATGACTGCGTCTGATCCAGTGGGGATCACCTTTGGAGGATCTACCATGCTCCTAGCTTGTTGTATGTTGGATCTGATCAGTGGATGATCCAAGGCATGATATGTTGAGGTGTATGGTGTACGCGCTTGGAAAGAGACCATTGAATCTGCAGATAAACGTTAAGAAAAATATTATCTAGGAGGCAGGGATCGAACCCCTGACCTCCTACACGTGCGCGCCCTAAAACCCTTCGCATGTACCACTGTGCCAACTTGCTATTCATTGATATAAACAAACAACATATAATATATTTAATAATAAGTCAATGTTAAAAGAAAAAAACGCGCGCCATTCAAACTGGCCACTCAGGCTTGGACACGCCATCGTCTTACTCGCAGAACCGTCGTTTTAGACCCAGACCTGTACCTACGAACATGTCCATTACTATAAACCTGTATATCTCCAAAATTCAGCATAGGCATGATAAATCCCAACCAAGGGCATTGGTTGATTGGAAATTAACCACTGAGCCTGAATATACACTTAGTTTGGCCTAATTTAACCTATATCAAAAGCCCTAAAACATGCTTTGAAACCCTAAGAATGGCGTTTCACGATTCCTGCGTGTAAACTCAAATCAAATCATCCAAACATATTGCAAACATGATAATAAGCATGAATAAATGATTAAAACATGTTGATAATGCCAGAATTAAGGAAAACGATTTTCAAAAAAAGAGCAAACCGTGACTGTTATTATGCTTGATTCTTGACGCTTTGAAGCTTGGGAATGAGTGGGATAGTTTCAGTGAATGTCCAAGAGTGTTGTTGTGTCCTTGGAATTACTTGAAACAGCCTCTGGAGGGATATGTGATCAACACTTTTTGACAAAAAAGTTTGAACCTTGTTCTTGCTTTGTGGGAGGCAGGTTGCGCATAAAAATCTGTCTTAGGATTGCAAATGCTTTGTTATATGTAATAGAATCAATCTAGGCCATTAGAATTAGAAAGAATCCAAGATATAATGGTCATGAATTTTGATTCCAATCTTTCCAAATTTGAATATTTCCTCTTGTTTTGGAGCTTGCACGATTTTGTTCTTTATTTGACAGCTCGTGAGATATTCAATCAATGCCAAAACAAATCATATCCCATTTATTTGATTTATTTTTGATTTTATTTTATTTTATTTGAGTTTTAAATAAATAAAATCAAAATAAATTAAATAAATAAGTGAATAAGGCATGGAGGGTCCCATAGGTCGCGGACCATGCTAGGACTAAGATTCAAACTTGAAAAGATGGGCCCATGTGGAAAAAATGCAATTTTGGGCATTGTTGATTTTGTGCAAATTTCCAAAAATAGAAAACTTTGGCAATGCATATCTCTCTCAATTTTGACCCTAAGATGATGTTCTTGAACTTTTTAGAAAGCTTAGGATCTCCTCTAAACAACCCATTTTGTTTCATCTCCATTGGATCTTCCATGTTCATGTAAGAAGCTTTGACCCAAAAGGTGTTTTTGTTGACTTTTGAAAAGGACCTATAATGTCTGAATTTATATCTTTTCATGAGTACATTTCTTGAACTTGAGGGTTGAAGATAAGTTGTGGGGAATTGGATTCTCTTCAAAATAAGCCCTGGATGAGAAATTTATGATAAAGTATGAGAAAATTATTCCTGGTCAAAGTTTGGTTGACTTTTCCTATTAGAACCCTAATTTAGCAACTTTTGAGTTTTGATGAATTAGGAGCATTCCTTGAGGAATCATGATCAACCCTTGATCAAATGATGGATATCACTTCAAAATGTTGATTTTGACCAAAAATCTTGAAGTTTGACTGTATGTGGGCCACAATTGACTTTTGATATAGTATAATTGATTTTCAGGCATTTGAGCAGTTGACTGAGCAAACTTCTTGTGCAAGGCATGAAACTTGGCATGGATGATCTTAAGGACATATTAGGGTAATGAAAACCATTTAGGACCCTTGGAACTCAAACATATTGATGAGGAGTAAAACCCTAGTTTGAGGCTCATTGTCTTAGGAGGAGGATTTGTCTGGTCAGTCCTTAGTCAACTTGAGCAATTGAGGACCTCTAGGAGTATGTTTTGAGTAAAATGAGAGGGAAAATTTTGGGGTGCAACAAGAAGTATAGCCACCCCAGTGGTAAGGCAACGCGCGTTTCATGTCAATCAAGCCCCAACACTGCCACTTTTCATATTTTTCCATATTTTCATTTCTTTTTTGCCACAACAACGCCTGGGCCTTAAGTTAGTGGGCTTTGTCATTTTTGCTTCTCCTGCCCCCTGCCTGCTTTCACACACCTGGCCCAAACTTTTTTTTAATCATTTTAATTTAGTTTATTTTCTTTTTCTTATTTTATTTCATTTTATTTTTCTTTATTATTTTATTATTATTATTATTATTATTATTGTTATTATTATTATTATTATTATTATTATTATTATTATTATTTTTATTATTATTTTTATTATTATTTTTATTAATAAAAAATTCAAAAATAATTTTATTTATTATTTACACATTTTTATTTTTATTTTCTTTATAAAACAAGATAAAAAGACCAAAAAACATTTTCTTAAAAACAAATTTAATTTCTTTTTCTTAATAAATAATAATTAGATTTAGGTTTAGTTATTTTATTTTTCTTAATTAAAATTAACTTAGAACTTAGGTTTCTTTTAAATAATTAATTACCATATTATTTTCATTAAGTTTAAACCCTTTTATAAAAAACCCTAAAAATGCTTCAAACTTAATTTCTTTTTTTAATTAGTTTAGGTTTAATTTTATTTAATTTTAATTAATCATTTTCCTTAATTAGGTCAAAACTAAACCCTTTCATTAAAACCAAACAAAAATCATTTCTTTTCCATTTATCTTATTGTACATTATATTTTCAACTCTTGTACATTATTCAATATGGTTGTAATAGATAATTAGGTTTAATTTTCTTGCAATCCCCATTTGTAAATTTGTATACGCTCTCCCCTAATGATGTAATAGTGTAGTAATTTTACTTTCCGCAATTTATCGCTTTCATATAAGTGCTAGTATTTAGGGTTTGTATGGAAAGATAAAATCAACAAGTAGATAACCCTAATCCAAGATTAAATGCATACAATTCAAACACATTATTCACACATGCCCCATTAGGGTAATTCCACTTGTTGCTTTACAAAAATGGTCATGTTATGCATGTGGGATATCTTAGAAAACACAATCAAAAATACAAGATCATAGTCCCTCGATGATGCTACAAATGTTGCCTTTCAAAATGATCTTAGTCCCTCAAAAAGAAATGCTAAGATATCTTACAACATTGCTATCATGGCTATACGATGACCCACACCAGTCCCTTTACATCCAAAGATAAGGGCTTCTTACCAATCAATGGTAAGATAGCAATATAAAAGGAAAGGAAAAATGAATAAAAGACTTTTGAGTAGGTCGATTGTTCCTAGTTGCTTGCTCATTTTCAAAACAAACATCCTTGCTCATTTTCAAAACAAACACCAAACACTTTCAAAAATAAACTTTCAAAACTTAAAATATTTTCAAAAGTCCAACACTTTGTATACATTCTTACGAACGAGAACCATTATAAAGTTTGCCTAAACGAAGGCGCCTTTTCAAAATACTTTCAAAAACCACCACAAAGCACATTTTCAAACAAAAGCAAGTGATTTAGCAAGCAACAAAGAGCCCATAGATAACTATGGATGAAAAGGGTGCTAACACCTTCCCTTTTCATAATCTACCCCCCGAACTCAAGAAATAATCTCAAAGGTCTTTCCTGTTCTTTTCAACCTTTCCTTTTGGATAAAAGAAAATTCGGTGGCGACTCTTGCTAACCGCAACAATTGTGATCAAACGCAAAACATCCCAAGTCAGTTCTCCTACCGTATTACAACACCCAAAACAAACAAAAAAACAAAAAAGTTTGCACCTCAAAGTATGTTTGTATTAATGTTTTGCCCATGAATAGGCATTTTTGTATAAAGAGACAAAGATCCTAGTAAGAGGAAATCTTCGAAAGAGTGAAAGGAAATACAAAGTGAAAGAAAAAATAATAGCCATGTGGAAGTGATCTCATTGTGTTCCAACTCCGCTATTTCCCCTATGTCTTCGAACATCATCCCTTGCCGTTGAAAGAAGTAGATTGAATTGATCTTGGATCATTGAAATTGGACCTTGGTAATAAAGGTGGCTGCAGAGATCCAACAGGGCATAGTCGTACGCTTTAATCCCTAACTTTTTCCTGGACCGCCCTTTCGGGTTTTCAGTCCACCAAGATACCCATTTTTGCCCAAGCGGACCTTTCGGGTTTTTGACTTGCCGGGTGTACAATCCTTTGTATATATCCCTAACTTTTGCCCGAACCTTTTGGTTCGCCGGAATGCCCTTAGTTTTTCCTAGGTATGTCAACCTAGCGGGTCATTCTTTATGCGTAATATTTTTTGACCATGTCCGCGTTCACAGGATGTGGGAAATCTTCGCCGTCCATAGTTGTTAGCATCATGGAACCACCAGAGAATACTTTCTTGACCACAAATGGTCCTTCGTGAGTGGGAGTCCATTTTTCCATGGGATCACCTTAAGGAAGAATAATGCGCTTTATTACCATGTCGCCAGTCTGATACACTCGAGGCTTGATCTTTTTGTTAAAATCCTTGATCATATGCTTTTGATATATTTGACCATGACAAACAGTAGCCAGTCGCTTCTTCCTGATCAAGTTTAGCTGATCCAACCTAGTTTGCACCCACTCGTCTTTTCCTAGATCTGCCTCTTTCATAACCCTTAGGGAAGGAATTTGAACTTCTATAGATAAGATAGCTTTTATTTCATAGAACAAAGAGAAAGGAGTTTCCCCAGTTGACGTTCGAGATGAAGTACGCTAGCCGTGGAGAGCAAACGGTAACATCTCATGCTAGTCTTTATATGTTACCACCATCTTTTGCACAATCTTCTTGATGTTTTTATTGGCAGCTTCCACTGTGCCATTCATCTTGAGTCTGTACGGAGAAGAATTGTGATGCTTGATTTTGAACTGAGAACAAAGTTCCGTAATCACAACTTTGTTAAGATTGGTTCCATTGTCAGTGATGATTCTTTTGGGGATACCGTAATGACATATGAGGTTATGCTTGATAAACCTGGCTACAACGTTCTTGGTAACTGAGGCATATGAGGCAGATTCGACCCACTTGGTAAAGTAATCAATGGCAACAAGGATGAAACAGTGTCCATTGGAAGAAGTAGGTGTGATCTCTCAAATCATGTCAATTCCCCACATTGCAAACAGCCACGGAGCGGTCATGACATTTAGAGGAATTGGGGGTACATGGACCTTGTCAACATAAATTTGATACTTGTGACAAGTCCTTGAGTGACAATGACAATCAGTTTCCATTGTGGACCAATAGTAACCAGCCCTCAGGATTTTATTAGCCATAGTGTACCAACTAGAGTGAGTCCCAAAGATTCCATCATGCATGTCTTCCATAATTTTCTCTGCCTCCTTCTTGCCCACACACCATTGTAGAGTAGAATCATGATTTCGCTTATAAGGATTCCATAGATTAGGAAGAATTTGGCTGAGAATCTTCGCTAGAATTTCTTATCATTGATGGAAGCTCCTTCAGGATACTCTTGTGCTTCAAGATACCTCCTTACTTCATGGTACCATGGTTTCTCTTCGTCAGTGTCAAGCTCATATCAGTGTGGATGTTCGTCAAATCTTTCAATTGTAATCATAGGAGCTTCATTATCCCATTTGACCTTGAACATGGAAGACATTGTTGCCAAGGAGTCAGCCAACTGATTTCCTTCTCTAGGGAAATGTTCAAAGGTGACCTCCTCGAAGTATGGTATCAACGTTAACACAAGCTCCTTGTAAGGAATAAGATTAGGATGCTTAGTGTCCCATTCTCCTCTGACTTGACTGATCACTACAGCAGAATCTACGAATACCTTCAAGAACTTGATCCTTAAGTCAATGGCAGACTTTAGACCCAAGATGCACGCCTCGTACTCAACCATGTTATTCGTATAATCGAAGCAAAATATAGCAGTGAAAGGAGTATGGAAACCCTCAAGAGAAATAATCACAGCAATAATTCCATTGCCCAAAGAGTTGGAAGCCCCATCAAAAACCATAGTCCATAGGGATCCTTGTTTAGGCCCGTCATACGGTCCAGGTTCTTCACATCCAGTTACTAGCATGATATTCTCTACTGGGAATTCAAAGTTCATGGATTGGTAGTCGTCAACAGCTTGATGTACCAAATGATCCTCCAGCACACTTTCTTTGATTTCTTTTTGTGTTGTATATTGGATGTCATATTCGGTCAGAATCATTTACCATCTAGCTATTCATCTGAAGAGAGTCGGCTTCTCGAAGATATACTTGATAGGGTCCATCTTAGAAATCAACTGAGTGGTGTGAGTCAACATATACTGTCTTATCCGACGAGCAGCCCACGCCAGAGCGCATCAAATTTTCTCGAGCAGTGAATATCTTTTTTCACAATCGGTAAACTTTTTGCTCATGTAGTATATTGCATTCTCTTTTCGGCCAGACTCGTCATGTTGGCCCAACACACACCCCATTGAGTTCTCTAATACAGTCAAGTACATAATCAGAGGTCTTCCTTCAACTGGAGGCATCAGGTCGGGAGGTTCTTGTAAATATTCCTTGATCTTATCAAAGGCTGCTTGGCAGTCGTCGTTCCATCTGACTACTTGATCTTTCTTCAAGAGTTTGAAGATTGGGTCACAAGTAGCAGTTAGGTGAGATATGAATCGATCAATGTAGTTAGGTCGACCCAAGAAACCTATGACTTCCTTCTCAGAGCAGGGAGCTGGCATTTCTTGAATGGATTTAACCTTTGCAGGATAAACTTCGATGCCCTTACCACTGATCACAAAACCTAGAAGTTTTCCAGACCTTACTGCGAAAGTGCACTTGTTAGGATTCAATCTTAACTTGTACTTTTTCAACCTCTCAAACAGCTTGTGTAGGTGATCGAGCTGCTCTTCTTCAGTTTGCGACCTTGCAATCATATCATCCACATATACCTCTATTTCATGATGGATCATATCATGAAATAAAGCTACCACAACTCTTTGATATGTTTCCCATGCATTCTTCAATCCGAACGGCATGACTTTGTAACAAAAGGTTCCCCAGTGCGTAACAAAGGTGGTCTTCTCCATGTCTTTGGGAGCTATCTTGATTTGGTTGTAGCCAGAAAATCCATCCATGAAGGAGGAAACTTTATGTTGAGTGGTGTTGTCAACCAAGACATTGATATGAGGTAGAGGGAAATCATCTTTGGGGATTGCCCTATTTAAATCCATATAGTCTACACACATACAAACTTTTCCATCCTTCTTCGGCATGGGGACCACGTTTGCAACCCATTGAGTTTAAGATGTCACAGCTAGGAATCATGCATCGAATCGCTTCATCACTTCCGCTTTTATCTTTTTAGACATGTTAGGCCGCATACGACGCACTATTTGCTTGACTGGAGTACAATCTTCCTTTGTTGGTAGACGATGAACCACAATGTCAGTATCCAGCCCCGACATATCTTTATATGCCCAAGAAAACACCTCAACGTAGTCGTGTAACATCTAGACCAATATGCCTTTGATACCATATTCTAAGTTGGCGCTAATCTTGGCCTCTTTCTTGTCTGTCTTAGTACCTAGGTTGATAACTTAGACTGGCTCTTCATGAGGTTAAGTAACTTTCTCCTCTTGCATTAGAAGTCTGGCTAGTTCCCCTAGCATTTCACAATCTTCCTCGCCCTTGTCTTTGGCTTGGTTAATTGGATGTTCGAAGTCATAACTGTCAATAGTAGAGTCTTTGGCAATGAGATCCAGAGTGGATGAGGATCTTTAAGTATGTGTATGCATGTAAGATACATAGCTATTTGAAAAATTCAATAAAGAAAAAGAAAGACAATGAGCACAAAATTTGAATGCAAAGGTCCAATGTTTTTGATTAAATGATCATATGATAAATGAACATGAACAAAACCCTTAACAAATAGACCATGGTACCCCGGGCAAGGCACATGGCTTAAAAGTCATTGTTTGGAATTAAGATTACAGACAAAAGTTCTTGAATTGACAGAAAACAGTAAATAGTAATTACTATTCGTTGAAGGAGATGGGACTGAAGTCCTTTGTGTGCCAGTTTTTGAGCTTTCCTTCGGCAATAGGGTAGATCCATTCTTCGAAAGCACATTCATCGTCAGAGTCTTCCACAATGTTTACTTCATGACTTCCGATGCAAAGAGGTGGCTTTCTCACGCGAGTGCGCCTGACCTCTTTCTGAGCTTTGATGGTGAAACCCAGCCCAAATTTGTCTGCTTTAAATAGAATGTCGGGGAGTTGTCCCCAGATAGTACAACTTCCATCTGCGACCACAGAACATGCATATTTAAGTGAAACCATTCTTGGCACATCTTCATCATCTTTTGACATGTCAGAGGAGATTTTGGTAGCAGAAACCATAGGAGGAATAACTTTGAAAGCTTGGCATGGAGTTTTTGTGAACTCACCATCCATCTCCACATACTTGAACGAATTTAGGTGGCTAATCATGAATTCTTCTTCACCATAAACAGTAACAATCTTTCCTTTGACTGGATATTTCAAATTTTGGTGAAGGGTGGACGTCACTGCTCCTGCCCCATGTATCCAAGGGCGTCCAAGTAAATAAGAGTAAGCGGGACAGATGTCTATCACATAGAAAGTAGAATTGAAATTTTTTGAACCAACTTTAATGGGGAGATCCACCTCTCCATGAACCATCCTTTTAGACCCATCTAAAGCCCTTACAAATATATCACTTGGTTTCAACACCAGGCCTTCGTAATCTAGCCGGTCTAAAGCACCTTTGGGTAACACATTTAGAGATGAGCCAGTATTAAATAAGAAATGAGCCAGGACAGTTCCCTTACATTCAATAGAGACGTGCAAAGCCTTGTTATGATTCCTTCCAACAAGAGTCAAGTTAACATCAGAGAAACCTAATTTGTTGTCATCCGTTAAACTCGCCACACAATTCTCGAACTGGTCAGCTGTAGTCTCTTGGGACACATGAGCTTTCTTCAAAAACTAGGGAATGAGCATCAGAATAGAGTAGTAATGAGAACATGGATATTTTGGAGGGAGTTTACCCCAACTGTTCGACCATTTTGAAATCACTCTTCTTTATAATTTTCAGGATTTCCTCCATCTCTCGAGTGGAGGACTCTTCAGCATCAACATATTTGGCAGGTGCCTCTATCCCAATAGGCTCACTTGATTTTTATTTGCCTCTAGTGTTGGCATTAGGCTTGTTATTGGTTATGTGAACAAAAGTTGTTGTAGTAGTCGAAGGTGAAATATCAGGGGAGAAGATCCTCCCCGTTCTTGTTACCTTACTAGAACTTGCAATATTTGTAACATCGTTGGTCTTGTGTTCATTGATCCATGAATCTTGCTTTATTCCATGATAGTAAACTTCAACACCATAGTTCCATGGAACCGCTTTATTGGAAGAGTAAGGAATCAGCCCAGGGGCAGTGATTATTGAAGGAGAAATTGTTGATTCATTTGAAATCCTAATAGGACTCTTTGAGGAGATCCTAAGAGGCTTGTTGGAAATTGTTCTGATGGAAAGGTATTCAGATTTATTGGTCAAACTTTTAATGGTATGAATTCTTTCAAATAGGAACTCGTGACTATCTATCAGGCGTTGGACACCTTCTTTCATCCACTTGCATCCATTTATTTGTTCAACACAATAATCACAGTCTTTTAAACAGCCAGGGAACACCTCAACTCTCAGTAAATCCCCCTTCATAGTAGTCAATGGAGTAGTCAAATCCTCAATGGAGGAAACAAAAGTAGTGTCATCAATTGCATTGACACCTTTGCCATGGTTCAGCATTGGTGAAGTTATCACATTTGGAGTTGTAGGTGGATCAAACTCAATAGTTTTGTTGTCGATAAGATCTTGAATCTTGTTTTTTAAAGCCCAACATTGATCAGTTTCATGCCCAGGGATGTTGGAATAATATGCGCATTTGGCATTAGAATTTTACTTTGGTGATGAGACATTGGGATTTGATGATGGATCACACAATGTCACCAAATTGGCCTTCAACATGTGTTTCAAGGCTTCGGACAATGACATGTTAATTATCGTGAACTGTCTTCGAGGAAGTTCAGATTGTTGATGGTTGGATGATTGTCTTTAAGCAGATGGAGGGTTGGAGATTAACACATCATTAATAGAGGTTCGATGATCCTTCTTGATATGGGCCCTTTCCCCATACATAGCATTGGTTTCTTTCTTCCCAGTAAAGGGCTTCTTTATAGAGTTGGATGCAGAAGCAGATGTCATGGGAATTTTTCCACTCTTAATGCCACTTTCGACCCTTTCACCAGTTAGGATTAACTCGGTGAAACCAGATGAAAAACTCCCAATTAACAAGTTGAAAAATGGGCCAGTTAATGTACCCATGAACATATCAACTAGTTCTCTGTCAGTTAGGGGTGGTTGGACCCTACAGCAAGATCCCTCCATTTTTGCGCGTACTCTTTAAACCCTTCATAAGTACCCATTTTCATTTTGAAGTTCAACTCTAGTTGGTGCCAAATCATCATTTTATTGATATTGATGATAAAAAGCAGTGGCCAGATCTTCCCATGTGTGAATGCGGGAACTCTCCAATTGGTAAAACCATTATAGCTGAGTCCCAGCCATACTCTCTTGGAAGAAATGGACCCAGAGCTTCTTGTCAGTAGTATGTGGTTGTATCTTGCGGACGTAGGACCTCAGATGAAGTTTTGGGCATGAAACTCCGTCATACTTAGCAAAGACTGGTATTTTGAACTTATGGGGAATGATGAACCCAGGTACTAAGCCCAAATCACCAAAATCCAAACCAGGTACGGCTTGAATTTCAACAGCTTTCAGTCTATCATCTAACTGCTTGTATTTATCCTCAACTGGTGGATATTGTTCATCAAAGTAGTCTTTGTCCTCGGAAGCTTGATCATTTGCACCCCTAACACGGGTGCTCCTTGCCTCTTCATCCCAGTTCTCGTCTTCATCGGATGACTCTTCAACTATCTGCACCTGACAAACTGGGCCTTTAAACCTTTTTCTCATGTTGATGAGGGCCTTCTTCTTAGTCTTCTTTTTGCCCGCCAGCAGTGTCATTAGCTCTTGTTGTCCCTTTGACAGGGTTAGCAAGGCCTCTTGGAACTGGGAATTTTGTAATTGCAAGTCTTTCACATTCTTCTTGAGATCCATTTTACATAAATAAACAGAAGAAAGATGAGGCAACCTGTGTTGAAAACCTGCTTATGTCATGATACATGTAATGCAAATGTAAATGTTTTCAAGGATTTAAGGAAATTTAAATTTTCTAAACAAATAGAAAATAAAAAACATGAACTTCATTAATAAAGATAGGAATTACAAACGCCTCTCGCGATTACAATGGAGGAAACGAAAATAATGCAAACTAAACTCCTAAAACAAAAAATAATCAGGCTTCCCATGAGCGCATCCTCTTCGGTGAAATGTAGGCGTTCAAACTTCGCTATTTATAAAGTTGTCTCATAAGCTCCAAAACCTTCTTCTCGCTTGCGTAGAACTTGGTTTCAAACGTGTCTCTCTCTCCTTTGAGTTGAATCCACGATCTTTGCAATTCCTCGAGAGTAGTTGGCATGTTAGGATGAAGAAGAGTGTAAGGAGCGTCTCCCTCAGCAACGGGCTCCATAATCACAGATAGGATGGCAGGGTAAGGCATCAGGAGACTTTGAGCACAAGTTCGTACCCACTTAAGGTAAATCTCAAGGGGGGTGGAATTTTTATGACCCAATGTCTCACTATCCACTTTGTTTACCATTCTCCAAGCTCGTATGAACCTTTTACGATAGCCTTGGTCTCTGCCCTCGTAATCGAATACCAAACCTTGGATGAGCGTACCATGGGGACCATCACTTCACGCATATCCAAACTGCCGTAATGCAGGAGAAAGGTTATAGGTGATACCTCCCCTAATTCCTAAGAGTTGGACATTAGGGAATTCCATACAATGGTAAATGATGCTAATATCCTCCAAAGATCGAGAACACTAATGGATATTCGAGTGCGAGAGTGACATCATCCTTTGAGACCATGTCAAGCCTTACTTATTCTTCAACATTGATCGAGGTAGGGGCAAAATAAACCAGCTAGACAGTAATGGAATTTAACACAAAAGAGTACCCCTTTTCTTCATTGTGTGAGTGTGGAAACAATATAGAATATCTCCAAGCAAGGTAGGTACGAGATTACGAGAGAGAAAAACCTTGACCATATTCACATCTATGAGTTGGTCCGGATTAGGAAATAGAACTAAACCATAGATTAGAAGGGCCAAGACATCCTCAAAATCTTTAAAATCCATATCTTCCCAGAACAAACGAGCCTTATCCAACAGAAATTTTGCTAAGAAACCCTTGATTGCACTTCTTATCTCCCAATTTGTCACAATGTCAGATCTCTTCAAATGTAAGGCTTTGGCAATGACTTCAGGCTTTAGAGTCTCTTCTAAATCGGTGAATGGTATTTGATCAATCATAATCACTCCTAACAATTAAGAGAATTCTTCTAATGTAGGAACCAATTGGTAGTCGGGAAAGGTGAAGCAATGATGCATAGGATCAAAGAATTGGAAAAGCACACACACCATTTCTTCTTGGAGGTTTAAGGTAGCCAAGTTAAGAAGTCAACCATATTTCTTGGTGAAGGGAGAATCTCTAGGCACTCTTGATGCTAACTCTTGAAGTTGAGGATGCACTTTCACGAAGTTAACTCGGATGGTATTCCTACGAGTGGAAGTCATGACCTACAAAATAGAACAAAGATAAATTCCTAAGTCCTTGAAATGGTTAGTGAGAATGCTTATGATGTCAGGATGTTTATGATGTCATGATGTTTATGATGTCATGAATAATAATCCCAAACAAAGCACACAAAGACCTTAGTTTTAGGCTTGCATGGGTTTCATAGGTAAGTACCCTCTTGAAGTTTAGTTGGTTCAACCTGTTCTATAAAGTAATCGGGTTCTAGGGAATCTCAATATCGTTTATCTTTCTTCATCGGGCATTGTTTTAGCACAATCAATCTTTTCTTGCAGCCAAAATACCCCAAAAGTCCAATCTCAATGAGCATAGTATCGAGTATCAACCAATATCCAGCTTTTCACCAAAGTCGGCTATCTCACTACTTCATAATGGCCAAGTTGTTCAATTAAAGGTTCTACGGTAAATTAGTGCTTCATGACACCGCTCAGCAGCCCCGTATTCTCCTCGATTCAACACAAGGGATATCGGTACCAACAAATGTATCACACTAACGTAGCCATTGCTTCAACTATATCGGTCTATGATGTACTGTTTCCACAATCTATTGCTACTTACCTAATGATGTTCCCAGATCCGGGTAGAGGATCAAAGCAAACCCAAACAAGGACCCATAAATGTAAAGAAAACAAGTCAAGCAAATGAAAGCATTTAAAGGTGATCTAGTCTCTAAGGTAACCCCACTTTTAAGTACTATCCTCAGCAGAGTCGCCAGTTCTGTAATACGGTGGGAGAACTGACTTGGGTGTTTTACATTTTATCGCAATTGTTGCGGATAGCAAGAGTCTCCACCGGATTTTCTTTTATCCAATAAAGGAAAGGGTGAAAAGAACAGGAAAGACCTTTTGTGAATTTTCTTGAGTTCGGGGGGTAGGTTATGAAAAGGGAAGGTGTTAGCACCCTTTTCATCCGTAGTTATCTACGAGATATTAGTTGCTAGCTCAATTTGAAATGCTTTGTTTGAAATGTGTTTGTGTTTGTTTGAAAGTATTTTTGAAAAGTGCCTTTATGTTAGACGAACTTTGTAATGATTCTCATCTCTATAAGAATGCATACAAAGTGTTGACTTTTGAAAATATTTCATGGAAATGTGTTGGTGTTTTTGAAAGATGTTTCTAAATGTTGTGAGCAAACAAATACGAGTGTTCTACCTACTAAAAAAGTCTTAGTTCTTTTTCTCCTCCTTTAGATGTTGCAATCTTACCATTGATTGGTAAGAAGCCCTATCATTGGATGTGAAGGGACGGACGTGAGTCATTGTATAGTCATAGAAGGAAACATTGTAGGATACCTTAGCAATTTTTCATAAGGGACTAAGACCGTTTATGAAGGCAACACCGAAGGGTCATCGAGGGACTACGATCTTGTATTTGAGGGTCTTTGCTAAAGCATCCCACGTTCGAGTGACATGACTATTTTTATCCGAGGAAACAAGTGTGGGTTACCCTAGAGGTGCGAGTGTGCAAAGTGTTTTGCTTTCATGCATTTTTGTCTTGAATTAAGGTTATCTAGTTGTTTATTTTAAGTCTTGCCATACACACACTAATTACTAGCAATTATATTGAAAATGGTAAATTGCAGAAAGTTAAAGTCCTATGCTATTACATCATTTAGGAGATGGGGATACAAATTTATAAATGGGGAATGAAAACAAATAAATCCTAATTACTATTACAACCATATTGAATAATGAAGAAAATATATAGAAAATATAAAAATAGTGTAAAAGAAAAGAGAAGAAATTTTTTTTAACCATTATGTGTCGACACATGCATCGTTGCATCGACACATAACCTTTCTTGTTCCTGTAAAACCAAAATCAACTCAGTATGAGTCGATACATAAGGGTATGTGTCGACTCATTTCTTGTTTGTGTCGACACATTTGTGTTATGTGTCGAATCATACACCTTTTGTCTTTCTGATTTTGGGTCTGGATAACAGTATGTATCGATGCATAAGGCCTTATGTCGACTCATACCATGTTCTGTCACTAAAATGTGTCAACTCATGTGAGTATGTGTCGACTAATACTGCTATTTTTCTTGTTCTATCATTGTTCTGTTGCATATATGTTTAGCTCTCAATGAAAGATTAGTGAAAATGAAGAACAAATATATGGTTAGCTTAAAGGAAATTATGTATACATTTTATCTTCATAAATAAATCATTAATGATGCTTTATATGAAGAGTTCAAAGTCAAGAAAACTTACCCTGAATCTGAAATTTGTGTTTTGAGTTTGAACTGTTGTGTTGGCTATTTTTGATCTTAGGAAATGGTAATAGCGATGTTACAGAAGTTATTCTTGTGTCTGAACAACTCCTATATGATGTATGTGGAGTGTTTGGATGGTTTGCTTAGACAGAACTTGCAAGGTGTGAGAGGTTCAAAGCTTTTGACTTCAAAGCTCAAGAGTGGGGGTTTTGTGGACAATTATGGCTTTTTGAGAGTTTGAGATTTTGAAGGCTTGTCTACACCATAAAACTTCTAGCCTTTTATCTTGCAAATGGCCTCCTTATTTATATAGAAGGTTTGAGACTTGAAACAACTCAGATTTTGAAATCACATGTTATGGCTATCTTGCTTTTTTTTGAAGCAAGCATGAAGAACACGTTTCCAATGTTTGTACCAAGATATCTAAAGTGGTTAATCACTTTATACATGTTTGTTCTAACTTGTAGGAGTTGAGTGTGATCAGAACAACAAGTTAGAGGCTCAAGAAATTGACTTTGTGATTAAAGTAAACTTTTCAAGAATGGATATGTTACTTTCTTCCAAAAATGGAATGATCAATTTGGCAAAGGCTCAAACACTTGGATCATAGTTTATGTAGCATAGCTAGGGTTTTGGGTTCATTATTCAATACAAATCTTCCTTGTAAATCAAGTTTGAAACCCTAACTCCTTGCCTTTGATTCTCTTAGCTAAAGTATGATCTCAAGGACTTGTTTGACATTTTGGAAAGCTTGTAACATCCTCTACAACCTTCATGTTTTTTATTTTTGTATAATCCAATTGGAACTTGATGAAAATTGGCCAAGAAGTTGGGATAAAAACCTGACCAAACCTGCTGAAAATTTCTCTAAGTGTTTATACAAAAATACCATGACTTCATGAATTTATAACTCAAAATCCAAGCACTTTTAGGACTTGATCAGCAAAGAAAAGTTGTAGATATCATCAATATATACAACTTTCATTTTGAAAGTTTTCTTTGAATCATCTTGCATCTTAGTGAAAGAATGACATGAAGTAATGAAATTATCATGTATAAAAAACACTTAGAAAAATTTCTAAGTCTTGAAAAGTTTGACTTTTCACATTGGCTTTTGAATTTCTTTATTTCTTGATGATCAAGCTTTGTATTTTGATGTCTTAATGAATTATGATCTTTGAAATCAAATTTTGACAAAAAAGTCAAAGTTTGACTTTTGGTGTATCAGTTGACTTTTCATCAGTTAACCAAATTTCAACTATCAATCCACTAATATTGAGAAATGATTAAGCCATGGAATTGGGTCAACATGTTATGTTTGAGCCTTTGAGATTATGGTTCAAACCATTAGGTCATGTATTAGGTTAAAGGTAAATGATCAGTCGTTCTTAGTCAAAACCCTAATTTGTGGTCTCAGTGATTCGGAGGTGAGTTTGTCAGATCAATTCCTTGAGAATCCTTGAGCATTGGAGGTCCTTTTTGAAATGTTTTGAGAAAAGAGAGGACAAATTTTGGGGTACAACAATCGCGCTTAGCCGGACCTGTAACATAGATTTTCTCCTTCAAAATTCATTGGAAGCCATTCTTTAGCCCTACAATGCTCCAAGCTTCAACAAAATGAATAATCCTACAGTTTTAGCCCAAAATGATTAGTCTATACAAAATTTACTCGATAAAACTAATTTGTGACTATTTACACTAAAGAGGGGATATTAACATGAGTATACAATGGATTGAGTAAAACAGGATACTAAATATTAACACAATTTGGCCTTTAAAACTAACTCTTCCTCCTCCTCCTCAAAGTCAATAGGGAGATTCTTAGCTTGTTGACTTGATGGTATATGGGGGCTAATACATACCTCTTTTATATCTTCTATAGGGATTAAGGGAAGATTTTTCAACCTTATGACCCCTTCTATTTTCTAAACTATTTTGATAATACTTTTGGGCAACTTTCTGTCCCCCTGGACAACATCAATTATCCCATCAAGTAACATATACTTCAGGCTCAAATGATGGGTAGATAGAAACACCTCTAATAGGTTTAGAGAATTCCTCTCTATTATGGAATTGTACGGGGATAAGGCATCCACCATAATATATTTTACTTTGATTGTTCTCGCACTTCTTATGAGCTAAATGTCAATTTAAGCGTTATGTCACCTTTCACCTGTACATGTTCACCTGACAAACCAACTAGAGAGCCTTAGAATGATTAGATGTTGTCTGGGTCAAGATGAAGCCCATTAAATTCACTCTAGAATAAGGAATGTGCTAAGCTTCCAAGGTCTATTAATACTTGCTTCATGTCCCAATCATCCTATTGCACCATGATGACCATGTGATCACTGTTGTGAGAGAGAGTTTAAATTGTGTCTTTGTTGGAGAAAGTGATTCTAGACTATGGCTATTTCTCTAGAGCTTCCTTGGTGTTTACGTGTATGGAGATTGCCGTTAATACCTGTCTGGCATATTTTCTAGGATAAGAGCCAAATTCTCCCTCGTGGGTAAACACTCCGGCAATGAATGATGATGGATGATCAATGTGGCCCAGGTCAGTTTTAACGAGTCCCAAGGTGCGTGTTGTACCCCAAAAATTTCTCTCTCAATTTCTCAAGATTTCGCTTACAAGATCTCCATTGATTCAAAACTACACAAGGTTTGATCAGCTTAAGACACCTCATTAAGCATTGATGACTCAAAATTAGGGTTTGATTTTATACAAGGACAATTGGACTTTTAATGCTTCATATGACTTTAATGTATCATTTTGGACTCCCAAGATTTCTCATGTCAAGTTTCAAGCTTTGGATCACATCTTTGCTCAATCAATTGATCAATTGACCCAAAATCAACTATATTAGGGAATGTGATACGGTGGGAGAACTGACTTGAGGTTTTGCGTTTATGTTCGCAAATGTTTCAGTTTAGCAAGAGTCGCCACCGACTTTTTATTATATCCAAAGGAAAGATCAAAAAGAACAGGAAAGACCTTCAAGATGTTTTCTTGGTTTCGGGGGGGTAGATTATGAAAAGGGAAGGTTCTAGCACCCTTTTTCATCCATGGTTTTCCATGGGCTCTTAGTTACTTGTTTAGATCACTTGCTTTTGCTTTTCAATTGTTTGAAATGGTGCTTTGTGTGTTGGTTTTTGAAAATTCTTTGAAAAAGAGGCCTTGTCTAGGCAACCTTTGTAATGATTCTTGTTTGAATATATACAAAGGTGTTTGTCTTTTGAAAATATATTTCAATGTTTGAAAGTTTGTTTTTTGGGAAATGTTTTGAAATTGTGTTGTGAAGTGTGTTTGAAAATAGCAAGGATGTTTTGCAAGTTTTGATCAAGTAACTAAGAGTTGTCTACCCTATCTACTCAAAAGTCTTTCCTACACATTTTTAACCCTTTTGATAGTGTTGTTTTACCATTGTATTTGGTAAACAACCTTGTATTTGTATGTTTAAACGGGACAGACGCGAGTCATCGTATTGACCATGATAGCAATTGTGCTAAGTATCTTAGCAAATTTAATTGAGGGACTAGATCATTTTGTATAGGCAACCAAGATAGCATCATCGAGGGACTATGATCTTTTGTTTTGTTTTGTTTTGCCAAGATACCTAGCATGCATACCATGGCAATTTGTTTAGGCAACCAAGTGGAGATACCTTAAGGGGTGTTTGAGTGAAAGTGTGTTTTATTGCATGCATGATTTTATCTTGAATTAGGATTTTCTATTTTATTGATTTTATCTTGCCATACATATCCTAATTACTAGCATTTACATTTGAAAGTAATAAAAATGCGGAAATGTAAAATCCTACGCTATTACAATATTTAGGGGGTGGGGGATACACACTTGTACATGGGGATGGTTCAACGAGAAAAATAGAAAATAAAAAAATAACAAGGGGAAGAAAAATAGAAAGAGAGAGGGCTAGCGCGCTGCTGAGAGGAAGTCAGAAGTTCTGACCCAGGTCTGCTGCAGGATATCAACCTGTTAGTGAAAATGTATGAGTCAGAACTTCTGACTCTGGTGCCCTGCAAAACAGAAACCTGTTAGTGGGAAGGTCAGAAGTTCTGACTCCCATGCGCTGCAAGACAGAAGTTTGTTAGTGGGGAAGTCAGCAGTTCTGACCCTGCTGGAAACGCAACAATTTTCAGAAGTTCTGATATTATTGATAGCAAAACAGGCCTCAGAAGTGCTGGCGTTAAAGTTAGAGCTTGGTTTCGCCCTGTGCTAGTCAGAACATCTGCAATTTTATTGTTTTTTCACAAAACAGAAGGCCTGCCTAGGATAGTCTCAGCAGGTGCCATAGCGTTTCAGAAGACAAAATCAAAAAAGGTCACAGACAGGTTCTACACTGATTCACTTCCTACTTAAGCATTCAGAGGCATGAAAATCCTCAGAACACGTACATCAGCAATATGATATCTACATTGTGTTTATTGAGCATGCAAGGCTGATGATGCTTAGCAGCATGTTGAGAGTCAGCAGGTGCTTACCTTGCTTTTGGAAGAAAATCTGTGAATTGGAGCTAGCTTTAGCTCTGATTGTGTTCTAGACAGGTTCTTTTTAGAATGGGTGGATGGAGAAGATATATGTATGTATGGTCAGAAACTGTATGGGCGTTCTCTAGTCAGGAATCAAATTGGGTATTTAGTGAAGTTTGGAGGCAGGAAGTTCAAAGTTATGAAACACTAGGAATTTTGGTAGAGTTTCACAATGTTTTCTTGTTAGAGTTTTCTGTTCCTCTTCTAGCAATTTTTTTCTGGAATTTTTTTTTGACCGAGGTTTTTTAATGGACAATGGTGTCCTATTTATAGGCAAGGCTTTGTGATTTTTTAAACGTTAAATGGCGCCAATACTATGCAGTAGGGGTTAACTTGTTCTTGAAGGAAGTTTATGAAAAGTTGTGACGATGGACAGCTTTTCAGCCTAGGTTGGAACAGTAAGCGAGGATTAAGGAAAAGTAACACCCATAGGCGAAACGTGGCATAGATCCATGCCTAAGCCTGCATGAGGGTGTTACCATGCCACACGTGGAGAGACCCCTTGGATGAATGATCAAAAGTGGTTGTGAGCATTAATGAGCATTAAATGGTGATGAGATTTGTCAAAATCAGAAATCTTGTAATAGGAGATTTTGCATCATTACCTAAAACCTGAGCCAACAGTTCTGCTTCACCAAAAAAACAACGTAAACCAAGATCTGACCTTGGCCTCTTGCTGCCTCAGCAAATTCCGAGAGTTTTCCAGACTTTCCAGCATGCTCCTTTAATCTGACTCTGAAAACTCTGGACTTAGAGATTCTGCTTCAGTATTATACCCAATCTGTTGATCCCATTACCTTCTGATCCCAGTACGTTCTGAAGGAGTTTCAGGCTTTGTTGCCTCTTTGCATTTCTCTAGCAAACTCTGGCTGAACTTGCGTAACTGCTGAAAGAGCCATGTTCTATTTAAAGATTACGTGCTGAACCACGTTTACAACCCCTAACTGAGTTGGTGTAGCTGCTGAAGAGCCACCTTCTGACTGAATGTTATGTGCTGAGCCAAGTTTGCAACTTTTGACCGTTTCTGCTTGGAGGTTGGTTCAGAAGTTCTGAAGTGCCATTTTTTCTTAAACACTTTTTTTAAAGAAAAAATTCTAAGTATTTAGAATTTAACTTTTTCAAGGTAAAATTTTCGACTTTTGAGCTTGCAAATGACCATTTTGCTCTTGTAAATGGTTTACTTGGAAAGGAATGATAATTCAGGGCTTGGATTTGTTTAAGAGAAACTCTGAGAATTCAGGTTGAATTCCTGAAGGATGAGAGGAAAAATTTTGGGGTACAACAGCTGCCCCTGTTCAATCTTCTTGAACCTAAAGAGTTAGATTGGCGAGTTTGCCTTTCGTGACTCGAAGGTAAAAGAGGATTGGACACTAGAGTGCCCGTAAAATTGCATTCGTCAAAATGTAGTTGAGGGAATGGGCTTAAAGGTGCCATTTGGAGATGTGATTGAATCTCGCTGGAGATGGGCTTAAAGATGCCATCCAAGAATGTATATCGCATAAGAGATTCCTTTGCGAGAGCCCGTATGCCTGTTATTGAGGAGAACTACGTCAGAGGAATGCTGGTCTCTGTCGTGGTAGAAATAGAACTTCAGTCGTCTGTTAGTCTACCGGGGAGTCATCTCTTGGTTGAGGAGGTGACAGTGAACTGCTATTTGGTCAACACCCAGGCTTCACAGTCTTTACTTCCTATCTGGTCAACATCCATGCTTCAGAAAGAAATCAAGTGGTTATCTGGTCGACTCCGGTTTTCCTTTTGATTTTGGGGCCTACTAATATCCGGTTGGACCCGGGCTTCAAAGTAATTGGCCGAGTAAACTGTTATTTGGTTAACATCCAAGCTTCATAGTGTACCTTACTGTTATCTGGTCAACATCCAGGCTTCACAGTCTTGTATTTCTATCTGGTCAACATCCAGGCTTCATGATACCTTACTTCCTATCTGGTCAACATCCCGTCTTCAGAAGGAAATCAAATGGTTATCCGGCCGCCTCCAGTTTTCCCTTTGATTTTGGGGCCTACTAATATTCGGTTGGATCCGGGCTTCAAAGTAATTGGCTGAGTAAAATGTTATTTAGTCAACATCCAAGCTTCACAGTGTACCTTACTGTTATCTGGTCAACATCCAGGCTTCACAGTCTTGTATTGCTATCTGGTCAACATCCAGGCTTCATGATACCTTACTTCCTATCTGGTCAACATCCAGGTTTCATAAGAACTTGCAGGGGATTCTACTATTTTTCGGTCAATCTCCGGGCTTCAATATAGTCAAGATAAAATCTGGTCGAATCCAGGCTTCATAACTGGAACAAGAATCTACCCCTTTATTTGAATAAGAAAATAGGAGAGCATCCATGTCTGGAGCCTCTCTAAGCCGTTTTCTGAGCTTTGATCATCTGTTTTAGGTAGCTGTTAATTTTATCCTGAAAAGGGTAAAAGGTCAACTGAAACACAAATGCTATGTTGCATGAAATATATGATGCAACATATGTGTTTTATCAATGTTCATGATTTATAAATGTAATGTATGTGCATGTAAGCTGATTAGCTGTTTTACTGAGGAAAATAAATCCTGGATAGCTAGAGATAATAAAATCTTTGACTGCTATCGGGGAAAATAAATCCATGACCACTGCTGGAGATTCAAGATCTTTGACAACCTCTGTGGGGAGAAGCTAAACTGCTGAGGAAGATCAGGAGTTTGGGTTGTAGGCCAATCTACTGGGGACTTCAAGAATGAGAATCTCCGTTCTGTTAGGGGGTATCAGGGGAAAACTGAATGGTTTCTGCTGGGGATCTTAATGACGTGCCGATTTGATCGTGGTGACTTCACTGGGGAAGAATAACTCTCTGGGGAATTATCTAGTTTTAAAGCGACTCTTCAGGGACAATGGAGGAAACTGGATGGTCTCCACTGGTGTTTAAAGGCTGAAGGTTTGGCTTCATTTGGGAAGAAAGTTTCATCTTCTCGGGGGGTTTAAAGTTTAAAGTTTTTCTCCGCTGGGGGTTGGGAGTTTGAAAACTCAACCCTGATGGGGATTTAGAAACTTAACTCCGCTGGGGATATGTATTTTAAGGCTTTAGTTCCGCCGGGGATCTGGATGATGTACTGTAGGGGATTTTTCTTGGAATAGCCTGAAGACGTTTTCCTATACTTTCAACCTATCAGTAATTATTCTTTCTCATTTCGTTTTATTTGTAAGCAGTGATTATATTCAAATGCATATGCTCATTTAATAAATCATTGGACGTTTTCAAATAAAACACAAGTATAAAAAAGAAAGAAAAGTCAAACAATTTTATGCACTTTGAAGTATCTTTTTATTAACTTTGTGTAAGTATTTTTGTACAAAGGAGACAGACATCCTAGTAAGAGAATGTTGTCATATAATTGAGAAATTTTTTATACAAAGAAAGATGGATATGTGTAATAATTCCATGGGGTTCCCATTCTGCTATAGCCTTTGTAAATCTGAGTATCTTGTCCATTTGTTGCTTTGTCCGCAAATGATTGGATTGATCGGAAACCTGGAGCTTGTCCGTGAAGATATTGTCCTTAAAGTGATCCGACGAGACATAGTCACACGCTTTAATTCCCTAACTTTTTCCTGGATCGCCCTTTCGGGTTTTCGATCCACCGGGAAACCCTTTTTTTCCCAAGTCGCCCTTTCGGGTTTTCAACTTGCCGGGTGTACAAATTTTTTTGTTTATCCCTAATTTTTGTCTGAACCGCCCTTTCGGGTTTTCGATTCACTGGGATGCCCATTTTTGCCCAAGTCTCCCTTTCGGGTTTTCAACTTGTTGGGTCATTTATGCGTAGTATCTTTTGACTATGTCTGCGTTTGTAGGGTGCGGCAGATCATCGCCATCCATGGTGGTTAGAATCATAGCCCCACCAGAAAAGATGTTTTTGATCACAAATGGTCCTTCGTAAGTAGGAGTCCATTTGCCCCTGGGATCACTTTGCGGCAAGATGATTCGCTTGATTACAAGGTCCCCGACTTGATACACTTGTCGTCTGACTTTCTTGTTGAAAGCTTTGATCATTCGTTTCTGATACGCCTGACCATGACAAACAGCAGTAAGTCTCTTCTCGTCAATCAAGTTAAGTTGATCAAGCCGGGTCTGAATCCAATCGTCTTCAATTAGACCAACATCTTTCATGATTCTCAATGAGGGAATCTGAACCTCGATGGGTAAGACAGCTTCCATGCTGTACACCAAAGAATATGGTGTTGCCCAAGTTGATGTACGCGTCGTGGTACGGTACCCGTGCAGACAAATGGTAACATCTCATGCCAGTCCTTATAGGTGACCGTCATATTTTGAATGATCTTCTTGATATTTTTGTTCGCAACTTCGATAGCACCGTTCATCTTAGGCCGATAGGGAGATGAATTGTGATGTTGAATCTTGAACTGCTTACACAAAGCGGTGATCATAGTATTGTTTAAATTTGTACCATTGTCAGTGATGATCCTGTCGGGGATACCATACCGGCATATGAGGTTCTGCTTGATGAAGCGGGCAACAACATTCTTTGTAACAGATGTGAAGGACGCTGCTTCGACCCACTTGGTAAAGTAATCAATGGCCACCAGGATGAAACGGTGTCAATTGGACGCTGTAGGCTTGATCTCTCCAATCATGTCGATTCCCCACATTGCGAATGGCCAAGGAGCCATTAAGACATTGAGAGGAACTGGAGGAATATGTACCTTTTCCACATAGATTTGGCATTTGTGATAAGTACGGGAATGTTGATGACAATCCGCTTCCATGGTAGACCAGTAATAGCCTGTCCGTAGAATCTTCTTAGCCATCGTATGACTGCTCGAGTGGGTGCCAAAGGTGCCATTATATAGTTCAGCCATGATCTGCTCAACTTCAACCTTGTCCACACAATGGAGTAAGACACAATCAAGATTGCGCTTGTATAGGACACCATTTCTCAGAAAGAACTTGGCCGCGAACCTCCTTAAGAACTTTTTGTCGTTGACTGAAGCTCCTTCAGGGTATTCTTGTGCTTCGAGATACCTATTGACGTCATGAAACCACGGTCGATCCACCACTTCTTCGGTATTAATCTCGTGACAATGTGCAGGTTCTTCCATTCGTTCAATGGTGATTTGAGGTGCCTCATTATCCCAGTTAAGTCTAAACATGGATGACATTGTAGCTAGCGCATCTGCAAACTGATTCTCTTCTCGCGGGAAGTGCTCGAAGGTAATATGCTCGAAGTGTGGTAACAATGTCAGGACATGTTCTTTGTAAGGGATTAGGTTTGGATGTTTAGTATCCCACTATCCTTTGATTTGACAGATAACCAAAGCTGAGTCCCCAAATACAATCAAAGATTTGATTCCCAAGTCAATAGCGGCCTTGTGACCAAAGATACAAGCTTCATATTCGGCCATGTTGTTGGTGCAGCTGAAGCAGAGTCTAGCAGTGAAAGGTGTATGGCAACCTTCTGGAGAAATAAGTACTGCGCCGATACCGTTTCCAAGTGTGTTGGAGGCACCATCAAAGTACAGAGTCCATCGGGATCCTTGTTCAGGTCCGTCATACGGTCTGTTTTCTTCCATGTTGCTCAAAGTCATAATATCCTTGTTAGGGAAGTCGAACCTCATAGATTGGTAATCTTCGACAGCTTGATGGGCCAGATGATCGGCTAGCATACTCCCCTTTATGGCTTTTTGGGTTGTGTACTGTATATCATATTCGGTGAGGATCATCTTCCATCTAGCGATTCTTCCGGATAGAGCAGGCTTCTCGAAGATGTACTTGATCGGATCCGTCTTAGAGATCAGTAAAGCGGTATGTGTTAACATATACTGCCTTAACCGGCGAGCAGCCCATACCAAAGCGCAACAAGTTTTCTCGAGCAGTGAGTATCGGGTCTCACAGTCGGTAAACTTTTTGCTAAAGTAATAAATGGCATGCTCTTTTCGGCCAGACTCGTTATGTTGGTCCAGCACGCACCCCATTGAATTCTCCAGGACAGTCAGATACATGATTAACGGCCTTCCTTCGACGGGTGGTATCAAGATAGGAGGTTCCAGCAAATACTCCTTGATTTTATCGAAAGCAACTTGACAGTCATCATTCCATTTAACCACATGATCTTTCTTCAGCAGCTTGAAGATTGGTTCACAGGTAGATGTTAGGTGAGAGATGAACCTTGCAATGTAGTTTAGGCGTCCCAAGAAACCTCTGACCTCCTTATCAGTGCGAGGGGCAGGCACTTCTTGTATAGCTTTGACTTTGGCAGGATCTACCTCAATGCCTTTGTTACTGACGATGAATCCAAAGAGTTTACCAGACCTGACTCCGAAAGTGCACTTGCTAGGGTTCAGTCTGAGCTTATATTCCTTTAATCTGACAAACAGCTTTTGCAGATGGTCGAGGTGTTCTTCTTCTGTTTGCAAATGGGCTATCATATTGTCTATATAGACTTCAGTCTCATGATGTATCATGTCATGAAACAAAGCTATCATGGCGCGCTGATAGGTTGCCCCGACATTCTTCAGTCCGAACGGTATCACTTTATAACAGAATGTACCCCACTGTGTAACAAAGGTAGTTTTCTCCATATCTTCAAGGGCCATTTTAATCTGGTTGTACCCTGAAAATCCATCCATGAAAGAGAATACCTTGTGATGAGCTGTATTGTCAACCAAGATGTCAATGTGCGGTAGTGGAAAGTCATCTTTAGGGCTAGCCCTTTTTAAGTCTTTGTAATCCATGCACATTCTGACTTTGCCGTCCTTCTTAGGCACGGGCACAATGTTAGCAACCCATTGTGGATAAGAAGTAACAGCAAGAAATCCAGCATTGAACTGCTTCATCACTTCAGCTTTGATCTTTTCGGACATGTCGGGCCTCATTCGGCGGACTTTCTGTTTGATTGGTGGACATTCTTCTCTTGTAGGGAGACGGTGAACCACAATATCTGTATCCAGTCCCGACATGTCTTCATAGGAACAGGCAAATATCTCAACATATTCATTCAACAGCTGAACTAAATGCTCCTTGACACTTGGCTTTAGGTTGGCACCCACCTTAACCTCTTTTCTGTCTTCCTCTGTTCCCAAGTTGATAGTCTCTAACAACTCCTCGTGAGGTAGAATAGCCCTTTCTTCCTGTTGTAGAAGTCCAGCCCACTCTCCAGGCACTCCACAGTCTTCATCACCTTCGTATTTGGCATGATTGACCAGATCTTTAGAGTCACTGAAAGCCATAGTAAAATTGTTACCCATGGAATCCGGAGTGGATGGATACCTGCATTTTGTGAGTGTGGGTGTGTGTAAGGGATAGCCACCTTTAAACAAAGAAAGGACAATGAACACAAAAGTTTATATATGAAAACGTCCATGATTCATTAAAATGGCATATGAAGATGAAAAATCAAGCCCTTACAAATGGACCTATATGCCTCGGGTAAGGCATAAGGCAAGAAGTGTACGAATTGTTTAAAAATTATTACAGACCAACAGAGAATGTTCGAAAGATAAATTACTGATTGATGAAAGTAATGGGAACAAAATCCTTTTCCTCCCAATTCCATAGTCCTCCTTTAACGGTTGGAAAGATCCAGTCTTCAAAGTTGCTCTCATCTTCACCATCCTCCAAAGCATGAACTCCATGATGGGTGATTTTCAATGGTGTCCCTCCAGCCCGGGAGCGACGCACAACCTTCTGACTAGCAGCAGTGAAACCCAAGCCGTAATTATCTGTCTTGTAAGGAAAATTTGGCAGTTGACCCCATACTATGCTTCCTCCTTCCTCAATCATAGCCTTCGCATCTTTAAGGGATGACATCCAGGACACAGGTTTGGTAATGATGGGCACATAAGTCATTGTCTTGGCTACCGTAACTTTAAGAGAAACCTCTTCAATGTGCTGAAAGGGGGTCTCGATGAATTCACCATCTAATTCAACATAGCGGAATGAATTCAGATGGATTATCATATGCTCCTCCTCGCCACGAACTGTCACAATTTTCCCCTGGATTGGGTACTTAAGCTTTTGATGCAGAGTGGACGTAACGGCCCTAGCATGAGGAATCCACGGTCTTCCTAACAAGCAAGAGTAGGAGGGACGGATATCCATGACATAAAATATGGAGTGGAAAGTTTCAGTACCTACTTTAATTGGGATGTCCACCTCCCGGTGGACCATCCACTTAGAACCATCAAAGGCTCTTACAATAATATTGCTGGGCTTTAAGGTCAAATCTTCAACGTCCAATCTGTCCAATGCTTTCTTTGGTAGGACATTTAAAGACGACCCGGTATCAACTAGAATGTGAGCAAGTGTCGTCCCTTTGCATTCCACCGAGACATGCAGCGCATCATTATGCTTTCTTCCCTTAGATGTTAGATCGACATTAGAGAAGCCAAGACCATTGTCGGCTGTAAGGCTAGCTACACACTCTTGAAACTGATCCGCAGAAGTTTCTTGAGGCACGTGCGCCGTCTTTAGGAATTTCATCAAGGCCTTGGCATGAGCCTCAGAACAGAGTAATAGGGCCAGCATGGAGATTTTTAAAGGGGTTTGACTCAGTTGTTCTACGACATCATAGTCGCTCTTCTTAATTATTTTTAAAATCTCGTCCATTTCCTTTTGAGTGGTCTCGGAGATGACCAAAGGCTGAGCCCTCATCCTGACGGGCGCTTCTTGGATCCCCTTACCTTTATCAGTAGTAACAGAAGAGGGTACAACTTCGGGAGTAACGATTTCTTCAATCACTGGACTTCGCACAGATATCTTGACTGGCACAGGAGCACTTGAGGGTCCGAAGATTGCCCTTGGAGGAGCAATCTTCGGAGAGAAGATTCTTCCGCTACGAGTGATCTTACTTGTCCCCGCAATATTTCCTACGTCATGAGCGTCTTCATCGGAATTCTCTTTAACTGATTCGATCTGCTTAACACCATGGTAGAAGATCTCTCCTCCATAATTCCACGGTATTGTCTTGTTGGACTTGTATGGGATAGGCCCCGACATTGTTATCTTCAGAGGTACAAACTTTGGATCGGTGTAATCTTAACAGGTCTTTTGGAGACCTTGGAAAGATTATCGGAAATGGTGATTATAGCAACATCATTGATTGGAGTAACAGGAGTAACATGAGTTTTCTTGAAGAGGATTTCTTGACTATCCATCAGGCGTTGGATGCCTGACTTCAATAGCGGACAGTCGGATTGCAAGGTCGAACAAAGGTAACAATCTTTTTCACAGCCTGGGAAAATCCCGGCTTTCAACAGATTCATCTTGATCATTGGCAATGGAGTCATTAAGTCTTCAACAACAGCAACATAAAGATCTTCTACAATAGCATGGACATTGTGACCATGTTTTGGCATTGGAGCGGATATCACATTAGGTTTTTCAGGTGCGTCAAACTCCACCTTCTTGGCATCTATTAAATCTTGGATCTTGTTTTTGAGGGCCCAACAGTTGTTGGTGTCGTGCCCTATGTTGTCTGAATGGTAAGCGCATTTAGCATTGGCATGGTAAAAAGGAGAAGTTGTATTCGGATTTTGTGGTGGCTCTCTCAAGGTTGTAAGGTTTAACTTCAAGAGATGGGGGAGAACCTAGGAAGGTGTCATGTTTATTTTGGTGAATTTTCTAGCAGGCCTTCCTCCTCTTGGTTGGTTGGTTCTGGGTTGACTGCTTCGAGATTGATCAGCTGCGGAATTATGAATCATCACAGCCCCTACCGCTGGTCGACGCTCGACTCTTCCTTGATTTCTCTGGGAGTAAACAACTGAGACCTCTTTCTTGGCTGGAAAAGTTTTCTTGATAGAAGCGGAAGAAGATGCATCCTTCTGAATTTTACCACTCTTAATGCCAGCTTCGACTCTTTCACCAGTCAGAATTAGTTCGGTGAACCCGACAGATGAGCTCCCAATCAGGTGATTGAAAAATGGACCTGACAGAGTCCCTAAAAACATATCAACAAGTTCTCTTTCAGACAATGGTGGCTGCACCCTTCCAGCCAATTCCCACCACTTCTGGGCATATTCCTTAAAGCCTTCATTAGAGACCATACCCATACTCTGTAGTTGAGTACGAGTAGGTGCTAAATCTGTATTATATTGATATTGTCTGTAGAAGGCAGCATCCAAATCCTCCCAGTTATTTACATCAAATCTTTCAAGCTGGTAGAACCAATCCAATTGCGTACCCGACAAACTATCTTGAAAAATGTGGACCCACAGATCCTTATCAGAAGAGTGAGGTTGGATCTTTCTGACGTAAGATCGCAGATGCATCTTCGGGCAAGACAAACCATCGTATTTATCAAATGTAGGCACCTTGAATTTAGTGGGAATCATAATCCCGGCAACCAACCCTAGCTCTTCGAAATCCAGCCCAGGTACCCTTTGTACCTTTATGGCTGCCAGCCGATCTTCCAGATTCTTATACTTATCATCCGCAGGAGGGTACTGTTGTTCAGAGTAATCTTCATCCTCCTCTTCTTCTTCTTCCTCATACTCGGGTTGTACTGCAGCTCCTTTTCCTGCCCCTTCCTCCGATGATGAGGGGAAATCCAGGACTCTTCTAGCTTGGTTCTCAAATCTTCTTCCCATAGTGGCTACACCAACTCTTTTCTTTTTCTTTTTCTCCTTTTATTTTTCCTTTTCTAACAGTGCTTTAAGGTCCTCCTGACCCTTTGCCAAGGTCATGAGGAGTTGTTGGAACTGTGAATTCTACGCTTGTAAATCTTTGACCGTCTTCTCTATATCCATCTTGCTAAAATAAACAACAGAGAGATAAGGAAACATGGTGTGAAGACATGTTTATGCATATGATGAATGATATGTATTCATGTAATGCATTCAAGGATTCAGAAATTAAAATTTGTTTCAAACAAAAAAGAACACACGTCATATTAATAAGAAGAATTTGTTAGTACATAAGTGCCCCATGGGCAAAATAAATACAAAACTCTAATGTAAAAATATGTTGTGCATCATTTTCGGTGCTATGTAGGTGTTGAGATTCTGCTCATCGTGAAGTTGGCGAGTAAGTTCCAAAACCTTCTTCTCACTAGTGTAGAAGCTAGCTTCAAAAGTATCACGTTCTCCTTTGAGTTGTATCCAACTCCTTTGCAAATCTTCCAATGATATTGGCATGTCAGGATAGAGGAGGGTGTATGGAACCTCTCCTTCCATAACAGGATCTTTGATCATAGGCAGAGTGTAGGGGTAAGGCATCATAAGACTCTGGGCGCGGGTTCGTACCCACTTGAGGTAAGGCTCAAGGGGGATGGAATTCTTGTGCCCCAGTGCCTTACTGTCCACTTGGTTGGGCACCTTCCAGGCTCGGATAAACCTTTGTCGAAGTCCTTGAGCGTCGTCGTCGAAGTCAAAAACCAAGTCTGGAATCAGCATGTCATGAGGGCCATCCCTTCAGGCATACCCAAACTATATCAGAGCCAAGCAGGGGTTGTAGGTAATGCCTCCCCTAATGCCAAGTAGCGGGACATTAGGGAATTCCCTACAACGATCAATGATGATGACATTTTCTCTGGACCGAGAACACCAATGAACATCAGAGTGTGTAAGAGTCATCAACCGTTGCGACCACCTCAAGCCTTGCTCATTCTTCAAGACTGGCTGGGGAAGGTGAGAAATAAACCACCTTGATAGAAGAGGAGTACAACACATGAGAACACCTCTTTTCCTCATTGTTCGCGTGTGAAATGAGTGGAGGATATCCCCAAGCAATGTAGGCATAGGATTCCGGGATATGAAAACTTTGACAGCATTCACATCTATAAGCTGATCAGGGTTTGGGAACAAGACCAATCCATAGATGAGAAGTGCTACAATCTCTTCAAAAGCTTGCAGATCTAGAGAATTCCAGCAGTCTTGTGCCTTCTCAAAAAGAAACTTTGCCAAAAAACCCTTGACACCACTTCTGGTTTCCCAATGACCTTTGATATCAAATGGTTGCAAGTGTAGGGCTCGAGCAACATCTTCAGGCTTTGGTTCTCTTTCCGTACCATTGTAGGGTATTTGATGGAGAATAGGAATCCTCAGGAGTTGAGAAAATTCCTCCAAAGTAGGCACTAGTTGGTAATCAGGAAATATGAAACAGTGGTGTAGGGGGTCAAAGAACTGGAAGAGAACTTTCACCATGTCTTATTCAATGTTGGAGTTGACCAAGTTGAGAAGTCTTCCATGTCTTTCACTGAAGGGAGAATTCTCTGGAATCTTGGAAGTAAGCTCCTTGAGTTGAGGAGGGATCCTCACAAGGTTGACTTGAATTGTTTTCCTGCGAAGAGATTCCATAACCTACAAAACAAGAACAAAGATGAAGATCCAAACCCTTTAAATGGTTAGTGGATGCATATGATGCTTCATGATGTTTATGATGTATGCACAAGTATATGTACAAGCAAGTCACACAAGTTCCTAGTTTCAGGCTTGCATGGGGTTTCATAGGTAAGTACCCTCTTGAAGTTTAGTTGGCTCAACCTGTCTTATAAATAGTAACCGGGTTCTAAAGAGCTCAATATCATTGGGTTATTTTCTGTGTTCATTGTTTCAGTTTAGCCACTTAACTGGCGACCAAAATATTCCAAGAAAATAACTCTCAATGAGTGTAGTATCGAGTATCTACCAACTTCGGACTGCACCAAAGTCGGTCATCTCACTACCCCTAATAAGGCCAAGATGGTCAAGTAAAGGTTCTAAAAGTCCATTAGTGCTTCATGACATCACTCAGCGGCCCCGTATTCTCTTTGATTAACTCAAAGGCTACCGATACCCACAAATACGTCGCACTAATATAGCTATTGCTTCAACCATGTTGGTATACCCCGCACAGTTTCCACAATGTATTGCTATTTACCTATGAATGTTTCCCAAAAATACGGGTGGAGGATTCAAACCCAAACAAGAGAACCAAATGTAAAGCAATCAAAGCAAACAAGATAAGCATGTAAAGGTGATCTAAACCCTAAGGTTACTCCACTTTTAAGATATCCCCAGCAGAGTCGCCAGTTCTGTGATGCAGTGGGAGAACTGACTTGAGGTTTTGTGTTTGTGTTCGCAAATGTTTCGGTTTAGCAAGAGTCGCCACCGAATTTTTATTTTATCCAAAGGAAAGGTCAAAAAGAATAGGAAAGACCTTCAAGATGTTTTCTTGGGTTCTGGGGGTAGATTATGAAAAGGGAAGGTGCTAGCACCCTTTTCATCCATGGTTTTCCATGGGCTCTTTGTTACTTGTTTAGATCACTTGCTTTTGCTTTTCAATTGTTTGAAATGGTGCTTTGTGTGTTGGTTTTTGAAAATTCTTTGAAAAAGAGGCCTTGTCTAGGCATCCTTTGTAATGATTCTTGTTTGAATATATATAAAGGTGTTTGTCTTTTGAAAAGATATTTCAATGTTTGAAAGTTTGTTTTTTGGGAAATGTTTTGACATTATGTTGTGAAGTGTGTTTGAAAATAACAATGTTTTGCAAGTTTTGATCAAGTAACTAAGAGTTGTCTACCCTATCTACTCAAAAGTCTTTCCTACACATTTTAACCCTTTTGACAGTGTTGTTTTACCATTGTATTTGGTAAACAACCTTGTATTTGGATGTTTAAACGGGATAGGTGCGAGTCATCGTATTGACCATGATAGCAATTGTGCTAAGTATCTTAGAAAATTTTTTGAGGGACTAGATCATTTTGTATAGGCAACCAAGATAGCATCATCGAGGGACTATGATCTTTTGTTTTGTTTTGTTTTGCCAAGATACCTAGCATGCATACCATGGCCATTTGTTTAGGCAACCAAGTGGAGATACCTTAAGGGGTGTTTGAGTGCAAGTGTGTTTTATTGCATGAATGATTTTATCTTGAATTAGGATTTTCTATTTCATTGATTTTATCTTGCCATACATATCCTAATTACTAGCATTTACATTCTACGCTATTAAAATATTTAGGGGGTGGGGGATACACACTTGTACATGGGGATGGTTCAACGAGAAAAATAGAAAAGAAAAAAAATAACAAGGGGATGAAAAAGAGAAAGAGAGAGAGGGCTAGCGCGCTGCTGAGAGGAAGTCAGAAGTTCTGACCCAGGTCTGCTGTAGGATATCAACCTGTTAGTGAAAATGTATGAGTCAGAACTTCTAACTCTGGTGCCCTGCAAAATAGAAACCTGTTAGTGGGAAGGTCAGAAGTTCTGACTCCCATGCGCTGCAAGACAAAAGTTTGTTAGTGGGGAAGTCAGAAGTTCTGACCCTGCTGGAAACACAATAATTTTCAGAAGTTCTGATATTATTGATAGCAAAACAGGCCTCAGAAGTGCTGACGTCAAAGTCAGAGCTTGGTTTCCCCTTGTGCTAGTCAGAACATCTGCAATTTTATTATTTTTTCACAAAGCAGAAGGCCTGCCTAGGACAGTCTCAGCAGGTGCCATAGCGTTTTAGAAGACAGAATCAAAAAAGGTCACAGACAGGTTATACACTGATTCACTTCCTACTTAAGCATTCAGAGGCATGAAAATCCTCAAAACACGTACAGCAGAAACATGATATCTACATTGTGTTTATTGAGCATGCAAAGCTGATGATGCTTAGCAGCGTGATGAGAGTCAGCAGGTGCTTACCTTGCTGTTGGAAGAAAATTTGTGAATTGGAGCTAGCTTTAGCTCTGATGGTGTTCTGGACAGGTTCTTTTTAGAATGGGTTGATTGGAGAAGATATATGTATGTAAGGTCAGAAACTGTATGGGAGTTCTCTAGTCAGGAAGAAAATTGGGTATCAATGAAGTTTGGAGGCAGGAAGTTCAAAGTTATGAAACACTAGGAATTTTGGCAGAGTTTCACAATGTTTTCTTGCTAGAGTTTTCTGTTCCTCTTCTAGCAATTTTTTTCTGGATTTTTTTTTACCGGGGTTTTTTAATGGACAATGGTGTCCTATTTATAGGCAAGGCTTTGTGAATTTTTAAACGTTTAATGGCGCCAATACTATGCAGTAGGGGTTAACTTGTTCTTGAAGGAAGTTCATGAAAAGTTGTGATGATGGACATCTTTTCAGCCTAGGTTGGAACAGTAAGCAAGGATTAAGGAAAAGTAACACCCATAGGCGAAAAGTGGCGCATAGATCCATGCCTAAGCCTGCACGAGGGTGTTACCATGCCACACGTGGAGAGACCCCTTGGATGAATGCTCAAAAGTGGTTGTGAGAATTAATGAGCATTAAATGGTGATGAGATTTGTCAAAATCAGAAATCTTGTAATAGGAGATTTTGCATCATTACCTAAAACCTGAGCCAGTAGTTCTGCTTCACCAAAAAAACAACGTAAACCAAGCTCTGACGTTGGCCTCTTGCTGCCTCAGCAAATTCTGAGAGTTTTCCAGACTTTCCAGCATGCTCCTTTAATCTGCCTCTGAAAACTATGGACTTAGAGATTCTGCTTCAGTATTATACCCAATTTGCTGATCCCATTACCTTCTGATCCCAGTACGTTCTGAAGGAGTTTCAGGCTTTGTTGCCTTCTTTGCATTTCTCTAGCAAACTCGGCTGAACTTGCGTAACTGCTGAAAGAGCCATGTTCTGTTTAAAGATTACGTGTTGAACCACGTTTACAAGCCCTAACTGAGTTGGTGTAGATGCTGAAGAGCCACCTTCTGACGGAATGTTATGTGCTGAGCCAAGTTTGTAACTTCTGACCGTTTCTGCCTGGAGGTTGGTTCAGAAGTTCAGAAGTGCCATTTTTTCTTAAACACTTTTTTTTTAGAAAAAATTCTAAGTATTTAGAATTTAACTTTTTCAAGGTAAAATTTTTGACTTTTGAGCTTGGAAATGACCATTTTGCTCTTGTAAATGGTTTACTTGGAAAGGAATTATAATTCAGGGCTTGGATTTGTTTAAGAGAAACTCTGAGAATTCAGGATGAATTCCTGAAGGATGAGAGGGCAAATTTTGGGGTACAACAGGGAAAAAGTCAATTGTGGTCAATTTAAAATAAAACTTCAAAAATTTTGATCCACATCAACATTATGAACTCATTTATGTCAGTTGATCAAGTTTGGATCACATTTCCTCAAGAATTTTGATCAGATCACCAAAAGGGGAAAATGGTCAAAATTAGGGTTTTGAATGAAGAAGCTTAATTTTTTACTGTTGACCAAATACATGACTTATTGGTTTGAGACATGATATCAAGGATTCAAATGTATCATTTTTACCTAATGGTATGGTTCAAAACACTTCCAAAGATCAATTGATTGATAGTTGAAATTCAGTCAATTGATACACTGAAAAGTCAAACATTGACTTTTTGATCAAAATAAAGTTTCAAAAATAACATTTCATCACGAGATGTCAAAATAGGAATTTTGTTCATCAAGAAATCAAAAAGTCAAAATTCACTTTGAAAAGTCAAAATTTCCAAGACAGAAATTTTTCTAAGTGTTGGAAAATTTACGTTTTTTCATGACTTTGTGCCAAATTTTCACTATGATGCAAGATGATTCAAGAAAAACTTCAAACATGAAATTTATGGATCTCAATGAGACGTAAAACATTGTATGACAAATTTTTTTATAGAAATGCTTGGATCTCAAGTTATTAATTCATAAAGACATGTCCATGAAACTAAAACACTTAGTGAAATTTTGAGCATCTTAAGTCAGGATTTTGACCTAACTTCTTGGCTAGGTTTCACATAGTTCTAATTGGAGTTTGAAAAAGTGATTCAAAGATGAATTTTAGATCATGTTATAAGCTTTCTAAAAAGTCAAATAACTCGTTGAGATCATGTTTGAGCTAAGAGAATCGAAGCCATGAAGTTAGGGTTTCATTCTTGTTTTGCAAGGCAAATTTGTGATGTACATGAGCCAAATCCATAGCCATGCTGCACAATATTCACATTTCAGGCTTCAAACTTGTATATCACTCCTTAATTGAATGCTTACACAACTGATTAAGCTATAATCCAAGTGGTTCAAGCTTTATCCAAGTTGACTTGCCATTTAAGGAAGAAAGGTCACATTGCCATTTTGGAAAAGCAAGTCTGATTGCAAGCAATATTAAAAGCACGAATCAAGTCTCCTGCACCTAACAAACATCAAGCCATGCTTGTACTTGAACTTTGGAACCATGAAAATCCATTCAACTTGTTTTTTTTTCATTTTCAACTAAACCATAACATTTTTTCTCAAGATTCTGGTTACTACAAGATGTCAAACCTCTTCTCTATAAATAGAGACATTATTTGCAACTTAAGACACGAGATTAGAATCCCTTAAGCAGTCCCAAATTACCTCAAGCCAAAAATTACACAAAACCTCCATTTTGTGTCGTTTCTGACTTTGAACTTCAATCTTCAAAACCACTCGTGCTTTTCTTGGCTTAATCCTTCCAAAAGATTCCTAGCGTTATACACAAACCATCCCAATACATGTTTGCAAATTGTAACACCATTTATACCATCCTCCATAACCAAAAATAGAGGTCTGCATCTTGACTTCTCCAGGACATTCCAGCCATCCATAGCTTAAGCTAAGCATTGCATTAGTTTCCTAGAGACTTGAGGAAGCTAACCTGATCATCACAACTACTTGAAAGCTGCTCAAACTCCCTACACGATTTCCAGTTTTGAGGTAAGTTTTCTCAACTTTGAACTCCTCATATAAGCATCATTAATGGTTAATTTGTGAATGAAAAATGTAGATATCATTGACCTGAAGCTAACCATCTCCATAGTTTTCATTTATATTACTTGAGCTTAGAGAATTTTAAGTTTGAATATCTGAAAAAATTAGGTCAGATTTTGGTACCATTTAAAATTCATGTTCATCTTAGAGTGTTAGCTTAAGTTATTTATATGGTTGGATTCATGATGAAATTTCCAGCAACTTTCATGTTTATACTTTTGAAAATGGTTGAGAAATGACAGAGATAGCAATTTCAAAAAAATCATGTTGAATGTCTGGCGCGAGGTTGAAGATGATACAGGCCTAGGAACGTGTTTCAAATATATATTTATGGTTTTATACTAATAAATAGATGTATAGCCACCCCAGTGGTAAGAGTGCTTGCCTGTGACTATAGGGACCTGGGTTCGAGCCCCAGTGGTACCCTTTTGTTTTTTTTTCATGTTTTCTCTTCACAGATCAGGTACATGTCAACACCCTCTAATCTAATCTCCACATTGGATCCTCCAACCAGCACTGGACCCCTTGTCTTGGGCTTAGAATTTTTTTGCTAAATTTCACCCCCATTTTACTTTTGCAGTACTGACCCATTTTATTTTCTTTTTCTCATTTTATTTATTTATTTATTTTAATATTTTTATTTAATACTAAAAAAAATCATAAAAATCATTAAAAAAATAGATTTAGGCTTTTATTTTTTTAAATTAATTTTGACAAAAATAAATTTATTTTAATCACCTTTTATTTCATCTTTGATAATTAATTAAAAAGTAGGGTTATAATTGATTTATTTTATTTTTTAATTAAAATCAACTTTGAATTTTAGGTTTCTATTTTAATTAATTAATTTATTTTTTTTCATACCATTTAGTTAATATAAAATCTTTACCCCAAAAACTTGTTTTCTTTAATAAATTAATTTATTTTACTTAACTTATTTTTAATTTTCTTGTCTTAATTAATTATATTTTTTTAGTTAATTAGGTTAAAACCATTCTCTTAAACAAAATTCAAAAATAAAAAAATTTGCCTCTTTATTTATACATCATATTTATTTCCTTGTACATTATATATTCTTGCACATTATATTCATATCATTATTTGTACATTATATTCATTCTATTCCTTGTACATAATATTTATTTCAATTTCTGTTCATTTAATTCAATATGGTTGTAATAGATAATTAGGTTTAGTTTCTTGCAATCTCCATTTGTAAATATATATACCCCCATCCCCAAATGATGTAATAGCGAAGAATTTATTTTCCGCAATTTATCACTTTTCATATAAATGCTAGTAATTAGGGTTTGTATGGAAAGATAAAATCAATGCTTAGTAAACCTTAATTAGAGATAAATCAAGCATGAAATACAATACACTTGCACACTTTGCACCTCTAGGGTTTACTCTAATTTTTTGCCTTAAAAATGGTCATCTTACGCATGTGAGACATCTTAGTAAAACAAACAAAATACAAGATCAAAATCCCTCGATGATGCTACGAATGTTTCCTTACAAATAATCTTAGTACCTTAAGAAAAATGCTAAGATATCTTACAACATTTCTATCCATGACTATACGATGACTCACGCCCGTCCCTTTACATCCAAAGATAGGGTTACTTGTCAATCAATGGTAAGATAGCAATATCAAAGGAAGAGAGAAATGAAAAAAAGACTTTTGAGTAGGTAGAACGTTCTTAGTTGCTTGCTCACAATCCATCTTCAAAATAAACATCTTTCAAACATACTAAACACTTTCAAAAATCATGAAATATTTTCAAAAGTACAACACTTTGTATGCATTCTTATAGAAACGAGAATCATTACAAAGTTTTCCTAAACGAAGACGCATTTCAAAAATACTTTTAAAACCCACCATAAACACATTTCAATCAAATCAATTTCAAAAGTGATCTAGCAAGCAACTAAGAGCCCGTAGATAACTGCGGATGAAAAGGGGGCTAACACCTTCTCTTTTCATAACCTACCCCCCGAAATCAAGAAAATATCTCAAAGGTATTTCTTGTTCTTTTCACCCTTTCCTTATTGGATAAAAGGAAAGTAGGTAGAGACTCTTTCTATCCACAACAATTGCGATCAAACGCAAAACATCCAAGTCAGTTCTCCAACCGTATTACAGAACTGGAGACTCTGCTAGGGAGGATGAAGTTAAAAGTGGGGTTACCTTAGAGCTAGATCAAATTTACTTGCTTTCATTATTTGATTTGCTTGATTTACAATTTATGGGTCCTCGTTTGGGTTTGTATTGATCCTCTACCCAGATCTGGGAACACCATTAGGTAAATAGCAAAGATTATGGAGACTGTACGACGTAGACCGATATGGTTGAGACAATAGCTATGTTAGTGTGACATATTTGTGGGTAACGGTATCCCTTATGGAGAATTTAGGAGAATACGGGGCCACTGAGTGATGTCATAAAGCACTAACGAACCTTAGAACCTTTAATTGAACAACTTGGCCATTAGGAAGTAGTGAGATAGCCGGTTTCGGTGGAAAGCTGAAAATTGGTTGATACTCGATACTATGCTCATTGAGATCGGACTTTTGGGATATTTTGGCTGCAAGAAAATATTGATTATGATAAAACAATTCCCAATAAAGAAAGATCAGTGATATTGAGATTCCCTTGAACTTGATTACTTTCTAGGACAGGTTGAACCAACTAAACTTCAAGAGGGTACTTACCTATGAAACTCATGCAAGCCTAAACCTAAGGTTTTTGTGTGCTTTATTTGTGATTATTATTCATGTAAACATAAACATCATAACATCATAAAGCATTTCTCATTAACCATTTCAAGGATTTATGAATTTATTTTTTTGTTTTGTAGGTCATGACTTCTACTCGTAGGAATACCATCCAAGTCAACTTCGTGAAAGTGCATCCTCAACTTCAAGAGTTAGAATCAAGAGTGCCTGGAGAATCTCCCTTCACCAAGAAAAATGGAAGACTTCTCAACTTGGCTACCTCAAACTTCCAAGAAGAAATGATGTGTGTTCTTTTCCAATTATTTGATCCTATGAATCAATGCTTCACATTCCCCGACTACTAATTCCTGCCTACATTAGAAGAATTCTCTCAATTGTTAGGAGTGCATGTGCTTGATCAAATATAATTCAACGGTTTAGAAGAGACTCCAAAACCTGAAGTTATTGCCAAAACTTTGCATTTGAAGAGATATGATATTGTGGAAAATTGGGAGACAAGAAGTGGAGTTAAGGGTTTCTTAGCCAAGTTTCTATTGGAGAAGGCTCGTTTGTTCTGGGAAGATTTGGATTTTCAAGATTTTAAGGATGTCTTGGCCCTTCTAATCTATGGTTTTGTTCTATTTCCAAATCTGAACCAACTCATAGATGTGAATTCCATCAAGGTTTCTCTCTCTCTCGTAATCCCATACCTACTTACCTACTTTGATTGGAGATATTATACATTGTTTCCACACTCGCACCATGAAGAGAAGGGGAACTCTTTTGTGTTTCATTCCATTAATCTCTAGATGGTTTATTTAACACCTACCTCAATCAACGTTAAAGAATCAGCAAGGCTTGACATGGTCTCAAAGATTAATGTCACTTACACATTCTGATATTTATTGGTGTGCTCGATCTATGGAGGACCTTATTATTATTGATCGTTATGGGGTATTCCCTAATGTCCATCTACTTAGAATTAGGGGAGGTATCACCTACAATCCTTGTTTGACTTTGCGACAATTTGGGTATGCTTGGATGGATAGCCCTCATGACGCACTTGTCCAAGGAATTGCATTTGACTATGAGAGCGATGTCCAAGGTTATCGTCAGAGATTCATACGAGCTTGGGTCATGGTTAACAAGGTTGATAGAAAGACGTTGGGGCATAAGGACTCCATTCCTTTGGAGCCTTATCTCATGTGGGTGCGAACTCGCGCCCAAAACCTCATGATGCCTTATGAAGCCATCTTACCTATCATCATGGAGCTTGTTGCCAAAGGAGATGTTCTGTATACTGTCCTTTATCCTAACATGTACTTCTCTTAAAGATCTGCAAAGAGCTTAGATTCAGGTAAAAGAAGAGAGAGATAACTTTGAAACCCAGTTCTACGCAAGTGAAAAGAAGGTTTTGGAGCTTACGAGACAACTTCATGAAGAGTTAAGTTTGAATGCCTACATTGTGCCGAAGAGGATGCGCTCGACCTTTTTTGTCTTAGGAGTTTATTTTGTGTTTATTTCCTCCATTGTAAGCCCAAGAGGAATGTTTGTAATCAATTTGAACTTATTAATGCAATTGATGTTTGTTCTTTTTGTCTAAACAAATTTAAATCTTCTAAGTCCTTGAAATCATTTGCATACACATTTTCATGCATCATAACATAAACAGGTTTTCCAAAACAGGTTTCCTTATCTTTCTCTGATTATTTTAGTAAGATGGATATCGAACAAATAGTAAAGGACTTGCAAGCGCAGAATTCCCAGTTCCAAGAGACCTTGTTGACCCTAGCTAAGGGGCAACAAGAGTTGATGACTATGCTAGTATCCAAGAAGAAAACCAAAAAGAAGGCCTTCATCAACATGGGTAAGAGATTCAAAGGTCTGGTTCATCAGGTACAGATAGTCGAAGAGTCATCTAAGGAGGACGAAAATCAAGACGAAGAGGCAAGGAGTACCCATGCTGGGGGTGCAAATTGAAGTGGTGAAAAACACAAGAAGGGGGGGGGGGTTGAATTGTAAAACTGAAATCTAAAGCAATGAACACGATATTTTTATCCTGGTTCGTTTGATCTCAAACTACTCCAGTCCACCCGTCAAGGTGATTTCGCCTCTCTCCAACGAGGTCTTAATCCACTATATTCAACTGAATATTACAGACTGCTTTAACAACTGCTAAAGCCTTCTTGATTCAAACCACAACCCGGTTTGTCAAGGTAACACTTTCTTACAAAGAGATAAAACTATGTGTGTGGATGTTTTCTACAAAACTGTATCACAACTGTGATGTATACACAAAATGAAGCTTAGAAACTAGATTGCTAAACAGTAATGGAATATCAGAGTATGTGGTTTAGCAAAACTGGTAGAACGAAGATTATGGTTCAGCTTTTGTGCGTGTAGAGATTTGGAGAGAATTAACCATTTCAATCTTCAAAGTCTTGTTTATATAGCATTGAGATGATGAACGTTGGATGCAATATTCTTGATTCAATGCTAATAACAAACTTTCCTTATTGAGCAGATCTTGTCTGGAATGAAGCCGTTGGAATTAATTTGCTTTCAATGCACAGTACCGTTGCTTACTTAATGCAAGTTCTGGCTTGGCTCATTCTGATTCTGCTTCGCTGCTGATGAACTATTGTGTTTCTGTATCAGAGTATTAAGCGCAGTCTTGTTCATCAGGCTTCAGCATGTACGTGAGTTGATCATCTGATCTTGACGTTCTGATGTAGCAACTTCTGATGCTGGTGTATGAAATCAAATTCTGATGCTGAATAGATGTGATCTTGCTTATTTCAATCAGCGTATTTGCAAGTCAGAACATAATAATTTAGGCAGCAGATAGTTCAAACATGAAACATATAAATACTATATCTTTTCACTTTGTTATCATCAAAACTTAAATATAGGGTAGTAGATTCAAACATTGTTCTAACAATCTCCCCCTTTTTGATGATGACAAAAACTAGATATTTTAAATTAAAATACCGTGAAAAGGTATCTGGAATATGTATCAGAATAAGAAGTAAAAGAATAAGGAGTAAGGAAATACTCCCCCTGAGTTTATTACTTCCCTTTGATTATACGTGTTCTTCAGGATCAGATCTTTTTCTTTCTTTGAACATCAGATTATCAGAGTCTTTGACTTATCAGAGAGCAGAGCTTCAGAGCTTTTCTTGTCAGAGCTTTGCTTTGGATCAGAGTATTAGGACGATCAGAACTTCATATTGATCAGAGCAACATTGATCAGAGCTTCTAGTCTTCAGAGTATCCAGGAGCTTTCTTGTGCCTGTAGACTTTAAACACGACAGAAAAAACATTTCAAGTAATAGAGTTAGAATGTTTGAGAATTTTTGTCTAGTTAGCCGTTATTGATTTAAATATCATTCTTGTTCTCCCCCTTTTTGTCAGCAATCAAAAAGTGTTGGTGATGTGCTAAAACAATTAAGATCAGAAAAACTAATCATATTAATATAGTTCAGAATCAGAGCAAGAAAATATTACAAAACATAATCAAAACAGTACATCAGAAAATCAGGAAAACATGAAAAAGGTCATGCATGAAAAAAAGATTTAAGGTTGAGGAGGCAAGTGTATGAACAGGCTCTCCAGCATGGCTTGAATCTTTTCAGAAGTCTCATTCTGTTTATGCAACATGCTGACAACAGTGTCAATCTTGCTGTCCTGCACATCCATTCTTGGTTTCATCTTCTGATCGTTTTCATCCATCCGCTGCTGCAGACGCATGTCATTCAGCCTTAGTTCTTCCAGAGTCTGCCTGTCCAAGGCAGCTTGAGAAGCATTAGAAGGAGGAGGCTTCTAAGAACTTTCAGCACGTACCCAAAGTCTGAACTGTGACCAGAGCTGATCAGAAGCAGCTGGATCAATCATCCCAGGACAGACTTGCTTCAAGGAAGCAATCCATTGCAGCACACCTGTTTCAAAATTCAAAATACCAGAGCCAACATCTGGTTGCTTTGGTTTTGGGATGGCAATTTTGTGTTTTAGATCAGCAAGACGGTCAAGACTGGTTAAGTCAATGAAAGTCCTGCTGGGGTTTTCAGAGGTTTTCTGAGAGGCTGTTTGTTTTGGAGGGGGGGTATCAGAGTCAGATATTTCGATTGGAGTGGGTGGTGTTTTGGGAGTTTTTGGTGGTGTCGATTCTGATGAGGATGGTAACTGGGGCATGAAAACAGTGGTTCCACATGGCAACTGGATTGCCAGCGGTGATGGTTGAGGTGAGTGAGGGTCAGATTGATGAGGAGAAGGAGTTTCAGAGTGGTGAAACTCTGTTTGTGGTGAAGGTGGATTAATTTCTGGTTGGGGAGAGGGAGGTGGAATCTCTGATTGCTCAGGGATCAGAGGTTCTTCTGAGAGTGGTTGTTGTTGTTCTGGTTCTGGTTGTGGAGGAGGAACATTTTGTGGTTCAGAGTTTGATTGAGCAGAGGCATGTTGACGCTCAATATCAGCCAACACTTGGTCAAGTGCTGTTGTTGTTGAAATTGTTGGTTGTTTGGGTTGTTTGGTTCTAGGTCTTCTGAGTTTTAGTGCCTCAGAAGGGTCTTCTTCTTGTATGGTTTCATCAATGGTAGGGATGGGAATTGATATTCTATGAGAGGTTTGAGGAGGGATAGATGCTGGAATAGTAAAAGATTTTGAAATAGGGGCAGCAGATGAAATACCTCTTTTCTTTGGAGTCTGCTGAGATGATCCTTCTGATGGCGCTTTCCTCTTCTTTGTCTTCTTCAAAGTCACTTCTGGTTGGGGTTGATGCAGATCTTTGATATTCAGCTTTGGATCTGTATCATCTGCCTTGTACGCATCTGGGTACCTGAGAAACATCTCTGGTTTGGATTCCATTTCAGAAAATACCGGAAAATCACTCAGAGGCACTCTTCTGCTGGAGATATCAGCAGTGGAAGTGGCTCTGGGTTCCTTCTGAATATTCTCTATCAGCTTCATCTTTTTCAGATTCTTTGCGTTCAGAGGTTTCCCAATTGTTGGTTCAATAGTGCTCAGCTCCTGAGCTTCTATCAGATGTTCAATCAGCCTATTCTCTGTCAGAATATCTGATATTAGCCTTCCAAAAGGTATCCAGTCCCTCTTGGTTCTTTCTTCTTCCCTTGTTTCTTTCACACTGGTTTTGAGATGGTTGAACAAGAAGTGAGCCAGATTGATCTTTATCTTCTGATCAATAAAGTAGATCAGAAACTGCTGATCCACATTTATATAATCAGGAGAACTTGTTGGTTTCCTGTGGTTGAAGCATCCCAGAATAATCTTAGCCCATACTCTGCAGTGATCCTTCAGATCTTTAATCTTGCTGCTGGGCATCCCAAGAGTGAAAATCCTGTTAGCTACCACACCTATATCAGCACATCTTTCAGCCATGTCCACACAACGGACGCCACCACCACTTTGACCGATTAGCCTTGCAATGAGATCTTCAGAAATCACAATCTTCTTCCCCATGACAGAGGAGATGACTAGATGTTTTGAAACCTTGGCGTGAATCCAAAATTCCTTGACCAGCGCTGGGAATGTTGGTCCAACCAATTTATCGAAATACCTTTCCCACTTTTGAGCCCTAATTTCTTCAGTTAGGTCAAAACCATTTTCCTTCAAGCTTTCAAAATCAATGATTAACTCAGAGAGCACTTCAAGGTTCTTCACTGGAGTGAGGAGAGTTCTGAGCGGCACTTGATATTGCTCAGAAGTTGCTTTCTTCTGATTACCTGCAGAAACGCTGCTGGAGGATGCCATTGTTCACACTAAAAAGGGTTTTGAGAATGAATTGAAGAAAAATGTTTGCAAGGGATGAACTCAGAAATATGCAGAAAAATCTTGAGTGATAGTGAGAAAGCGTAAAGAATAAGAATGAGAGATTAATGTGCTTAAATAGAGTTTTCAAAACTATTTTGAAAAGATAAACGTTTTTAAGAGAGAGAAAAATCATGATTGCCATTTAAAAGCATGATTACTTTTCATTAAATGCTTGCTGATTTTGGGGGATTTGAGAAAGATACTTAAAAACGGTTACCAGACATGTGTCTCAATGCACCCAATCAGCGCTTTGCCTTCTCAGAAGCGTGCACGCGTTCTGCTTCAGAGATATGCTGATGATTGGATGACACTTGTTTGATGTAGTGATCAGCACGTCTGTCTTTGAGACTAGACTCTCAGATCTTTAGACTTGCATCTGATACAATCTGCTTGTTCTATCTTTCTGAAAGGAGATTGATCAGAAGTTCACAGTAAAATAATTACATTCTGAAGATAAATATATGGAATTAAAACATTTTCATTCTGGGCATACTTTCATGCTGAGATGTTTCAGAATGAAATTAAACCTATCTTCTGAAAGGGGTTTAGTAAAGATATCAGCCCATTGATGGTCTGTATCTATAAATTTTAAGTTCAAAATACCTTTCTGAATATAGTCCCTAATGAAGTGATGTTTTATTTCTATATGCTTAGCCCTAGAATGTAAAATAGGATTTTTACTTAAGCAAATAGCAGAAGTATTATCACAAAGTATAGGAATGTTACTCTCAAAAATCTGGAAGTCTTCAAGCTGACTTTTCATCCAGAGCATTTGTGTGCTACATCCTACTGCTGCTATGTACTCAGCTTCTGCTGTTGACAGAGCAATTGTTGATTGCCTTTTGCTGGACCAAGAGATCAGATTTTCTCCCAGAAACTGGCAGCTTCCAGAAGTACTTTTACGTTCCACTCTGTCTCCAGCAAAATCAGCATCACAGTAGCCTACTAAGCTGTAATCACTAGATTTTCTATAAAACAAACCCAGATTAGTAGTACCTTTCAGATACTTGAAAATTCGCTTAACAGCTGTTAAGTGAGATTCTCTAGGATCTGATTGGAATCTAGCACAGATACAAACACTGAATAGTATGTCAGGTCTTGAAGCAGTCAGATAGAGGAGAGAACCAATCATACCTCTGTAGACTTTCTGTTCTACACTTTTGCTTACCTCTTCTCTTTCCAGAATGCACGTGGGATGCATTGGAATCTTTGATGGCTTACATTCTGAGAGGTCAAATTTCTTCAGAAGATCTCTGATGTATTTGCTCTGATGAATGTAAGTTCCTTCTGGAGTTTGATTGATCTGAATTCCTAGAAAGAATTTCAGTTCCCCCATGAGGCTCATCTCAAATTCTGCCTGCATACACTTAGCAAATTTTCTTCCAAGAGAAGGATTAGTAGAACCAAAAATAATACCATCAACATAAATTTGACAGACTAAGATGTCACTCTTAACTGATTTACAGAATAGAGTAGTGTCCACTTTCCCTCTGGTGAATTCATTTTCAAGCAGAAAGTTACTTAGCCTTTCATACCAAGCTCTGGGAGCTTGTTTCAGACCATACAGTGACTTCTTTAGTTTGAAAACATGTTCTGGATGTTTTGTATTTTCAAAACCTGGGGGTTGGTGAACATAAACTTCTTCTTCTATATAACCATTTAAGAATGCACTTTTGACATCCATCTGATACAGAGTGATGCCTCTATTAACAGCAAATGAAATTAAAAGTCTGATAGATTCTAACCTGGCGACTGGGGCAAAGGTTTCTGTATAGTCTATCCCCTCTTGCTGACTATAACCTTGTGCAACCAGTCGTGCCTTGTTTCTGATGACTTCACCTTGTTCATTTAGCTTGTTTCTGAACACCCATCTTGTTCCAATGACGTTGAATCCTTTTGGTCTGGGAACGAGATCCCATACGTCGTTTCTGGTGAATTGATTCAGCTCTTCTTGCATTGCCAGAATCCAGTCATTATCCAGAAGTGCTTCATCAATAGAAGAAGGTTCAATCAGAGACACAAGTCCCATAAGTGTTTCTTCAGAGTTTCTGAAGCTTGCTCTTGTTCTGATTGGATCTTCCTTTCTTCCTAGGATAGTCTCTTCTGGGTGATCCAAGCTGCTTCTGGGTAATCTCTTCTGAGGTTGATCAGCAGCTGTTGTAGGATTTCTAGCAGTGCTCCTTTCAGACGTTGAAGGAATGTCTGTGTTGAGAGCTTCTGATGACTTGTCTTCAGAACCTGCAAATTCAATTTCTATACCTGCAAAAACTTCATTCTGCTTTGACTTTTCAGAGTCAAGCTTGTCATCAAAACGAACACTGATTGATTCTTCCACAATCTGTGTTTCTGTATTGTATACTCTGTACCCTCTTGAGTGTTCAGAGTATCCTAACATAATACACTTCTGTGCCTTAGAGTCAAACTTGTTCAAATAATTCTTTGTATTTAATATAAAGCAAGTACATCCAAATGGATGAAAATATGAAATGTTGGGCTTTCTGTTCTTCCACAATTCATATGGAGTCTTTTCCAGAATAGGTCTTATTGAGATTCTATTCTGAATGTAGCACGCTGTGTTTATTGCCTCTGCCCAGAAAGTCTTAGCAACGTTTGTCTCATTGATCATGGTTCTGGCCATTTCTTGCAATGTTCTGTTCTTTCGTTCTACAACTCCATTTTGTTGGGGAGTTCTAGGACAAGAGAAATCATGCAGAATGCCTCTGTCATTAAAGAATGACTCAAAATCTTTATTTTCAAATTCTCCACCATGATCACTTCTGACTTTAACGATTCTAAGATCCTTTTCATTCTGAACTTGGTTACAGAAGGTAACAAACACAGAGTGAGACTCGTCCTTGTGTCTTAAGAACTTTACCCATGTCCATCTGCTGTAGTCATCTACGATTACTAACCCATACTTCTTACCACTGACTGAAGCAGTTTTAACTGGTCCAAATAAGTCAATGTGCAGAAGTTCTAATGGCTTAGAGGTGGAAACAACATTTTTGGATTTAAAGGAAGGTTTTGCAAATTTGCCTTTTTGACATGCTTCACACAGAGCATCTGAATTGAACTTCAAATTAGGAAGTCCTCTGACCAGATTGAGTTTGTTAATCTGAGATATTCTTCTCATACTAACATGCCCCAATCTTCTGTGCCAGATCCATTGCTCGTTGTTAACAGACAGAAGACATTTTACATTCTGACTCTTTAGTTCAGAAAGTTTAATTTTGTAAATGTTGTTTTTTCACTTACCATTAAACAGGATAGTCCCATCTTTCTGACTAACAGCTTTACATGATTTTTGATTAAAGATTATATCATAACCGTTATCACTTAGTTGACTTATGGATATCAGATTATGCATCAATCCATCTACTAGCAGAACATTATTAATAGAGGGAAGATTTCCATTACCTACAGTTCCAGAGCCAATTATCTTTCCCCTCTGATTGCCTCCAAAGCCAACGTGGCCTCCAGGCTTAAGTTCCAGGCTTTGGAACATATGCCTTCTTCCCGTCATGTGTCGTGAGCAGCCAGAGTCCAGGTACCATGACTGGTGTTTCTGACTTGCTGCTAAAGATATCTGCAACATGTATTATTTTATCCTTAGGTACCCAGATTTTCTTGGGTCCTGATTTGTTAGTTTTACCAAAACTCTTGTTGAATTTTGGTTTCACAGAGTGCTTACTGCTAGTATATTTGATATCATGTGTGTGACCATACACAAAGTGTGAATTTAGAGGAGTGTGTTTAATGGTTAATTCCATGACATTCTTTGGTGTAGGAACCTTACCTTGGTATCCTATTCCTTTCCTGCCGTTTCTGCTAACTCCATAGATCATTGAAGCCATTCTGCTTCTATCTATGCTTTTAGCTAGGAACTTCTGGAAACTATGATCATACTCCTTGATGATCTCATCAGCGTTGCTGGGAGTTTCAGAAATTGGTTCCTTCTGAGAGTTTTGTAAAGTGTTTTCTAATTTTGAAATCTTATCTCTCAGCTCAGAATTTTCCAATTTGAGACTCTCAGACTTATTAGAGTCAGATTCAAGATTCCTTTTCAGGTCTCTGAATTTAGCTCTAATTTGCTGATAACGTTCCAGAATCTCATTGAGGCTTTCAGCAAGTTCAGCCTTTGTAAAGTTAACAGCGAAGTTAGGAAATACCTCTTCTGTGTCTGATTCTGAGTCTGATTCAGAAGCTTCACTATCTTCTGAAATGTTAGCCATGAGAGCTATGTTTGCCCTTTCATCATCTGATTCTGAGTCAGCTTCAGACGAGTCAGAGTCATCCCATGTAGCCATGAGACTTTTCTTCTTCTCTCTTCCAAACTTCTTTTTGGGCTTTTCCCTCTGAAGCTTTGGGCAGTCACTCTTGTAGTGTCCTTGCTCATTGCACTCATAGCAGATGATGTCTTTGGTGTTTGGCTTCTTGCTACTGGAGGAGCCTTCAGATCTTCTGTATCCAGAGGAAGAATCTGTCCTTCTGTATCTGGAAGAAGACTCGTTCTGATCAGATCTTCTGGGATTCCTGAACTTCCTTTGTCTTTGCTTCCACAGTTGATTCACTCTTCTGGAGAGAAGGGAAAGTTCGTCTTCTTCTGATGATGATCCATCAGATGTTTCTTCAACTTCCTGCAAAACTTTAGACTCAAATTTTCTGTTAGATTTTAATGCTAAAGGCTTACCTTGCTTCTGAGGCTCATCAGCTTCTAGCTCTATCTCATGACTTCTGAGGGAGCTGATAAGTTCCTCCAGAGTGATTTTGTTGAGATCTTTAGCTAGCTTCAGAGCAGTAACCATAGGCCTCCACTGCTTGGGTAAACTTCTGATTATTTTCTTGACATGGTCAGCAGTAGAGTACCTTTTGTCCAGAACTTTGAGACCAGCTACCAGAATCTGGAATCTAGAGAACATAGTTTCAATGGATTCAGATTCTTCCATTTTGAACGCCTCATACTTCTGAATGAGCGCCAGAGCTTTTGTTTCTTTGACCTGAACGTTGCCCTCATGCGTCATTCTGAGAGAATCAAAGATGTTCTTTGCTGTGTCTCTGTTGGAGATCTTTTCATACTCAGTATAGGAAATGGCACTGAGGAGGATGGTTCTGGCCTTGTGGTGATTCTTGAAGTCACGCTTTTGTTGATCAGACATTGATTTTCTATCAATCTTCTGACCACTTGCATTCACAGGGTGCGTGTATCCATCTGTCACCATATCCCACAGATCAGCATCATGTGCCAGAAAGAAGCTTTCAATTCTGTCTTTCCAGTAATCAAAGTTTTCTCCATCAAAGACTGGAGGTTTGCCACTGAATCTGTCTCTGTCCTCATTGTTGTCATTGCTGATGTGAGAATTGTTTCCTGCCATTGTGTTTTTCTGACGCTGGATCTTGTACTGACACGGTTAAGTGTTTTAGCTCAGAACCAGGCGCTCTGATGCCAATTGAAGTGGTGAAAAACACAAGAAGGGGGGGTTGAACTGTAAAACTGAAATCTAAAGCAATGAACACGATATTTTTATCCTGGTTCGTTTGATCTCAAACTACTCCAGTCCACCCGTCAAGGTGATTTCGCCTCTCTCCAACGAGGTCTTAATCCACTATATTCAACTGAATATTACAGACTGCTTTAACAACTGCTAAAGCCTTCTTGATTCAAACCACAACCCGGTTTGTCAAGGTAACACTTTCTTACAAAGAGATAAAACTATGTGTGTGGATGTTTTCTACAAAACTGTATCACAACTGTGATGTATACACAAAATGAAGCTTAGAAACTAGATTGCTAAACAGTAATGGAATATCAGAGTATGTGGTTTAGCAAAACTGGTAGAACGAAGATTATGGTTCAGCTTTTGTGCGTGTAGAGATTTGGAGAGCATTAACCATTTCAATCTTCAAAGTCTTGTTTATATAGCATTGAGATGATGAACGTTGGATGCAATATTCTTGATTCAATGCTAATAACAAACTTTCCTTATTGAGCAGATCTTGTCTGGAATGAAGCCGTTGGAATTAATTTGCTTTCAATGCACAGTACCGTTGCTTACTTAATGCAAGTTCTGGCTTGGCTCATTCTGATTCTGCTTCGCTGCTGATGAACTATTGTGTTTCTGTATCAGAGTATTAAGCGCAGTCTTGTTCATCAGGCTTCAGCATGTACGTGAGTTGATCATCTGATCTTGACGTTCTGATGTAGCAACTTCTGATGCTGGTGTATGAAATCAAATTCTGATGCTGAATAGATGCGATCTTGCTTATTTCAATCAGCGTATCTGCAAGTCAGAACATAATAATTTAGGCAGCAGATAGTTCAAACATGAAACATATAAATACTATATCTTTTCACTTTGTTATCATCAAAACTTAAATATAGGGTAGTAGATTCAAACATTGTTCTAACACAAATGATTAAGCTTCTGAAGATGAAGACTACTTTGATGAACAATACCCACCTGCCGAGGATAAATACAAGCAGTTAGAGGATAGACTGAAAGCTGTTGAAATTCAAGCCGTACCTGGTTTGGACTTTGGTGATTTGGGCTTAGTACCTAGGGTCGTCATTCCCCATAAGTTCAAAATACCGGTCTTCGCCAAGTATGACGAAGTTTCCTACCGAAAACTTCATCTAAGGTCTTACGTGCGCAAGATACAGCCGCACACTACTGACAAAAAGCTCTGGGTCCATTTATTCCAAGAGAGTCTGGCTGGGACTCAACTAGAATGGTTCTATCAATTGGAGGGTTCCCACATCCACACATAGTAAGATCTAGCCACTTCTTTTTATCATCAATATCAATACAATGTCGATCTGGCACCAACCAGAGTCCAACTTCAAGGTATGACAATGGATACTAATGAAAGGTTTAAGGAGTACGCACAAAAATGGAGGGATCTTGCTGGTAGGGTCCAACCACCGCTAACTGACAAAGAACTAGTTGACATGTTCATGGGTACATTAACTAGCCCATTTTTAAACCTATTGATTGGAAGTTCTTAGTCTGGTTTCATCGAGTTGATCCTAACTGGTGAAAGGGTCGAAAGTGGCATTAAGAGCGGAAAAATTCCCATGATATCTACTTCCGCATCCAACGCTGTGAAGAAGCCTTTCACTGGAAAGAAGTAAAAAAATGTTGTGTATGAGGCAAGGGCCCATACCAATAAGGATCACCGACCCTCTGTTAATGTTATGTTAATCTCAAATCCTCCATTTCCTCAAAGGAAATCATCCAACAATCAACGATCTAAAGTTCCTGGAAGACGGTTCACGAGGATAAGCATGTCACTGTCCCGAGCCTTACAACATCTATTAAAGGCCAACTTAGTGACATTGCACGATCCAACATCCAATCCAAACATTTCATCACCTAAGTATAATCCAAATGCCAAATGTGTGTATCATTCCAACAGCCCCGGACATGAAATTGATCAATGTTGGGCTCTGAAGAATAAGATTCAATATCTGATAGATAATAAAACAATTTAATTTAATCCACCTGCTACTCCAAATGTGATAACCGCACCAATTCCAAATCATGGAAAAGGTGTTAATGAAATTGATGATACTACTTTTGTCTCCTCCATTGAAGATTTAACAACCCCATCAACTAATGTGAAGGTTAATTTGTTGAGAGTCGGGGTGTTCCCTGGATATTCTAAAGATTGTGTTTGTTGTGATCAATAAGTGAATGGGTGTAAGCGGCTGAAGGAAGGTGTGAAACGCCTGATAAATAGCCGCGAGATTATGTATGAGAAGATTCCTACCATCAAAAGTTTAACCAACAAAGCTGAAGACATGTCCATAATAACCGTTTCCAACAAGCCTCTTAGGATCCCTTTAATGGGTCCTATTATAATTTCAAATAAACCAACAATTTCTCCTTTAATAATCACTTCCGCTGGGCCTATTCCCTACTCCTCTGATAAAGAGGTTCCATGGAACTATGTTGCCGAGGTTTATTATCATGGGATAAAACAAGATTCTTGGATCAACAAAGACGAAGATGATGTCACTAATATTGCAGGTTCTAGTAAAGTGACAAGAACAGTGAGAATCTTTTCCCCTAAAATTTCACCACCCACTACTACAACAACTCCCGTCCGTATAACCCATGACAAGTCTAGTGCCAACACCAGAAGAAAAGACAAAGAAGGTGAGCCTGCTGGGATAGAGGCACCTACCAAAGATACTGACGCTGAAGAACCCTCCGCTTGAGAAATGGAGGAAATCTTGAAAATCATAAAGAAGAGTGACTTCAAAATAGTTGAGCAGCTGGGGCAAACTCCCTCCAAAATTTCCATGTTGTCATTATTACTCTGCTCAGACATTCATGCCTAGGCTCTAATCAAGTTATTCAAGAAAACCCATGTGCCCCAAGAAACCAACGCTGACCAGTTCGAGAATTGTGTGGCAAATTTAACGGCTGGCAACAGATTAGGGTTCTCCGACGCTGATTTGACTCCTATGGGAAGGAACCACAACAAATACTTGCATGTCTCTATTGAATGCAAGGGGACCACCCTGGACCATGTTATAATTAATATTGGCTCATCTTTAAATGTGTTACCCAAAGGTGCGTTGGACCGGTTAGATTGTGAAGGGATGATATTGAAGCCAAGCGATATTGTCGTAAGGGCTTTCGATGGGTCTAAGAGAATGGTTCATGGAGAGGTGGATCTTCCAATTAAAGTTGGTTCACATATTTTCAACTCTACCTTTTATATAATGGACATACGTCCTGCCTACTCTTGTTTGCTTGGATGCCCTTGGATCCATGGGGCAGGGGTAGTAACATCCACCCTTCATTAAAAATTAAAATACCCAGTAAAAGGGAAGATCGTTATTGTTTGCAGCGAAGAAGAATTTATGGTGAGCCATATCAATTCTTTCAAGTAGGTGGAAATGGATGGTGAATTCATCGAGACTCCATGCCATACCTTCGAAATTGTTCCTCCTATGGTTGTCGCCACCAAAATCTCCTCTAACATATCAAAAGCTGATGAAGTTATACCAAGAATGGTTTCGCTTAAGGATGCTTGTTCCGTGATCGAAGATGGTAATTGTACTATCTGGGGACAACTTGCCGACATTCCATTTAAAGCAGGTAAATTTGGTTTGGGTTTCACCATCAAAGCTCATAAAGAAGTCAGGAATGCTCGTTTGGGAAAGCCACCTCTCTGCATCAGGAATCATGAAGTGAACCCTGTGGAAGACTCTGATGATGTAAATGCTTTAGAAGATTAGATCTACCCTACTGTCGAAGGAAATCTCAACAACTGGCATATAAAGGATTTCACTCCTATCTCCTTAATAAGGAGTAATTATTGTTTACTATTTTCTGTCAATTCAAGAACTTTTGTCTGTAATCTTAATTTCTAAACATTGAATTTTAAGTCATGTGCCTTTCACGGGGAACTATAGTCCTTTTGTTAAGGGTTTTGTTCATGTTCATTTATCATATGATCATTTAATATAAACCATTGGACCTTTTGCATTCAAATTTTTGTGTTCATTGTCTTTCTTTTCCTTTATTACATTTTTCAATAGCCATGTATCTTACATGCACACACACGCACACACACACACACACACACACACACACACTTGCAGATCCTCATCCACTTCAGATCTCATTGTCAACAACGCTACTATTATGAGTTATGACTTCGAACATCCAATTAACCAAGCTGAAGATGACGGCGAGAAAGATTGTGAAATACCAAGAGAATTATCCAGACTTCTAATACAAGAAGAGAAAGTTATTCAACCTCATGAAGAGCCAATCAAAGTTATCAACTTTGGTACTGAGACAGATAAGAAAGAAGTCAAGATCGGCGCCAACCTAGGAGATGGTATCAAAAGCATATTGGTTCAGATGTTACATGACTATGTTGAAGTGTTTGCTTGGTCGTATGAGGATATGCTAGGGTTGGATACCGACATTGTGGTTCATCGTCTGCCTAGAAGGAAGATTGCCCTCCCGTTAAGCAAAAGGTTCATTGCATGCGGCCAAACATGTCTGAAAAGATAAAAGCTGAGGAAATGAAGCAATTTGATGTAGGTTTTCTGGACGTCACATCTTACCCTCAATGGATTGGAAACGTGGTCCCCGTGCCAAAGAAAGATGGAAAGGTTCGTATGTGTGTAGATTATAGGGATCTGAATAGGGCAAGCCCCAAAGATGATTTCCCTCTACCTCATATTGACGTCTTGGTTAATAACACCGCTCATCACAAAGTCTTCTCCTCCATGGATGGATTTTCTGGATACAACCAAATCAAGATGGCTCCCTAAGACATAGAAAAGACCACCTTTGTTACACAATAGGGCACCTTTTGTTACAAAGTCATGCCATTCGGATTAAAGAATGCAGGGACAACATATCAAAAAGCTATGGTAGCTTTATTTCATGATATGATCCATCATGAAATAGAGGTCTATGTGGATGATATGATTTAAAGGTTGCAAACTGAATAAGAGCATCTCGATCACCTACACAAGCTATTTGAGAGGCTGAAGAAGTATAAATTGAGGTTGAACCCTAATAAGTTCACATTAGAAGTAAGGTCTTGAAAGCTTATAGGTTTTGTCGTTAGTGGTAAATGCATTAAAGTTGATCCTGCAAAGGTAAAAGCCATTCAAGAAATGCCATTTCCCTGCTCTGAAAAGGAGGTCAGAGGCTTCTTGGGTCGACTTAACTACATTGCTCGCTTCATATCTCACTTAACTGCTACTTGTGAACCAATCTTTAAACTCTTGAAGAAATCTCAAGTAGTCAGATGGAACGACGATTGCCAAGCTTCCTTTGACAAAATCAAGGAATACTTGTAAGAACCTCCCATCCTTATGCCTCTAGTGGAAGGAAGACCATTGATCATGTACTTGACTGTGCTAGAGAATTCTATGGGGTGTGTGTTAGGCCAACATGACGAGTCTGGCCGAAAAGAGCATGCAATATACTACCTGAGCATGTGAGACATCTTAGTCCCTTAAGAAAAATGCTAAGATATCTCACAATATTGCTATCCATAACTATACGATGACCCACGCCCGTCTCTTTACATCCAAAGATAGGGTTACTTATCAATCAATGGTAAGATAGCATTAAGGAAGAGTGAAATGAACAAAATACTTTTGAGTAGGTAGAACGTTCTTAGTTGCTTGCTCACAATCCATCTTCAAAACAAACATCTTTCAAACACACTAAACACTTTCAAAAAACATGAAATATTTTCAAAATTCCAAACGAGAATCATTACAAAGTTTACCTAAACGAATGAGCTTTTCAAAAATACTTTCAAAATCTACCACAAACACATTTCAAAAAAGAAATTTCAAAAGTGATCTAGCAAGCAACTAAGAGCCCGTAGATAACTACAGATGAAAAGGGTGCTAACACCTTCCCTTTTCATAACCTACCCCCCAAACTCAAGAAAATATCTCAAAGGTCATTCCTGTTTTTTTCACCCTTTCCTTATTGGATAAAAGAAAATTCAATGGCGACTCTTGCTATCCGCAACAATTGCGATCAAACTCAAAACATCCAAGTCATTTCTCTCACCGTATTACAGTTCGCATAAATTAAACTTTTTAAAAGTATAATACATGACAATACATTTTCATGTAGGGTTGTCGAGGGTTTTAGGGTTGTTATGGAATTAGAGTAGCTCATGCGAGGTGGTGAGAAGATATGTATATTATTGTTTTATAATTGAAATTGAATGTCTCTCTAAATTTCAAGGTTGAGGTATTTATAGGGACCTCTTGGGCATAAGTCTTTAAGACCCAGAAAGGTAATATGGCACCCCACTTTTAGGAGCGTTAGAAAGGGGTAGTTGATCCCCCTATTTATCTCGAGAACATGACTTTCTCCTTTTGGATTCCTTTCTCATACTGAGACATGGTGTTGATTTCTCATGAGGTGGGATATACAATCATGAAGCGTCTTTTGAGACATATTTATTCAAATTAGGCATGGCATTTAACAATAAGGATGTCATAAAGAATGTTGTCAACGAGTATGTATTGGTTCACAACAAAAATGTGTGGTTCAAAAAGAATGATGGAAAAAGGATGGTGGTAAATTGCCAAGAGGGATGTAAATTCTACATGAGGTTTAATAAGAGGCTTGGAAATCCATTTTGGAAAATAAATAATTTTTTTAATGAGCATACTTGTGTTAGGACTGCAAGAAATAGACAAGCCAAGACTGGATGGTTGGGAAAGAAATTTTCCCATATACTTAGACACACTCTAAACATGAAACTAAGTGGGTTAATAGTTGTAGCAATTGAAAGATGGGGTGTGAAACTGTCAAGTGATCAGGCTTACAGAGCTAAGAGAAAAGCTGTGGAATTGATACAAGGTGCTGGGAGGGATCAATTTACACATGGAATTAAAACAATATATGTGTGTCTACGATCATGTAAGGTGTGATTTGCTAAAAGCTGTAGACCATTAGTAGGGTTGGATGCATGCTTTCTGAAAAGTGAATATGGGGGACCATTAAAGGCAGTTGTTGGAAGTGATGAAAATAACCAAATATTTCCCATTGCATATGCTATTTTAGAAGTTGAGACTAAGGATTCTTAGGAGTGGTTCATAAAAATTCTCCTTGAAGACTTGCAGTCAATTAACAATATTTCATATGCCTTCATCTTAGATCAACAAAAGGTAACAATGCTCCATTAATGTTAAATTCTGTTAGCTTATTCTGTTAGCTTATCATGTTAAATTTTTGTAATGTGTTTATCTTATCAGGGACTTGTTCCAGCTGTTCAAGATGTAAGTGAGCATGTTGAGCAAAGGCTATGTGTAAAGCACTTATATGGCAATTGGAAGAAGAAATTTTCTGGTTTTGTTTTGAAAGAGATTTTTTGGAGTGCAGCTAGGGCTACTACCATCCCAGAATGGGAGAGAGCAATGATTAGGCTTAAAGTTGTTGATCCTGATGCTTGGAAAGATATCATAGAAGTGCCTGGAAAATTTTGGTCAAGACAACATTTCAAGACATTTATTAAGTGTGATCTTCAAGCCAATAATATGTGCGAGGCATTTAAATGAGATATATTAGAGCATAGAGACAAACTAATAATTACTTTGTTGTAGGGTATTAAGCATTATCTCACTAAAAGGATTACAAGTCAGAAGGAGATTGTTGTACCCCAATTTTTCCCCCTAAGATCCCTTCATCATACCATATTGATTCAATCACAACAAGATCACATTAGGGCTTTTGGTTGTCCTCCCTATCTTTAGCTTTTCTCTTTGAGGAATCACCAAGCACCTTGACTTGTTTACTTTTGTGATCATGAATATTTTGTCTTGATTTTCTTTTTAATTAATAAAATGCAATGTTGGTTTGTCTTACTTGTTAATAATGTAGGTAAAGGCAATGAGGCTTAGCAAGTTGCTCCATGGGTTCATGAGTTTATTTCCATGCCCTAGTTAATAAAGCTTGAGAGGTCCAAACCTAACCATTGAAGTTGTTTTGGAAGAAATTGCATGGCAAGGTTTATCTTGGTTCACCACATTTAAAAGTTATCAAGATTGTTTCAAAAGCACAAGGGATTGATTGAAGAAGTAGTCATGTTGGGACAAGACTTTGTTCCCCTTGGTCACAAGTGAATATTTCTCTCAATTCTCAAGATATGGAAGTGATTTTTGTGGCTATGAGTTCTCATTATCATCCTCAACAACTTATATTTACAAATCAAAAGTGTTGGTACAAGAAAGTTGTTCAAAATTGTCAAAGTTCCTCAAAGCATTTTCTTGATCTAGGAGCTAGGGTTTTGAACTTCAAAGAAGTATATCTTGCTCATATTTTGGTATTTTTGAGTGATTCCAATGACATCCTTCTCTTCAAAGGGTTATTAACAAATCACTTTAAAAGTTTTAAGGAGTTTTCATCTGGAAGAAACTTGATGATGAAGAAAGAGTACAAGTCCTTCAGATGAACCCCCATTTTCCCATGTGTGACTTCAAATGATCATAACTTGGTAAATTTTTATCACCTTGAGCCTACTCTTATTCCATAATGATCTTGAGGATGTGAGCATTATGCCTTCTTTCATGTGCAAAGTGAGAAAATGGATGGAATATGCCCTAAGGATGCAAAAGATTATAGGTCATTTCATGATTATTTGCCAAGTTCAACAATGCATATCTCTCTCTATTTTTGGAGATTTTGAATGGTTCAAGTTTCAAAATATCATTCAAGAGGTCTATTTCATGCCATCTTTTTTGGTCAAGAGCAAATTTCAAGTAGAAGGCCATGTTTGGATGCAAAACATTATAGGTCACTTTTGAAGAAAATTTAAAATATTTCTAAGTATGGAAAGTCAACCTTTTTTCCCCAACTTTGACTCAATGCAACTTTTAGCTCAAGCATCCATTTTATTCCATTCTTTTTCCATTGCAAAGCTTGTAACCTCGTCTTTCTGAAGCATCAAGGTTCATGTCTTAAAACCCCTTGAGCTGAGAATGCCACTTGATTAAACTTGGTAACTTGGAACTGAATTTTCTTCATAAGTCAGAATTTGAAATTCATGTTTTGGCCTCTAAACATCAAATTAGCACGCGTTTGTGATCTAAACATGTTTAACCAAGTTACCAAAGTGGATTAGAGCCTTAAAACTCAAGGATTAGATGAGTTTTGATGCAAATCAGGTCACACTTTGCTCGTGCATCGAGTTCACACGATTTCCCTCCAAACTTCATCATTTGACACGCTTGAACATTCCATTTGATTCCCTATAAATAGATGGCCAACCCCCATTCATTTCCTCAAGCTTTGAGAGCCAAAAACACTCTGTCAAAACCTCACACGAACTTCAAAATTTTGAAATCAGGTTCTGAGATTCCAGCCTTTTCTTCTAAAATTCTTTGCACATTCATCTTCCTTAAGCATCATACAAACTCTCCAACACTTAAACCAAGCAAAACGAGCTATAATTCAAGCTACAGAAGTCCAGTTTCAGAGCTTCTTTCTTGAACTTCGAAAAGGTATAATTCTCCACCATTTGGATCCTAATAAAGCACTAACCTGTTCTACTCCTTCTCCTGATTATTGTGCTTCTTACAATTTTTAAATCTATTGAGAATTGAGAGAGAAATCTCAAATTGAAGGTGCTCGCTATTTTCTGGGTTTTTGATTCATATCTCTTTGTATACCTTATAGAAATTTGGCGCGATGGTGGTGTTAGGATCGTCTTGAAGAGACGAATCCAATGATACTGGTCTGGGATTCTATTTTTTCCATTTGAAAGATCTCACAAAATCTCCATTGCAGGGTGGCTCGAGGTTGAAGACGATGACATGTCTCCTCTCAGCCAATGATAGCGTGCCAAACGTTTTAATTTCATTGGTTGCCCTTTTTTTGATCCCATGCTCATGTTACTAAGGTCTATATCAAGCATAACGCATATGGTCCATTGGATTAGCTTACTAACGCGTTTTGACTATGATCTGATGGCCCACATCTTTTTAGTTTTATTTTATTTTTTGATTTAATATTTTAATTGATTTGATTTTCAAAATTTCATAACTCTTTTATTTTTTATCCAAAAATTATGAAAAAATTCACAAAAATACTTTGAATTATTTCTGATCTCATGACTATTTTTTCACATTTTTATTTTGAAATTTGATATTTTTTTTATATTTTTTGCATTGTTTGCTTTGTTTTAATTACTTTAAAAATACTTTCTGACATTTTTTAATTCTAAAAAATTTCATAAATATCATTTTACATATTTTTCACTATTTGAAAATTTTATGGAATTTTATATTGATGTTTACTATTTTTGATCTATTTTCTATTTGTTTGAGCAATTTTAATTAGCTTAAAAATAGTTTCTGACTTTAAAAAATTACCAAAAATTTTATAAAAATATTTGAGTCCATTTCTGATTTTTCTATGGTCCTACTTATTTTTTGTTGATTAGTTTGAACATAGTTGATATTTTTCTTTCTTATTTCCTTTTTAAAACCTTTTTTTATGTATATATTAAATGAAATATTATTTTGTGATTATTTTCTGGCTGATCTTGGGTTGAATTTTTTATCATGAACTTTGTTAACATCATTGGATCCATGGTGTTGAGTTTAACTTTATAAAAATGGATGAATGATTTTAATAATAGTTTGATTAAAATTTAATTTAAATATGGTTTGTATTCTTTTCCACTCCTCTTCATCTCATCCCTTTCTTATTGCACTAAGTGTTATTGGAGCATGATCTCTATATCATGTCTCAAAACAAATGGTGCATAGATTGCTATTGACCGGCCTCAAAATAGGTGCGACTTCTATATAAGTCCACTTACGATTGCTTAACATAGCGCTAAATAGAGACCAACAAAAATTCACCAAAAATGAAATAGGGGGACCTAATAACTGGTTTTTTTAAAGAGGGTCTAAAAAATTAGAAAACTAATTTTAGGGGGACTAAAAGTGGAATTTTTTTTATTAATAACCAATTATTAAAATAATATTTCGCAAATAACCGCGTTTCGGAAAAAAATACGCAAATAACCATGTTTCAGATGACTCCCCAAAGGAGGAGCCATCTGTAATGGCGCATGCACCTATATTTTAAGGGGAGGCGCCATCTCACTTGGCGCCTATGTGCTTAGGGCATGCCCTAAGCCAAGTGAGATGGCGCCTAAGTGTATTTTTAGGGCAAAAATTGATTTACTTTTTTTGTCCGGTGCGTTACGTGTTGGACAGAGGATCAACAAAATGGACTTTTTATTTAAAAAATAATAATTACATCCAACTGTATTACATTAAAATAACAGATAAAAAAACAGATTAAAAAAATGGATAAAAAAATACAGGAAAAAAAAAACAGATAAATCAGTGATCCCCCGGAACCCGGTAATGACCCCCGGTTCCGCATCCCCGTCCTCGCCTTTCTCGTGCTGGGTGTCGTCGCGTTTCCTGCTGCGGCAAGATCGATGGCCCAATGAAGTCAATGCGGTCCAGATCCATAAAATCAGTCAGATCTCCATATCTAGAAGATCCACTTTGGTACAGTCGGTTACCCATACCCTCAAAGTTTGGTCGTGTTGGCGGTGGGTGGGGTTCCATAGTGGGTCTGTAGCATTGATCGTCTGAGTACGGTGGGTAGAAAGGAAATGGATCTTGGGGTGTTTGGTATTGAGGATGTTGGGTGGTTTGGTGATATTGTGGTTGATGGTAGGTTGGGTCGGTTTGTTCGTAATCTTCCGACATTCCCATATTAGGGCTAAGGATGGATGTTGAGGGGCCCATATTGAGATATGTGGAAGACTGAAATTGTGTGAGGGGTATGCGGGTGTGCTGGTATTGGGATTGGGATTGTGGTTGGGTGTGAGGCATATCGGGGTATTGGTAGTGTGGTGGTGATTGTGGTTGTTTGTGTGGCATTTGAGTGTAGTTTTGTTGTGGTGGGGACTGTGGTTGGGTGTTTGTGGGTCTGTTTCTTCTTGGGGGTTGGTGGGAGGTTGATGGGTTTTGGGTTTGTTGTTGGGGAACCGAGGGTTGTGCCCATTGTGTGCGTGGGTCAACCAAGTACCTTGGATGAGACACGTGCATTTCAGGGTTACTAACCGACCTATACCAAGACAAATATTGATCCGAGTGTCGCATATTACCTTGAATTAGGAAAACTGGGAATTGCAAGACATAGCGGTGACGCCTCTGCCACATCTTACACCACTCCGGAGCGAAGTCTTTCCAGTTGGTAAGACCCCACTGGGCGTCGACCCTTTTAAGATGCCATGGGGACAAACAAGTTGGTTCACTTGGTATCTCTTGATGCATTCTGAACTGCATCTTCACACGGTCGCTGTGGTGCATCTCCATAATGTTGAACCGAATGATTGCAGTCTTCGCGGTCCAAGTTGTTGCATCCTCCGGGTTTGGATCATGGCCCAAACCCAAATATGGTTTCCATACGAACTGCGATAAAATTTAAATCAGGTTAACACAAAAGTAATGTATAAATAATTTAATTGAGCAAAAGTTAAAAGCTATGACGTACGTCATCCGGGCCTAAGTGATCCAACAGATTACGGTAGAGTGCGACATTGAATCTTGGATTCTTGCCGTAATCCATACCCCTCACGCAGTACCTAAAGGTAATGAGAAACATTTTATTCTTAGCATATATTTGGTGAAGAGATGAATAGTTATAAATGCTATAACTTGATGACTTACTTTGTTGCGTACGAGAAACCGAAAGTGTTGTTGTTGACGGGGTTTAAGGACTCCATCCTCCACCAACCCCAGGCTTGTAGTAAAAAAGCGCACCCATAAAATGTACATTTTTCCTTGACTGCGTTTTTGTACAAGGAACTGTATAGGTGGGCTAAAACTGCAGAACCCCAACTATATTTTCTTGTTTTTTCAAAATTTCTTAGTAAATGTAAATACATAAAATTTACACTATTTCCCGTACTTTCGGGAAATAAAAATGTACCAAAAAGTATCATAAGATAAGTTCTGGCTTTTACTACCCTGTCATTCTCGGAGGAATTTTCATTTAATTCCAAACTTGCATAATGACTTTTCAGCTCGGTGAGTAGTATTCCCTGCCCTCTCGCACCACCACCTTCTACCATATCCCTGCCCAACAGTTCTTCACACTGAGAGTTGGGTTGTTGAACCGACCCGTTCACGGCCTTACCATTGACAGGGAGACCTAGTAGCATGTACACATCCTCTAGCGTGATGGTACATTCACCTATTGGTAGGTGGAATGTATGGGTCTCCGGTCTCCACCTTTCCAACATTGCAAGAATGAACTTCGAGTTAATGGTACAGTTGGAGATCTTTATGACATGTCCAAAACCTGCGTATTCCAGATATGGGACGATAAATGGGTCGGGAGCCAGGTAGTTATGCGAACGGATTCTGAATCTTTTTGTGTCCTGAGTTCATAATGTAACATGTGTAAGATTAATTAAGATGAACAACGCGTTATTTGAAGTATGAAAAATGTATAACCAAAAAAGAAACTTACAAATGCGACAATGTTTTCCCTTGTATCTCTGTGAGTATCGCCCATTGTTAGAACAACCATTGTTTAAAATTCTTGAGAGTATGAAAGACTTAGGAAGAGATAGAGAGTATGATAGACTTATGAAATATTTCGTAGTAGAGAGTGAGACTTGTGTGGGTGTGAGAGATGTTTCATATGGTATGTATTTATAGGCAAATAAATTTGCTATAGTGGTTGCTTGTGCTTGCATGCCTGCGAAGTGTCACATTTGCAGGCTAGGTGGCAGCCTAGGGGGTTACACATATGCATGCATGCATGTACAAAAAATGAAATGTGTCACTCTTGCAGGCTAGGTGGCAGCCATGCATGTATCACGATTGGACAGTAAGGGAGGCGCCATTGGACTTGGTGAAAGAGTACAAAAATGAATGTTGTTGCCACCCCAATTGGCGAATAAGTGGTGTCCTTTGTTGCAGCCTAGGCTCAGGCTACGTGACAGCCTTTGGGATTCCTTGCATTAGTGCATGTAAGCCCATTGGAGTTGATGGGAGGATACTTACAAAATACATGTGTAGGTGGAGACTTGGGGCAGGCTAGGTGGCAGCCTAGGGGGTTACAAAACTGCATACATGTATCACGATTGGACAGTAAGGGAGGCGCCATTGGACTTGGCGAAAGAGTACAAAAATGAATGTTGTCGCCACCCCAATTGGCGAATAAGTGGTGTCCTTTGTTGCAGCCTAGGCTCAGGCTACGTGACAGCCTTTTGGATTCCTTGCATTAGTGCATGTAAGCCCATTGGATTTGATGGGAGGAGACTTACAAAATACATGTGTAGGTGGAGACTTAGGGCAGGCTAGGTGGCAGCCTAGGGGGTTACAAAACTGCATGCATGTATCACGATTGGACAGTAAGGGAGGCGACATTGGACTTGGCGAAAGAGTACAAAAATGAATGGTGTCGCCACCCCAATTGGTGAATAAGAGGTGTCCTTTGTTGCAGCCTAGGCTCAGGCTACGTGACAGCCTTTGGGATTCCTTGCATGTAACATTATTGGCAGCCTTGGGGGGTTGCATCCTTACTTAATTTAAATTTTTATCATAACATTGATTCACATAATCTCAAACAACCTTTAGTCTTACAACCAAACTTTCAAACCTGCAAACAATCAAACATTCCAACCTTCGAATCACTCATAAAATTCAAACATTCCAACCATCAAACATTACAACATTCAAACCTTTATACAATCAATAAACCTCAAACATTCCAAGCTTCAAACCTTAAAACAATTCTACACAATGGCCTCTTCACCACAATTTGTCGTCAAAGCACATTTCAACGGTGAGACATACATTTGTCCCACCGCTGGGTTTTTGTTTAGAGACACAGACAACATTCGATTTCTCTTAAACGGGAAAGCCAATTTCTCGTACTTCAAAAAAAGATTGGAGGCCAAACTTGAACAATGCCCGGTGTCCCAGATATTTTATCAGAATCCAGTTTTATTTGGAAACAACCAAGTAATTTTTTATAAGGTTGAAGTTCAAGATGACGAGGATATCCAGAATATGATTTCCAGCCATGTCTATTCCGGATACGACTCTATTGAGTTGTACGTTTTGCTGCGAGAGCCTCAGCCTCAGCCTCAGGTGACACAGGAGGTTGATCCTTTGGATAATGAACAAGCTGAGGTAGATGCAGTTGATGATGAAGAAGAAGATAACGAGTTAGAGTTTGATGACCGAAAACTCAACTATGATCTAATCTATCAAGAAATCCTACCCCTGGCCAGCAACGACCCATCTTTGAAGGTGAAAACAATCATCTCCCACATCACCACGGTTTTTAACTACACTTCGTCTTACTGTAAGGCGTGGTTAGCAAAGACTAAGGCGATTGAAAGGGTGTACGGAAACTGGGAGGAGTCATACCGAGAACTTCCCCGCTACCTGAATGCACTCAAGACGTATTCTCCAGGTAGTGTTTACGTTCTGGAAACATTGCCAGCGTACGCCCAAGATGGTAGTCTAATGAATGGAAACAGAATATTCAGTCGCGTGTTTTGGGCATTTCAACCATGCATCACAGGGTTTGCATCATGCAAACCAATTATACAAATTGATGGGACTTGGTTGTATGGGAAGTACAAAGGCACGCTATTGATGGCAGTTGCACAAGATGGCAACAACAACATTTTCCCCATTGCCTTTGCCCTTGTCGAGGGGGAGACCAGTGGTGCTTGGAGCTTTTTCCTGAAAAATCTGCGGACACACGTGGCTCCTCAACCAGATCTCTGTTTGATCTCGGACAGACATGCCTCCATTGAAAGTGCCTACAATAATCCAGCAAATGGTTGGCATGACCCTCCTTCTACGCATGTCTATTGCGTTAGGCATATCGTTCATAATTTCTCGAGGGAGGTCAAGGATAAAACATTGAGGAAAGCATTTATGAATGCGGGATATGCATTGACACAACGCACATTCAAATATTACCGCAACGAGACCTGTTTGTCTAATCCGGAAGCCGGTAGGTGGATCGACAATATTCCGGTGGAAAAATGGACTAGGTCATACGACAATGGCCAGAGATGGGGGCATATGACAATGAATCTTATTGAATCAATGAATGGGGTATTCAAGGGCATACGAAACCTCCCAATCATTGCCTTGGTAAAATCTACGTATTTTAGGATGGTTGCGTTATTTGCAAAAAGAGGTGAAATGTGGAATGCGGTGTTGCAATCTGGACAACTATGGAGTGAAAGCTGCATGAAATACATTAAGGCTGAAAGTGCTAAAGCCAACACTCACATGGTTATACGGTTTGACTGACACAACCACAACTTCATTGTGAAAGAGACAATCGACCACAATGAAGGCCTGCCAAGACAAGAATACAGGGTCATTTTACCTTCTCAATGGTACGATTGTGGCAGGTTTCAAGCATTTCGTATGCCTTGCTCTCATGTCATTGCCGCTTGTGCTCATACCCATCAAGACGCGCTTCAGCTTCTGTCAAACATTTACAAATCTGAAACGTTGCTCAATGTTTACAACAACAACTTTCCTTTGGTAGCAAAACCAGATTATTGGCCTGAATACGACGGCGAAATAATGTGGCACAACGACCAAATGAGAAGGAACAAGAAGGGTCGTCCCAAAAGTAAGCGCATCACAATAGAAATGGACGATCTTGACAGGTTGGAAAGAAAGTGTGGTTTATGCCGTCAGGTCGGACACAATCGCAAAAACTGTCTGAATCGGGCGTCTGGCTCGACCACATAAATATTGTAATACATAAAATCTTTTCATAATTGTGTTGTAAACATTTGGGTTTTCCGTTAACAGATTTTGCTACAATTAATAAAACGCGTACAACAATAATTAACGATATTCCATCTAGGAAATTACAACTGTTAACACAATTTCATCTGACCCATGCATCATCAACATTATATCACTATCTGTTTTGACTTCCTCCAACCATACATTAGGTCTTCCTGTCGCATGTGAGGTTGTTGTTCGCTTTCGCTGGATCCTTCGAATTTTTTCCCCCTCTGCAATGTCTCCATCTAGCCACCACATAAACTCCCGCTTCAGACGCTGCATGGAGTGAATGTGCCAGAATTTAATTTTCATCGCAGGTTTCATGGCGGAGAAGATAACGTAACCATCTCTGCTAAAAATCATAGGCGACGTCATGACGCAAATAACAGAGTACAAAATAAAAATACAGTGCGAGAAAGTGTGAGAAATTTCGGAGAAACGGACGAATTATTTATAAAACAGCATTTTGCCCTAGTTTTGCCCTAGGAGCCAAGTGAGATGGCGCCTCCTCTCACTTTTAAGGAGCATGCGCCATCTCACTTGGCTAAAAGCCAAGGGAGGCTCCAAGTGAGATGGCGCCTAGGGCAAAACCCTAGGTGGAGGCGCCAAGTGAGATGGCTCCTCCTTTGGGGAGTCATCTGAAACATGGTTATTTGCGTAATTTTTTCTGAAACCCGGTTATTTGCGAAATATTATTTTAATACATGGTTATTAATAACAAAAATTCCTAAAAGTGCATTTAAGCCTTAAAATAAAATAGGTATTTTGCTGACAGTTTCCTGTGAGATAAATAAAAATATTGACATTTGAAAATAAGAATTTTGTGTCTCAAATAAGTATAATGTTAACTAAAATAAAATAGGTATTTTGTTGATAGTGATTTGTGAGAAAAGTAGAAATTTTGACATTTGAAAATAATTTTTTTAATAATTATGAATAATTTTGACATTTGAAAATAATTTTTTTTAATAATTATGTTAATTCAATTTATTTATTTATTTATGTTTAGAAAAATAAAAAAGAAAAGAGAAAAGATTAAAATGAAAGTGAAAATATTGGAGAGAGAGAGAGAGAGAGAGAGAGAGAGAGAGAGAGAGAGAGAGAGAGAGAGAGAGAGAGAGAGAGAGAGAGAGAGAGAGAATTAAGTAGAAGTGAAATGAAAAATAAATGTGAAGAGAGAAATGAGATAGAATAATGAATTGGAAAAATGGAAGTGGAAAAATGGAATTGAATAAAGATTATGAATTTATTGATCTTTATGTAAATACTTATATATCATTTTGGTAGTGTAATTAATTTGAAGGAGAAAGAAATTTTTGATAGTTTGACAGCCTCTAACTTTAATAGCTAGTTGATGAGTACATTGATAATGTCTTGTTTTACTTTATTTTCTTCCGTGCATGATTCATGTGTTATAGTGTTTGGTGTGCTCTTTTATTATAATTATTCTATGCAATTTTTTTTAGCAATAACCATGTTTTAAAAAAAATACACAAATAACCATGTTTAGGAGAAAATTACACAAATAACCATGTTTCAGAATATACATCAATGAAGGAGCCATTTTACTTCGCGCATGCATTCACCTTTTTGTCTTAGACGTCATCTCACTTGGCGCATGCACTTTATTTTAGCCATGTGAGATGGCGCATGCACTATAATATGGGGAGGAGACACCATCTGAGATGGATACTACGTGCAATTGTGTTTTCTATAAATAAAACACCCATTTCACCATCATTCTTCATACTTTATCACTTTCTCTTCTCATTTTCTCGCTATTTTTTGCATCATGACATCTCCCATGATTTTCACCAGATATGGGTACGTTATTTTCTCAGCCACCAAACCTCTGATGAAAATGAAGTTTTGGCACATTCACTCCATGGAGCGTATGAATAGAGAGTTGATGTAATGGCTAGAGGGAGACAGCGAAGCTGGGGAACAAATTAGAAAGGTCAAGAGAAGAAGAACAACCACCTCACTTACAACTGGAAGACCTCAATATTTGTTGGAGGAAGTCAAAATAGGCAAAGAAGTAATGGTGATGATGCATGGCTTAGATGAAATTGTTTTGACGGTTGTAACTTCTTAGATGTGTTATCATATTTTTATTTGTTGTTTGTGTATGGTTTTTTGTAACAAATGCTCTTAATAAAAAAAGTTACGTTTAGATCTTACAAAAGTGCAGATAGTTTGCATACATTTTTTATGTTTTCGAGCTTGTAGCACGAGTTTGTATTTTTATTGATGGATATTTAAACACCTAACAGTGTCAAATAAAGATCCATATTCTTTGTGAAGAAATACTCTAAGGTGATAATTATTTAATTTTTAACTACTGTCTAAATCTAGAAAATTGAAGAATAATCTAACTGGAAAAGATTCATTACATAAGAAGTTATATATGTTGAATGCTTTTGATTAAGTTCCCTTGAGAAATATGAGATGTTTTCAAGAAAACGATTAGTCCACCCTTGACTTTCTCAGAAGACCTCATTAGGAATCTTATCAAAATAAGAAAGACTGTTATCTTATGGTATATAAGAACCTCATGATAAAACATATATTCAAGCAGGCAGAAGATCTCATGTAGAAGATCTAATCATTGATTTTGTCAAAAGAGACTTTGCAAAAGTCAAGAAATTGTTGAGGAAAGAACGCTCGTTGATTCATATGAAGTATGATCAAAGAAATAACTCTAAACAAGTTATCTCAGCATTGCAAGAACAAGATTGTCAATCAAAATCGTCAAAATTTGATAATATTTGTATTAGATTAGATTTTGCAATTCCTTTAAGGAAACCGAGATTTAAGAAGACATTAAGCAATGATAGTTAACTTTCTCTATCACATAGCTTCTCAGAAGTTCATGAAAACATTAACCTTCTGAAAACTAAGCTTGTACTCAAATAAAAGCTTGACAAGCAGATGGATGATTATGATAATAAAAGATCAAAATATATTTTCTCTAAGGATTCTCTCAAAAAGGTCAGACTAATAATTCTAAACAGAAGAATGACAAGACCATCTGAAGAGAAGACTCTGATTCTAGTTCTCAGACTAGACATTAGATTTCAAAAGAAGATTACTCTTCTCAAATCAGAAAACTTAGAATACTCAAAGAGATAAGAGGAATCAATATGAAGATAATTTAGAACATCTAGAAGACTTCTATGAAGAAAGCATACAAAGAAAGAAGTTGTATCTAAGAGAAAGATAAAGTTAAAGACAGATGGAAGATCTTCAAGAATGTGATAGTATTAGTTCTCTCCTTCTCTTTACTTATTATACTTCTGCTAATTTTATTTTATAGACTCAGTTATCAGAAGATGTTTCCGTCAAAAATAACTTTGATTAGATAAAAACCTTTTTGGTTGTCTAGACTCTGAGGAGATCAAATGTGTCACTTAGTTAGATGTATTAATTAACGTGTGTAACCCTTGGTTATAATTAATCGTCACACGCTACCTAAGTTAAATCAAGAACACTGTTCCATTTCTTGGAATTGACTCTGTCATGATTGTCTTCATTTATTACATTCCATATTGTGATTTTAAAATTTGTTATTCCTTATTTTATTTGACATTTAAGTGTTATAATTGAAAATTTCATTTTTCTCTATATAACTCACTTCCTTAAAAATTAGAAACCCTAAACCCCTATTCTCCTTCAATCGCTTCTCTGGGTTCTCCATCAACAATTTTCACAACCTCCAACATTAATTCATGTTCTTCGTGATGACAAACTCTCAAAAAGAAGAAGTTAAGTTCGCAAAGGAATTTGATCAAGCATCAAAAGCACCAGCTACTTCCGGATCTTCATCATCATCTACCTTCTCTCCATCAACTTCATCGATTCCTCTTGTAATGACATCAGTTTCTACTACCTCTTCTACATAAATTAATAAGAATCACATCACTCAACAAACCTCTCGAGTTCATTGCATCATTCCTCCATAAGAACTAGATGTTCTTAGGGAACTTTTAGTTGATTTCAATAATTTAGCTGACAATGGGATTGACCTAAAATTAGAATTAGAAGCTCATGGATGGGAGAACTACTTTGCAGGCTCCATGGTCCTGTTTATGGAGATTTAGTAAAAGACTTTTTGAAGAATGATGATTGTGATGATCTGCATATTGTCTCCAATGTCATTGGATTAAGGATTTCCATAATTGAAAAATACATTATTGATCTTCTATGTTTGAAGTTTATGGAAGGAAAATGTACATATAAAATGGAAAAGAAGTTTAAAACTACAAAGAGTAAATTGAATTTTGCAACGAAGCCACTCAATCGACTACTATTTAAAAATTACTCCGATGAAAAGACAAAATACAAGAGCAAGGATCTTCATCCAAATCTCAGAGTTTGGCACAAGATCATTTTGGGATGTATAAACCCTAGACCTACTTCAAACTCTTATGATTACTTCAATTTTAGTAAGAAGTTCATGTTGTACTATTTTCTAACCAAGCAAAAGATCAATCTTCCCTATGTCTTATTCAATTATTTGAAGGATATTGTTAAGAAGACGAGAACTACTGCAAATCCTAAGAAGAATGTTCCTACATATGTCCCTTGTGGACGTCTTCTGAATGACATTCTTGTGGAAAGTCGGTTAGTAAAAATATATGGTGGAAGAAGCAAATTACACAGAAGATCTGTCTTTCATTATTGGTTAATCATTTACTGCACAGAACTTGAGGAACATGCAAATAATTGATAAGATTAAAGTTAAACTCTGGGTGAACCGTTTGAAGCCACTACTCAAAGAAGGATTCCAATTACTGATTATCCTCTTTTTTCAAAGATGGATAATATATCAAGTGTTGCTATATATGTTTAGATTATGGAAGAAGAAGGACATGATATGTCCAATTTTGATTATACTAAACTTCCTGGTGAAGAAGTTGATTGTGATGTAAGAAAAGGAAATAAAAGATTAAACACTTATGAACCAAAGAAGAATAAGAAAGCTAGATTTATTCAAGAAACAATTTTGGGAACTACAACACCTAAAACATCTAGTAAGACTAATACTCTTACTTTTGATCTAATTCTCGCTAATACTTCAAAAGAGAAAAGAAAAGAATTATCGGAGGCTTCTCAGCCAAAGAAAAAGGGAAAGAAGAGACAAAGAACTGAATCCTCTGAATATCAGCGTCTACCTTCTGAATCTGGAAAATCATGTAAGTCTTTTGTTCTTCCTACTACCGTTTCCAATAATGCTCCTGAATATGTTAAATCATCTTTAACAACTACAATGACACATTTATCTTAATCAACCATGTCCAATTCACAAGTCATTTTCAAACCATCTGTCTCTGCCCAACTATTCTTATCCATTTTAACAACTACTACCAATTTTAACAAATCTACATTAGAATCATCAAATAAAATACCACCATTCCAAACATTGTTTCAATTTACATTCACAAACCAAAACTCAAACATAAATGAATCTATAACTATTCTATCTGATTCTCACCATAGACCCATACAAATTGTTATATCTACTGCACCATTTGATACCTTTTCACTCGAATCTTTTTTTATATCGGTTTATGAATAATATAACTTTTCTGATCTTGATGATTTGTCTGAACTATCATTTGAAACTATCAACTCTGAAGCTATTCCTTTTCAACTCGAACATGCAATAATCATATATGAACAAACATTTCCCAAAACCCTTGAAGAATGAATTAACACGTTTAAAAGAAAGGTTAGGAACAGAGTAGCTAAGGTACGGGATAAAGCATGTACCAGCTGTAAACCTCAGGATCTGAAAAATTCCTGGAAGGTGTTTCAAAAATGGATGTCATCAGAATTTGAAAAACTGCTAAGTTTTTCATAGGCTATGATGGATGCAGAAGTTCAGCTGGTCCAGGACAAGGTGGAACAACTTCAAGCTTTTCAACTGCTTGCTACTAAGCAAAGAAAATCTGAAGAAAAATCCCGCCTTGCTGAAGCTGAAGCAGCAAGACTGAAAGCAGAAGAAGAAGCTAAAGTTGCAGAAGAAGCCAGACTGGATGTAGAAGCTGCAAATGTTGCTGAAGAAAAAGGAAAGCAACGAGATTTAATGGTATCCAACTCAGAGCCTGACTATGATGTAAAAACAACCATTAATGAAATAAAGAAAGAGTAGAGAATGTTCAGAGAACACTTCAAAGCTTAGGACAAGGTCAATGAATCTGTTCAAACAATGCTCAACATGATTTTGGTAAACATTGTTGAACCTGCATCATCTGCTCGTCCAACTTCTGGAAACTAGGCAAAAGGATTCTCGTTTAGATTCCTTAGTTGCATATGCCGTTTTTGGATAAATTATCCTCATAATTGATTGACATATTATCTTAATCTTTTTAAAATCTTTTATGTCTTTCCACATAATTATCTTTTTGATGACAACAAAAAGGGGGAGAAGTATAATAATATTTTGATGAACTTAAAGAAATGCCAAACTCATCATAATAATAGAATGATATAAGATATGAATTTAACCACTAACATGTTCTTGTCTGTTTGATAATTAACCGAGGAACTCTGAACAAGTTCACTAGGAATTATAGACAGGTCAAAATGAAAGAACTCTGTTAAACTTCTTAAGAACTGATTGCTCATATATTTGAAGATGTATACTCTTTGAACATATGTTCAAGAATCAGATAGACCCAATATTGTTCAGAAGTTGAGAACTTTCTGAAAGTTAAAGTGATCTTGATTTTAGTATCATAATGTCAGAAGATGTATCATGTTTGAGAATGTGATAATCAGAACATAATAATCAAAAGCTGATGCATATGTCTTCCAGAAGAATATAGAATATTAGAAGCTAAAGATTGTATGAAATTCCTAAAGTCAAGACTTTTAAGATCTCGATATCTGATCTATTAGAACCAAGGGGAGTCTTTACTCAAATGGTTCAGAGTCAGGATATTCGATCTTCATCAATTCATTGACTCAGGGGGAGTATCAGAAAAAGGATAAGTATTTCTTACCCTTCTAACTTCACTAATTATGATTATATGTACAAAATTGTGTCATTAAAATACATAGTTTTGTCATCATCAAAAAGGGGGAGATTGTAAGAACAAGATTTGGTTCTGCATTATTATCTCTGAGTTTTGATGATAACAAATGAGTATGATTGTATGAAAAAAAAATTTATGCTAATGTTTGTTATTGTTGAGTACTTAACAAACAGGTTCTCCTTCTGGTGGATGGCGTGGATAAGACATTAGAAGAGAAATGATTTTGCTTCTATGCTACATGTTGTACCCCAAAATTTTCCCTCTCATTTATCAAGATTTTTCTCACAAGACTTCTTGGACTCAAGACAAGATTAGGGTTTGGTCAGCTCAAGACATCTCATCTTGCACTGATAACCCAAAATTAGGGTTTGAGTTTTCACAAGGATTTTTGGATCACCAATGCTTCATGTGACTTTCATACATCATTTTGGACCCCTAAGATTGCTCATGTTGAGTTTCAAGCCTTGAACCACATTTTTGATCAGTCAATTGGACAGTTGACCTAAAAATCAACTGTATTGGGGAAAAAGTCAACAATGGCCAATTTACAGTCAAACTTCATAATTTTTGATCCACATAAACATATTAAACTCATATGTACCATTTGATCAAGTTTGGATCACAACTCCTCAAGAAATTTGATCAAATCATCAAAAGGGCAAAATGGTCAAAATTAGGGTTTTGACTAAGAAAGGGCAATTTATGATTTTTAACCTAGCCAATGACCAATTGAGTTCAAACATGATTTAAAGGGTTCAATGGGATCATCTTGACCTAATTACATGTTCCAAAAGATCTCAAGTTCATTGGATTGACAGATGAATTTTGCAGTCAACTGATCAAAAGTCAACTGTACACTAAAAAGTCAAACTTTGACTTTTTGGTCAAAATCAAGTACCAAGGGTCATAATTCATCAAGATATGTCAAAATATGAAACTTTCTCACCAAGAAACTCAAAATTAAAAATTAGGGTTTTAATTTGAAAATTTTCATAACTTAGAATTTTTCTAAGTATACAAATTTTCTTATTTTTTCCCAACTTTTCACCACTTTTTCACCATGATGCATTTTGATTCAAAGAAAACTTCCAATATGAAAGTTGAATTACTCCATGAAATCTACAACTTTTCGTTACAAACTTTTCCCAAAAGATGCTTGGATATCAAGTTATGAATTTGTGAATATAGGCCTATGAACTAAGTATCTTAGTGAAATTTTGCCCTAATTTAGGCAGGTTTTGGACCCAACTTCATAGACATTTTTCACCTAGTTCCAAGAGGTATCTAAAATTTCATTTCAAAAATGGATTATAGAGCACATTGCAAGCTTTCTAAAATGTCCAAGAACTCTCCAAGATCATTTTTGAGTAGGGAGAATCGAAGAAGGGAAGTTGGCATTTTCTCACTTTTGTTCAAGCCATTTTCACATAGCATCAAGTTGCAAATCAAATCTATGCTGGTTGTATCTTGCTTTACAGGTCCTAATCTTGTTATACACTCCATAATTAAATGCATACTCAGAAGCTAAAGCCTTTATCTTTGCTTTTGAAGCTTTACACAAGATGCATTTCCATTTTGGGCAAAAAGTTCACAATGCCATTTTCATAAAAATGAACTTTTGCAATTTTGTCAATCTTGAGCATTGGACCTGTCCCCTTGGTGCAAGAAATTTCTACAGGTCTCAAGAAATGTGTACCAACTCTTATTAGCCCTCAAGCAAGCTAGTATAAGCATTTAGCATTGGTCTTGTCACTTTTCTTAAAATGCAAGAAAAGTTGCAAAAAGGTCCAAAGCTTGCACAGCTAGTAAGGACTGACTTGGTATCACTTCTATATAAATATACAAACCTGTTACAAGGCATAGCATGCTTGGATTGAACCTGAAACTCTCTAAAACTTTAAAACTCCACAAAACTGTCCAAAACACAGGATTTCTACAAAAGCACAGCCAACTCTCATTTGGCTCATGCGTTTTGTGTTTAATCATTTCAAACACCTTCTATACATCATACAAAAGCAATCCAAGCCATCACCCTGGTTCTGTAACCCCTGTTTTAGTATCCACTATTTTCACCTTGGAAACTTGCATCTTGACTTGTCTAGAGAGTTCCAGCCATCCTCAAAGCAAGATAAGCATTGGAATAGCTTCAGGGGAATTCAAGGAAGCTCAAACAGTCATCAGGCCTCCATTGAAGTCCCTACATTGCCCTACTCGAATCCAGCTGAAAGAGGTATTTTTTTCAAACTCTATCTCTCTGAATAGGCAACCTCAAGCCACGATTTGTGAAGGAAAAATGTAGTCCTTATCATAACGAAGCTATACATATCATTACTTTTCATTTATATTACTTGTGCTAAGAGAATTTGAAGCTTGAAAACTCTGGAAAAAATTAGGTCACGAATTAGGGCTTCCAAAATTCTCTCTGATCTTTAAGAGTTAGGTTACATAGTTTATATGGTTAGAATCGTGAGCTCAAATGCCACATTTTTCATGTTATGAGTTTTTGTTTTTGTGCAAGCATAAGAGAGTTACAGGTTTGAACTGAAGCGCGCGCAGGAAGCTGACCAAGGACAGGGATGAAGTGTTTTGGGCTTTTTGGCGCTTGGGCCTTTTTGTTTTTTTTTATTTACACCCCCTTGACTTGCTACTACACCCACTGGCTAATTTTTATATTTTTCATATTTTTTCATATTTTTATATTTATATGCTTTTGATTATTTTTTCTGAATAATAAAAAATCCTAAAAATAATTTCTTTATTTTTACAATTTTATTTTATTTTTTTATTATTTGTTTTTACATGAAAATGGTTTATTTTGATAAATAGATTTTATTTTCTTTAATAACTTGTAAATATATTTAAAAATACTTAATATTTTATTATACTATTTATACTCATAAATACTTATTTTTTATACATATTTAATTTTTTAATATTTAAACATAATATTATTTATTAGTTTTTATACAAAAATATACAAGTTAGTAAATATAGAATATTATTTTCTTTTAATTGAAAAAACTAGGGTTTTAAACCCCTCCAAAAATAATATTATTTTTTCTAGGGTTTGAATTAATTATTTTTCTCATACAAAAACAAAACATAAAACATTTTTCTAACATAAACATTGCATTGCATTTTAAATATTTTCCTTGTTTATTTAATTCTCACAATATTCGATTTGGTTGTAATAATATATTTAGGTTTATATTTATGCAAATCCCCATTCAAATTTGTATTCCCCCCTCCCATAAAAATTGTTGTAATAGCTTAGTTTATTTTACGCAATTTATCGCTTTTATACCATGATTAGTAAATTAGGGTTTGCATGACAAGAACAAAAACAAAGCAAAATAGAAAACCCTAAATGCAAGACAAAAGCATGAAAATGATACACTTCGCACACAAACACCCTTAGGGTTTCTCCCACTTGGTTGCCTAAAATAAAATGGCCATGTTACGCATGCGAAGTATCTTGGCAAAACAAAACAAATATAAGATCATAGTCCCTCGATAACACTATTCAAAAGGTTGCCTAAAACAAAATGATCTTGGTCTCTCAAAGATGCTAAGATAATTGGCAACATTGCTATCATGGTTATACGATGACCCACACCCGCCCCGTTAACATCCAAAGATAGGGTTGCTTACCAAATCAATGGTAAGTCAACAATGTCAAAGGAATAAAAATGCACAAGAAAGACATTTGAGAAGGTAGATAGCTTCTAAGTTACTTGCTCCATTTCAAAACAATCCTTGCTATTTTCAAAAACAAACACACACACATTTCAAAACATCTTACAAAACATTGAAAACATTTTCAAAAGACAAACATCTTTGCATACATTCTTACGAACGAGAATCATTACAAAGATTGCCTAAACAAATGGCCTCTTTTACAAAATACTTTCAAAATCACACCAAACACCATTTCGAACAAAGCAAAGCAAGTGATCTAAGCAAGTACCTAAGAGCCCATGGAAAACCATGGGTGAAAAGGGTGCTAGCACCTTCCCTTTTCATAATCTACCCCCCGAACTCAAGAAAACATCTCAAAGGTCTTTCCTGTGCTTTTTTACCTTTCCTTTTGGATAAAAGAAAAGTCGGTGGCGACTCTTGCTAACCACAACATTTGCGATAAAACGCAAAACCCTCAAGTCAGTTCTCCCACCGTATCACAGAACTGGCGACTCTGCTGGGGAAAATTATAAAAGTGGGGTTACCTTAGGGTTTAGATCACATTTATTTGCTTATCTTTTTTGACTTGTTTGCTTTACATTTTAGTTATATTGTTTGTGTTTGAATCTTCCACCCGGATTTGGGAAACATTATAGGTAAATGGCAATACGTTGTGGAAATTGTGCGGGGTATACCGACACGGTCTAAGCAATAGCTATGTTAGTGTGACATATTTGTGGGTACCGGTAGCCTTTGAGTCAATCAAAGAGAATACGGGGCCGCTGAGTGATGTCATGAAGCACTAATGAACTTCTAGAACCTTTACTTGACCAACTTGGCCTTTTAGGATGTAGTGAGATGACCGGCTTTGGTGCAGTCCGAAGTTGGTAGATACTCGATATTACACTCATTGAAGGTTGGTTTCTGGGAATATTTTGGTTGCCAGTAAAGAGGCTTGAACTGAAACAATGAACACAGAAAATAATCCAGTGATATTGAGCTCCTTAGAACCCGATTACTATTACTAGGACAGGTTGAGCCAACTAAACTTCAAGAGGGTACTTATCTATGAAACCCCATGCAAGCCTAACACTAGGAACTTGTTTGATTTGCTTGTCCATATATACTTGTGCATAACATCATGGACATCATGAGCATAATATGCATCCTCTAACCATTTCAAGGATTTTGGAAATTCATCTTTGTTTTTGTTTTGTAGGATATGGATTCACTTCACAGGAAAACTATCCAAGTCAACCTTGTAAGAATTCCTCCACAACTCAAGGAGCTAGCTTCAAGGATTCCTGAGAACTCTCCATTCACCGAGAGACATGGTCGTCTACTCAACTTGGTCACTTCCAACACAGAGGAGGATATGATGAAGGTTCTCTTCCAGTTCTTTGACCCTTTGCACCATTGCTTCACATTTCCTGACTATCAGCTTGTGCCCACTTTGGAAGAATTCTCTTAACTCTTGAGGATTCCTATTCTCAATCAACTACCCTTAAACGGTACGGAAAGAGATCCAAAACCAGAAGAGATTGCTCAAGCCCTGCACTTGCACTCATCTGATGTTACAACTCATTGGGAAACTAGAAGTGGTGTCAAAGGCTTCTTGGCAAAGTTTCTGTTTGAGAAAGCCCAAAGCTGTTGGAATTCCCTAGACTTTCAAGCTTTTGAGGAGATTGTAGCTCTTCTCATCTATGGAATGGTCTTGTTCCTTAATCCTGACCAACTCATAGATGTGAGTGCTGTCAAAATCTTCATGTCTCGCAACCCGATGCCTACATTGCTTGGGGATATCCTACACTATTTTCACACTCGTACAATGAGGAAAAGAGGTGTTCTTATGTGTTGCACTCCTCTCCTGGAAAGATGGTTTATTTCTCATCTTCCCCAATCAGTCTTGAAGAATGAGCAAGGTTTGAGGTGGTCACAAAGGTTAATGACACTTAAACATTCAGATATTCATTGGTGTTCTCGATCCAAAGAGAATGTTATCATTGTTGACCGTGTGGGGAATTCCCTAATGTCCCTCTACTTGGCATTAGGGGAGGCATCACCTACAACCCGTGCTTGGCTCTAAGAGAATTTGGTTATGCCCGAAGGGATGGCCCACATGATATGCTGATTCAAGGCCTGGTATTCGACTACGACAACGACGATCAAGGACTTCGCCAGAGATTCATCCGAGCTTGGAGGATGCTAAACAAGGTGGATAGAAAGACTTTGGGACACAAGAATTCCATCCCTCTTGAGCCTTACCTCAAGTGGGTACGAACCCGCGCTCAAAGTCTTATGATGCCTTATCCCTCCATTCTCCCAGTGATTATTGAGCCTGTTAAGGAAGGAGAAGTTCCATACACTATCCTACATCCTGACATGCCTACATCACTCGAAGACCTACAAAGGGATTGGATACAGCTCAAAGGAGAGCGCGATACTTTCGAAGCCCAATTTTAAGCAAGCGATAAGAAGGATTTGGAACTCACTCGGCTACTTCATGAAGAGCAGACACTCAATACCTACATTGCACCAAAGAGGATGCGCAATGTCTTTTTACCTTAGAATTTTGTATTATTTTTCCCAAGGGGCATTGATGTACTCAAATTCTATTAATATGACGTGTGTTTATTTTTTTTTTTAAAACAAATTTGAATTTTTAAATCCTTGAAAGCATTGCATGAATACATATCATTCATCATAAACATAAACAGGTCTTTGCAACAAGTTTCCTCATCCCTCTACTGTTTATTTCAATATGATGGATCTCGAACAAACGGTCAAAGACTTACAAGCTCAAAATACACAATTTCAACAGTTACTCATGACCTTAGCAAAGGGGCAGGAGGAGCTAAAGACTCTGCTAGAGAAAGAAAAAGAAGAAAGAGAAGAAGCCAGTTGGTGTGGTAATCATGGGAAGAAGGTTTCAGGGACAAGCTAGAAGGACCTTAGATTTTCCAACAACATCTGATGAAGGGGAAAGAAAAGGAAAAGAAACGGCAGTACCATCAGATTCTGAAGAAGAAGAGGAAGAGGAGGACTACTCTGAACAACAATACCCTCCGGATGATGACAAGTACAAACACCTGGAAGAGCGTCTAACCGCTATGGAAATACAGAGAGTACCAGGGCTAGATTTTGAAGAGTTAGGGCTGGTGTCAGGAATTGTAATCCCGCTAAAGTTTAAAGTGCCACTATTTGCCAAGTATGATGGGGTGTCTTGCCCTAAAATGCACCTCAGATCATATGTCAGGAAGATTCAAACACACTCTGCCGACAAAGACTTGTGGGTCCACTTTCTCCAAGACAGTTTATCAGGAATGCAACTTGATTGGTTCTACCAGTTGGAAAGGGTTGATGTCCACAATTGGGAAGACCTGGCAGCAACTTTCTATAAACAATATCAGTACAACACCGACTTGGCGCCTAAAGGGTGGAGGCTGGTATAAGAAGTGGGAAAGTGGATAGATTTAGCCGGAAGGGTGCAAACCCCTTTGTCTGAAAGGGAGTTGGTGGACATGTTCCTGGGAACTCTATCAGGCCCTTTCTTCAATCATATCATTGGGAGCTCTTCTACAGGGTTTACTGAATTAATTTTAACCGGCGAAAGGGTGGAGGCTGGTATAAGAAGTGGTAAAATTCAGAAGGACGCGTCTGCCTCTACATCTGTGAAAAAGCCCTTCAATGGGAAGAAGGAAGTATATGCTGTTTATTCACAGAGGAATCAAGGAAGAATTGGGCGCCGACCAACGGTAGGGGCCGTTATGATCCCGAAGCCTGCATCAGACCAACCAAGAACTAACCAGCAAAGGGTGGAGAGGCCAGTTCGGCAATTCACCAAGATTAACATGACTCCAGCCCAAGTTCTACCACATCTTCTAAAGTTGAATCTGGCCACTCTAAAAGAGGCCCCAAGGAATCCCAATACCGCGTCTCCACATTACCATCCCAATGCCAGATGCGCATACCATTCTGAAAGTCCAGGGAACGACACTAATAACTGTTGGGCTCTGAAGAACAAAATTTAGGACCTGATAGATGCGAAGGAAGTTGAGTTTGAAGCTCCTGAGAAACCAAATGTTATTTTCACTCTGATGCCTAGGAATGGTCACAATGCCAACGCTATCAAAGAAGATTTATTTGTTACTACCGTGGATAAACTTTTAACTCCGCTCCCGATCATTAAGTTGAATTTGTTGAAAGCTGGTATATTCCCAGGTTGTGACAAAGACTTCCATGTTTGCCTATCCTCGTCATTTGACTGCCCTCTGTTGAAAAAAGGTATCCAACGACTGATGGATAACCAAGAAATTTTGTTTGAGAATGCTCCTATTTCACCCGTTCCAGTTAAAGAAGTTTCTATCATAACCATCTACGCCAATTCTTCCAGGGTCCCTAAAAGACCCGTTAGGATTACATCTGCTCCAAATACTACTCCACTTAAGATTACAATGCCCAGGCCGACCCCTTACAAATCAGGTAAAACAGTACCATGGAATTATGGTGGAGAAATCTACTACCATGGTATCAAACAGATTGAACTGACTTCCGAAGAAGAAAGCTCCGAATAGGACAATTCCGACATCAGTAACATTGCCGAAACAAGCAAGATTACCCGTAGTGGTAGAATCTTCTCTCCAGAGATTGCCCCTCCAAGAGCAGTCTTTGGACCCGTGGCCATTCCGAAGATTACCTATGCACCAGTGATTGTACCTGCAAGCCTACCTACCGACAAAGAAGACATAATTCCTATCCCTACTTCCACTGCTTAGAATAAAGGAAAAAAACGTTCAAGAGGAGCCTGTCCGGATGGAGGCTCAATCACTAGCTATTCCTGAAACATCCAAGAAGGAGATGGAAGAAATCCTGAGGATAATAAAAAAGAGTGATTATGATGTGGTTGAACAGTTGGGGAAAACCCCTTCCAAGATCTCTATGCTAGCTTTGCTGCTGTGCTCTGAGGCACATGCTAAAGCTCTGGTAAAATTTCTAAAGACAACTCATGTGCCGCAAGAGACGTCTGTGGACCAGTTCCAGGACTGTGTGGCCAGTTTGACAGCTGATAATGGCTTGGGCTTCTCCGATGCTGATTTAACACCCAGAGGGAGAAAACACAACAAGGAATTAAATGTATTAGTGGAGTGTAGAGGAACAACCCTAGCCCATGTCTTGGTTGATACGGGATCATCTTTGAACATCTTGCCGGAAAAAGCCCTTGACATATTAGATTGCGAGGGGCTGACTTTAAAACCCAGTAATATAATTATGAGAGCATTTGATGGCTCGAAGAGGATGGTCCACGGGGAGGTGGACATCCCAATAAAGGTGGGAACCCAGGTTTTCAACTCAACCTTCTATGTGATGGACATCTGTCCTTCTTATTCATGTCTGTTAGGACGCCCCTGGATCCACAATGCCGGTGATGTCACCTCAACCTTCCATCAGATGCTGAAGTACCCGGTCCAAGAAAAGATCATAACTGTCCATGGGGAGGAGGAGTATATGATTAGTCATCTGAATTCTTTCCGATATGTGGAGTTAGATGGCGAGTTCATTGAAACCCCTTTCCAACATTTTGAAGAAGTCTCTCCAGAAGTAGAAGCGACCAAGGCGGTATCCTCGATTCCTAAGATCAAAAGACCCCCACCTCGGATGTCATCTCTAAAGGATGCAAAGGAAGTAGTGGAAGAGGGGGGATGCACCATCTGGGGGCAGCTTCCAGACATTCTGTACAAATCAGACAAGTTTGGCTTGGGGTTTACTTCGACTGCTCAGAAGGCTGTGCGTCGTGCCCGTGCTGGGGGGACACCTGTGAAGATTAGCAACCAAGGAGTCAATGCAGTAGAAGACAATGAAGAGGATGGCAACTTGGAAGATTGGATATTTCCTACTGTCAGCGGAGGACTTCGCAACTGGAAAGCCAGAGACTTTATCCCAATAACTTTCATCTCTCAGTAATTTATCTTTTACATTTCTGTTGGACTTGTAATATTCACGAACAATTCGCACTTTAAAAACCTTGTGTCTTACCCGAGGCACATTGGTCCATTTGTAAGGGTTTTTATTTCATCTTCATATGACATTCAATGAATCATGGATGCTTTTTCATATATAAACCTTTTTGTGCTCATTGTCTTTCTTTTACATTTTGTTGTTTTAAGATGGCTATACCCTTACACACACCCACACTCACAAATGCAGGTACCCTTCCATTCCGGATCCCATGGGTAACGATACTGCTATAGCCTTTAGTGACTCTGAAGATCTGATCTACCAAGCCGAATACGAAGGTGAGGAAGATTGTGAGATGCCAGGGGAATTTTCCAGATGACTACAGCAAGAGGAAAGGGCTATTCAGCCTCATGAGGAGCTGTTGGATACAAGCAACTTGGGTACCGAGGAAGATGAAAAGGAAATCAGAGTGGGTGCCAATCTAGACCTGAGTGTCAAAGAGCGCCTAATTCATCTATTGCATGATTATGTTGAGATCTTTTCCTGGTCATACGAAGACATGCCGGGACTCGATACAGACATTGTGGTACATCGTCTACCCACAAGAGAATACTGTCCACCAGTGAAACAAAAAGTCCGCCGCATAAGACCTGACATGTCAGAGAAGATCAAAGCAGAATTTATGAAGCAGTTCAATGTTGGATTTCTGGTTGTTACTTCCTATCCTCAATGGGTTGCCAACATTGTTCCCGTGCCTAAAAAGGACAGAAAAGTGAGAATGTGCGTGGATTATAGAGATTTAAACAGAGCCAACCCTAAAGATGATTTTCCACTTCCACACATCGACATCCTGGTTCACAATACAGCCTAGCACAAAGTATTTTCTTTCATGGACGGATTCTCAGGCTATAACCAGATCAAAATGGCACTTGAGGACATGGAGAAAACTACATTTGTCACACAGTGGGGTACGTTCTGCTACAAAGTGATGCCATTCGGACTAAAGAATGTCGGGGCAACCTATCAACGCGCCATGGTAGCTTTGTTTCATGATATGATACATCATGAGATAGAGGTCTACGTAGATGAAATAATAGCCCGATCACAAACTGAAGAAGAACACCTTGATCACTTGCAAAAGCTGTTTGTCAGATTGAAGGAGTACAAGTTAAGATTGAACCCAAACAAGTGCACATTCAGAGTCTGGTCCGGTAAACTCTTAGGGTTCATTGTCAGCAACAAAGGCATCGAGGTTGATCCTTCCAAGGTTAAAGCAATACAAGAAATGCCTGCTCCTCGCAATGAGAAGGAAGTCAGAGGTTTTTTGGGACGCCTAAACTATATTTCCATATTCATTTCTCACCTAACGTCTACTTGTGAACCAATCTTCAAACTGTTGAAGAAAGATCAAGTAGTCAAGTGGAATGATGAATGTCAGTTTTCTTTCGATAAAATCAAGGAGTATTTACTAGAGCCTCCTGTCTTGATGCCACCAGTCAAGGGAAGGCCACTAATCATGTATCTGACCGTTTTAGAGAACTCAATGGGGTGCGTATTGGGGGCAGCATAACGAGTCTTGCCGAAAAGAGCACGCCATTTATTACCTGAGAAAAAAGTTTACCGACTGTGAAACCAGATATTCACTGCTCGAGAAAACTTGATGCGCTCTGGTATGGGCTGCTCGCCGGCTAAGACAATATATGTTGACTCATACCACTTTGCTGATATCTAAGATGGATCCGATAAAGTACATCTTTGAAAAGCCTGCTCTGTCTGGAAGAATAGCTAGATGGAAGATGATTTTAACAGAATATGACATACAATACACTACCCAAAAAGCTATAAAGGGGAGTGTGCTAGCGGATCATCTTGCTCATCAAGCTGTAGAAGATTATCAATCCATGAAGTTTGAATTCCCAGACGAAGACATCATGACATTGGACAACAGTGAAGAAATCAGGCCATATGACGAACCTGAACAAGGATCCCGATGGACCCTGTACTTTGATGGGGCATCTAATGCACTTGGTAATGGTATCAGTGTTGTACTCATATCTCCAGAAAGATGCCATACTCCTTTTACCGCCATACTTTTCTTCAACTGTACGAACAATATGGCAGAATACGAAGCATGTATCTTTGGTCTCAAGGCTACCATAGACTTGGGAATCAAATCTTTGGATGTGTTTGGGGATTCAACTTTTGTCATCGGTCAGATCAAAGGAGAATGGGACACTAAGCATCCAAACCTTATCCCATATAAAGAACATGTTTTGACATTGTTACCACATTTCGAGCAGATTACCTTCGAGCATTTCCCGCGAGAAGAAAATCAGCTAGCAGATGCTCTAGCTACAATGTCATCCATGTTTAAACTTAATTGGGATAACGAGGCTCCCCATATCACCATTGAACGAATGGACAAACCAGCACACTGTCACGAGATTAATACCGAAGAAGTAGTGGACCAGTCGTGGTTTCATGAAGTCAAAAGGTATCTCGAGGCTCAAGAATATCCAGAAAGAGATTCAGTTAATGACAAAAAGTTCTTAAGGAGATTCTCCGCTAAGTTCTTCCTAAGTAATGGCATCTTGTACAAACGTAACCATGATTCTATTCTTCTTCGTTGTGTGGATAAGGCTGAGGCTGAAAGGATTATGGCTGAATTGCATGATGGTACCTTTGGCACTCACTCTAGTAGGCATACGATGGCGAAGAAGATTCTACGGGCAGGCTACTATTGGTCTACCATGGAAGCAGACTGCTATCAGCACTCCCAGACCTGTCATAATTGTCAAATCTATGCAGACAAGGTGCACGTGCCTCCGGATCCTCTAAATGTCTTAACAGCTCCTTGGCCCTTCGCTATGTGGGGAATCGATATGATTGGGGAGATCAAGCCTACAGCATCCAATGGACACCTCTTCATTCTGGTGGCCATTGATTATTTCACAAAGTGGGTCGAAGCAGCTTCCTTCACATCTATTACTAAGAATGTTGTTGCCCGCTTCATCAAGCAGAATCTTATTTTCCGGTATGGTATCCTAGAAAGGATCATCACTGATAATGGTACAAACCTTAACAATACTATGATCACCACCTTGTGCGAGCAGTTCAAGATTCAACATCACAATTCATCCCCCTATCGGCCAAAGATCAATGGTGCAGTCGAAGCTGCTAATAAAAACATCAAAAAGATCATACAAAAAATGAAAGTCACCTACAAGGACTGGCATGAGATGCTACCGTTTGCTCTCCACGGGTACCGTACCACGGCTCGCACGTCAACTAGGGCAACACCCTATTCCTTAGTTTATGGCATGGAGGCTGTCTTGCCTATTGAGGTTCAGATCCCCTCTTTGAGAATCATGAAAGACGCATGTTTGAGTGAAGACGATTGGATCCAGACCCGACTTGATCAACTGAACTTAATTGACAAAAATAGACTTACTTCTGTTTGCAACGGTCCGACGTATCAAAAACAGATGATCAAGGCTTTCAACAATAAAGTCAGACGCCAGGTATATCAAGTTGGAGATCTAGTGATCAAGCATATCATCTTGCCACAAAGCGATCCCAGGGGAAAATGGACTCCTACCTATGAAGGACCATTTGTAATCAAGAACATCTTTTATGGTGGGGTGATGATCTTAACCACCATGGACGGCGATGACCTGCCACACCCTGCGAACACAGACATAGTCAAAAGATACTATGCATAAGAGACCCGCTAGGTTAACACACCTAGGAAAAACAAGGGCATCCCGGCGAACCAAAAGGTTCGGGCAAAAATTAGGGATAAAATAAAAAATCTGTACACTCGGCAAGTTGAAAACCGAAAGGGCGACTTGGGAAAAAAAGGGTTTCCAGGTGGACTGAAAACCCGAAAGGGCGGTCCAGGAAAAAGTTAGGGAATTAAAGCGTATGACTATGTCTCGTCGGATCACTTTGAGAACAACTTCAACCTCTTCACTGACAAACCCGGAGCTTCTGATCGATTCAATCATCTTCGGACGAAGTAACGAATGGACAAGATATTCGGAGATACGAAGTCTATAGCAGAATGGGAACCCCATGGGATTATCACATATAGTTGTCTTTCTTTGTATAAATTTTTCTTGCTTTTATGACACCATACTCTTACTATGATGTTTGTCTCCTTTGTACATAATACTTATTCAAAGTAAATACAAAGATATCTCTTTCAAAGTACAGAAAACTATTTGCCTTTTTCTTTACACTTGTGTTTTTATTTGCAAAAACGTCCAATGATTCATTAATGAACATATGCATTTGAACATAATTATTGTTTACAAATAAACAAAATGGAAAAGAACGATTACTGACAGGTTGAAAGAATAGGAAAATGTCTTTAGGCTATTCCATGAGCAATCCCTACAGTATGTCATTAAGAACCCCAGCGGAGCCAAAACTTAAAACTATCAATCCCCAGCGGAAACCATTCAGTTTTCTTCAAATTCCCCAGCAAGTTATCTTGAATCCTGAAAACCAACCGGACAACAACTTCTGATAACTCCCCAGTAGAGTGGCAGACGACCGAAACTCCTGAATTTTTCCAAACAGGAATAATCTTTTCCCCAGAGTTTTCATTGCTCCCCAACAGAATGAAGATTCTCATTATTAAATCCCCAGTAAAAGTCATCAGAATTCTCTGGACTCCCCAAGCAGATTCCTCAAGAAGCATATGGCATTACTCTCTCAACGGAATCCTCAGCAGCAGTCAAGGATTTATTTTCCTCAGCAATACAGCAAATCAGCTTACACGCGCATAAATTACATCCATATATTATAAACATTGATAAAGTACATATATTGCATCATACGTTTCATGCAACATAACTTTGTGCTTCAGCTAACATTTTACCCTTTTCAGGATAAGATTAACAGCTACCAATAACAATGTTCAAAGATTTCAGATACAGTTCAGATACACTCCAGACACAGAAGTCATTCTGTTACTCATTCAGATTCAGCTTTCATGATACAGTTCAGATACACTCCAGACACAGAAGTCATTCTATTACTCATTCAGATTCAGCTTTCTGATACAGTACAGATACACTCCAGACACGGAAGTCATTTTGTTACTCATTCAAATTCAAATTTCAGACCTCAACTTCGAATATACAGTTTAGATACGCTCCAGACACGAATGCCATCCGGATACTCATTTAGATTTCAAGTATAGATATGATCCAGACAAGGATGCCATTCTGTTACTTATTTAGATTCAACTTTCAGATACAGTTCAAATACGCTCCAGATATGGATGCCATCCTGATACTCATTTAGACTTCAAGTTCAGATACGCTCCAGACACGGATGCCATTCTGGCCCTTATTCATATTTCAAGTTCAGATACGCTTCAGACACAGATGCTATTCTATTTCTCATTCAGATTTCAAGTTCAAGATACAGCTCAGATACGTTCCAGACACAAACACCATTCTGATAGTTATTCTTCTGACTTACATCGTATAAATCAACAAACATTCTTGGATGGTGTGATCGGTGGATCTGGAACTGACTGTTTAAAGCTGGTTCGCGAAATGTCGCGGAAGCAAGAGTCGCCACCGTCTTTTATTTTCTCCAAATGGAAAGGACAAAAGCACAGAAAAATTTCTTAAAGAGATTGCTCTCGGTTCGGGAGGTAGATTATAGAAAGGGAAGGTGTTAGCACCCTTTCTATCCATGGTTATCCATGGGCTCTTAGATACTTGCTCATTTGTGTTTTCAAAATGATTTGTTTGCTTTTCAATTGTGGGTTTTTAAAAAAGTTTCTTTGAAAATTCCAGTTCGACTCTTGTGTCTGTCCTCAAGAGTGTTTGAAAAATTGCCTTCGAAAGCTTTTTGAAAAGGTGTCGGTGTGAAAAGTGTTTTTGATTTGTTTTGAAATTAGAGCAAGTATCTAGAGTCGTCTACCTACCCTAAGGAATTCGTCTGTGTAAATGTCCTTTAAAGTAGTGCCATCCCACCATTGAGAGGTAGGTAGCACCACCGTTGGAGGTGTTCGGGTCAATTCGAAGGTTCGGGACATGGTGATCACCAGAGCAATGGGAAGACACCTTAGAAGCTACCCTCATGCCAGGTTCCCGGATCATGAGGACTTACTAAGACATCCTCTACTCGACGATCACCTTTCGAGGCAAGGCAACAGTGAGGCGTACCCTAGGGGTGGTGTGTGCGATTTGTGTGTCGTTTTCATTTGCATTTTTCTTGTCATGTTATTGGTGTTCTACGCTTGTTTTTATTTTATCCATACATTCTTTCATGTCATTTGATTAACAGTTAAAAGTATTGCGGGAAAAGTAAATTCTAAGCTATTACAAAAGGCGCGGGTCCACATCGCCAAAATTAACCAGGACCCGATTTGACAGAAAATAAATAAAGTAAAAGTGCGAGAAGTAATTAAAATGTTACAAGGCCTTGGGAGAGATACATGAATTATCTAAGCGGAAAAGAAATGAGTATGCAAATTAATAAGAAATTAAGAACGAAACGAGGGTGTTGGACCCTTTTGCAAAATTAAAATTAATGAGGAATTAAAATTAAAAGAAGGCAAGAATTTGTTTTTTGGTGTTTTTTAGTATTTTAGGATTTACATGAAAAAAGAGAATTAATTAAAATTAAAATAAAGTGCTAAACCTAATTCTAATTGTTTTTAATTTATTAAGAAAAATGTTGAGGTTTTTAACCTAAAATTAAACCTAAGTTATTTTTATGCAATTTAATTATAAAAAATAAAATATTTAATTATTTAATATATTTATGAAAGAAAAATAAAAAAGGATGAAAAATTATTAATTAAACCTATTTCTACATTTTTTAGATTTTTGTTAAAAGAATTAAAATTGCAAACCTAATTTAAAACTAAATTCAATTACATGCAAATTTATTTAAGAAAATACTAAAATAAAAATTATTTATTGTTTTAACTCTTTTCTGATTTTTTTATGATATTTTATATTTTGTGAAAATAATTAATTAAATTAATTAAACAAGCAAAAAATAAGAAAAATAAAGAAAGTTAAGAATTTACAAACCAAGGGGGGTATCAGTCCCCAGATAGGAGGTATAGTTTAGCAATTCAGGCCCATTTGACTTTGGCCTTGTTGGACTTTTTCACTAGCATGTAGCACGTTGACTGCAGCCTACCATGCTCCCTAATTCCTGGCCCTTGGATGGATGAGGTTGGACGTGTGGACATTGGATCTTGGCAGTGTATGGTACGCATGGATGCTGAACCTGCATGTGAAGATTTATTGCAAAATAATATTGAGAATGTTGAAGACCTGGGGCTCGAACCCAGGTCAAGTGCTTTGCCAATCCTTATGCTTGCCACTGAGCCATTACACACGCGTTTGATATATAATAGTTAATAAACATTATAAAAGAAAAGAAAGTCAGTGGCCACCAACGCGCGCGAAATTTGAACTGGCCTATCACGCTTTGCCACGAGGTTGTCTTCTTCATTATTCCTGAAACATCAAACATTAGACAACGGTTTTTACACCGTTGCAGAAAGTGCCATATGAAAAAATAGCGAATAGGCCATAAGGCCTTATAAATTGATCGCGAGTGCTGGCTTCTGTTCGTCCAAACGCGTTGAATCCAATGGCTTTGGTCTCAGCCTCCAATTTTGCCTTATTTCGAAACCCCCAATTCGAAGGTTGAAGAACCCTAAATATCAACAATGGCATAATCGCGTGTAGCACATAAAAATGCAATTAAATATATTGGTTAGCTTCAGAATTTCATAAGGAACATGAATCAATGAATAAAATGTTATGAGGATGCCTGCAAATCAAAATACGAATGTGCATTTTTCATGAAACATATTGAATTCTGTATACCGATTCCTGAGGTTTTGATGAGTGTTAGTGATTGGAAAACGTTCAGTAATGCTTGAGGAAGCTAATGAGATGGAAATCGTGCCTTGAATCAACCTGCAAAGATGTTTTCAGAATTGAGTTTTAGACAAAATTTTCCAAGTTTGATAATGGCTTTTGGGCGCAGCTCCGTGTGTTCTTGCACTAGGGTTGTGTTCCTGGCTTATGTATGAATCAATTAGGTTAAGAAAAACAAATCAAATCCCTTGCAATGATGGTTTTGAAGATTTGATTTCCAAGCTTTGTTTTTTCAATCTTTTCAATGCATTTTTGTATCAATCATGATCTAATCAATCCAAATCTTTCCTTTTTTGGCTAGGCACGAATTATTGAGTATAAAATATGCACAAAAAGATTTGTTAGGTTAAGTTAAGTTAAGTATTTTTCATATATTTAATTGATTTAAATGAATTATTATTAATAAAAATTCAAATAAATAAAATAAAAAATGAATAAAAACTTCCCTTTGGGCCAAGTAGTCGTGCACATGCCATGGATGATGATTTGTGGAAGAAAAATGGGCCCATTAGCAATTTTAGGTCTTTTGAATCAATGTTGACTTTTCAAAATATCCAAAAATTTCCCAACTTCTACAAGGCATAACTTGCTCCATTTTTAAGCTTTTCTCATGTTCTTGGACATTTTGGAAAGGTCTTTGAGTCCTCTAACCAATGAAATTGGTCCCATGTCATTTTGATTTACCAATCTCAAGTTATGGCCTTTGACTTAAAGTCCCTTTTTGTTGACTTTTGAAAATGACCTATAATGTTGAAATTGATAACTTTTTGTGAGAGCATTTCTTGGACTTGAAGTATGAAGATGAGTTGTAGGAAATGTCTTTCTCTTCAAAATGAGCTTTGGATGGAATTTTTCTGATAATCCATGTGAAAGTTATGCCCTGGTCAATTTCAGTTGACTTTTTTCAGCTGTCCAAATAAGGAAACTTTTGCATCTTGATGATTTCTGAGCCAAATTTTGAGAATCATGATCAAGCATTGATCAAATGATGTTTTTGGCTTCAAAATGACATGTTGACCAAAAATTTGAACTTTTGACTGTCAAATGACCATTTTGCCCCTACAGTTGACTGTAGTGCAATTTAGGGTTTTGACTGTGCAATTTTGAGCTGAATGTCTTGAAACTTGATATGAGGATGCTTGACCATATTTGTAGGCATGTGAGACTTGATTGGACCTTTGGAAACTTCATTTTATTGATCAGAACACAAACCCTAATCTTGACTGCTTAGGAGGCCCTTACACTGTGCAACCCTTGAGGGAATTTTGAAGCAAGACTTGGTAATTTCTTGAAGAATATGGGAGGGAAAAATTTGGGGTACAACAGTTGCCCCTGTTCAATCTTCTTAGACCCGAGGATGCAGATTGGCTGACGTGCCTTTCGTAATCCGAGGGTGGAAGATGATTGAACACTAGAGTGCCCAGAAATTTGCGCTCGCATAGTAGCAGTGTGATGATGGAATGGGCTTATAGATGCCATTTAGAGATTGGTGAACAGGATGATGGGCTTATAGATGCCATCTGGATGTTGATCGCATAAGAGATTCCTTAGCGAGAACCTGCGTACCTGCAAAAGAAAAATGAGTACCTGACACGTTGCAAGAACTGGTTTTCAGATGGTTGGTATAGATATGTCCTGACTGGTTACAGGAGCTGGATCTGGAGCTTCTGCAGATGATGAATGAACTGGGGATGGTTACTATCTTAGCATGAATGGTAAGAGAACCTTGGGTGACTTTCACTTCAACAACGCTTGTTGAGAAAAATCTTGGTGGGAATTACCATCTTCGCAGGATCGGGAAGAGAACCATAGGCAATTATAATCTGAAAGGGAATTACATCGCACGCACCGTCGGGGAGAGAACCATAGGAAATTATAATCTGAAAGGAATTATCACCTCACTCACCGTCGGAGAGGGAACCCTAGGGAATTATAATCTGAAAAGGAATTATCACCTCACTCACCGTCGGAGAGGGAACCATCTGAAAAGGAATTATCACTCACTCACCGTCGGAGAGGGAACCATCTGAAAAGGAATTATCACCTCACTCACTGTCGGAGAGGGAACCATCTGAAAAGGAATTATCACCTCACTCACCGTCGGAGAGGGAACCATCTGAAAAGGAATTATCACCTCACTCACAGTCGGAGAGGGAACCATCTGAAAAGGAATTATCACCTCACTCACCGTCGGAGAGGGAACCATCTGAAAAGGAATTATCACCTCACTCACCATCGGAGAGGGAACCATCTGAAAAGGAATTATCACCTCACTCACCGTCGGGGAGGGAACCATAGGAAAAGGAATTATCACCTCACTCACCGTCGGAGAGGGAACCATAGGAAAAGGAATTATCACCTCACTCACCGTCGGAGAGGGAACCATAGGAAAAGGAATTATCCCCTCACTCACCGTCAGAGAGGGAACCATAGGAAAAGGAATTATCACCTCACTCACCGTCGGAGAGGGAACCATAGGAAAAGGAATTATCACCTCACTCACCGTCGGAGAGGGAACCATCTGAAAAGGAATTATCACCTCACTCACCGTCGGAGAGGGAACCATCTGAAAAGGAATTATCACCTCACTCACCGTCGGAGAGGGAACCATAGGAAAAGGAATTATCACCTCACTCACCGTCGGAGAGGGAACCATAGGAAAAGGAATTATCACCTCACTCACCGTCGGAGAGGGAACCATCTGAAAAGGAATTATCACCTCACTCACCGTCGGAGAGGGAACCATCTGAAAAGGAATTATCACCTCACTCACCGTCGGAGAGGGAACCATCTGAAATTATAATCTGAAAGAAAAAACCTACAATGGAAATCTCATGCACCGTCGGAGAGAGGACCAATAGGAAATTATAACCTGGGATAACTTCTACTGAGTCTTTATCAGAAAAATCTGTTGGGAGTCGATTTAGTTGGACTAGAGAAGGCCTGGGACTGGATAAGAAATCTTTGGAGTCGATTAACTGAACCGGTCTAGGTCTTGAAATATGATTGAGAATTTAACTGCATCTTTCCTGAAAGGTAGAGGTCAGTCATATGCAATGCGTGATATGGATCAAGCAATGATGTTCTCAACATAAATGAGATTTGTATGATATGATGCGTTATGCATGCTATAATGATGTATGTGATGTTTATATATGTGTTTTTCGTCTAGGAAAGTAAATCCTTGACGGGTGCCGGGAAGTCACTCCTGGGCTGCTGTTGGAGAATAGATTTCGCTTCCGCTGGGGATGATAACTGCAAGAATACCGGTAGGAGAAGATGACTCCGTTGCGGAATAAACTTGGCGAATGGAAGGTTCTGCGGGGAGAAAAATACTCTAGCGACCATGCTGGGGAGTGATACTCTGTGGGGAGAGGTATTTTTGCTGAATTGTTGATAGTAACTTGCTGGGGATGGGAAGACTTTGTCGACAACGCTCTTTCCATGGCTTTTGGCTGAGGATAACCTAGTTATATCCTGTTAAGGAAATAACTCTTTGAATAAAGCCGGGCGACGCGTTCGTGCTCTGCGAGGGATAAGCTTCCAGAATCTACTGGGGATAAGCTTACTGCTCGGGGAGTTGGACTCCAACTTTCCTGGGGAACTGGATTGGACTCTCCTGGGGAGGTTTTGGACTGTAATTTTGTAAGTTGAAAGAGGGAACCTGTGTAGGGTTGCTTGCTGATGAGCTCATGTATAACCGCATCTGAAATGGAGAAAGGAACCTGTGTAGGGTTACTTTGATGATGAGTTCGTGTAAAACTTCGTTTTTGGAAAGGGAGAACCTGTGTAGGGTTTCTGGGTGACGAGTCCATGTAAAACTGCATCTTGAAGAGAGGGAACCTGTGTATGGTTGCTTGATATCGAATTCGTGTAAAACTACGTCCGGAGAAGGAGAACCTATGTAGGGTTGCCTGGTGAGGTAAGTTTGTGTAAAACTTCTTGATGAACCGGGGTGAGGTTATCTTGAGCTAAATCCATGTAAGACTTCTGGGGGAACCGGGGTTAGGTTGCCTCAGGATAAGTTCGTGTAAAACTTCTTGACGAACCGAGGTAAGGTCATCTTGAGATAGGTCCATGTAAGACTTCTGGAGGAACCGGGGTTAGGTTACTGCAGGATAAGTTCGTGTAAAAACTTCTTGATGAACCGGGGTTAGGTCATCTTGAGATAGGTCCATGTAAGACTTCTGGAGGAACCGGGGTTAGGTTACGGCAGGATAAGTTTGTGTAAAAACTTCTTGATGAACCGGGGTTAGGTCATCTTGAGATAGGTCCATGTAAGACTTCTGGAGGAACCGGGGTTAGGTTACGGCAGGATAAGTTTGTGTAAAAACTTCTTGATGAACCGGGGTTAGGTCATCTTGAGATAGGTCCATGTAAGAATTCTGGAGGAACCGGGGTTAGGTTACGGCAGGATAAGTTTGTGTAAAAACTTCTTGATGAACCGGGGTTAGGTCATCTTGAGATAGGTCCATGTAAGACTTCTGGAGGAACCGGGGTTAGGTTACGGCAGGATAAGTTTGTGTAAAAACTTCTTGATGAACCGGGGTTAGGTCATCTTGAGATAGGTCCATGTAAGACTTCTGGAGGAACCGGGGTTAGGTTGCCTGTTTTTTAATGTTGATCTGGGATTTGTAAAGGTAAATGGTAATCATCTTTATATTGACCTTAGTGTTTTGGTTGACAGAGCAACTAGATCGCCTGGACGACTCATTATTGCCCCTGTTTCTGAGGTGAAGGGAGAAGATACCTTGGAGGTCATCTGACAACTCTTCTGGCAGACAAGTGACGAGATATCGGGACATAGTCGTATGCTTTGATCCCTAACTTTTGCCTGGACCGCCCTTTCGGGTTTTCAGTCCACCGGGATACCCATTTTTGCCCAAGCCACCTTTTCAGGTTTTCGACTTGCCGGGTGTGCAGATTTTTTCGTTTCATCCCTTATTTTTGCCCGAACCCTTTTGGTTCGCCGAGAAGCCCTTATTTTTGCCTAGGTTTGTCAACCTAGCGGGTCTTTTGATTATGCGTAGTATCTTTCCGACTATGTCCATGCTTTCAGAATGTAGGGAGTTGCCCATGTTGGAAGTATTTTGCCATGCCCCAGATAATGGGCAATGCTCCTACTGTGCCCCTTGATTGGAGGTACTTCTGTTCACAAGGTGTTCATCGTGCGAATTTCCCTGCTGTTCAAACAAATAGTCATATGCAAACAAGGTTATTTTAAGAATGCAAAAGCCTATGTCTGTCTTGAATTTTGAAAATGCATTTTTTGTAATACAGTGCGGTGTCAACTCAAGATTTTACAGCAAACCTTCAGGAGTCAGGATACCTTCGTAACAATATGCTTTCGAACTAACCCATGCTTCAGCTAGGACTTTTAAGGGTTGTAACGTGGCCTGGTTCACGGTTTAAGAAACAAAGGATAAAGGCTCAAATTATTTGTACCCACCCACTCTTCGTGATGTTCTCCAAACCTAAGCTCAGTTGATCATACGTTAGACCTTGTTTGAGTCTTCGCTCTGATCTTCCGGTGATGGTTCGAATGTTGATAGTTTATTTTGAATAGGCAGTCATTTCTTTTTGTTGAGGGTTTATAAGACCTCTTTCTTTTCTGATTTTGTTATCCCTATTTTTTTTGCCTGAACTATTTCCTTTTTTGGAATTATAGTCAGCGGGATGCCCCAGTTTCGTAAGTCCCCTTTATAGGTTTTGACTTTTTGGGCTTTTCATTTATGAATTTGATAATGACTGCCTGTCTTTATGATTGTTCTGAACCATCACTGTCTTTTATTTTGTAAGGACTTCTTTGGTGCCATTCATTATGCACTTGGATCAACTGAGAGAACTACCCTGCCCCAGGTTATGATTAAGGGTTTTTAAATTTCGAAAAGAAAAACTCCTACTTCTTTGGCTCAGAGGGGTTGACGAGGGATTATCTTCCTTATAACTCCAGTGTTTAGGAATTGAAACAATGCCTGTACCTCATTAGCGGGGTCTGTTCAAAAGCATACTGTAGATTGCGGTATTGTTTTCGTCATCCTCCCTCAAGAGGCTTAGAATTTTCAATCCAGAGTTGATCATCAAAAATATGAAAGCAGTTTTAAGCATAGTAAACATAATTAAATCAAGACAGACATGTGTAATGCATTCATGAAATAAAAGAGTTTAACATGATAATTGTTTATCTGAACAAGAAAAGAAAAATACAACTTGAATTCAAATGAACAAAAATCTCTCGACCCTAGCCATGTTTTGGCAATGGAGCAGTGATCACGTTGGGGGTCTCGGCAGGCTCGAACTCGATCTCTTTGGCATCGATCATGTTCTGAATCTTGTACTTCAGTGCCCAACAGTCCTCAGTATCGTGCCCCGGGCTATCAGAATGATAAGCACACCTCGCTTCTGGGTTATAGCTTGGAGAGGAAGTCTTAGGATTTGCAGGAGGGTTGATCACTGCAATCAGGTTCATCTTCAACGTGTGCTGCAATGCTTGTGACCATGGCATGTTAATGTTGGTGAATTGTCTTTTAGGCTCGTCCGGCCTTCGCTGGTTTCCCTTTTGTGGTTGGCGGCGTGGTGCAGAACCAGAGATCATGACTGCCCCTGCATGTTGGTCATGACGACTCTTTTGGCTGTATGCAGCATTAGATTCTTTCTTTCCCGTGTAAGGCTTTTTGTGAGTGTCAGAAGGTGTGGCCTCTTGGATTTTCCCACTCTTGATACCAGATTCAATTCTTTCGCCAGTCAGGATGAGGTCGGTAAATCCGGCAGATGAATTACCAATGAGATGATTGAAGAATGGCCCGGATAGGGTCCCCAAGAACATATCAACGAGTTCCCGGTCAGTTAATGGAGGCTGCACCCTCCCAGCAAGATCTCTCCATCTCTGCACGTATTCCTTGAAACCTTCACTTGACCCTAGCGACATACCCTGGAGTTGGGTACGTGTAGGAGCAAGGTCGGCATTGTACTGGTAATGCTTGTAGAAAGCAGTGGCTAGGTCTTCCCAGGTATGGATGTTGGCTCCATTCAATTGGTAGAACCACTCGAGCTGAGTCCCTAAAAGACTCTCTTGGAAGAAATGGATCCATAAGTTTTTGTCAGCTGTATAGGGCTGGATCCTCCTTGTGTAAGCCCTGAGATGCAATTTAGGACAGGATACCCCGTCGTATTTAGCAAAGGCAGGTGCCTTAAACTTGTGCGGGATCACTACTCCAGAAGACAGACCTAGATCCTCGAAGTCCAGGCCAGGCACTTTTTGTATCTCCATAGCACTTAGCCGGTCTTCCAACTGTTTGTACCTATCCTCAGCCGGAGGGTACTGTTCGTCATTGAAATCTGTCTCATTGTCAGAGACCACTGGGCTGGGAATCCTTTCCTCTTGATGACTGCCTTTCCCCACAGATGGAGTTGTCCTCTCAGTTTCATCCTGCAGTGTATTCCTAGATCTGCGTCTAAGGCTGAACAAAACAGTCCTCTTCTTCTTCTTGTCCTTCTTCAAGAGCAAAGCCTTCAGATCTTGTTGCCCCTGGGTCAAATTCATGATCAGCCCTTGGAACTGGGCGTTCTGAGCCTGGAGGGCCTTGATAGTGTGCTCGGTTGAGGATTCAGGATTCATGACGAGACTGCTGAAATAAACAGCGAAGAAGGTAAGTAACCTGCAGAGAAAGGGTACCTGCAATGAGATGTATGATATGCATGCAATGATTTCAAGGACCTCGAGGGGTAAACAAATTGTTAGAGTTGGAAACTGGTAACTTGATTGAAGGTACTTCATGTTGTTGAGAGTCCTTCTTCAAGGGTCAAAGGCTCACCATATCCAGTGGGTCATAGCCCCTGACAACTTTGTCTAGAGGAAAATAAATCCCCTTTGCCCCTTGCTGGACGGTTGGTTCATCATGACCTGCATCACAAGCCCTTGAGATCCTTGAAATGTGTTAGAATGTATGCAATGGTATGATGTTATGCTATGCATGGGGTAATGCAAGTAACCCTGTGATGAGTCCCAATTGAGGACACAGAACCTGCAAGAAACTCAGTACACTCTGTTATGAGTCCCTATTAAGGACTGTAAACAAAACCTGCAAGGGAAACTCAAGCGTCAGATAACAAGCGTGCAAATAGTCAAGTTGGAAGGCACACAAGTCACACAAGACAAGTCCCTAGGGTTTAAGGCCAGCATGAGGTCTGGGTATTACCCTCTTGAAGTTGGTGGGCTCAACCTGTCCTATTAGAAGTAACCGGGTTCTAAGGGTCCCAATATCACGGGATTGCTTTCATTGTTCATCGTTTCGATTTAGCCACTGAACTGGTGACCGAAATATTCCAGGAAAGCAACCCTCAATTGAGTGTAGTATCGAGTATCAACCAACCTCAGACTGCACCAAAGTCAGTTATCTCACTACCCTAAAGAGGCCAAGATAGTTCAATTAAGGTTCCTAAGGTCTGTTGATGCTTCACGACACCATGCGGAGGCCCCGTACTCTCCTTGACTGAACTCAAGGGTTACCGGTACACACCAAAGTTCCACATCAACGTAGCAGACTGCTTCAACCATGTCGGTATACCCCGCACAGTTCCCTCACAGCCTTGTTGCTACTTTCTAAGAAGGTATCCCCAGATCCGGGTTAGGATCTATAGAACTCCCAAGACAGTCCCACAATTTAAAGCAAGCAAGGAAAGCAATTGAAAACACAGTTATGAACTAACCATAAGGTACACCTCACTTTAAGAATGTCCCCAGCAGAGTCGCCAGTTCTGTGATCGGTGGATCTGGAACTGACTGTTTAAAGCTGGTTCGCGAAATGTCGCGGAAGCAAGAGTCGCCACCGTCTTTTATTTTCTCCAAATGGAAAGGACAAAAGCACAGAAAAATTCCTTAAAGAGATTGCTCTCGGTTCGGGAGGTAGATTATAGAAAGGGAAGGTGTTAGCACCCTTTCTATCCATGGTTATCCATGGGCTCTTAGATACTTGCTCATTTGTGTTTTCAAAATGATTTGTTTGCTTTTCAATTGTGGGTTTTTAAAAAATTTTCTTTGAAAATTCCAGTTCGACTCTTGTGTCTGTCCTCAAGAGTGTTTGAAAAATTGCCTTCGAAAGCTTTTTGAAAAGGTGTCGGTGTGAAAAGTGTTTTTGATTTGTTTTGAAATTAGAGCAAGTATCTAGAGTCGTCTACCTACCCTAAGGAATTCGTCTGTGTAAATGTCCTTTAAAGTAGTGCCATCCCACCATTGAGAGGTAGGTAGCACCACCGTTGGAGGTGTTCGGGTCAATTCGAAGGTTCGGGACATGGTGATCACCAGAGCAATGGGAAGACACCTTAGAAGCTACCCTCATGCCAGGTTCCCGGATCATGAGGACTTACTAAGACATCCTCTACTCGACGATCACCTTTCGAGGCAAGGCAACAGTGAGGCGTACCCTAGGGGTGGTGTGTGCGATTTGTGTGTCGTTTTCATTTGCATTTTTCTTGTCATGTTATTGGTGTTCTACGCTTGTTTTTATTTTATCCATACATTCTTTCATGTCATTTGATTAACAGTTAAAAGTATTGCGGGAAAAGTAAATTCTAAGCTATTACAAAAGGCGCGGGTCCACATCGCCAAAATTAACCAGGACCCGATTTGACAGAAAATAAATAAAGTAAAAGTGCGAGAAGTAATTAAAATGTTACAAGGCCTTGGGAGAGATACATGAATTATCTAAGCGGAAAAGAAATGAGTATGCGAATTAATAAGAAATTAAGAACGAAACGAGGGTGTTGGACCCTTTTGCAAAATTAAAATTAATGAGGAATTAAAATTAAAAGAAGGCAAGAATTTGTTTTTTGGTGTTTTTTAGTATTTTAGGATTTACATGAAAAAAGAGAATTAATTAAAATTAAAATTAAGTGCTAAACCTAATTCTAATTGTTTTTAATTTATTAAGAAAAATGTTGAGGTTTTTAACCTAAAATTAAACCTAAGTTATTTTTATGCAATTTAATTATAAAAAATAAAATATTTAATTATTTAATATATTTATGAAAGAAAAATAAAAAAGGATGAAAAATTATTAATTAAACCTATTTCTACATTTTTTAGATTTTTGTTAAAAGAATTAAAATTGCAAACCTAATTTAAAACTAAATTCAATTACATGCAAATTTATTTAAGAAAATACTAAAATAAAAATTATTTATTGTTTTAACTCTTTTCTGATTTTTTTATGATATTTTATATTTTGTGAAAATAATTAATTAAATTAATTAAACAAGCAAAAAATAAGAAAAATAAAGAAAGTTAAGAATTTACAAACCAAGGGGGGTATCAGTCCCCAGATAGGAGGTATAGTTTAGCAATTCAGGCCCATTTGACTTTGGCCTTGTTGGACTTTTTCACTAGCATGTAGCACGTTGACTGCAGCCTACCATGCTCCCTAATTCCCGGCCCTTGGATGGATGAGGTTGGACGTGTGGACATTGGATCTTGGCAGTGTATGGTACGCGTGGATGCTGAACCTGCATGTGAAGATTTATTGCAAAATAATATTGAGAATGTTGAAGACCTGGGGCTCGAACCCAGGTCAAGTGCTTTGCCAATCCTTATGCTTGCCACTGAGCCATTACACACGCGTTTGATATATAATAGTTAATAAACATTATAAAAGAAAAGAAAGTCAGTGGCCACCAACGCGCGCGAAATTTGAACTGGCCTATCACGCTTTGCCACGAGGTTGTCTTCTTCATTATTCCTGAAACATCAAACATTAGACAACGGTTTTTACACCGTTGCAGAAAGTGCCATATGAAAAAATAGCGAATAGGCCATAAGGCCTTATAAATTGATCGCGAGTGCTGGCTTCTGTTCGTCCAAACGCGTTGAATCCAATGGCTTTGGTCTCAGCCTCCAATTTTGCCTTATTTCGAAACCCCCAATTCGAAGGTTGAAGAACCCTAAATATCAACAATGGCATAATCACGTGTAGCACATAAAAATGCAATTAAATATATTGGTTAGCTTCAGAATTTCATAAGGAACATGAATCAATGAATAAAATGTTATGAGGATGCCTGCAAATCAAAATACGAATGTGCATTTTTCATGAAACATATTGAATTCTGTATACCGATTCCTGAGGTTTTGATGAGTGTTAGTGATTGGAAAACGTTCAGTAATGCTTGAGGAAGCTAATGAGATGGAAATCGTGCCTTGAATCAACCTGCAAAGATGTTTTCAGAATTGAGTTTTAGACAAAATTTTCCAAGTTTGATAATGGCTTTTGGGCGCAGCTCCGTGTGTTCTTGCACTAGGGTTGTGTTCCTGGCTTATGTATGAATCAATTAGGTTAAGAAAAACAAATCAAATCCCTTGCAATGATGGTTTTGAAGATTTGATTTCCAAGCTTTGTTTTTTCAATCTTTTCTATGCATTTTTGTATCAATCATGATCTAATCAATCCAAATCTTTCCTTTTTTGGCTAGGCACGAATTATTGAGTATAAAATATGCACAAAAAGATTTGTTAGGTTAAGTTAAGTATTTTTCATATATTTAATTGATTTAAATGAATTATTATTAATAAAAATTCAAATAAATAAAATAAAAAATGAATAAAAACTTCCCTTTGGGCCAAGTAGTCGTGCACATGCCATGGATGATGATTTGTGGAAGAAAAATGGGCCCATTAGCAATTTTAGGTCTTTTGAATCAATGTTGACTTTTCAAAATATCCAAAAATTTCCCAACTTCTACAAGGCATAACTTGCTCCATTTTTAAGCTTTTCTCATGTTCTTGGACATTTTGGAAAGGTCTTTGAGTCCTCTAACCAATGACTTTAGTCCCATGTCATTTTGATTTACCAATCTCAAGTTATGGCCTTTGACTTAAAGTCCCTTTTTGTTGACTTTTGAAAATGACCTATAATGTTGAAATTGATAACTTTTTGTGAGAGCATTTCTTGGACTTGAAGTATGAAGATGAGTTGTAGGAAATGTCTTTCTATTCAAAATGAGCTTTGGATGGAATTTTTCTGATAATCCATGTGAAAGTTATGCCCTGGTCAATTTCAGTTGACTTTTTTCAGTTGTCCAAATAAGGAAACCTTTGCATCTTGATGATTTATGAGCCAAATTTTGAGAATCATGATCAAGCATTGATCAAATGATGTTTTTGGCTTCAAAATGACATGTTGACCAAAAATTTGAACTTTTGACTGTCAAATGACCATTTTACCCCTACAGTTGACTATAGTGCAATTTAGGGTTTTGACTGTGCAATTTTGAGCTGAATGTCTTGAAACTTGATATGAGGATGCTTGACCATATTTGTAGGCATGTGAGACTTGATTGGACCTTTGGAAACTTCATTTTATTGATCAGAACACAAACCCTAATCTTGACTGCTTAGGAGGCCCTTACACTGTGCAACCCTTGGGGAATTTTGAAGCAAGACTTGGTAATTTCTTGAAGAATATGGGAGGGCAAAATTTGGGGTACAACAGATGGCATCTACAAGCCCATCTCCAACAAGATTCTATCACCTCTCCAAATGACATCTTTAAGCCCATTCCCTCAACTACACTTTGTCGAGTGCAAATTTATGGGCACTCTAGTGTCCAATCATCTTTTACCTTCGAGTCACGAACGGCAAAACTCGCCAATCTAACTCTTCAGGTTCAAGAAGATTGAACAGGGGCAGCTGTTGTACCCCAAAATTTTCCATCTCATTTATCAAGATTTTCCTCACAAGACTTCTTGGACTCAAGATAAGATTAGGGTTTAGTCAGCTCAAGACATCTCATCTTGCACTGATAACCCAAAATTAGGGTTTGAGTTTGCACAAGGATTTTTGGATCACCAATGCTTCATGTGACTTTCATACATCATTTTGGACCCCTAAGATTGCTCATGTTGAGTTTCAAGCCTTGAACCACATTTTTGATCAGTCAATTGGACAGTTGACCTAAAAATCAGCTGTATTGGGGAAAAAGTCAACTATGGCCAATTTACAGTCAAACTTCATAATTTTTTATCCACATCAACATTTTAAACTCATATGTACCATTTGATCAAGTTTGGATCACAACTCCTCAAGAAATTTGATCAAATCATCAAAAGGGCAAAATGGTCAAAATTAGGGTTTTGACTGAGAAAGGGAAATTTCTGATTTTTAACCTAGCCAATGACCAATTGAGTTCAAACATGATTTCAAGGGTTCAATGGAATCATCTTGACCTAATTACATGGTTCAAAAGATCTCAAGTTCATTGGATTGACATATGAATTTTGCAGTCAACTGATCAAAAGTCAACTGTACACTGAAAAGTCAAACTTTGACTTTTTGGTCAAAATCAAGTACCAAGGGTCATAATTCATCAAGATATGTCAAAATATGAAACTTTCTCACCAAGAAACTCAAAATTGAAAATTAGGGTTTTAATTTGAAAATTTTCATAACTTAGAATTTTCTAAGTATAAAACTTTTCTTATTTTTTCCCAACATTTCACCACTTTTTCACCATGATGCATTTTGATTCAAAGAAAACTTCCAACATGAAAGTTGTAGTCCTCCATGAAATCTACAACTTTTCTTCACAAACTTTTCCGAAAAGATGCTTGGATCTCAAGTTATGAATTTGTGAATATAGGCCCATGAACTAAGTAACTTAGTGCAATTTTGCCCTAATTTAGGCAGGTTTTGGACCCAAATTCATGGACATTTTTCACCTAGTTCCAAGAGGTATCTCAAATTTCATTTCAAAGATGGATTATAGAGCACATTTCAAGCTTCCCAAAATTTCCAAGAACTCTCCAAGATCATTTTTGAGTAGGGAGAATCGAAGAAGGGAAGTTGGCATTTTCTCACTTTTGTTCAAGCCATTTTCACATAGCATCAAGTTGCAAATCAAATCTATGCCGGTTGTATCTTGCTTTACAGGTCCTAAGCTTGTTATACACTCCATAATTAAATTCATACTCAGAAGCTAAAGCCTTTATCTTTGCTTTTGAAGCTTTACACAAGATGCATTTCCATTTTGGGCAAAAAGTTCACAATGCCATTTTCATAAAGATGAACTTTTGCAATTTTGTCAATCTTGAGCATTGGATTTGTCCCCTTGGTGCAAGAGATTTCTAGAGGTCTCAAGCAATGTGTACCAACTCTTCTCAGCCCTCAAGCAAGCTAGTACAAGCATTTAGCATTGGTCTTGTCACTTTGCTTAAAATGCAAGAAAAGTTGAAAAAAGGTCCAAAGCTTGCACAGCTAGTAAGGGATAACTTGGTATCACTTCTATAAAAATAAACAAACTTGTTACAAGGCATATCACGCTTGGATTGAACCTGAAACTCTCTAAAACTCAAAAACTCCACAAAACTACCCAAAACACAGGATTTCTGCAAAAGCACAGCCAACTCTCATTTGGCTCGTGCGTTTTGTGTTTAATCATTTCAAACACCTTCTACACATCATACCAAAGCAATCCAAGCCATCACCCTGGTTCTGTAACCCCTGTTTCAGCATCCACCATTTTCACTTTGGAAGCTTGCAGCTTGACTTGTCCAGAGAGTTCCAGCCATCCTCAAAGCAAGATAAGCATTGTAATAGCTTTAGGGGAGTTCAAGGAAGCTCAAACAGTCATCAGGCCTCCATTAAAGTCCCTACATTGCCCTACTCGAATCCAGCTGAAAGAGGTAATTTTTTCAAACTCTATCTCTCTGAAAAGGCAACCTCAAGCCACAATTTGTGAAGGAAAAATGTAGTCCTTATCATAACGAAGTTGTACATATCATTACTTTTCATTTATATTACTTGTGCTAAGAGAATTTGAAGCTTGAAAACTCTGAAAAAATTAGGTCACGAATTAGGGCTTCCAAAATTCTCTCTGATCTTTAAGAGTTAGGTTACATAATTTATATGGTTAGAATTGTGAGCTCAAATGCCACATTTTTCATGTTATGAGTTTTTGTTTTTGTGCAAGTATAAGAGAGTTACAGGTTTGAACTGAAGCGCGCGCAGGAAGCTGACCAAGGACAGGGATGAAGTGTTTTGGGCTTTTTGGCGCTTGGGCCTTTTTGTTTTTTTTATTTACACCCCCCTGACTTGCTACTGCACCCCCTGGCTAATTTTTATATTTTTCATATTTTTTCATATTTTTATATTTATATGCTTTTGATTATTTTTTCTGAATAATAAAAAATCCTAAAAATAATTTCTTTATTTTTACAATTTTATTTTATTTTTTTATTATTTGTTTTTACATGAAAAATGGTTTATTTTGATAAATAGATTTTATTTTCTTTAATAACTTGTAAATATATTTAAAAATACTTAATATTTTTATTATACTATTTATACTCATAAATACTTATTTTTTATACATATTTAATTTTTTAATATTTAAACATAATATTATTTATTAGTTTTTATACAAAAATATACAAGTTAGTAAATATAGAATATTATTTTCTTTTAATTGAAAAAACTAGGGTTTTAAACCCCTCCAAAAATAATATTATTTTTTCTAGGGTTTGAATTAATTATTTTTCTCATACAAAAACAAAACATAAAACATTTTTCTAACATGAACATTGCATTGCATTTTAAATATTTTCCTTGTTTATTTAATTCGCACAATATTCGATTTGATTGTAATAATATATTTAGGTTTATATTTGTGCAAATCCCCATTCAAATTTGTATTCCCCCCTCCCATAAAAATTGTTGTAATAGCTTAGTTTATTTTATGCAATTTATCGCTTTTATACCATGATTAGTAAATTAGGGTTTGCATGACAAGAACAAAAACAAAGCAAAATAGAAAACCCTAAATGCAAGACAAAAGCATGAAAATAATACACTTCGCACACAAACACCCTTAGGGTTTCTCCCACTTGGTTGCCTAAAATAAAATGGCCATGTTACACATGCGAAGTATCTTGGCAAAACAAAACAAATATAAGATCATAGTCCCTCGATAACGCTATTCAAAAGGTTGCCTAAAACAAAATGATCTTGGTCCCTCAAAGATGCTAAGATACTTGGCAACATTGCTATCATGGTTATACGATGACCCACACCCGCCCCGTTAACATCCAAAGATAGGGTTGCTTACCAAATCAATGGTAAGTCAACAATGTCAAAGGAATAAAAATGCACAAGAAAGACATTTGAGAAGGTAGATAGCTTCTAAGTTACTTGCTCCATTTCAAAACAATCCTTGCTATTTTCAAAAACAAACACACACACATTTCAAAACATCTTACAAAACATTGAAAACATTTTCAAAAGACAAACATCTTTGCATACATTCTTACGAACGAGAATCATTACAAAGATTGCCTAAACAAATGACCTCTTTTACAAAATACTTTCAAAATCACACCAAACACCATTTCAAACAAAGCAAAGCAAGTGATCTAAGCAAGTAACTAAGAGCCCATGGAAAACCATGGATGAAAAGGGTGCTAGCACCTTCCCTTTTCATAATCTACCCCCCGAACTCAAGAAGACATCTCAAAGGTCTTTCCTGTGCTTTTTTACCTTTCCTTTTGGATAAAAGAAAACTCGGTGGCGACTCTTGCTAACCACGACATTTGCGATAAAACGCAAAACCTCAAATCAGTTCTCCCACCGTATCACACTACACAAGTTATGTTGAACAGTAGCAAGACACTCCAGAAGGCTCTGAAGTGTAAACTCTGATATTTTTCTGAAGAAACCAGCCAAAAGATCTGAAGACAGAAGTTGTTACTTACATCTAGATGCTGAAGACTCACATTTCTAAAAGACTGTGTGTTTCAAGAAATAAAGTTAGAAGATCTGAAGACGAAGTTTCTACTTAACTCTATATGCTAAAAACTTAGTTTCTAAAAGACAACTTGTTTCAAAGAAGACAAAGTTAAAAGATCTGAAGACAATGTTTCTAACTGAAGTCCAGATGCTAAAGACATTGTGTTTCTAATAACAAGGTTCTGAAGTTAAGGATTCTTAAAGAACCAAGTGCTAAAGATTCTAAAAGACATAAGGTATGAATATTCCAAAGAATTGAAGTTATAAAGGTCTAAGGTCATCTACAAACAGGTTCCGAAGACCAAGTGTTGAAGACTCTAAAGACACAATTCTTAAGACTCTAAAGACTTGAAGCTCTTATGAACTAAAGGTTCGCTATAACGGGTTCTCACGGCTAAGTGCTGAAGACTCTGAATAAGAAGTTCTAAAGACTCTAAATACTTTAAGTCTTGAATAACTTATAACGATAACACAATACAATAGTACACAGTACGAAAAGCTTTATGTAACTACCTCTCCACTAGCTTAAAATGTGTAAGAGATAAGGACGTCGTAGTACTATTTGTAACAACTTTTTTTCAAATAGCCAACGACTCTATTTTTTTTGGCTATATAAGAAAAGAATAGTATGTTTAAGGCAAGTTGTTGGTTGGAGTGTTGGTTGGTTGGTTAGATGTTGCTCAACAAATGATGCTGAATATTGATGAGCTTGCCATAAGCTGCTTGGTTGGGTGCTAAAAGCTGTAAGTTGCAAATCACAGGTTAGTGATGTTCAAGTTAAAAAGAAAAGATTTTACTATAAGAACACAACCAAATTTAAACAATCATCCACTATAACAAAATGAAGAATTCTATAAGATGTTATTCGATTTACCAATCATATACATCTGGGAAGAATCATGAAGAAGCAAGGAGTTGTTGCTCGTATCTTGCTTAATGAAGAAAGAAGATAAATATGAAGAATTATTCAAGATGTAATTCATATCATCAATAACATACATCTTAACAAAATTATGAAGAAGAAAGAAGTTGTTGCTCACATCTTGCTTAACAAAAGAAGATGAAGACAATAAGACTACATGATGCTGCACTTATTTTAGATTAGATTCATCTTTGTAGAAATATCTAAAACATAAGAGTTGTTGCTCAGATTGTGTTATTTCTTAAGATCTTCATGTAAATTGTTTTTACACAAGAGTTATTGCTCAGAATTGTGTCAAACAATATGTAATTAAATTAGGAGTAATTTGATTGATAAGAAGCACTCATATAATCTCAAGAAAAACCATTCTGATTAGAATTGGTTGGCCCCTTAAGTGATTGAGTGAAGATCAAAAGACTTGAGAAGACTTTGGTTGCGGCTATCATAGATGAAATCCTGGTAGTGGATTATATTGGGTCAATGGTAGTCATATCTCAAAGGGGACAAAGTGAAGGTCAGCTTTCTGGGATCACTATGGATATCATTAGAAGGAAATCCTGATAGGACATTATGGAGAATCGGATTATGTTGGGTCAATGAATGTTGTATTTGGTTTGGATCCCTAAATGTTTCGTTGGATGTTAGTCACCAGCGGTTTCCCGTGCAATTGTAATCAGTTTGGTTATAGTTGATTAAGTCCTTGAGTTCAAGGAGAAATCACCTCCGAAGGGTGGACTGGACTAGCTTGGTGGTTTCTCAAGTGAACCAGGATATATCGTGTGTTCTTTAATTTTGCTTATGCTTTAGAGTTTATGTCATCTCAATTGTAATTAGAAGCACTACTTAGAAGTAGCACTTAGAAGCATTGTTCAATGAATAATGCTTAGAAGCAAAAGTTTTACAAGAAAGGAAAACACAATTCAAACCCCCTTCTCTTGCATTTTCCTCATACTTCAAAATGATCCTTGTTGGATATCATTCGATAGGAGGTTACAAGTTGTTCCATCTAGAGAACAAGAAGATTATGATCAGTAGGGACGTGATCATAGATGATCTTAAGAAATGGGATTGGACTGAAAATGTAAATAAGGGTTTAGTGAGAATATTATATGAAGAACCAGTAACTAAAGTCAAAGAGAAGTTTGACAGGAAGAAGTTAGAGGTGAATCAGGCCCAAGCAGACCTCAGAGAACATGACATGTGCCTGCAAGGTTGCAAGATTGTGTGATTACATCAGATTATGAAGTCGATGATGAATGTTAGCTGGCACATTATGCTTTCTATACTGATTTCGAACTAGTCAATGCAGCGTAAGCATTGAAAGTCAACGTGGGTGAAAGCAAAAAATTAAAAAGTGAAGTCAACCGAAGACAACAATACAAGGTCACTTATGGAATTACCTTAAGGAAAGAAGGAAATTAATGTCAATTTGGTATATAAGGTGAAGTTGAATCCCAAAGGAGAAGTAACTCGACAAAAGGCAAGGCTTCTGACGAAAGGATTTCTTAGAAAGAAGGAATCAACTTCGATGAGGTTTTTGCACCTGTAGCTAGAATTGAAACAATCAGGTTGGTTGTTGGTCTAGCAAAAATGAACAATTGGCACATATGTCAGATGAACGTGAAGTGTACATTCCTAAATGGACCCTTAGACGAAGAAGTTTATGTTGCACAACTAGTTGGGTTTGTGAAGCATGACGAAGATAGAAACGTGTACAAGCTGCATAAAGCCCTGTATGGATTGAAACAAGCTCTAAGAGATTGGAATAAGAAAATAGATAACTTTCTAAGGGAGAAGGAATTTATGAAGTGAACAACTGAACATGGAGTATATGTATGAAGAAGCAATAGAGAATTTCTTATACTGTGTATCTATGTCAGTGATTTGTTAATAACAGGTAGCTGTAAGAAGGAGATCGAAGACTTCAAAGGTGATCTCAACAAGGAATTCGAAATGTCAGATTTGGGTTACATTTCATATTTCCTTGGCATAAAATTCTACAAGAGTAATAGAGGTTTAATGATGCATCAAAAAAGATATGCAAGAGAAATTATCAAGAGATTTGAGATGGAAGAATGCAACTCGACTTCAACACTTGCTGAACCAGGGTCACAACTGTCGAAAGACTTAGATGAAGATGATGTCGACCCAACCTAATACAAAAGAATTATTGGGTCATTAAGATACCTTTGTCAAACAAGGCCTGACTTAGCATACATTGTAGGTATGGTAAGTAGATTAATGCAGAAGCCAAAGGTATCACAACAAGCAACGAAAAAGAGGATACTAAGGTATATGAAAGGAAATCTTGACTATGGCATTTTATTTCCTATAGATGATAAAGGAAAATAATGCAAGTTAATTGGGTACACTAATTCAAGTTGGTGTAGTGATGCTGAGGATCGAAAATCCATAACAGGATATGTGTTTATCTAGGTGGTGCACTCGTTGCTTGGAGTTCGAGAAAGGAACCAACAATGGCATTATCATCGTGCGAAGCAGAGTACAAAGCTGCTTCTATTTGTGTATGTCAAGCAACATGGATGGTGAACTTGGTTGAAAAAATCACAAGGAAAGATCGTGGAGCAATTACCATGAAGATCGATAGCATGTCAGTGAAACAATCGGCTGAACTGTCAACTGATTATGAAATCAATAAAGTCACCATCAAACACTTTCTATCCTACAGGAATGGAAAGGTAAAAATCAAGTAAACTTGAGAAGGGAGAAATCACGGTCAAACGACCGAGAGATTGGGTAAGGGAGTCTGTTACGCAAGGGGAAGGTATTAGCACCCCACATGCCCGTAGTACTCTACGGTATCCACTCCTGTTATTCTAATCAAAGGGTGAGTTTAAAATTAAGCTTAAGAGCTAAATAAAATGCAAAGAGGGAATGCATATAAAAGAAAAGATAAAATGATGTAGGGAAAAAAGTTTTGCTCGCTCGGGCCCTATCCCAATACCTATGTATCCCTTTTAAGGAATTAGAGCAGCCGTAGTTCGGCTCACCTGCTTTGGTGGGTTTGTGTTTTTTAATGAACAATATTAATTTCGCCTTCTGCCGCAGCTCGACCTTTAGAGACTCACGCATCATCACATAAGTGAATTAACATGTTCCTTTTGAAAATTTTGAAAGAAAAGCCTGAAGGCGAAAAAAGAGTTTTTATTGGTTAATATTTTTTACCTTAAAGAAGTATTTGAAAGTTGTTAGATGTTTTATGCATTTTTCAAGAAAAGAGTTTTAGTCTTAATGCAAGGATACAAAAGAAAGAAAAACCATCTAAGGGGGACTATCTAGTTCTATCCCTAATGTTATAATATAATGATGGATCCTAAGGTTGAGGATAAAGGGGAATATATATCTATGTTAGTATGCATGGATTATTATCCTAAGGTCTAGCTCGAATCGGGAAAGAAACAAGCACATCGTAAGGGAGCATGGTATATACAAATAAAGCAAGAAAAGGAAGCATATACATGGCGAGAGTAGTGTATCCCAAATAACCAAAGTAGTGTGGGGAATCGATTACAAATCCCCTTTCCACTTGACCGACTTGATACACATAATCTGCATAACTCCGAAGTGTCGACGTACAACGTGAGCTAAGGATGACACTTACGAAATGCGGGGGCTGGTTGTGAACACTTTCTGCTCGCCTCCTTTTGAGGACTTATCATTTATAGTATATGTGAGCATAAAATGTAAACACACCTGCAGAATACCTACTTTAGAGGTAGGATTTTAAACAAGCACAAGTAGCACACAAAATGCACACAATGCAGAATTGCCTTAAACGGGTCTTAAAATAAATCAGAGGGATTCCTGACATGACCAACAATGGAATTTCCCGTCATACATCTCTACCCTACTTCTCATATCAAGGAAAGCGGTAAAATGTTGAAGTAGTAAAAAGGAAGAGATGAAATACCAAACGGATAACAATTTGTAGCAAATAAGCAAGAAAATATAAGAAACTCAGAAAACTTTAAGTGAGCTAGCATCAACAAACAAAACAATTCATAAATCAGACATCCAACATGAGCCTCGAAGCAACAGTGTAAAAATAAATCACAAATAGTGTGCATTGGACACCATCACAAAAGTCATCCTGCATGAAAATATAGTCCACACGAAAAACACAACAAGCATGTATACTCCTCAAATCATGAGGGTCAAGGCATAAGCTCGTCTGAATCGCATCCGTATGTAGAAAATAAAGAGAAACACGAATCAAGAATAATATTGAATTTGTGTTCCCCAAATAAACTGGAACACGAATTAATATCATCGTGAGAATCCCTTAGTATGATTCCTTGCACAATCAACACACATGTCAAAAATAACAAGGAAAAACTAAGTCGAAAGAGAAAACACAATGAAAAATGAAACAAAATAAAAAAAGGAAGTTGCTGATTTTTGGATTGGCAACCCGGTTACCAGAATTTGGGTAACCGGTTACCCTAAGTCAAAAATTTGATAAAATAGCTACTGACTTGAGGTAACCGGTTACCATAACTAGGTAACCGGTTACCCAAGCCAAAAAATTTGGGAAACGCCACTGTAAGTCAGGTAACTGGTTACCATAACTGGGTAAATGCTTACCTGCGCAGATTTCCAAAATTTTTAAAGCCTAGAAAACTTGTGGCTCAAACCTTGTGCAAGCTTTTGGTTCCATTGCAAGGTAAGATCATAATTCAAGCATTTTATCAAACACATAGTACCTCAAATTCAACTCATGATTTTTTACACAATTCAAGATCTAAATTATGTCACACATGATTAATCAAGAATCAAAAAAATAATCTCTACACAACATCAAGCTTTGATTCTTTGCATAAACACTTTTATGAAAACTACTTAACTCAATAAGCACTTATTAAATCTATCCAATTCCGGATTTGCACAAGATGATTCCAAATCAATTCACATTTTCACAATTGAAATCAATTTCACAATTCAATTCCTTAACCAAAACTTGACTTAAGAGTCTTCAAAAGTGCTTATTCAAGAATCACTTATTTGGAAAAGTGATTAAATCGAAAATTCTCACCGATAGAATGAAGAGGAAGGTTAAGTATAGAGATTGCAATAATTGGATCAAAGATCAGAGAAGAATTGCTCTTGATTTTCTTGGTCTTTAAAAGTTGTTGAATGTTCTTGATCAAAAAAGTGTAGAACCTTAGTTTGATCCTTTAGAGATTTGAGAGAAAAGATTAGAGTGTTTGTGAGATTTTTGTCAATTATGATAACCTCCTTTACAAAGAATCAGATTTGAGATTATATAGTGTGAGCAAACTGGGCCTTGGATGTGCAATTGGATTGGGCCTTGACTTGAAAGCGTGAGTCCAACACGACCATAAAGTATCACGTCATCATCCGTACAGAATCTTCAAAAAGTTCCAACACAAAAAATGAAGATGATCAAATTTGTGACGCATTTCGAAAAAATGGGCTCAATCGGATAAACGACAAGGATGTTATGAATTTTTTAAGTTTTACTGACACTGTGTCAGGAAAAAATAATTTCTTGTGCAGAATTTTATTGCGTCACGCGCGAAGAAGATAAAAAACGAGAATCTTCGGGTCACCGTTTTCTTTTAGCATATGAAGATAAGTTGTAGCAGAGGAAAGTTATGAACCAACACCACTGGAGCTAGCTCAATACAATAACAATCGAGTGAGATATGAATTTTACCATATCAAACATTAATACAAATGAATTTTGGTTTAGCACAAACATGTCTTTAGAAACTCAAAATTCACGGGTCTTTCCTTCGTGAATCAGCTTTTAGCCTCCAAAGACGACATCAATATGACATCGAAACAAAATTTTGGCAATCAAAACCACGCGCATACGACATTCCATCCAAGAGTTATCAATTTTTTTAGTGCACACGAAATAATGGTTCAGCCCACTTCCTTTGTATTTTTCACTGTATAACTTCCAAAAGAATGGCATATTCGGAGACTTTCCTTCGAGATTTAGCTTTTGGTCCGAACACAAAAGTTGAAGAGAACGTTGAGATAGTTTCAAAAAATCAAGAATTAATCCAAAACACCGTTCCAAATGAGAGATATGAATTTCCAAACTCAAATCAGCTGAAAAACTGTTTCCTATTTGCACTACTTAAAATTCACCAAAAACACCCAAATCTTCTTTAATTCGACACACGTTGAAAAAGTATGAGAGCTTTGTTGTGTTGAAAAATATACTTTGATCCCATGAGCACGAATCCAATGATATGCATGTATGCGCATGTTAACAAACTATACGCCAATTAGAGATAAAAAAATTAATAGGGAAAATATTGGGGTACAACAACTGCCCCTATTCAGTTTTCTTTGACCAGAGAGTGATATTGGCGGAAGCCTTTCAAACAATCAAGGTGAAAGAGGATTGAATACTTAATAGAACCATAAAATTTTCACTCTGAAGCCGGTCGGGCATCATTGCACTTTTTGTTTTTTTTCTTCTGTATTTTCTATTATCAGGAGATGTGTGCCAAGCCGATGGAAGACATATGAAAGTAAAGAGACCAACTAGAGGAGAATCTTAACAAGTGATACCAACCGAAAGTGGATTTAAAGGGGAAAGAATTCCGATCTAGGGAAAACTTACAAAGAAAAAGAGACCAGCCGAATGAGACTCCTAACAAACGATACCAGTCGAAGGTGGATTTAAGGATAAAGAAATCAGCCGAAGGGGAATCTTCAACAAGGAATACTATGCCGAAGGTAGATTCCTGAGAAAAGAACACCGATCAAAGGCAAACTTACGATGAAAAGAGACCAGCTAAAGGGGACTCTTAACAAAAGGTACCAACCAAAGATGGATTTAAGGGGTTCCAGACGGAGGTGGACTTCAAGATAAAGAAACTAGCTAAAGGGGAATCTTTAACAAGGAACACTATGCTGAAGGTAGATTCCTAAGAAAGAACACCGATCAAAGGAAAACTTACGATGAAAAGAGATCAGCCGAAGGGGACTCTTAACAAAAGGTACCAGTCAAAGATGGATTTAAGGATAAAGAAACCGGCTTAAGGGGAAAATTTATCAAGGAATACTAAGCCGAAGGTAGATTCCTAAGAAAAAGACGCTGATCAAAGGCGAACTTTCGATGAAAATAGACCAGCCAAAGGGGACTCTTAACAAAAGGTACCAGCCGAAGGTGGATTTGAGGGGTGCCAGCCGGAGGTGGACTTAAAGATAAAGAAACCAGTTAAAAGGGAATCTTTAACAAGGAATACTATGCCAAAGGTAGATTCCTAAGAAAGAACGCCGATCAAAGGCGAACTTACGATGAAAAGAGACCAGCCAAAGGGGACTCTTAACAAAAGGTACCAGTCGAAGGTGGATTTTAGGATAAATAAACTAGCCGAATGGGAAACTTTATCAAGGAATACTAAGCTGAAGGTAGATTCCTAAGAAAAGAACGCCGATCAAAGGAGAACTTACAAATGAAAAGAGACCATTCGAAGGGGACTCTTAACAAAAGGTACCAGCCGAGGTGGATTTAAGGATAAAGAAACCAACCGAAGGGGAATCTTTAACAAGGAATACTACGCTGAAGGTAGATTCCTGGGGAATGAACTCCAATAAAAAGAGAACTTACGATGAAAAGAGACCAGTCGAAGGGGACTCTTAACAAAAGGTACAAGCCAAATGTGAATTTAAGGATAAAGAAACCAACCGACAGGGATACATTATCAAGGAATATTATGCCGAAGGTAGATTCCTAAGATAAGAACATCGATCAAAGGTGAACTCACAGAGGATAAAGATATGCATGTCTAGTCAGAATTAGATACACATAGGAAAAATACCAACCGAAGTAGACTCTAACAAAGGATACCTGCACAAAGGCAAACCTATATCAACAAGGAGACTAACCAAAGGTAGACTCTTGGGGAAAGAACTTACTGGGGATTCACGTTTGTATTGAACCCGAATAGAATATCGGTCGAAGGCGATGATGCAAACAAAAAGAGACAAATTGTGAGGACTCTAGACAAGGATTGCCAAAACGCGTTGGACTTTAAGAGGTTTCAAAGGCGCGAGAACTACAAAATATCTCTGGCCAAAGGCGGGATGTAATTCTTCAAGAGTGGAAATTATCTGAATTACCCCACACCAGGTATGGATACTCAAATACTTGAGAAATAAGAAAGGTTATACGCCAACTCTTAGTCGCACTATAACGCTAAAGAAAACACAGGTAAAATAACCAAGGGCTTGTAAGGGCAAGGGAAAACCACAAGTTACTGGGGAAATGGGAAGTACCAAAGACCCGACTAGTGGTAAATTGATGTGTCTGCGATCGACTTAATGTGTAACGGTATCTTAACTGCAAGTGCACAGTCTATCGCGGTAGTAATAAAAGGATGTCGAACCCACAGGGACTTCGTAATCACTCTAGTGTTGTAAAACAAGTTAGTTTAGCTAAGGCGGAGATTGTCACGTTGGTTTTTTTAGAAGTTTAAAACTAAAGGGAAACTAAATTCGATTAAGGGAATTAATATTAAAGCGGTCGGAGCGTAATGATTTGAACCTATGCGAATTAAGTTGTTCCTAAGAATATAAAAATATTTAACTTAATTATTCTGTAGTACTTATCAGTTTAAAAACCCTCGATTCACACTCTCGTGGTCTTACCTCGGATCATACTCCTAAAGCCAAATGTCTGCTCTCGCTAGTCCATAAGTGTTTAGAAAGCATCTTTTTGAAAACTAAATAAGTCTAATTCGTTTTAAAGCGCTCTCGCTGTATTTAAATCGAATGCCTAACTTTAGCTATCCGGTTAAAACCTCACACTCTCGTGGTTTTGATTTCTCCCTATTTCACTTTCTTTACTCTCGTAATAAAAAGCTTAATTTTTAATTATAAAAAGTCACTGCCAGAAATTAAGTTGATTAAGGTTTTAGCTTAGAAAAACATTAATTTATTCGGTTATTTCATCTCACCCCAACTACGGGTATTTAGCTACTCATAATGTTCGGAATTAAATGGCAAGAAATAAATTCAGAAAATAATAACGCATGCATAATAAATAAAGAATAGAAATATAACATAAATAAAATTTGCAATAATATCAAATATAATAAAAAAAATCAAATGCAATAAAAACCTGAAAAGCAATAAAATCTGAGATCCTTCTTCCACAAGCCGGCAAGATTGGAACGTCGGAATGAAAATTTAAATGGACGAAATTCGGAAATAAAATCGAGAATAAAATTTGGCAGAGCTTCCGCAAGGTTTTTGTGAACTAAAACTCCCCCCTATTTCTTTCTAAGTCTAATCTATATATAGAGAGTGAAAGTACGGTTGGAAAAATATTTGAGTTCCTAGATTCTTGGTCTTACTGAGAAAATTGAGGAGAAAGTGGCCTTTGGAAGTTGGAGAGAATTTAGGCACGTAGCAGAGCTTTGCTTGACCACTTCGTTCAGCTTTACCACGTTCTGTTGCTTGACCACGTTCAAATTTAATACATATAAGCTTGTTACGGGCGTGGCTGGGGCGTTACGCTCATTTTTCATAAGCTAGCACGTTACAGTCGTGGCAGGGGTGTGACGACCGTCACACTCTTCTGAAGCGCTTTACGGTCGTGGCAGCTGTGTGACGATCGTAACATCAGCAGAAAATGGATTTCTTGACAGATTTATCTTTTCTCTTTGTTCTTTGGCTGCAATCTCGCGCATTTCACGTTTCTTCTTGGTTTGAGCTGAGATATGTTGTACCTGCATAAAACCATACAAAACTCGGAATATTCGAGAATTAATCGGGTAAATATGACATAAAACGGATAAATTTTATGGTAAATATATGATATGATTTCGCGTTTGTTGTACCCCAAATTTTGACCTAAGATACCGTCTTCCATCTGCATCATTCGCATTGCAAGAGTTTTGACCTATTTTTATCAAATTTTCAAAGCAGTTTAAAAATTCATAACTTTTTCGAGTCGGGAGCTGTTTATTTGTTGAACGCTAAATTTATTAACTGATCAAGACTTAAACAATGTTCATTAATTATTTATTATCTTAAATTCAAATAATTGGAATTTATTTTCGATTATTACGTAATTTAAAGATTTATAAATAATAAAAAGATTATTTGAGAAAAGGTTTATTAATTGATCAAATAATGTTTATTAATCATTCATTATCCTAAATTTAAATAATGGGAACCTGTTTTCCGTTATTATATAATTTGAAGGTTTATGAATAATGAAATAAACATTTGAAAATGAGTATATTAATTGATCAAGCAATGTTTATTTGATTATTTATTGTTCTAAATTTAAATAGCTGAAATTCTATTTTTTTCAAGTTATTATAATTTAGAAGAATTAAAAATAATAATAAAGTAAATGATTGAAGTTATTAATTGATCAATGATATTTATTTATTTGTTTATCATTCTGAATTTAAATGATTAGATTTGATTTTTAGTCATTATATAATTTAAAGAATTATAAACAATAAATAAATAATTGGAAAGAAAAAGAATTAATTGAGAAATAATAGAATTTTTATTCACTTTATTCTATTTATTACAATTGTCATTTAAATATTTGTGTTATTACAAAATATTTATAAAGGCAATTACACAAATGCTTAAAGTAAAATAAAAAGCTATTTTTTAAATTCTAATTCTAAATCTTCCATCCAATGCTCTTGTTTGCTCATTTAATTTTACCTGCGAAAACGATTAAAAGAAAAGTCAGAATTGAATAAATAATTAAAATGCAGAAAAATAAATTTAATGTTCATCATTAAAAGCAAACGGCCGGAATCAGTTTGCCCTTTTTGCAAATCGCGGGATTTCTCCCGGTTCACAAAAAGGGAGGAATTTTTTTTATGAATGCATAATTAAAAAATAGCACATTCCAAAATCAATTGCATTTTTATCAAAAAAAAGCCCACTGCATATTTCAAATATGCATAAATTCAATTTTGGTCAAAGCTGCATAAACCATAAAAAACAGCATATGCAAGTCCACATAACAACAAGCCAACGTTAACCTGCATCCTTATAGGAGAATAACATAGGCTCCCATGCAAGACAAAAGAAGAGATATGCAATTTTAAAACAATGAATGCAAGCAATATATGTTTCCATTTTTCATCATATTCCAGCCTATTTGGTTTTTCAGAACAGCAGTACAGGATATCATTTATGTATCATTTCTGTACTTGAGGTAGAGAGAAGAAGAGGCTTAGTTTTGCAGGTTTTGATTTAAGCATGAAATAGGAATAAAGTCAAACATATGAAGCAGCATATATGCAGAACATCAGGAAAATATATTAAATATATTCAGACCTGAGCCATGAGCAAAGAAGCAACGGTCATATGAGAAGGGAACCCCTTCAAAAAGGATAAGTCTTAGCCTGCATAAAAGGGGGATATGCAAGACTACCAAAAAAAAAGACCATAGTCCATTTTGCAAAACATAACCTGCATACTGCTATCAATACCATAGTCCATTTTGCAAAACATAACCTGCATACTGCTATCAATACCATAGTCCATTTTGCAAAACATAACCTGCATAGTGCTATCAATACCATAGTCCATTTTGCAAAAAACACAACCTGCATACTGCTATCAAAACCATAGCATATTTCTACACAACCATCACTGCATAACATATCTCTACACAGAACCTACTACAAAAACCTTTCAAAAACCATGGCATATCTCTACACAGAACCTACATCAAAACCTATACAAACCATTTCCAAACATAACCTGCATACTGCTGAACCTGTTATCTGCTAAACAATAGACTAGAAACCAAGTGATATCCACAAAACCACAAGATTGTGCAACACCAAAAATTTTCAAAAAAAAAGAACACAACATTGACGTCAACATATCGAAGTTGCAGCTGGACAATAAGAAGCCTACCGTTTTCAGAAGGAACATACCTGGTTTGTAGTTTCTTTTCATGTCAGTTAAATTATACCATTTATCTCTATTTATCATTGTTTTGCATTCGGTAAATATAATCCCTAAAAATCAAATTAGTAGCCACGTTAATAGCAACCATGGAATATCCAGAGCAGGAATTGAAGTGAAAAATAAAAAAAATTGAAAACGTTTACCTCTTCATTCTTAACCTGCTATCATCCGCCCTTTTCGTCAACCACAACCTTTTTCAACATCTTGCTACCTCCACTGTGCAATTTCTGAACCACCATCGCATGCCCTTCCATATGTCCGCTCAACGACATCCCCTCCTTTTACTTCCAACCACAGCAACATATCAAATCCTTATTCTAACACCAACACAATCATAAACACACTGTTAATTTAAAGTCAATTTGAACAATATAGAATTCTCAAACTTTTTTTAATTACCTGTTAGGACTTCGCGGTTCATCGCTTTATCTCCATCATTTTCCACCTCCTTCTGCTTCACGACCCCAATCCTTCTACTCCCGGAGCTGAATCGCATCACCCAACTCTGATCCAACGATTTCCTTTCAATTTCGCTTCTAGTTCACTTAATTCACTCTAGAACCTTTAAAATGCCTAAGGAGAGAAAAGACAGGTCCGTGTCACAAGATAGTAGTAGAACATCACCTTATCCAAGCAGCTCAAGTCGTGTCAGAAGATCTACATCTAAAACTCCTTTAGAGTCGGAAGAAAATATAAAAGAATGGGAAGAAGCTAGGTGTCCAGTCTGCATGGAGCACCCTCACAATGCAGTTCTCCTCATATGTTCATCCCATGAGAAGGGGTGCCGCCCATACATGTGCAACACTAGCTATCGCCACTCAAACTGTCTGGATCAGTTCTGCAAGTCATTTGCAGAGCCCTCGCCACCAACCATTCCTCTGGTAGAAAGTGAAATTTCAACTCTAACTCATCTCATCATCAACCATAAAATACATCCATCAAAACAATAACCGAAACGCACACGCGAAGAACCAATAGAGACATAATCGCGGCAATATCGAAGAGGAAAAGAAATCGAAAGCTTACCGTTGAAACTTCACCGTAACCCTTTCTGCCTCCACGAAAACTCATCAACCGAGCCATCCTCCAATCGCTCTCTCTCTCGAACCGCTCTTCAAATCGACCTCCAAAATCTCCTCCGCACATCCCTCGCTTAATCACCATTTTCATCAACCTGTTTCAACAGTCACAATGTTTCAAGTCTGGAAAATCATCACAATGCACAGAATTCGTAAAAAACTCATAAGAGGTCAACAAAATCACCTCCTCTTCAAATCGAAACGCTCCTCTAACCTGTGCCGTATTGCGATTCGTTAGCGATTGTTGAACCACTGTGTTGCGTGAGGAACTGAAACGAGCCGGCACCGACCTTCAAGACAGTCACCAGCGGCGGCCAGCGCACAGCGTTCCAAGGGTTTTTTTCGATTACAGCTTTGTGTCTCTTCTCTTGGGTCTGGGTCTTCCACCGACCCGGCCCATTTCCCTCAACCCAGCTCATTTTCTTTTTTAGCTAAAGCCCATTTCTAATTGCTCTTCATACCCCATCTTTTATTTACTCTTTAGTTTAATTCTATTCTTTTTCTTAACTTAATTAATTTAGATTAGTTAGTTTTCTTAGGAATAAACATAATTTTAAATAGATAATTTTTAATATTTTACCCAAATCTTATTAGTTTAAGTTTTAATTTAGTAAATCAAAAATAAGAGATGTGATTTAAAACATTTTTAATAATTGACTAATTTTATTAATTTAAACTCTTAGGATTTAATTTAGTAATCTTAGTATCTTTTTTTAAATTAGACTTAAGTTAGTAGCATTAAGTTTTAATTTAATTTAAAGAATTCTTAAAAGTAATACTTTTTATTTATATTACAAAAAGACATAAAAAATAGAAACATACAAAACTTAAAAAACATTTCTATTAATTCTCGTTATTTTTTTATCTATGTTAAAATGCGTAACAAATTAAAACATTTTTCTCTTCATATATTAAACAAAAATCAAAAATGCATATTCACACTCAATCTCTTATTTAATTTGTTGTATATCATTTATCTCATAATTTTCTGTTTAAATATCTCGCATTTACTTGATTATTCTGTTTGCGTCAATCCAAAGGGAATTGTCTAATTTTTGTTGACTTCATGTCCTCAAAAACGATCGAGCGAATACTCTCATTCATTAAAAACTTAGGTTAATTTTCCTTCAAATTTCAACCTCCCCAAGACTTATACCTTTTAAACAAAAACTTCGACATTAGGTCGTCGTACCTTCAAAAAACCCGTCCGTACCCCTTTTCGGCCAAAACGACTTATTTTCAATCAAGCGATCAATTTTAAATAAAACAGATATTTCAAAAGGTTCCTATAGAGTACTATAGATGCATTGGGTGCTAATACCTTCCCATTGTATAACCAACCCCCGAACCATAAGATCTCTTTTCAAAAACGCTTTGTATTTTCAGTATTATTTACATTGCATATTTAGGGTTTTATTTCGCTCTTTTCCCTTTTCCTTTGGAAACAATAAAGCGCGGTGGCGACTCTTGCTTTTGTGAGACGAATTAATCAATAATTCGATCTCCGATTTACCCCGCTACATTTTTTATCGCTACAGAATTGGCGACTCTGCTGGGGACTGATTGACCTCTTGCTGGTCCATCCCTAAGTGGGTTAAGCCTAATTTGTTTTATCTGTTTACTATTATTTGATTTGCTTGATTATATGTTTAAATTGGGGTTATTCGGGTTTTTCGCAAAGGACAAATCCTACACCCGGATTAAGTAACACGTAAGGAATAGGACGGGCGGTATAGTCATGTTAACTTTGAGGGAGTAATCCCGAAGAAGGAGGCATGAGATCCCCCACTCAATGGAAGGCCCTCTTGAACTTAATATCTGTTTACCGAGTAATCGGGAAGACATTATTATTTTCGACCTAGGAGCCCGAGAAGTTGAGGACCGTAGAACCCTAACCCATCTTGGCCTTTTTAGGTGTAGCGCGGAGACTATAACGGAGTAATTCGGAAGTAGTTGTCACGCGATGCTACGCTCGGACGAGTTTCTCTTGAGAATATTGCTAATTATTAAGTAATCAAGACGTTGGTAATATCCGAAAGAGGGATGTGGACTCTGGGAACTCTTAGAACCTTGTCTTACAGGTGTGATCAAAACATTAGTACATACCTTTGGGTGGGCTTTACCCTCGACTCCATGCTGAACGCTGAACCTTTAAACCCCATGTTTGCAAATTTATGTGTGACTGTTGCACTATCATTCATTCATGCATTCATCAACATCTTTGTAAAAAAAAAAAAAAAAACTCGTTTTTCAAGGAACTTTGGATTGATTTTTGCAAACGTCTTAGGGTATTATGGAATTTGGAAGAAGAAATACTCGAAGCTTTAGCTTCAAGGAGCCCGAAATTGAAGAACTGAAGAGCTTGATTCCGAAGATAGAGAGTCCGACAGATTTTCAGAAGAAATATGGGTCCATCGTACCGCTCATGAAGCGCAAGATGAAGAAAGGCATCCTCAACACGTTGGTTCAGTTCTATGATCCCCTGTACCGATGTTTCACCTTCCCGGATTATCAGTTGATGCCTACTTTAGAGGAGTACTCCTATATTCTTGGTTTGCCGATCGTCGACCGTGTTCCTTTTTCTAGGTTAGAAGAGGAGCCTAAGTCCCATGAGATAGCAACCATCACCCACCTGAAGAGGTCAGAGATAGAGGAGAATATGACTACGAAAGGAGGAATCCGGGGTTTGCCGGCACAGTTTCTGTTGAAGAAAGCTCGTTACTTTGCTGATACAAAGGATACCGTTGCCTTCGAGGACGTGTTTGCTCTACTCGCGTATGGTCTTTTCTTATTCCCTAACATTGATAAATTTGTGGATGTCAACGCTATCAGAGTTTTCCTGATTGGAAATCCGGTCCCTACGCTGCTAGGGGACACGTATTACTCTATCCATCTTCGAAACTCTTATCAAGGAGGGATGATCATCTGTTGTGTGCCGTTGTTGTATCAGTGGTACGTCTCGCATTTACCTGGGTCCGATGCTTTCTGGGATCTTGAGAAGGAACCGCGGTGGGCGCCAAAGATTATGGCTCTCACTCATTTCGATATTGACTGGTACAATCGAGTTTACCATGACGTGGAGATCATCGACAGCTGTGGTGCTTTTCCCAACGTACCTCTTCTTGGTACGAGGGGTGGAATCAACTACAACCCCGTTCTAGCGCGTCGTCAGTTCGGGTACCCGATGAGAGATAAGCCGAACAGTATCCATGTGAGTGGTTTCTTTCTTCAGGAAGGACAAGATCATCAGGCTGCTAAGAGAGAGATTGAAGGAGCTTGGCGCCATATCCACAAGAAAGGGAGAGATATGCTGGGACATAGAGGTGCCGTCTCTTTGGAACCTTACCTGCAGTGGGTCTGTGCTAGGGCTTATGCTCTCAAGATGCCGTATAAACTGGAGAAACCTTTATTCCCTGCCATCGCACCATCATCAGTTGTTATCCCTATCGCGGATGTAGGAGAATATCAGGGGAACCTGGCTAGGATGAAATCCTAAAGGGATGCTTTGAAGGAAAAGTACCATATGAACGAATACGAGAATCGAGTCCTGACTCGACAGCTGAAAGAAAAGAAGGAGTTGCTGCTTATTCAAGACGGCCGGTTCGTTGACCACGATGAGAAGCTTCGCCAGAAGGATGCCTTGTTGAAGAAATACGCGAGTGAAAGGAAGAGAAAAAGGGAATGTTCAGTAAACGTGGCTCTCGTTCCTAGTCCACAAGAAGAAATCGTCAATCGACTGATAGCGGAAAAGAAAGATATGGAATACTTTTACGAAGAAAAGGTCAAGAAGCTCCGGTTACAGCTGGTATTTGGTCCGTCATCTGAGGATTCCGAGTAAGCTTTAGCTTTAGTTTATTCTATTGATGTCATTTTGAAAAACCATGTAAAAGGGCTTCATGTTCCGAAATTGTAATTTATCGTTTTATTAAGGGCTTCATGCTCCGAGTTGTAATTTATTGTTTTCTTAAGGGCTTCATGCTCCGAAGTTGTAATTTATTGTCTTATTTTGGGCTTCATGCTCCAAGTTGTAATTTACTGCTTTCGTGTTTAAAAAATGTAATTTATCACTTTATTATGGGTTTCATGTTGCAAGTTGTAATTTATTGCTCTCATTAGTGGATTTGTTATCTCAAAATTGTAATTTACTTTTCCAAATTGTAAGTTGTAATTTATCGCTTTCGATTAACGGCTTGAGTTTTTGTTGTTCTAAATTCCTTTACCATTGATGTATGCCAAGTTACTAAAGTTCCTTGAAAAACTTTCAAAATGAGTCATCATTTGTATTGCCATCATGCATCATTTCACATTCCACATCACATGTTTTCTAGAGTCTCATTCTTGTTCTTTTTCCACCGAAGGTTGTCAAGCTGTCTCACCGACACGACACTCGGGCCAATCGTCAAAAGAAAATGGAAGATTTGGAACAGGAAAATCACGAACTTCGTGGGGAAGTTGCTACACTTCGTGCCGAGATGGAAAAGTTAACAGCGTTGGTGGAAAGTTTGGTGGCTGTTCAGAATCAGCCATCGACTACGGCTGCCGAGATTCAGACTTCAACTCCAGTGGTTTCCGAAAATGTTACAGTTCCTGCATCCACAACTCAAATCAACTCTCCGCTTCAATATCAGATGCCGAAAGGTTTTCCGTGGGGAATGCCTTACAACTTTGTGCCAGAGGGGTATCAGCCTACCGTACAACCTATATTTCAGTCTGCATTGTCTCTTCCTCAACCAGAGACAACTACCCTGCCGCCAGTAATTCCATCTGTAACACCTTTTCCGCAACCAGTTATGACAACCGTTGCTCCTGTGGTCCACTCAGTACCATACTTGAATGAACCAGTTTATCCTGCCGAGCCCGCTGAAAGTTTGGGTCTTTTTGACAGAATGGAGGAATTTTAGGATCAGTTTCAGGAAATGCAGAAGGAGCTTAGAGCATTGAAAGGGAAGGATTTGTTTGGGAAGAGTACGCACGACCTTTGTTTAGTTCCGAATGTCAAGATCCCAGCGAAGTTCAAAGTGCCAGACTTTGAGAGATATAAGGGCGATTCGTGTCCTAGAAGTCATTTGACAATGTACGTAAGGAAGATGTCCACGTACTCCAATGATCACGATTTGTTGATTCATTATTTTCAAGACAGCTTGACGGGTGCTGCTCTAAAATGGTATATGGGTTTAGACAGCATTCGGATCCGCAACTTTAACGATCTTAGTGAAGCCTTTGTCCATCAGTACAAGTACAACGTTGACATGGCGCCGGACAGGGATCAACTCCGGGCAATGTCGCAGAGAGACCGAGAATCTTTTAAGGAGTACGCCCAGAGGTGGCGTGAAATTGCTGCTCAAATCTATCCACCTCTTGAGGAGAAAGAGATGACTAAGATATTTTTGAAGACTTTGGGGTCTTTTTACTATGAGAGAATGATAGCCAGCGCACCCAGTGACTTTACCGAAATGGTGAGCATGGGCATGCGATTGGAGGAAGGAATTCGCGAAGGGCGTCTGGTTAAAGAAGGGAGTCCGTCTAGCAATGCGAAGAAGTTCGGAGGTGTTTTCCCGAAGAGAAAAGAGCAAGATGTCAGTGCTTTATTTCCAGGTAGGCCTAGGAGAGGCTACTCTCACGTCGCGGCAGTCACTCCGGCTGTCTGCCCAGCTTTGGTAGCCCCATCTCATCAGACTCCGCCAACTCAACCCCGGCCTTTTCAGCAGCAGCCTCGACAACAGGCTTATCCGTTCAATAATCAGAACCGTTCGCCCAGGAAGCCGCAGTTCGATGCCATTCCTATGACGTATACCGAACTGTTCCCTGCTCTCATCAGAAAGAATCTCATCACAACAAAGCCACCTCCTGTCGCACCGAACAGTGCTTCTCCGTGGTACAAGGCGGATCAATTCTGTGAATATCATCAAGGGTCGCCGGGGCACAACCTTGAGAATTGCTTTGCTTTGAAGGCGGATGTGCAGAGATTAATTAAGAACGGCATCTTGTCTTTTAAGGATGTGAATCCAAACGTCAGAGATAACCCTTTGCCCCGACATGGGGCAGCTTCTGTGAATATGGTGGAAGGTTGTCCGGGGAAGTTCCGAGTTTTCCAAGTCGAGCACATCAGAGAATCATTGATCAGGTTACATCAGAGTTTGAGAAGACTTGCCTTTGTTAGGCACCAACATGATTATGACGTTTGTGAGTTTTATTCAAGAGAAGAGGATTGTCCTATTGTGAAGGAGGACATTCAGAAGTTGCTAGATCAGAGAATTATCACTATTACCTATGACCGAAATCCTGAAGATGAAGTGAATGTTATCACCCCACAATTTAATTTGCCAGAATCAGTAGAGATTGCTTACAACAGCCAGACTGCGTCTGCTGATCCTTTGATTATTTACCCACCTGGCCCTGTGCCTTATAGCTCAGACCAAGCCGTGCCGTACAAGTATAACGCCACCATGATCGAGAATGGGGTAGAGGTCCCCATACCAACTAGACCGTCTTTCGTTAATATTGCCGATGTAAGTAGAGTGACAATAAGTGGGCGTGTTTTCGCCGCAGTACCGTCGAGAAGACCAGAAGTTCAAGTAAGGAGGCCCATGCCGGCGGAGATCCCTGTAAGAAATGAACCAAGGGTTGAGATAGGTCGATCCAGTGAATCTATCCCCCACCCTGAAGAAGATGAAATCTTAAAGCTTATCAAAAGAAGCGAGTATAATATTGTGGACCAGCTTCTGCAAACACCTTCCAAGATTTCCTTGCTTGCCTTATTAAGAGATTCTGGGGCACATAGAGAAGCCTTGATGAAAGTGTTGGACCAGGCGTTCGTAGACCATGATGTGACAGTTGATCAGTTTGACGGGATTGTGGGAAATATAACCTCGTGTAACAACTTGGGTTTCAGTGATGAAGAACTCCCGGAGGATGGGAGAAACCATAATATGGCTCTGCACATTTCAGTAAGTTGTGGAAACGATACCTTATCAAGCGTGTTGGTGGATACGGGCTCGTCATTGAATGTGATGCCCAAGACCACGTTGTCTCGACTTTCATATCCAGGTGCTCCAATAAGGCCTAGCGGAGTAATTGTTAAAGCATTTGATGGTTCCAGGAAGACAGTTATTGGTGAAGTGGATCTTCCCATAGTGATTGGTCCCCATACTTTTCAAATCACTTTCCAAGTGATGGACATCCGTGCTGCTTATAGTTGTTTATTGGGCCGTCCCTGGATCCATGATGCCGGGGCAGTCACCTCCACGCTCCATCAGAGATTAAAGTTTGTGAGACATGGGAAACTAGTGATGATTGGGGGAGAGCAGGCCATGGTGGTAAGTCATTTATCATCATTTTCTTTTATTGATGCTGACGAGGACGTCGGGACCCAGTTTCAGGGCCTATCTGTTGCTGAGAATACAGTGAAGAAGCAAGGGGCATCCATCTCTTCTTTTGAGGATGCACGGCGAGTAGTGGAGAGTGGTTCGGCCGAAGGATGGGGCCAGGTGTTAACGTTACCCGAGAACAAGTCTGGGGAAGGTTTGGGTTTTCATCCAATAGCTGCAAGGGTCAAGAAAGAAGTGGTTGTTCGTCCAATTCAAGAGGTCTTTCGGAGTGCAGGGTTTGTGCATCCTGAGGTTGATGCCGTCATAGATGATGATTCCGAGGAGGATTTGCCCGTGTTTGTGACGCCTGGATTGGCTTGCCAAAACTGGATAGCTGTTGAGATTCCTGTGGTTATGCATATTTCCGAGTAATGTTTTGTTTATTTTCCTTTTTGAAAAATCACTCTGCCCAAGGTGAAACGTATTTTGTGTCGGGCTATGAAAAATAACTCCTTTTGCTCTGCCCAAGGCAAAAGAGAAATGTCTGGGCTTTCTGTTTCAAGTATTTCCCCTTTAATGAATAAAAATGTTATTTTGTCCACTGCTGTTTTATTTTTCATTTTTTCGGGAAATAATAATGAAAATTGATTAAGAACATTTTGTTTTATTTGCACAAATCGATTTCTAAAATAAAGCATAATCATGTGTGCAGATTACTTCATGACTTAACCATCGAAAACAATGATCCTATGCCCTCTCCCAACTTTGAATTCCCTGTGTTCAGAGCCGAAGAAGGGGATGATGAAGAGGTTCCTGTTGAGATTTCCCGTTTGATTGAGCAGGATGAGAAGGTCATTCAACCATTTGAAGAACCTGTAGAGTTGGTCAATTTGGGTGATGAAGAGGTTAGAAAGGAAGTCAAGGTCGGAGCATTGCTTATCCCGGAAGTTAAGGAGAAGATGTTGGAGCTTCTCAGAGAGTATGTTGACGTATTTGCTTGGTCCTACCAAGATATGCCAGGGTTGGACAACGACATCGTGGAGCATCGTTTACCGTTGAGACCTGAGTGTCCACCGATCAAGCAGAAGTTGAGAAGGACTCGTCCTGACATGGCCGACAAGATTAAAGAAGAAGTTCAGAAGCAGATCAACGCAGGTTTTCTTGTGACGTCGGTCTATCCTCAGTGGTTAGCCAACATTGTGCCCGTTGCTAAGAAGGATGGTAAGGTTCGGATGTGTGTAGACTACAGAGATCTGAATAGAGCTAGTCCGAAGGATGATTTCCCATTACCTCATATTGACGTGTTGGTCGACAGTACCGCCAAGTTCAAAGTCTTTTCTTTCATGGATGGTTTCTCTGGTTACAATCAAATCAAGATGGCACCGGAAGATATGGAAAAGACCGCTTTCATTACACCGTGGGGAACTTTCTGTTATCGAGTTATGCCGTTTGGTTTGAGGAATGCTGGTGCAACGTACCAAAGGGCCATGACTGCTTTGTTCCATGACATGATGCATAAGGAGATTGAAGTGTATGTGGATGACATGATTGCCAAATCACAGACTGAAGAGGATCATTTGGAACATTTGTTGAAGTTATTCCAGCGTTTGAGAAAGTACAAACTCCGTCTGAATCCCAACAAGTGCACTTTTGGTGTTCGTTCTGGAAGGCTTCTGGGTTTCATTGTCAGTCAAAAAGGCATTGAAGTAGATCCGGATAAAGTCAAAGCTATTCGGGAAATGCCCGCACCCAAGACGGAAAAACAAGTAAGAGGATTCCTTGGGAGACTGAACTACATTTCTAGGTTCATATCTCACATGACTGCTACTTGTGGGCCGATTTTCAAGCTTCTCCGCAAGAACCAAGGATGTGTGTGGACAGAGGATTGTCAGAAAGCTTTCGATAGTATCAAAGAATATTTGCTCGAACCTCCCATTTTGATTCCTCCGGTGGAAGGAAGACCATTGATTATGTACTTGACCATATTAGAAGATTCCATGGGATGTGTGCTTGGTCAGCAAGACGAGACTGGAAGGAAGGAACATGCGGTATATTATCTGAGTAAGAAATTCACAGACTGTGAGTCTCGATACTCATTGCTGGAGAAAACTTGTTGTGCTTTAGCTTGGGCTGCTCGCCGTCTGCGCCAGTATATGATTAATCACACTACTTGGTTGATCTCCAAAATGGACCCAATCAAGTATATCTTTGAGAAGCCCGCCTTATCTGGAAGGATAGCCCGTTGGCAGATGTTGTTATATGAATATGACATTGAATATCACACTCAGAAAGCAATCAAAGGGAGTATTTTGGCCGATCATTTGGCTCACCAACCAATTGAAGACTATCAATCCATCAAGTTTGACTTCCCCGATGAAGATGTTATGTACTTGAAAGCTAAAGACTGTGAAGAGCCGTTACCTGAAGAAGGACCTGATCCTGAATCCCGGTGGGGTGTGATATTTGACAGAGCTGTGAATTCCTATGGGAATGGAATTGGGGCAATCATCGTTACTCCCCGAGGTACTCATATCCCGTTCACGGCAAGACTGAAGTTTGACTGTACGAATAACATGGCGGAATATGAAGCATGTATTATGGGTCTCGAAGAAGCGGTGGATCTAAGGATTAAGATTCTGGATATTTACGGAGATTCGGCACTGGTGATTAATCAAATCAAAGGAGAATGGGAAACTCGCCATCCTGGTTTGATCCCTTACAGAGACTATGCTAGAAGGTTGTTAACCTTCTTCAACAAGGTGGAATTACATCATATCCCTAGGGATGAGAATCAAATGGCTGATGCTTTGGCTACCTTGTCTTCAAAGTTTCAAGTGAATGATTGGAATGATGTGCCTACGATCCGGGTTATGCGCCTCGACAGACCTGCTCATGTGTTCTCAGTGGAAGAGGTCACCGACGACAAACCTTGGTTCTATGACATCAAACGTGTTCTTCAAACTCAAGAGTACCCGCCTGGGGCATCCAATAAGGATAGGAAGACGTTGAGAAGATTAGCAAGCAGTTTCTTTCTAAATGAAGAAGTGTTGTATAAGAGGAATTACGACATGGTCTTGCTCAGATGTGTAGACAGACGTGAAGCAGACACGCTGATGCAAGAAGTGCACGAAGGATCCTTTGGCACTCATGCCAATGGACATGCGATGGCTAGAAAGATGTTGAGAGCTGGTTACTACTGGATGACAATGGAATCTGATTGCTGCAAGTATGTGAAGAAGTGTCATAAATGCCAGATTTATGCGGACAAGATGCACGTGCCGCCGACCCTCCTCAATGTTATATCTTCACCTTGGCCTTTCTCTATGTGGGGCATTGATATGATTGGAATGATTGAACCCAAAGCTTCGAATGGTCACCGCTTCATCTTGGTAGCGATCGATTATTTTACTAAATGGGTGGAGGCAGCATCATATGCTAATGTAACCAGACAGGTGGTAGTCAGATTTATCAAGAATCAGATCATTTGTCGGTATGGTATCCCGAGTAAGATCATCACTGATAATGGGTCGAATTTGAATAACAAGATGATGAAGGAGCTTTGTGAAGAGTTCAAAATCGAACACCATAATTCCTCTCCCTACAGACCGAAGATGAATGGGGCTGTCGAAGCTGCTAACAAGAATATCAAGAAGATTGTCCAGAAGATGGTGGTAACTTATAAGGACTGGCATGAAATGCTTCCGTTTGCTTTACACGGGTACCGTACTTCGGTTCGAACTTCAACGGGCGTGACCCCTTTCTCCCTAGTTTACGGTATGGAAGCAGTACTCCCCGTGGAGGTTGAGATTCCGTCTCTGAGAGTGTTGATGGAAGCCAAACTTTCCGAGGCCGAATGGTGTCAAAGTAGATACGATCAGTTGAATTTAATCGAAGAAAAGAGATTGACAGCTTTGTGTCACGGTCAGTTGTATCAGCAGAGAATGAAGAAGGCTTTTGACAAGAAGGTTCGACCTCGCGAGTTCAGAGAAGGTAACCTTGTGCTCAAGAAGATATTATCTTTCCAACCTGATTCCAGGGGCAAATGGGCCCCTAACTATGAAGGACCGTATGTTGTTAAGAAAGTTTTCTCTGGAGGTGCCATGATTCTCACCAATATGGATGGTGAAGACCTCCCGCGTCCCTTGAACACCGATGCAGTCAAGAAGTATTTCGCTTAAGCAAATTTCTGGTCAAATCAGTTTCAGCATCTGAACACATTCTGGAATTCAAAGTTGTTAGGGAGAATAGCGATCACTGTTTTTGTGTGACCTTTTATTTCATGTACTATTTCCCCAAAGCTTTGTAAACCGTTGGAGTCGCATTGTTAGCGAACAACCTCTCATTAATAAAGATTGAGCACTTATCTTTTGTGGGCAAAATTTTAATTTTATGGAAAATACTTGAAACAAATTTACTTAAATGTCCTTATTTTAAAAAAAAATGTGTCGTGAATAACGAAAGGAATATTGACAGTTTGTTCCAAAGATGGTCAAGCCATGAAATGCAAAGCAGCGCAGTAAGTTATTCGTGCATGATGAGCATGTTTTTAATTCAAATCATCGTCATGAGGGGTTGGTTGTGTTAAACTTGTGTTTTTTCGGGGTACTAAGTTTGGAGACTCCCCAGCTGTTCCCGTTGAGCTTTGTTCTGGCTGTCTCAATCGGGGCGACTTCGGAAGTTTGGTACGCTTTGTCTCATACCTTGATCTATTGAGGGTAGAAGTTTGGATTTGGATGTTCTTCTTCTCGGAGGATTCGGACCTTGTAGCATGGTACTCTCCGACGTTGCTGTGTGTTTCCAATTCCGTCTATCTTCCGTTTTTTTCAAGATTGGCCGAGTATCTTTTTTGCTGTGACATCTTATTATCTCCAAGATATTTCATCTGTCGTTTTTGACAGCATACACATGACATTCATTCACACTTGCATCATGCACGCACAGTTGTATTTGTTGATGTCATTAAGTTTGTACACCTTGGTTGTGTCTTTTCAAATAGCACATTTGATCTTTCCAAATAGAGTGCCAACTTAAGCATAAAATGTGCCTCCTTTCTAATTCCCCAACTGAGCTAATCCTCGTGGATGATTTTTGATTTAGCTTACCTTATCCATTTCTGGATAGGATAATTTCCCCAATCGAGTTACTTTCTCATTGGGAGGAGTCTTGTTTGACTGTTTTTTCTCTGGTTTATTCCTAGATGAAGTTGTTGCCTCTTGCATAGGCTATCTCATTGATTTTCCCCAGTGAAATTGCGACCTAGACGGTTGGTGCATTTATTTTGCACGTTAAAATATATGATCTCCTCGGGAAGGATTGATTCAGGGTTCTCTTTGATGAAGATTTTATTCTCTGCCAATATCATCGCAGTTTCCTTCTGAATTATGTTGGAAAACGACAAGCGGTAGCTCTTCACGAGCAACTTGTACATTACTTTCGAAAGCGCCGAGCAACAGTTCTTCATGAGCTACTAGTGCGTCATTTATTCTTTTCTGAAAGCGCCGAGCAGCAGTTCTTCATGAGCTACTAGTGCGTCATTTACTTTCTTGAGCGCCGAGCAGCAGTTCTTCATGAGCTACTAGCGCGTCATTTTTATTTTTCTGAAAGCGCCGAGCAGCAGTTCTTCATGAGCTACTAGTGTGTCATTTATTCTTTTCTGAAAGCGCCGAGCAGCAGTTCTTCATGAGCTACTAGTGCGTCATTTACTTTCGAAAGCGTCGAGCAGCAGTTCTTCATGAGCTACTAGTGCGTCATTTATTCTTTTCTGAAAGCGCCGAGCAGCAGTTCTTCATGAGCTACTAGTGCGTCATTTACTTTCTTGAGCGCCGAGCAGCAGTTCTTCATGAGCTACTAGCGCGTCATTTTTATTTTTCTGAAAGCGCCGAGCAGCAGTTCTTCATGAGCTACTAGTGCGTCATTTATTCTTTTCTGAAAGCGCCGAGCAGCAGTTCTTCATGAGCTACTAGTGCGTCATTTACTTTCTTGAGCGCCGAGCAACAGTTCTTCATGAGCTACTAGCGCGTCATTTTTATTTTTCTGAAAGCGCCGAGCAGCAGTTCTTCATGAGCTACTAGTGCGTCATTTTTATTTTTCTGAAAGCGACAAGCAGCAAACTCTTCATGAGTTACCAGTACGTTATTACTTTTCTTCGGAAAACAGCAAGTGGTAGCTTCTTTATTTGAGCAGCTTGTATGTTATCGGTTTTTTCTTCGGACGACAGCAAGCGGCAGCTTCTTTATTTGAGCAGCTTGTATGTTATCGGTATTTTCTTCGGACGACAGCAAGCGGCAGCTTCTTTATTTGAGCAGCTTGTATGTTATCGGTTTTTTCTTCGGACGACAGCAAGCGGCAACTTCTTTATTTGAGCAGCTTGTATGTTATCGGTTTTTTCTTCGGACGACAGCAAGCGGCAGCTTCTTTATTTGAGCAGCTTGTATGTTATCGGTATTTTCTTCGGACGACAGCAAGCGGCAGCTTCTTTATTTGAGCAGCTTGTATGTTATCGGTATTTTCTTCAGGACGACAGCAAGTGGTAGCCTCTTTATTTGAGCAACTTGTATGTTACCGGTATTTTCTCTGGACAACAACAACTGGCAATTTTCTTTATTTGAACAACCTTCGTATCTACAGTCTTATTACCTCAGCATTAATGAGTATACCTTTGGAAATCTAGCAGAGAAGTCTGTTACGAATCTATACCTCCAAAAGTCGGTAATCCGTTATCAGCAATTTTGTTACTCTCTGTCCGCCTTCGACCTTGAGTTGCGAACTCACTGTTTTGGATCAATGATCTGTTATGGCCTATGTAAGATGCCCTCTTTGTTAGGGTTAGAGGTTGTGTTCCCTCGTTTTTTTTATTCGCTGTCAGGAGTCTGTCGTTTGAAGTCGATAGCTTGTTTCCCCAGTAGCGTATAATTCATGTCTCTGTGTTTTGTTGGTGTTCGATTCCTCCAACGTTTGTCTTGTTTCATACAACATCTTTCTCTGTGAGTTCAACACTACATTCATATCACCGCATGATGACAGCATCTTAGGACAAAATTTGCGTAATTATGTATTTAAGTACCTTCAATCTCGTCGAGACGAAGACTTTAATCTTCATATCTCTGGATAGAAGGAACTTAAATAGGGGCAGCTGTTGTACCCCAAATTTTGACCTAAGATACCGTCTTCCATCTGCATCATTCGCATTGCAAGAGTTTTGACCTATTTTTATCAAATTTTCAAAGCAGTTTAAAAATTCATAACTTTTTCGAGTCGGGAGCTGTTTATTTGTTGAACGCTAAATTTATTAACTGATCAAGACTTAAACAATGTTCATTAATTATTTATTATCTTAAATTCAAATAATTGGAATTTATTTTCGATTATTACGTAATTTAAAGATTTATAAATAATAAAAAGATTATTTGAGAAAAGGTTTATTAATTGATCAAATAATGTTTATTAATCATTCATTATCCTAAATTTAAATAATGGGAACCTGTTTTCCGTTATTATATAATTTGAAGGTTTATGAATAATGAAATAAACATTTGAAAATGAGTATATTAATTGATCAAGCAATGTTTATTTGATTATTTATTGTTCTAAATTTAAATAGCTGAAATTCTATTTTTTCAAGTTATTATAATTTAGAAGAATTAAAAATAATAATAAAGTAAATGATTGAAGTTATTAATTGATCAATGATATTTATTTATTTGTTTATCATTCTGAATTTAAATGATTAGATTTGATTTTTAGTCATTATATAATTTAAAGAATTATAAACAATAAATAAATAATTGGAAAGAAAAAGAATTAATTGAGAAATAATAGAATTTTTATTCACTTTATTCTATTTATTACAATTGTCATTTAAATATTTGTGTTATTACAAAATATTTATAAAGGCAATTACACAAATGCTTAAAGTAAAATAAAAAGCTATTTTTTAAATTCTAATTCTAAATCTTCCATCCAATGCTCTTGTTTGCTCATTTAATTTTACCTGCGAAAACGATTAAAAGAAAAGTCAGAATTGAATAAATAATTAAAATGCAGAAAAATAAATTTAATGTTCATCATTAAAAGCAAACGGCCGGAATCAGTTTGCCCTTTTTGCAAATCGCGGGATTTCTCCCGGTTCACAAAAAGGGAGGAATTTTTTTTATGAATGCATAATTAAAAAATAGCACATTCCAAAATCAATTGCATTTTTATCAAAAAAAAGCCCACTGCATATTTCAAATATGCATAAATTCAATTTTGGTCAAAGCTGCATAAACCATAAAAAACAGCATATGCAAGTTCACATAACAACAAGCCAACGTTAACCTGCATCCTTATAGGAGAATAACATAGGCTCCCATGCAAGACAAAAGAAGAGATATGCAATTTTAAAACAATGAATGCAAGCAATATATGTTTCCATTTTTCATCATATTCCAGCCTGTTTGGTTTTTCAGAACAGCAGTACAGGATATCATTTATGTATCATTTCTGTACTTGAGGTAGAGAGAAGAAGAGGCTTAGTTTTGCAGGTTTTGATTTAAGCATGAAATAGGAATAAAGTCAAACATATGAAGCAGCATATATGCAGAACATCAGGAAAATATATTAAATATATTCAGACCTGAGCCATGAGCAAAGAAGCAACGGTCATATGAGAAGGGAACCCCTTCAAAAAGGATAAGTCTTAGCCTGCATAAAAGGGGGATATGCAAGACTACCAAAAAAAAAGACCATAGTCCATTTTGCAAAACATAACCTGCATACTGCTATCAATACCATAGTCCATTTTGCAAAACATAACCTGCATACTGCTATCAATACCATAGTCCATTTTGCAAAACATAACCTGCATACTGCTATCAATACCATAGTCCATTTTGCAAAAAACACAACCTGCATACTGCTATCAAAACCATAGCATATTTCTACACAACCATCACTGCATAGCATATCTCTACACAGAACCTACTACAAAAACCTTTCAAAAACCATGGCATATCTCTACACATAACCTACATCAAAACCTATACAAACCATTTCCAAACATAACCTGCATACTGCTGAACCTGTTATCTGCTAAACAATAGACTAGAAACCAAGTGATATCCACAAAACCACAAGATTGTGCAACACCAAAAATTTTCAAAAAAAAAGAACACAACATTGACGTCAACATATCGAAGTTGCAGCTGGACAATAAGAAGCCTACCGTTTTCAGAAGGAACATACCTGGTTTGTAGTTTCTTTTCATGTCAGTTAAATTATACCATTTATCTCTATTTATCATTGTTTTGCATTCGGTAAATATAATCCCTAAAAATCAAATTAGTAGCCACGTTAATAGCAACCATGGAATATCCAGAGCAGGAATTGAAGTGAAAAATAAAAAAAAAATTGAAAACGTTTACCTCTTCATTCTTAACCTGCTATCATCCGCCCTTTTCGTCAACCACAACCTTTTTCAACATCTTGCTACCTCCACTGTGCAATTTCTGAACCACCATCGCATGCCCTTCCATATGTCCGCTCAACGACATCCCCTCCTTTTACTTCCAACCACAGCAACATATCAAATCCTTATTCTAACACCAACACAATCATAAACACACTGTTAATTTAAAGTCAATTTGAACAATATAGAATTCTCAAACTTTTTTTAATTACCTGTTAGGACTTCGCGGTTCATCGCTTTATCTCCATCATTTTCCACCTCCTTCTGCTTCACGACCCCAATCCTTCTACTCCCGGAGCTGAATCGCATCACCCAACTCTGATCCAACGATTTCCTTTCAATTTCGCTTCTAGTTCACTTAATTCACTCTAGAACCTTTAAAATGCCTAAGGAGAGAAAAGACAGGTCCGTGTCACAAGATAGTAGTAGAACATCACCTTATCCAAGCAGCTCAAGTCGTGTCAGAAGATCTACATCTAAAACTCCTTTAGAGTCGGAAGAAAATATAAAAGAATGGGAAGAAGCTAGGTGTCCAGTCTGCATGGAGCACCCTCACAATGCAGTTCTCCTCATATGTTCATCCCATGAGAAGGGGTGCCGCCCATACATGTGCAACACTAGCTATCGCCACTCAAACTGTCTGGATCAGTTCTGCAAGTCATTTGCAGAGCCCTCGCCACCAACCATTCCTATGGTAGAAAGTGAAATTTCAACTCTAACTCATCTCATCATCAACCATAAAATACATCCATCAAAACAATAACCGAAACGCACACGCGAAGAACCAATAGAGACATAATCGCGGCAATATCGAAGAGGAAAAGAAATCGAAAGCTTACCGTTGAAACTTCACCGTAACCCTTTCTGCCTCCACGACAACTCATCAACCGAGCCATCCTCCAATCGCTCTCTCTCTCGAACCGCTCTTCAAATCGACCTCCAAAATCTCCTCCGCACATCCCTCGCTTAATCACCATTTTCATCAACCTGTTTCAACAGTCACAATGTTTCAAGTCTGGAAAATCATCACAATGCACAGAATTCGTAAAAAACTCATAAGAGGTCAACAAAATCACCTCCTCTTCAAATCGAAACGCTCCTCTAACCTGTGCCGTATTGCGATTCGTTAGCGATTGTTGAACCACTGTGTTGCGTGAGGAACTGAAACGAGCCGGCACCGACCTTCAAGACAGTCACCAGCGGCGGCCAGCGCACAGCGTTCCAAGGGTTTTTTCGATTACAGCTTTGTGTCTCTTCTCTTGGGTCTGGGTCTTCCACCGACCCGGCCCATTTCCCTCAACCCATCTCATTTTCTTTTTTAGCTAAAGCCCATTTCTAATTGCTCTTCATACCCCATCTTTTATTTACTCTTTAGTTTACTTCTATTCTTTTTCTTAACTTAATTAATTTAGATTAGTTAGTTTTCTTAGGAATAAACATAATTTTAAATAGATAATTTTTAATATTTTACCCAAATCTTATTAGTTTAAGTTTTAATTTAGTAAATCAAAAATAAGAGATGTGATTTAAAACATTTTTAATAATTGACTAATTTTATTAATTTAAACTCTTAGGATTTAATTTAGTAATCTTAGTATCTTTTTTTAAATTAGACTTAAGTTAGTAGCATTAAGTTTTAATTTAATTTAAAGAATTCTTAAAAGTAATACTTTTTATTTATATTACAAAAAGACATAAAAAATAGAAACATACAAAACTTAAAAAACATTTCTATTAATTCTCGTTATTTTTTTATCTATGTTAAAATGCGTAACAAATTAAAACATTTTTCTCTTCATATATTAAACAAAAATCAAAAATGCATATTCACACTCAATCTCTTATTTAATTTGTTGTATATCATTTATCTCATAATTTTCTGTTTAAATATCTCGCATTTACTTGATTATTCTGTTTGCGTCAATCCAAAGGGAATTGTCTAATTTTTGTTGACTTCATGTCCTCAAAAACGATCGAGCGAATACTCTCATTCATTAAAAACTTAGGTTAATTTTCCTTCAAATTTCAACCTCCCCAAGACTTATACCTTTTAAACAAAAACTTCGACATTAGGTCGTCGTACCTTCAAAAAACCCGTCCGTACCCCTTTTCGGCCAAAACGACTTATTTTCAATCAAGCGATCAATTTTAAATAAAACAGATATTTCAAAAGGTTCCTATAGAGTACTATAGATGCATTGGGTGCTAATACCTTCCAATTGTATAACCAACCCCCGAACCATAAGATCTCTTTTCAAAAACGCTTTGTATTTTCAGTATTATTTACATTGCATATTTAGGGTTTTATTTCGCTCTTTTCCCTTTTCCTTTGGAAACAATAAAGCGCGGTGGCGACTCTTGCTTTTGTGAGACGAATTAATCAATAATTCGATCTCCGATTTACCCCGCTACATTTTTTATCGCTACAGCGTTATCATATCCTCCCATACTTAAACCTTTGCTTGTCCTCAAGCAAATAGTCGTAAAAAATCGGACAAGTGTTCGCTAGGCGCACGTGCACGACATACCTTTTGTTTTCAAGATACAACACAGGAAACCAATCGTTAGTAGGCCGATACTTGAGTAAAACATCAGTGATATTGCAATGACACAATCTAGTTGCGTATTTCCACTTTAACAAACCGCTTAATCGCTACGTCACATTTTGAACCTCGATCCTCGCGTGCTTTTTCGCCCGGTTTCGTTCTGGCGCAATCACATTAAGCCCTTTATCTTTTCACGCGCGTAGTGGAGTAGCCAGTTAGTGACTTTGATTCTATTTCTGTCGCGGGGTCTGGTACACGGATGTGGTTACCCTGGATTTTTCCAAATTGGAGGTTGCGGGGGATCGAGCCGTAGCACGCCCTACCAAGTTCAAAACCAGATACCTCTGAACCAACCTTCAATGGACTTCTTCTCTTATACTTATGTCTCGTATGCGATCTTTGTCTTTTGGCACAAGATTTTCTTTGTTTAGCATCGAGATGAGAAGATTAGGCATCAAACACTTATATTCATCGGCTCCCCACGTGGTTTGTGTCCAGACGGTGCTGACTGCTAGTATAAACTACTAGGGGTTACTTAAGAACTTAAAAATCGAGGTGTACATATAACGTCTCGTTTAGACGGGTTGCATAAGTACGGTGTCATAGTCGTATTGATTTTGTTTACTCGTTCTCGTCTTCCTTATTAGGTTTCCGCTTTAAGGTAGGTATGTCGAGCTATGCGAGCAGAGAATTTTTTTGGTATGGCTTAAAATACGGGGAAAACTTGAAAAGCTTGAAAATATCATAGAGTTACCATAAATTTACTACAACATGAAGAAAATATAACGTCTCTCCCACACTATATCAGAAATTGTCTCAATGTCATGATATAAGTTAGGAAGGAATACAAATAGAAAACTGACGGAAAGGGAAATAAATGAAATACAATAACAAAAGAAAACTACTGGTGTCCTCTGCCTCTGCTACGTGTGCGGGATCGTCGGGTAGATGTGGCCTCGAGGTCGGTATCATGCGATCCAAGAGCGGTTATGTCCATGCGTAAGGCGTTTAGCTCGGATAAAACCTCGTCCAGCTTCTCATTGACATTGCGCTGCCCGCTCAGGATTTGGGCGTTTTGTGCATGTAGGGCTCTGAGGACGTCCTCCATAGTAAAAGGAGGTGGTGCAGAAGAGGACTCAGGAATGTCGGGATTAGGTGTTTCGCGGTCCAATTCCTCCTGGATCTCGTCAGTTGGAGCAGCTGGCTGGGCATCGTGCACGGTAGCATGGCCGTCAGGGGCATCAAATAGCCAATTGGCTCGGTTATTCGGATCGATACGGTCCCTGCAAGGCAAAACAATGTTAGAATAAACGACGTTATGGATCACTGGATGGAACCGACCATTTTCCCGTTGGTAAATGAGATGAGCCGATTTGCAATGGTCTAAGGTAAGCAAGACCGGTGCTCTGGAGGGCAGATGGGTAAGGGTGTCACCATGATTCAGGGCCAATGCAATAGAAGTGACAAGCCCTCCGAAATAGAAGGGTTTTCCCCGCGAGTGCAAATAGAGTGAATATGGGCTAAGAGGAATGGTGCGGCATTGATTTTCTGATTAGTAAACGCACATTGCATGAAGAACAACTCTTTGGAGTTAAGCTTGTGGTTACTATCCCTTGGAAAGATGGTGTTGGATAAGATGCGGTGGAAGTAGCGAATGGCGGGGTTGTGGATTTGGGTAGCATTGAGGTGATCGTAGGAGTTAGCCCGATTATTGGTCAAGCTATGCCAAAGGTTGAAGGATTCCTCATGAAAGGTGTCGGGCACACGTAGGTGAGCGCCTTCATCAGTACAGAAGTCTAGTAGGCGACCGAATGCATTCTGAGAGAAATCGTATTCAGTGCCGAAAATGCGGAACCTTACCACACCGGTAAGTTGATTTCTTGGGCCATTCAGAGTGATGTAGCAAAATGAACTGAGGAACTCAAGGGTGAGATTCTCGTATGTTGGTTGGGGCTGGCTACATAAGGTCCAAAGGTTGACATTCTGTAGGAGGTTTTGGACACTTTCAAGTAACCCGAGGTCTCGGAGGCAGTCAATGTCGATGAACCTCGTGGGATGGATGCCTCGGCATTGGAACTTCAGGAACCGTGTGCGCTGGGTTTCACCTGCTTCGCCATCGCGTAGGTAGATGCCTGGGATTTGTTGGTTGATGTTTGCCATTGTTGGAATGCTAAAGCGTTAGAGATAGTGGGTTTGGGTTGTGAGATGGAGTTTGTGAGGTATCGGTTTTGAGATGTATATAATGATGAGGGAAAAATATTGGGAAGGATGAAATTTAATGGAGAATGAAGGTGACTTAATGGATGAAACGTAATGGGAAGGTTTTGAAATAGTGAAGAAGAGGGAAGGTTGCAGAAGAGGCGCTACTGTCTGCTACAAGGGTCACTGATGTAACCCGTGTTGCGGTCGTAACACAGGGATGACGATCGTAACACGCTAAAAGGCGTGTGACGAACGTAAGAGGGATGTGACGATCGTAATGACTGCAGAATGTGCATTTTCTTAACAGACTGTGCTGTATCAAGTCTGTAACATTCTATCTCTACACAGAGGCATTTTAACAGCAATATAAATTCAATGGTATACCAAGAAAATGCAAGCATATATGTTCCAAAACATCACACCATCAGCAATTAGAGTAAACACCCGAAATATATGTAAAGCAGTAATATTTGTGCAGAGGAATCTAGCAAACCAGTATTTAAATAACTGAAACAAATGATTTCGTAAAACTGCATGTTTAATAACATAAACTCAAAAATTACATAAAGATAAAATTGTTCTGAATTTAAACGAAATTGAAAGTGTGCGGGAATTGGAAACTTCCTAAAAACAAAACAAAATGAAATATAAAAACTGCAGCTGCCATTCGTGACTTCATCCAAGCTTCGCTTTAATTTCTTCAAGTGAATTATGAATATGATAAAACTGCTCCACTATTATGTCGGTTAATCCCATTATTTCCAGACGCATGCTTTTTATCTCATCTTTTAAGCCATTAATGTTAGTCTGGTAAGTATTAAGCGTGGTGGCAATTTTGTTAAGGTTATCAGTATAATCCTTAGTTGTTGTTTCAGGGGCTGCATGGGCTTCCGCCATGTTGACATTCTCCTAATAACCAGGAGGAGTCTCCGGGTCACCCATATCGGACATAATATCATCAAAAATTTGGTAATCTTGCGGTGTCTCAGGTGTAGGAGGTTGGTCGGGCGGGTTCAGCTCATAGAGCCAGTTGTCACGGTTGTGGACGCTCACTTTGTCATGGTTCGGAAGGGTAAATAAGTTTACAAGTTCATCTCTTATCAGATAATCATAAGGTGGGTAAGCATGGTTTGCTAACATTCGGCGGTTAAAGCAGAAAGCAAGATTCATGGGACGAATTGTACCGAAATGCGGGCACCTATTCAGCTGGTGTCTTAGGCCGAGGGCATGTGCAATCATTGTGACCAGGCCACCTATGATGATTGGTTCATCAGGGTTATCTATAATGCTGCAAAAAGTTTGCATCAGGAAGGGTACGACATTAACAGGGTGGCCTCGGTGCATACAATACAGTAAAAATATCTCGTCTTTGGACACGGCAGTCTGGTTCTCCTCTTTCCCAAATACAGTATGGGCTAGCATCTTATGGAAATAGCGGATAACAGGGTTATGAATTTCATCATTATCCATATTATCCGGGTCGGGGTGATAATTACCAGTCAAGGTGCCCCAAAAGTAGTCTAGCTCAATGTCCATTAGCTCAACCTGGGTAGTGGAAAAGGCAAAAGGGCCGCTAGGAAATCCTAACAAGTCAGCTAAGTCCTTATGATTGTAGACAAAATTAATGCCGAAGAGACGGAAACTTATGAATCCTTTACGGGTTCCTTTCCCGTGTTCTGGTAAATGGACTAGGGAACTTAGGAATTCGAAAGTGAGCTCACGGTAGGTAGCAAACCTAGTCTTAAGAAGGGCTTTTTCCCACCCCAACTGGTTAAACAAGTACATAACACTATCTAATATACCTAGGGCATTCATAGTGGGTTCATCATGATAAAGTGTTATGCCAATGTTTCTTTTAGACAATTCCTCGAATTTTCTTTTCTGGTTTATACCCCTAAAGATGGTTTCTAAGAAATTATGTTGCTTTGGTTCCATGGGTATTGTTAGGGAAACTAGTCAGAAGAGAAGGTGCAAAAGAAACAAAAAACTTTTCAGAAATCCTGTGGCAAGTAAAATTATTTTTGATATTAGCAGCAGTTTTCATGAAAATTATAACATAAGAAAGAAAATGAAAATGAAACTTTAAATAGAAATAAATGAAAAGATGAAAAGAATAATAAATAACAAATAGGTGGGTTGCCTCCCACTCAGCGCTGTTTTTAATGTCAAAAGCTTGACATAGTGCCTAGCAGATTTATTCGGGTGAAATATCGGGTAATTTTAAAAGTCTTAGACTATTCGTATAGTCTCTATTTTCAATGTTGTTGTATATTTTTAACCGCTGCCCGTTTACTATAAACGGGTCAGTGTTTCTACCCTTAATTTCTATCGCTCCGCTAGGAGACACTCTTGTAACTTCATATGGACCCGACCATCTGGGTTTTAATTTACCAGGGAAAAGCCTAAGTCTTGAGTTAAATAATAGCACGACATCTCCCACACTAAATTCTTTCCTAACTAAACGCTTATTATGCCATTTTTTAGTTCTTTCTTTGTATATTTTAGCATTCTCGTAAGCATCTAGTCTTAACTCTTCTAATTCATTTAAATCCAGGACTCGTTTTTCTCTCGCAGCAGTGTAGTTCATGTTGAGCGTTTTAATTGCCCAATACGCTTTGTGTTCTAATTCTACTGGGAGGTGACAGGATTTTCCGTATACGAGCTTAAAGGGTGTAGTCCCTATAGGGGTCTTGTAGGCCGTCCTATAGGCCCATAAAGCTTCGTTGAGCTTTGATGACCAATCCTTCCTGGTTGTGGCTACAGTTTTTTCTAAGATCTGCTTAATTTCCCTGTTCGATACTTCAACTTGTCCACTGGTTTGTGGGTGGTATGGCGTCGCAATACGATGTTTTACTCCATACTTAAAAAGTAATTTGTCGAATATCCTTGAGATGAAATGGGAGCCACCGTCACTGATAACGAGTCTCGGTATGCCGAATCTCGGGAAAATTATGCTTCTAAAGAGTTTGATTACCACTCGGGTGTCATTTGTAGGAGAGGCTATAGCCTCGATCCATTTTGAGACATAATCAACCGCGACGAGTATATATTTGTTTCCAAAATAAGATGGGAAGGGTCCCATGAAATCGATTCCCCATACGTCGAAGATTTCTACTTCTAGTATTCCCCTTTAAGGCATTTCATCGCGTCTTGAAATATTGCCGGTGCGTTGACATCGATCGCAATTTCTAACAGCGATGTGGACGTATTTCCACAGATTAGGCCAGAATAGGCCAGCTTGTAAGATCTTTGCACAAGTTTTGGAGATGCTTGCGTGTCCCCCGTAAGGAGATGAATGACAGTGGGAAATGACATCTTCTATTTCTTCCTCGGGTATGCATCGACGGAAGATTCCGTCTGGTCCTCTTTTAAACAGTAAGGGCTCGTCCCAATAGTAATGTTTGAGATCGTGGAAGAATTTCTTTTTCTGTTGGTAGGTAAGATCTGGTGGGAGTGCGTTTGCAGCTAGATAGTTAACTATGTCAGCATACCATGGCAGTCCCATGGTTGCATGGATTGCTTTTACGACTTCCTCGGGTTTTGGTTCGATTAGGTTGAAATGAGCTAGGTTGTTCCTTATTTGGGTTATCAGATGCTCATATGGAAAATCGTCGTTAATCGGCACTTGTTCGGGTTTTATATCTTCCAATCTTGACAAGTGATCCGCTACGACGTTTTCGGTCCCCTTTTTATCCTTAATTTCTAAGTCAAATTCTTGCAAAAGAAGGATCCATCTGAGGAGCCTTGGTTTTGCATCTTTCTTATTTAATAGATATCTTATAGCAGCGTGGTCTGTGTAGATGATGATTTTCGCTCCTACTAGATAGGAACGGAATTTGTCAAGCGCGAAGACGACTGCTAATAGTTCTTTCTCAGTCGTGGCGTAGTTCATTTGGGCTTGATCTAGCGTTCGGCTAGCGTAGTAAATAGCGTGTAGCTTCTTGTCTTTCCTCCGTCCAAGAACCGCGCCTACGGCGTAATCACTCGCGTCGCATATGATTTCGAAGGGTAAATTCCAGTCGGGCGGTTGCATGATTGGTGCGGTGATAAGGGCTGATTTTAGAGTTTCAAACGCTTTATGACAATCATCGTCGAATATGAACTCAGTGTCTTTCATTAACAGACCGGTAAGTGGTTTCGTAATTTTTGAGAAATCTTTAATGAATCGTCGGTAAAAACCGGCGTGTCCTAAAAAGCTTCGTATTTCTCTAATGGTCTTAGGTGGCCGGAGTTCTTTTATGACTTCTATTTTGGCTTTGTCGACTTCAATCCCTTTATTAGATATGACATGTCCTAGCACGATTCCTTCTCTGACCATGAAATGGCATTTTTCCCAATTGAGCACGAGGTTTACTTTTACGCACCTTTCTAAGACTTTCTCTAGGTTTGACAGACATCCTTCGAAACTTCCCCCACACACTGAGAAATCATCCATGAACACCTCCATGATGTTGTATATAAAATCTGCAAAGATTGCCATCATACATCGTTGGAAGGTAGCTGGGGCATTACACAATCCGAAGGGCATTCGTCTATATGCGAACGTTCCATACGGACACGTGAAAGTAGTCTTTTCTTGGTCGTCAGGGTGAATGGGGATTTGAAAGAATCCGGAGTAACCGTCTAGATAGCAGAAATAGGAATGTTTGGCTAACCGTTCTAGCATTTGATCTTTGAAGGGTAGAGGAAAATGGTCTTTACGAGTGGCTTTGTTTAGTTTTCTATAATCTATACACACTCTATGTCCATTGACTACTCTTTGAGTTATTGGTTCGCCTTTCGCATTCTTAACAACAGTGATACCTCCTTTCTTAGGCACCACGTGTACTGGGCTCACCCACTTACTATCAAAGATCGGGTATATAATTCCAGCTTCCATAAGCTTTGTAATTTCATCTCTGACTACTGTGCTAAGAATCGGGTTAATCCTTCTTTGAGGTTCTCTAGAGGTTTTACAATCCTCTTCTAGCAAAATATGGTGCATACAAATTGAAGGACATATTCCTTTCAGATCAGATATGTTATACCCTAGTGCGGTTGGATACCTTCTTAGGACGCCTAAAAGTTTTTCAGTTTCGAGCTTCCCTAAGTTGGAGTTTACTATTACTGGTCGCGTGTGTTCGGTATCAAGGAATTCGTATCTTAGATTCTTAGGTAAAATTTTTAATTCTACACTAGGGTTCTTCGTGCATGGCATATGATCGGGCGTGAGTGCTAAGCTTTCGTTTAGACTGTCATCGTTTTCGAATATTGGAGGGGTTTGGATTTCTATTATCTCGAAATATTTTGTCTGTTTTGCTTACATTTCCCTTACGCACTCGTCTATGACATCTATAAGATGACATGTGTCGTTCATGGCTGGTGCTTGTAAGAATTGAGTAAGGATGAATTCCACTTTTTCTTCCCCAACTTCGAACGTTAGTCTGCCCTTCTTTACATCAATTATAGCTCCGGCGGTGGCTAGGAAGGGTCTTCCTAGTATGATAGGGGTAACTGAGTCCTCGGTTATGTCCATGATGATGAAATCGGTAGGGATATAGAATTGACCTATTCTAACTGGAACATTTTCCAGTATACCTACAGGGTATTTAACCGATCGGTCGGCTAATTGGACGGACATTTTTGTGGGTCTGAGTTCTCCCATCTCTAGCTTTTTGCAGATAGATAAGGGCATGACACTAATGCTTTCTCCTAAGTCACATAGAGCTTTGTCTATGACGGATTTTCCAATATTACAAGGTATAGAGAAACTACCTGGGTCTTTTAGCTTAGGAGGCATATTGTTTTGAATGATCACGCTACACTCGGCAGTGAGTGTAACTGTTTCATTATCCTTTATCTTCTTCTTGTTGGATAGGATTTCCTTAAGAAATTTAGCGTACGAGGGCATCTGAGTGATGGCTTCTGTAAAAGGTATTGTTATATTGAGTTGTTTCAGAAGTTCAACGAATTTCTTGAACTGGCCCATCGTTTTGGAATTTGTAAGTCTCTGAGGATACGGGATTGGTGGTTTATAAGGTGGTGGAGGTACATAAGGCTTCTCTTGCTCCACTGCCTCTTGCGTTTCGCTTTCCTTTTCTTTTTCCCTAGGTTCATTGGCTTGTTCAGGCGGCTCGCTCTGTTTTTGGTACATGGCTGGATTTTCTAGTCTCGGGTCAACAGGTCCGTCGAGTTCTTTTCCACTTCTCAGTATCACAGCATTAGCATGTCCTTTTGGGTTGGGCTGTGGTTAACCAGAAAAAATTCCAGTCGGTGCTGCAGTAGGTGCTTGTTGTTGAGCTACCTGTGAAATTTGCGTCTCAAGCATCTTGTTATGGGTGGCTAAAGCATCAACCTTGCTAGCTAATTGTTTTATCTGCTCATTAGTATGTAAATTTTGATTCATAACGTCTTTATTAGTCTGAGCTTGGGAAGCAACGAAGTGCTCTATCATGATTTCTAGGTTAGATTTCCTAGGAGCATTAGGTCCGTTACCAGGATGATTTGGGATAGCTTTTGGATAACCGGGTGGTGTGGCAGGAGCTTGTACAGGCGCGTATAACGCGTTGTTACTTTTGTATGAAAAGTTCGGATGATTTTTCCAGCCAGGGTTATAGGTATTGCTATAAGGGTTCCCTTGTACGTAGTTTGCTTGTTCAGCTGGAAATCCTGTTAGAAGTGGGCATTCTGGAGCAAGATGTGATTGAAGACCACATAGATCGCAAGTTTGGACAACTGCAGCCACGGTAGCTGCAGGAGTAGTGGTAAGGTTTTCTAGCTTTTGGGTAAGAGCTTCCACTTTAGCATTGACTTGGTCAAGGATATTCACTTCAGACATTCCACCTTTGGTTTGGGATTTCTCCACATTAGCTCTTTCGCTTCCCCATTGATAGTGGTTCTGGGCCATACTTTCGATAAGTTGATTTGCTTCGGCATATGGTTTATCCATCAGTGCGCCACCAGCAGCGGCGTCTATAGTCATTCTTGTGTTATACAACAGACCGTTATAAAACGTATGAATGATTAGCCATTCTTCTAAACCATGATGAGGACAGAGTCTAATCATATCCTTGTAACGTTCCCATGCTTCGAAAAGTGATTCATTATCTTTTTGTCTAAAACCGTTAATGTTAGCTCTAAGCATAGCAGTTTTGCTTGGTGGGAAATATCTAGCCAAGAAGACTTTTTTCAATTCATCCCATGTGGTGATTGAATTTGAAGGAAGGGATTGGAGCCAGGCTCGGGCTCTGTCTCTTAAAGAAAAAGGAAATAGGCGCAATCGTATCGCCTCGGGGTTTACACCATTCGCTTTTACAGTGTCTACGTACTGCACAAACACTAACAGATGTAGGTTAGGGTCGTCAGTAGGAGATCCAGAAAATTGGTTCTGCTGAACGGCGGATAGGAGCGAAGGTTTCAGCTCGAAATCGTTTCGAGCGATAGCAGGGGCGGCAATGTTGTTGTGAGGCTCCGCTTGCGAAGGAACTGCGTAGTCCTTAAGAGCGCGAGGCGGATTTGGTATGTCAGCCATTGTCGATTCTTCGATAGATTCCGATAACGGGATATCAGGAATTTTAGTCGGAGGAAGATTATTGAGAGATCAGTATTCTTGAATTCGGCGTCTTAATCTTAAGTAACGCTCGATATCGTTAATTTGTAAATGCAAAGGCTCGTTTTGAGAACGAGTGTTTGGCATACAACAGAGGGAAATATAAAAAGTTGCCTTAGTCTAGACAGTGTTGTTTTCAGATTACACTAGTGACTAAACTAAAGTCCCCGGCAACGGCGCCAAAAACTTGATGTGTCTGCGATCGACTTAATGTGTAACGGTATCTTAACTGCAAGTGCACAGTCTATCGCGGTAGTAATAAAAGGATGTCGAACCCACAGGGACTTCGTAATCACTCTAGTGTTGTAAAACATGTTAGTTTAGCTAAGGCGGAGATTGTCACGCTGGTTTTTTTAGAAGTTTAAAACTAAAGGGAAACTAAATTCGATTAAGGGAATTAATATTAAAGCGGTCGGAGCATAATGATTTGAACCTATGCGAATTAAGTTGTTCCTAAGCATATAAAAATATTTAACTTAATTATTCTGTAGTACTTATCAGTTTAAAAACCCTCGATTCACACTCTCGTGGTCTTACCTCAGATCATACTCCTAAAGCCAAATGTCTGCTCTCGCTAGTCCATAAGTGTTTAGAAAGCATCTTTTTGAAAACTAAATAAGTCTAATTCGTTTTAAAGTGCTCTCACTGTATTTAAATCGAATGCCTAACTTTAGCTATCCGGTTAAAACCTCACACTCTCGTGGTTTTGATTTCTCCCTATTTCACTTTCTTTACTCTCGTAATAAAAAGCTTAATTTTTAATTATAAAAAGTCACGGCCAGAAATTAAGTTGATTAAGGTTTTAGCTTAGAAAAACATTAATTTATTCGGTTATTTCATCTCACCCCGACTACGGGTATTTAGCTACTCATAATGTTCGGAATTAAATGGCAGGAAATAAATTCAGAAAATAATAACGCATGCATAATAAATAAAGAATAGAAATATAACATAAATAAAATTTGCAATAATATCAAATATAATAAAAAAAATCAAATACAATAAAAACCTGAAAAGCAATAAAATCCGAGATCCTTCTTCCACAAGTCGGCAAGATTGGAACGTCGGAATGAAAATTTAAATGGACGAAATTCGGAAATAAAATCGAGAATAAAATTTGGCAGAGCTTCCGCAAGGTTTTTGTGAACTAAAACTCCCCCTATTTCTTTCTAAGTCTAAGCTATATATAGAGAGTGAAAGTACGGTTGGAAAAATATTTGAGTTCCTAGATTCTTGGTCTTACTGAGAAAATTGAGGAGAAAGTGGCCTTTGGAAGTTGGAGAGAATTTAGGCACATAGCAGAGCTTTGCTTGACCACTTCATTCAGCTTTACCACGTTCTGTTGCTTGACCATGTTCAAATTTAATACATATAAGCTTGTTACGGGCGTGGCTGGGGCGTTACGCTCATTTTTCATAAGCTAGCGCGTTACGGTCGTGGCAGGGGTGTGACGACCGTCACACTCTTCTCAAGCGCTTTACGGTCGTGGCAGCTGTGTGACGACCGTAACATCAGCAGAAAATGGATTTCTTGACAAATTTATCTTTTCTCTTTGGTCTTTGGCCGCAATCTCGCGCATTTCACGTTTCTTCTTGGTTTGAGCTGAGATATGTTGTACCTGCATAAAACCATACAGAACTCAGAATATTCGAGAATTAATCGGGTAAATATGACATAAAACGGATAAATTTTATGGTAAATATATGATATGATTTCGCGCTATCAAAAATCAAAAGAGACTTTGCCGGGGAAATAAAATAGGATCATCCTAAGCTTACTGTAGAGATAATTCAAATCTAAGCACATAATAATTTGGTAACCATAGGTGAACATAATTGTATTATACCTTAATGCAGGTTTGAAATTTTTAAAGCATAATGCTCCATATAATGGAAACGCTACGCGTTTTGGTAGATGCAATGTAATGATGTATGTTTTGCAATGCACTAGGAAAAGAACATCAATAATCGGCTGCTGAGAAGACCATGAACTTTCGAACGATTATTCTTACGCATCTGAACTACTATAGGGAAAAATCCCCCTGAACTTCAATGGGGAAACGAGATTCGGAACCACCAACTTCTGAGGATTGAGATCACTAGGGAGGTAATCTTCCTGGGGAAAATACCACAAAAACTAAATTGCAGTTTAGAGAAAATATTGAACTCCGATCCAACTCTTAACTTCTTGGGGAACAGATCCAACATCTCTTTCCAGGGATAAAGAGAACCTTGCTGGGAACGGGGACCTTCTAATGTAAGTCCTCAATGAAAGTGACTTTGACTGGGGAATCATAGAAATTCTTAAATAAAATAATTCTACCCAGAACACACTGGGGATACTACTGCTGGGGGCAACAAAATCTTCACTTGCGGAAGAAACAAACATCCTGGGATAGAAACTCCACTGGGGATATCTTAACAAAATCTTATATCACCGGGGATGGAAGAGTTATGACCGACACTCCCATTTACACCACACTGGGGAGACAGGAGACTTGCTCAACTAGGGAAAGAAAAACTCGCTCCACCAGGGGATAATATATAAGTTACTCTGGCAAGTCCTCAAAATTTGACTTCGACTAGGGAATCATAGAAATTCTTAAATAAAATATTTCTAACAAGACCACACTGGGGAAACTACTGCTAGGGGGAAACAATCTTCACATGGGGAATATGAGGGCATCTTTGAACCATAATCTTGAGGTTCAGCACTCCACTGAGGAGATATTTCAATAATACTCCATCACTAGGGATAAAAGAGCCCTATATGTATTCGTCTATGCATACTACTCCAGGAAAACAGGAGACTTACTCCACTGGGGCATAATAAGCCTGTTGATCAAACATCTCTTCAAGAAAACCATACATGGGCAAACTTCCCTGGGGATAAAAGATAACAACTCGCGTGGATGACGAACGACAATTGCAACACCCCAATTCTACCCTAAGCAATTATCATAAAATCAGAGTATAAAAATTTCCAATATAATCAGGATGTCACATATTCAACAAAACACATAAATCGATCATGCTTTTATAATAGATACATAACACTTAAAGAAGCGGAATAAACACAACTCATGAATAAAGTCTTTATAACATAAACCAAACTTTGATTAATCACGCAGCAGATTCATAATAATTCTCTAAATAAGATATAGCATCTCTTGAATCATGAAACAACATCAATGTAATAAACTCCTCAAATAACAACATAAGGTTCAATAATTAAACAACAAAACAGACAAGCGTTCATTTCCCCCCGAGTGCTACGTATCATAGCAAATGACACCGAACTCGAACTAACAAGGCTATCGGCTACTCATCTTGGTTACCTGCACGTTACCAACGAAGGGCAACATTCAACCAGAAGGGGTGAGATTCAAACTATATAAATAAGGTTATGATAAACAATATATTAGGTAAAGAATAAAGAGAATCACCACTTCATACAACAATAACTCAACACTTCACAAATCATTAACACCACAATTCAACATATGCGACTCGAATATGCAACTCGAAACTATGCGAATGCATGTGGTACCATCGGAGTAAAACTCCCAACATAAATATTTGCCAGTAATTCCGAGGCATAGGGTAAAGCCTTCAACTTAGAACATGCAATCTAGGCCAACATAGGTGAGTATTCTCTCCAACTTAGAACATGCCAATCCAGGCGAACTTTAATGTTATGCTATGCGACGATATAAACAACCACAACTCGACAATGCAACAATAACAACAACATAACAACGGTCGACATAACAACAAATCACACCATTCAACATTGGCCAAAGGCCTACAATACAACATGTTAACGAAATCAACAACCTTTCATGGTAATAACATATTCTTCATATATTCACTAGGATTCACACCATAAGGCTACCCACAGAAATAATTCATAATCACATTATCAATATCGAATTCCACATATATTCAATGATATCTTGCAACACCAACACATTCATCAATCAACATAAAATAACACAACATTGGTCATAAGACCTATAATCAAACATGTCCATAAACCGGACGAAATGACTTAACCAATTGTATGGAAAATTCGGCGTAATCGACATAATTTCAACAAAAATACATATCTATAATTACCTACTAGTTAAACTTAGTTACCCGGTTAAATTTCGTTAAATTCCGGACAACTAATTATACCGCCTAATTCGGCTACTGATCAATGGTTCTACACAAGAAATTAATAGTTACTTAATCATTTATTTGTTCAACTAATTGATGTTTTATTCCCTATCACCATATTTTGTGCTTTGGTTTACATAAGAATCAAACAGGACGAATCGGGTCAGAAAAATTACATAATTCTAAGTTTAGAAAAATTTGCTACAGCAGTTGACACGGGTGGCCGTGTTGCCTGAAACGGCCGTGTCAGAAGAAGGAAAGGGAAGGCGTGGAGTACAGGGGCTGACACAAGTGCCTCTGTCAGCTGACACGACTGTGTCAGAAGGCCTAGAGCATAAAAACCAGTTTTCCTCCCTTTTCACATATGCCTAGTTCTTGTTCATTCTTGTTTCAATTCACCCATTTATCCTAGTTTGGCATTAACCCAACACAGTTCAAATACAACAAATAACAATGCAACCCAAATAAATTGTTAATTTTAATAGCATCACAAAAAAATCTTAGCACAACATAGTAGAGAAACTAATACCCTAAAACCCAAATAAAATTCATCATACTCCCATTTATTTAGCAAGAATCTCAACCTTACCTTGGATTGAGTGCAGCTCTAAGAAATTTCAATGGGATTTCTTGGAATTTGACACTAGTAGAAACCTCCTCTTGTTCTTCTTCTCCTCTCAAAATCCTATTCCTCTTTCTCTTCTCTTTTCTTTTCTTCTTTTTCCTGATAACACTAACTCTCTTTCTTCTCAAACCCTATTACTTCACAACACCATAAATTAAGCTCAATCTCATATTTAAGCTTAATAATAAAATAATACTTCAACTTAATTCCACCTAATTAAATTCGATTATTTATCATGCCACTAAATAAAATAATTTTGACTTCGACGATAAAAATTCAAATTAATCTAAAATATTCAAAAATATTTAATTAAATAAATAATTAAATATCGGGGCATTACAACTCTCCCCCACTTAGGATATTTTCGTCCTCGAAAATAAAAGTCTATCTGGTTCAAATAACTCGGGATAGGAGTCTCGCATCTTGCTCTCCAACTCCCAGGTCATACTTTCTCCAACAACTCCTAACCAGACAACTTTCACCATTGCAATCTCCTTTCCTCTTGGAATTTTCATCTCTTGATCCAATACTCACACATGCATCATCTCCACCGTGAGATTATCCCGTAATTGCACATCGTCCATCTGAATCACACGAGACGGATCAGGAATATACTTCCAGAGTTGCGATACATGAAACACATCATGCAAATTAGCAAGATTTGGAGGTAACACCACTCAGTAAGCAACTTTTCCAACTCTATCTGATATCTGATACGGACCAATAACACTAGGAGTGAGCTTCTTAGACTTCAGAGCTCACCCAACACCAGTCACCGGTGTGACTTTAAAAAACACATGATCACCAGCTTGGAATTCCAAATCTTTCCTTCTCATGTCATGGTAACTTTTCTGTCTACTTTAAGAAACCTTCACCTTCTCTCGGATAAGCTTTAATTTCTCAATAGTCACTCGAACAATATTTGGTCCAAGTACCACACTTTCACCAGATTCATGCCAACACAATAGAGTCCTACACCTCCGACCATACAACGCCTCAAAAGGTGCCATTCTAATACTCGAATGGTAATTATTATTGTCAGTGAACACAATCAACGAAAGATAAGTATCCCTTGAACCTCCCTGCTCAAGAACACATGCTCTCAACAAATCCTCCAATGACTGAGTCATCCTCTGGGACTGACCATCCGTCTGAGGATGATACGCCGTACTCAACCTCAACTTAGATACCAACGCTTCTTGCAAACTTTTCCAGAAATCAGAAGTAAACCTCAGATCTCTATCCGACACAATACACAAAGGAACACCATGCAACTTCATAATTACTCTTATGTAAATCTATGCCAACTTCGAAATTAGATATGTGATGTTAATAGGTATAAACTGTACCGACTTCGTAAGCCTATTAACAATCACCCATATCGAATTATGTCCTCTCAAGGTACTAGGTAATCCCGTTACAAAGTCCATTGAAATGCCATCCCATTTCCATTCTGGAATCTCTAACGGTTGCATCAGCCCTGCAGGCTTCTGATGCTCAATCTTAGACTTCTGACAAGTCAAACAAGCATACACAAATTGTGCCACATCACACTTCATACCAGGCCACCAAAACAAACTTTCAAATCTTGATACATTTTAGTAGCTCCTGGATAAATACTCAAACTGCTTCTATGACTTTCCTCAAGAATCACTTTATTAATCTCTTCATCATCAGGAATGCAAATACGATCTCTAAATCTCCACACACCTTGCACATCTATCTTGAAATCATCATTCTCATATCGATCGATTCCCATCATCATATCCACCAACTTCACATATAGCTTTTGAGCCTTACTGATACTGTTGAGAAAGTCATTATTAATCTTTAACATTCCCAACATAACAATATGCGGTGTCACTTCACAAACCAAACTCAAATCTCGGAACTGCTCAATCAACTCCAACTCTTTAACCATCATTATCGACATGTGCAAATTCTTTCGGCTTAAAGCATCAGCCACAACATTAGCTTTTCCTAGATGATAATTCAAACTGAAATCATAATCCTTCAACAATTCTAACCACCTTCGCTGCCTCATATTCAACTCTTACTAATTAAAAAGATACTTCAAACTCTTATGGTCACTAAAAACTTCGAATCTAGAACCATAAAGATAATGCCTCCAGATTTTCAACACAAAAAATGCATCCAATTCTAAATCACGCGTAGGATAATTCTTTTCATGAGTCCTCAATTGCCTCGACGCATAAGCAACCACCTTACTATTCTGCATGAGTACACCACCTAACCCCATCAGACAAGCATCACAATACACAACAAAAGGTTCTCTGGGATTAGGCAAAGTCAAAACCAGAGGCAATATCATCCTCTTCTTCAACTCGGTAAAACTTTCTTCATATTGACAGTCCCACACAAAGGCTTTACCCTTACAAGTCAACTTGGTCAACAGAAGTGCCAACTTAGAAAAACCTTCGATAAACCGTCTATAGTAACCGGCTAATCCCAAGAATCTTCTAATCTCGATAACCGACTTCAGAGTTTCCCATTGCAATATAACATCAACTTTAGAAGGATCCACAACAATGCCACTACCAGAAATGACATGACCAAGGAAAGTAACCTCATGCAACCAGAATTCGCACTTGGACAACTTCACGTACAACTTCTTCTCTTTCAAAACTTGCAATACAACTCTTAGGTGTTATTCATGTTCTTCTTCCGATTTAGAGTAAATCAGAATGTTATCAATGAATACCACTATAAATTGATCCAAATAAGTATGAAATATGCGATTCACGTACTCCACGAATACTCCTGACGCATTGGTAACACTGAAAGGCATCACCGAATACTCGTAGTGTCCATACCAAGGTTTGAATGCGGTCTTCCAAATATCATCTTCCTTCACTCTAAATTGGTGATATCCTGATCTCAAATTAATCTTAGAAAACACACTTGCACCCACTAATTGATCCATCAAGTCATCAATTCTCGGAAGCGGATACTTGTTCTTAATCGTCACTTTATTCAACTGCCTATAATCGACACAAAGTTTCATACTTCCGTCTTTCTTCTTTACTAACAACACAGGCGCTCCCCACGATGATACACTTGGTCTTACAAACTTTTTCTCAAGCAACTCTTCTAACTTCTTCTTCAATTCAGACAATTCAGATGCAGACATCCTGTACGGTGCCATAGAAATAGGTCTGGTACCAGGTACAAGATCAATCGTAAACTCAACTTCTCTTTCTGGAGGTACGTCAGGAATTTCATCAGGAAACACTTCAGGAAATTCTTGCACCACCTGCAACTCATCAATCCTAACTTGGTTCTCAATAGATAGTGACGCCACTATTGAGAACATTTGTGCTTCGTCTTACATCAATTACTGCAATTGTTTACCAGTCAACAAACCAACTTCTTCCTCTTCAGGAGTAGAAAACCTCAAAGATTTGTTATAGCAATTGATATGAACATGGTTATACTCTAACCAATTCATACCCAAGATCACATCTAACCCGCTTAACGGAAAACAAATCAAATCAATAGAAAAGTCTTTGCCTAAGATCCACAAAGGGAAATTCAAACACACACGAGAAGTAGTCACTGATCCCTTAGTCAGAATCTCAACGACCACTTCCCATTCATATAAGACAACACAAGACTCAATATTTCAACATAATCAGCAGCAATAAAACAATGAGTAGCATCAGTATCAATAATAGTAGTTAAAGGAGTACTATTAATGAAACATGTACCTATGATGAGTCTGTCCTCACTAGTTGACGCAATCCCAGCCAAAGCAAACACCCTACCACCAGCTTGTGCCTTCTTTGGTTTCGGGCAATGACTACCTGTGATCGGTGGATCTGGAACTGACTGTTTAACGCTGGTTCGCGAAATGTCGCGGAAGCAAGAGTCGCCACTGTCTTTTATTTTCTCCAAATGGAAAGGACAAAAGCACAGAAAAATTCCTTAAAGAGATTGCTCTCGGTTCGGGAGGTAGATTATAGAAATGGAAGGTGTTAGCACCCTTTCTATCCATGGTTATCCATGGGCTCTTAGATACTTGCTCATTTGTGTTTTCAAAATTGTTTGTTTGCTTTTCAACTGTGGGTTTTAAAAAAAGTTTCTTTGAAAATTTCAGTTCGACTCTTGTATCGGTCCTCAAGAGTGTTTGAAAAGTTGCTTTCGAAAGCTTTTTGAAAATGTGTTGGTGTGAAAAGTATTTTTTTGATTTGTTTTGAAGTTTAGAGCAAGTATCTAGAGTCGTCTACCTACCCTAAGGAATTCGTCTGTGTAAATATCCTTTAAAGTAGCGCCATCCCACCATTGAGAGGTAGGTAGCACCACCGTTGGAGGTGTTCAGGTCAATTCGAGGTTCGGGACATGGTGATCACCAGAGCAATGGGAAGACACCTTAGAAGCTACCCTCATGCCAGGTTCCCGGATCATGAGGACTTACTAAGACATCCTCTACTCGACAATCACCTTTCGAGGCAAGGCAATAGTGAGGCGTACCCTAGGGGTGGTGTGTGATTTGTGTGTCGTTTTCATTTGTATTTATCTTGTCATGGTATAGGTGATCTAGCGTTTGTTTTTATTTTTTTGTCCATTCATTCTTGCATGCCTTGATTAACAGTTAAAAGTTACGAAAAGTAAAAATTCTAAGCTATTACAAAAGGCGCGGGTCCACATCGCCAAAATTTCTTGAACCCGATTTGACAGAAAAATAAATAAAGGAATAAAATAAAGTGCGACAAATAATTTACAAGGCTTTGGGAGAGATACAGAAATATTAAACGAAAAAGAAATAAACACGCGAATTAAATAAGGATTAAAACGAGGGCGTTGGACCCTTTTTTGCAAAATTAAATTAAATGGTGAAATTAATTAGTTAAAAAAAAGAAAAGAAATTGTTTTTTGGTATTTTTGGTATTTTATGATTTTAATGGGAAAAGAGAATTAAATGCAATTAAACCTAATTCTACAATTTTTATTTGTTATGAAAGCATATTTAAAGTTTATATTTTTTAGATTTTTATAAAAAAAAAGTTAAGATTAAAGCCTAATTTAAAACTAGCTAATTAATGGATTTATATACAAAATATTAATTAGATAAATATATTTATTTATTTTTTTGTCTTTCTTGATTTTTTATTGTTTTTTATATTATTTGTGAAAATATTAAGTTAAAGAAACTGATAAAAAAAATAATATTTGAAATAAGTAAAATAAAGAAAAGAAATAAAATTCAAACCTAGGGGGGTATCTGTCCCCAAAGTGGAGGTGAAAGCCCAGCAATTTGAGCCCAATTATTCATGGCCTGGCTGACTTTTTCATGCAACGTGTGAGAGCATTGACTAGCGTGCATCATGTTCTCCAGATCCTGGCCTTTGATTGAATACCCTGGGACGCGTGGCCAGCTTGATTTTGAGGTGTATTGTGTGCTTTAGTATTGAGTCTGCATAGGAATATTAAATGAAGAAAAATATGAAAGAGGGGTGGGGACCTGGGGCTCGAACCCAGGTCCTGTAGTTTGCCAATCAACGCGCTTGCCAGTGGAGCTGTCTCATTCATCTGTAAATAATATGATTAATGAACATAATAAAACAAAAACGCGTTAATGCTTTGTTTTCCGCGCGAAAGTTTAAACCGGCCAACCATCGTTCTACACATCATCATCTTCCTCGCGTTGTTTTATTTTTCCTGAAACAAGAACAATTTAGCAACGGTTTTTCAAATGTTCCCTTAGGCTAGTTTCTGAAAAATAGCGATTAGCCCAGGGATGCTCATAAATTGAGCGCGAGGGTGGCCTTGTGATCGTCCAATCATGCTTGATTCAGTGGTCTAAGTCCTGAAGGCTAATTTTTCCTTAAACGAAAACCCCCAATTCCAAGCTTCACAAACCCTAAATATTGTTAATGGTAAATCTTCATATAGGGCACGAAAACAAAATTAAACTATTGGATTAGCATTAGAATCAAACCATGAACATGAATCAAGCGTTAAAATTTACAAAAGATTCATGAATTGAGATGCACGATTATGAATTTTTTTCTGTACAGGTGGTCACCGTGTTACCAATTTAGGGCGTTAGAATGCTCGATTTCGATTGGAAATCCTTCCTTGAAGCTTCAGGAAGGTGATGGCACAAGTCTTTTGCCTGGAATCGTCCTCTAACCTGGTTTTCAGATTTTGATTTTTTTTGCAAAAAATTGAGTTTGACAATGGAGTTTATGCGCAGCTTTCTTGGTTGTTGGCATTAGGGTTGCGTTTGGTACTTATGTATGAGTGATCTAGGTCAAAGAAATCAATCAAAAGCCTTCACATTCATGGTTTGGAAGATTTGATTTTCAAAGATCTTTTTTCAATATTTTTCATGCTATTTTGACCCTAATCATATCCAATCAATTCAATTCCTTCCATATCTGATCATGCACGAATTGTTGAGTATATATTATGCACAAAAAGATTGAAAAACTTAGGTTAAGTATTTTTCATGTATTTAATTGATTTAAATGAATTATTATTAATAAAAATTCAAATAAATAAATAAAAAATGAAAGAAAACTTCCCTTTGGGCCAAGTGGTCGTGCACATGCCTTGGATAATGAATTGTGGAAGAAAAATAGGCCCATTAGCAATTTTAGGTCATTTTGGAGCAATGTTGACTTTTCAAAATATCCAAACATTTCCCAACTTCCACAAGGCATAACTTGCTCAATTTTAAAGCTTTGCTCATGCTTTTGGACATTTTGGAAAGGCCTTTGAGTCCTCTAACCAATGCCTTTGGTCCCATGTCATTTTGATTTACCAATCTCAAGTTATGGCCTTTGACTTAAAGTCCCTTTTTGTTGACTTTTGAAAATGACCTATAATGTTGAAATTGATAACTTTTTGTGAGAGCATTTCTTGGACTTGAAATATGAATATGAGTTGTAGTAAATGTCTTTCTCTTCAAAATGAGCTTTGGATGGGATTTTTCTGATAATCCATGTGAAAGTTATGCCCTGGTCAATTTACAGTTGACTTTTCAGTTGTCCAAATAAGGAAACTTTTGCATCTTGATGATTTTTGAGCCAAGCTTTGAGAATCATGATCAAGCATTGATCAAATAATGTTTGTGGCTTCAAAATGAGATGTTGACCAAAAATTTGAACTTTTGACTGTCAAATGACCATTTTGCCCCTACAGTTGACTGTAGTGCAATTAGGGTTTTTGACTGTGCAATTTTGTGCTGAAAGTCTTGAATCTTTGTATGAGGATGCTTGACCATATTTATAGGCATGTGGGACTTGATTGGACCCTTGGAAACTTCATTTACTTTGTCAGAACCAAAACCCTAATTTTGACTGTTTAGGAGGCCCTTGAACTGTGCAACCTTTGGGGAGATTTTGAAGCTTGACTTTGCAATTCTTGAAGAATATGGGAGGGCAAATTTTGGGGTACAACAGTTGCCCCTGTTCAATCTTCTTAGACCTGAGGATACAGATTGGCTGACGTGCCTTTCGTAATCCGAGGGTAGAAGATGATTGAACACTAGAGTGCCCAGAAATTTGCGCTCACATAGCAGCAGTGTGGTGATGGGAATGGGCTTATAGATGCCATTTAGAGATTGGTGAATAGGATGATGGGCTTATAGATGCCATCTGGATGTTGATCGCGTAAGAGATTCCTTAGCGAGAACTTGCATACCTGCAAAAGAAAAATGAGTACCTGACATGTTGCAGGAGTTGGTCTTCAGATGCTTTGTATAGATATGTCCTGACTGGTTACAGGAGCTGGATCTGGAGTTTCAAAAGATGATGAATGAACCAGGGGTGGTTACTACCTCAGCAGGAACGGTGAGAGAACCTTGGATGACCTTAACCTCAACAGCAATCATTGAGAAAATCTTGGGATGGAATTATCGTCTCTGCAGCATTGGGGAGAGAACCATAGGAAATTATAATCTCAATAACATTCATTGAGAAAAACCTGGAATGGAATTAACGTCTCCGCAGGATTGGGGAGAGAACCATAGGCAATTATAATCTCAATAACATTCATTGAGAAAAACCTGGAATGGAATTATCGTCTCCGCAGCATTGGGGAGAGAACCATAGGAAATTATAATCTCAATAACATTCATTGAGAAAAACCTGGAATGGAATTATCGTCTCCGCAGCATTGGGGAGAGAACCATAAGAAATTATAATCTCAATAACATTCATTGAGAAAAACCTGGAATGGAATTATCGTCTCCGCAGCATTGGGGAGAGAACCATAGGAAATTATAATCTCAATAACATTCATTGAGAAAAACCTGGAATGGAATTATCGTCTCCGCAGCATTGGGGAGAGAACCATAGGAAATTATAATCTCAATAACATTCATTGAGAAAAACCTGGAATGGAATTATCGTCTCCGCAGCATTGGGGAGAGAACCATAGGAAATTATAATCTCAATAACATTCATTGAGAAAAACCTGGAATGGAATTATCGTCTCTGCAGCATTGGGGAGAGAACCATAGGAAATTATAATCTCAATAACATTCATTGAGAAAAACCTGGAATGGAATTATCGTATCCGCAGCATTGGGGAGAGAACCATAGGAAATTATAATCTCAATAACATTCATTGAGAAAAACCTGGAATGGAATTATCGTCTCCGCAGCATTGGGGAGAGAACCATAGGAAATTATAATCTCAAAAGCAAACATTGAGAAAAACCTGGAATGGAATTATCGTCTCCGTAGCATTGGGGAGAGAACCATAGGAAATTATAATCTCAAAAGCAAACATTGAGAAAAACCTGGAATGGAATTATCGTCTCCGCAGGATCGGGGAGAGAACCATAGGAAATTATAATCTCAAAAGCAAACATTGAGAAAAACCTGGAATGGAATTATCGTCTCCGCAGGATCGGGGAGAGAACCATAGGAAATTATAATCTCAAAAGCAAACATTGAGAAAAACCTGTGATAACTTCTACTGAGTCTTCATCAGAAAAATCTGTTTGGGGTCGATTTAGCTGGACTAGAGAAGGCCTTGGACTGGATAAGAAATCTTTGGAGTTGATTGACTGAACCGGTCTAGGTCTTGAAATATGATTGAGAATTTAACTGAATCTTTCCTGAAAGGTAAAGGTCAGTCATATGCAATGCATGATATGGATCAAGCGATGATGTTCTCAACATAAATGAGATTTGTAAGATATGATGCGTATATGCATGCTATAATGATGTATGTGATGTTTAGGAATGTATGTTTTCGTCTAGGAAAGTAAATCCTTGACGGGTGCCGGGCTGATGTTGGAGAATAGATTTTGCTTCCGCTGGGGATGATGATTGCAAGTATACCGGTAGGAGAAGATGACTCCGTTAGGGAATAAACTTGGCGAATGGATAACTTTGCGGGGAGAAAAATACTCTAGCGATTTTTGCTGGGAAGCAATACTCTGTGGGGAGAGAGATACTTTGCTGGAATGTTGATAATAACTTGCTGGGGATACCCTTGTCGTATTGGAAGTGTTAATAGACTTCGCTGGGGATAAGAAGACTTCGTCGAAGACGCTCTTTTCGTGGCTTTTGGCTGAGGATAACCCAGTTATATCCTGTTAAGGAAATAACTCTTTGAATAAAGCCGGACGACGCGTTCGTGTTCCGCGAGGATAAGCTTCCAGAATCTACTAGGGATAAGCTTATTGCTTGGGGAGATGGATTCCAACTTTTCCTGGGGAAACTGGATTGGACTCTCTTGGGGAAGTTTTGAACTGCTGGGGAAGTGATTTTTTTGAATATTGGTACGCCGCCGGAGAACAATCTTTAGACCCAGACTGCCGGGGATGCTTGTTATGAATATGTATGCTGCTGGGGAGATGTTGAGATCCACTGGAGGATACCCAACTTCCTTAAGATTTGATAACTTTGCTTGGAGAAGAGTGTACTGACTTGCTGGCTCACTCTCTGGGGAATTAAGATATGCCGGTTATGTTCTTTAGCTGAACCTACCTTGGTACCTTGGAGGATAGAACAATTAGATTGTTTAGACGACTCTTTATTGCCCCTGTTTCTAATGTTACCTGTAATTAATCCTTTGTTTCGTATGCAAATATTCATGAGTTAGCAAATTATTGTCAATGCATATATCACAAATTGAACCTTGGACGTTCTTCGCAAGACAAAACAGAAAAAGAAAAACAATTGGCACTTTTAACTGAAAAGTATATTTGTATTGATTTTTGAATGGCCTGAAAATAGGCGTTTTGTGTACAAGAGGCTGACGTCCTAGTAAGAGAACGCCGCCGGACAAAAGAGTTTATACAAATTTTTGTACAAGAGAAAATAAAACAGCTGTGTGAAATGAATGATCCCACTGGGTTTCAACTCTGCTATTTCCTTTATAACTCCGAGCGTCTCATCACTTGATGACCTAAACGAAAATGAAGCTGACTGATCGATGCCGTCTGAATTTGATGTAGATACCGAATTCTGGATGCAAAGTGATCCAATGAGACATAGTATTACGCTTTTATCCCTAATTTTTGCCTGGACCGCCCTTTCGGGTTTTCAGTCCACCGGGATACCCATTTTTGCCCAAGCCGCCTTTTCAGGTTTTCGACTTGCCGGGTGTACAGATTTTTTCATTTCATCCCTTCATTTTGCCCGAACCCTTTTGGTTCGCCGGGAGGCCCTAATTTTTGCCTAGGCATGTCAGCCTAGCGGGTCTTTTTTCATGCGTAGTATCTTTTTACTATGTCTGCATTGGCGGGGTGAGGAAGGTCGTCACCATCCATGTTGGTTAGAATCATGGCTCCTCCTGAGAACACATGTTTAACCACAAATGGCCCTTCGTACGTAGGGGTCCATTTGCCCCTTGGATCACTCTGAGGAAGGATGATTCGCTTGATTACCAGATCCCCAACTTGATATTCCTGTGGTCTGGCCTTTTTGTTAAATGCCCTGATCATCCGTTTCTGATACGTCTGACCATGACAGATAGCAGCAAGTCTCTTTTCATCGATGAGGTTGAGCTGATCAAGTCGTGTCTGGATCCAATCATCTTCATTCAGATTTGCATCCTTCATTATCCGGAGAGAGGGTATTTGCACTTCGATCGGTAAGACTGCCTCCATACCGTAAACCAAAGAGAAAGGAGTTGCCCCGGTTGACGTCCTAGCTGAGGTACGGTATCCATGTAGAGCGAACGGTAACATCTCGTGCCAATCCTTATAGGTCACTGTCATCTTCTGCACGATTTTCTTGATTTTTTATTTGCTGCTTCTACAGCCTCATTCATCTTCGGTCTGTAAGGAGAAGAATTATGGTGCTGTATTTTGAACTGCTCGCAGAGCTCAGTGATCATCTTGTTATTCAGATTGGTACCGTTATCTGTAATAATTCTCTCAGGGACGCCGTATCGACAGATCAGATTATGCCGAATGAACCGTGCCACAACAGTCTTGGTTACCGTAGCATAGGATGCTGCTTCGACCCACTTCGTGAAATAATCAATCGCCACTAGGATGAAGCGATGCCCATTAGATGCCGTAGGTTTAATCTCGCCGATCATGTCTATGACCCACATTGCAAACGGCCAAGGAGAAGTCAGGACATTCAGAGGAACTGGAGGAACATGTCCCTTGTCTGCATAAACCTGGCACTTATGGCATGTCCTGGAATGTTGGTAACAGTCAGCTTCTATTGTGGACCAGTAATACCCTGCCCGAAGGATCTTCTTAGCCATAGTGTGTCCACTGGAATGTGTACCAAAGGTCCCTTCATGTAGCTCTTCCATGATCCTTTATGCTTCAGTCTTATCCACACAACGCAGTAAGGTTGAATCATGGTTTCGCTTATACAAGATGCCGTTGCTAAGGAAGAACTTTGCCGCAAATCTTCTCAGGAACTTCTTATCGTTGACGGATGCACCTTCAGGGTATTCCTGAGCTTCCAAATATCTCTTCACTTCATGGTACCAAGGCTTCTCAGTCACCAATTCAGTCTCGAGATCACAACAGTATGCCGGTTCGTCCAGTTTCCAGATGATGATCCGGGGAGCCTCATTGTCCCATTTGACCTTGAACGTAGAAGACATTGTAGCAAACGCGTCCGCCAGCTGATTCTCTTCTCTTGGAAAGTGTTCAAAGGTTATCTCTGTGAAGTGGGGGATCAGGGTCAACACACATTCTCTGTAAGGAATTAGGTTGGGATGTTTCGTATCCCACTCTCCTTTGATCTGATTGATCACAAGAGCGGAATCTCCGAAGACACTCAGAAACTTAATCCTTAGGTCGATCGCAGCTTGAAGACCCATGATGCACGCCTCATACTCCGCCATGTTGTTGGTACAGTTGAAACATAGTCGGGAAGTGAGCGGAGTATGAGTGCCTTGCGGTGATATGATTATAGCGCCGATACCATTTCCCAAAGCGTTAGAGGCTCCGTCAAAGTGCATAGACCATCGGGATCCTTCCTCAGGTCCTTCATCCGGTCCAGGTACTTCACAATCAGTCACAATCATGATACTTTCATCCGGAAACTCGAAGTTCATTGACTGATAGTCATCGACTGCCTGATGTGCCAAGTGGTCTGCCAATATACTTCCCTTGATGGCTTTCTGGGTTGTGTACTGAATGTCGTATTCCGTCAAGATCATTTGCCATCTTGCAATTCTCCCAGACAGAGCAGGCTTTTCGAATATGTATTTTATAGGATCCATCTTTGAGATCAACAAGGTAGTGTGAGTCAGCATATACTGTCTCAACCGGCGAGCAGCCCATACCAAAGCGCAGCAAGTTTTCTCGAGCAGTGAGTATCGGGTCTCACAGTCGGTAAACTTTTTGCTAAGGTAATAAATGGCATGCTCTTTTCGGCCAGACTCGTCATGCTGCCCCAGCACACACCCCATTGAGTTGTCAAGCACTGTTAGATATAGTATCAGAGGTCTCCCCTCAACCGGTGGCATAAGGATAGGTGGTTCTTGGAGATACTCTTTGATTCTGTCAAAAGCAGCCTGACATTCATCGTTCCAACGTACTACCTGATCTTTCTTCAGCAGCTTGAAGATTGGCTCACAAGTAGCAGTTAGATGTGAGATGAATCGAGCAATGTAATTCAGACGTCCTAAAAAGCCTCTGACTTCCTTCTCTGTCCTAGGAACTGGCATCTCTTGAATAGATTTAACCTTGGCAGGGTCCACTTGAATGCCCTTATCACTTACCACGAAGCCTAGCAACTTCCCAGATCTTACCCCGAAGGTGCAGTTGTTCGGGTTCAACCTCAGTTTGTATAGTTTCAACCGGTCAAACAATTTTTGCAGATGATTTAGGTGCTCTTCCTCAGTCTGGGACCTTGCGATCATGTCGTCCACATACACTTCTATCTCATGATGGATCATGTCATGAAATAAAGCAACCATGGCACGCTGGTAGGTTGCCCCAGCGTTCTTTAGTCCAAACGGCATGACCTTGTAGCAGAAGGTGCCCCACTGAGTAACAAATGTAGTCTTTTCCATATCTTCAGGTGCCATCTTGATCTGATTGTAACCTGAAAAGCCATCCATGAAAGAGAATACCTTGTGCTGAGCTGTATTATCAACAAGGACATCAATGTGAGGTAGAGGGAAGTCATCTTTGGGGCTGGCCCTATTCAGATCCCTGTAGTCGACGCACATTCTGACCTTACCGTCCTTCTTTGGTACCGACACCACATTAGCAACCCACTGAGGGTAGGAAGTCACTGCAAGGAACCCAACATCAAACTGCTTCATAACCTCGGCTTTAATATTCTCAGACATCTCTGGGCGCATACGGCGGACCTTTTGCTTAACCGGAGGGCAGTCTTCCTTAGTTGGAAAGTGATGGACCACAATATCGGCATCCAACCCGGGCATGTCTTCGTAGGACCAGGAAAAGATCTCCATATAATCATGTAGCATCTGAATCAACCGTTGCTTCACGCTGAGCTCTAGGTTGGCACCAATCTTTACCTCTTTCCTGTCTTCTTCAGTACCCAAGTTTATTATTTCCACTGGCTCTTCGTGTGGTTGAATTGCCCTCTCTTCCTGAAGAAACAGTCTTGCAAGCTCGCCAGGCACTTCGCAATCATCTTCACCTTCGTCTTCGGCTAAGTTGATCGGATTTTCGAAGTCATAACTGGCAGTAGCAGAGTCGTTATCAGTGAGATCCAGAGTGGATTGAAACCTGTATGAGTGAGTGTGTGTGTAAATACAGCTGTTTTGAAATATATGTAAAGGAAGGAAAGACAGAAAAGGAGCATAAGATTTGAAATGCGAGAAAACGTCCAAGATTTTCATTTATGATATATGAAATGACAATTTATATGCCCTCACAAATGAAACCGCGGTGCCTCGGGTAAGACACCGGGCCATAGAGTTTATTTATTGTTTATTACAAATAACGAAACAAAGAAATTTATTACTGCGTCACAAAGGTAACAGGAGTATGGTCTTTGGCAATCCAATTGGTCAATCCGCCTTCGGTTGTCGGGTAGATCCAGCTATTGAATTCAGCTTTGCCTACTTCATTGTCTTCCCCAACAGCATTCACTCCTGGATTTGTAATGAACACAGGAGGTCTTCTGGTCTTCGCCTTCCGCATAGCTTTCTGACCCTCTGCAGTAAAACCCAGCCCAAACTTGTCAATTTTCTGTGTAAAGTCGGGAAGCCTGCCCCAGTTAGCGCATTCACCTTTTTGAACCACAGCCCGGGCATCCTTTAGGGAGGCCATCTTCAAAGGAACATTCTCTTCTACTGTTGTTTCTGCTGCCGCTGAAATTGGAAGCACCTCCTCGAAATGTTGAAAGGGGGTTTCAATAAACTCCCCGTCCATCTCAATGTATCTGAAGGAATTCAGGTGGCTTACCATATATTCCTCCTCTCCCTGTACAGCGACGATCTTCCCTCTGACGGGGTACTTCAGCTTCTGGTGCAAGGTAGAGGTCACTGCCCCAGCTTTATGGATCCAAGGTCGACCCAGTAGACAAGAGTACGATGGACGGATATCCATCACATAAAAAGTAGAGTCAAACACCTGAGAGCCCACACGAATAGGGATGTCAACCTCTCCATGAACCATCCTTTTGGAACCGTCAAAGGCCCTGACGATGATATTGCTGGGTTTCAATTCCAGGCCTTCACAATCTAAACGGTCCAAAGCCTTCTTGGGTAGCACATTCAAGGACGAACCAGTATCCACCAATACATGTGCCAGAGTAGTGCCCCTGCATTCGATAGAGACATGCAGAGCATCGTTGTGGTCTCTTCCCTTCGCAGTCAGATCAACATCTGAGAAACCTAAGCCATTGTCTGCTGTCAGATTTGCTACGCAATCAGTGAACTGAACTGCAGAGGTCTCCTGTGGCACATGGGCCGTCTTGAGGAATGAGATTAAGGCCTTAGCATGGGCCTCGGAGCACAGCAATAAAGAGAGCATGGAGATTTTGGAGGGCGTGTGCCCCAGCTGTTCCACAACATTGAAGTCACTCTTCTTTATAATTTTCAAGATTTCCTCCATCTCTTGTTGGAAGGCCTCAGTAGTTATGGGTATAGGTGCCTCCATCTGGGCAGGCTCAACTTCAATTCCTTTGCCCCGAGCATTAGATGACTCAGCAGCAGGGGAAACAACTTGGTCAGCAACAGGAACAGGTACACTTGCAGGTGTTATGAGGAGTGGTCTTCTAGCGGCGGGCAGTGCAATGTCAGGCGAGAAGAGCCTGCCACTGCGGGTAACCTTGGTTGGACCAGTGATATCGCAGATACTGGCGCCAGCGTTGAACTCTTGTTTAATCCCATTTACATACACATCTGCCCCATAATGCCAGGGGACAGCTTTATCAGATACATAGGGCAGGGGCCCCGGAACAGTGATAACAATAGGTGCGACAGTCATGATTTGGACGGGCTTCTTCGGGAGAGCCTTGATTGGAGTGTTGAAGATGGTAACCACAGAAACTTCTTCTACTGGAACCAACTGAACAGCATACTTCTTAAACAGAATCTCCTTGCTATCCATTAGGCTTTGGATGCCTATCTTCAGCAAGGGACAACCAGATAGGGAAACAGCACAGAACATGCAACCCTCACTGCAACCCGGAAATAAACCGGCCAGCAGTAGGTTCCTCTTGACGGTCTTCAAAGGAGTAGCTAGATCATCCACAGAGACAGCGTAAACATCTTCGTCAACAACATTTATTCCATGCTGAGGCATAGGAGCAGTAACCACATTCGGCCTCTCAGGCGCTTCGAACTGTATTTCCTTCGCGTCGATAAGGTCTTGCACCTTACTCCTTAATGCCCAACAATCATCAGTGGAATGCCCCGGGCTATCAGAATGGTAAGCACAACGAGCATTCGGGTTGTACTTAGGAGATGTAGTGTTTGGGAACTTCGGAGCCTCTATGACGGTTACTAAGTTGGTTGAGAGCAACTGGGGTAAGATCTGCGACAAGGTCATACTCAAACGGGTGAATTCCCTTCTGGGTCTCTCAGCCCTTTGCGGATTGGTTGGCCGAGGAGCGGCAGCAGGCTTAGCAATCATTACCGCACTGACAGATTGGCGGCGCTCAGATCTCTCTGGTCTCTTGGAACCATATACAGCACTAGCCACCTTCTTGAAGGGTTTCTTCTCAGAACTGGATGATGCACCCTTCGGAATCTTACCAGACTTCAACCCCGCCTCAATTCTCTCTCCAGTCAGAATCAGATCAGTGAACCCTGCAGACGAGTTCCCGATAAGATGGTTGAAAAATGGCCCAGATAGGGTCCCCAAGAACATGTCTACCAACTCCCGATCAGTCAACGGAGGCTGCACCCTGCCAGCCAGGTCTCTCCACCTCTGAGCGTACTCCTTAAAACCTTCACTTGAACCTAACGACATACCCTGGAGTTGGGTACGTGTAGGGGCAAGGTCGGCATTATATTGATACTGCTTATAGAAAGCAGTAGTCAACTCCTCCCAGTTACGAACCTTGGTCCCATCCAGCTGATAGAACCATTCGAGATGAGTCCCTGAAAGACTCTCCTGGAAGAAGTGGATCCACAAATTCTTATCCGCTGAGTACGGTTGAATCTTCCGAACATAGGACCTGAGATGTAACTTAGGACAAGACGCCCCGTCATATTTAGTGAAAGATGGTGGTTTGAACTTCCGAGGGATGATCACACCAGTAGACAAACCCAGATCTCCAAAATCCAGCCCAGGTACCTGTTGTATCTCCATAGCATTCAGCCTGTCTTCCAGCTGCTTGTAACGGTCTTCTGCCGGAGGATATTGCTCTTCATCAAAATCAGTCTCGTTGTCGGAGACTACCGGACTAGGACCTTTTTCTGCCTGAGGAGTACTTTTGCCAATGGAAGAACCAGCCTCTTCATTCTGCAAAGTGTTGCCAAACCTTCGGCCCGAGCTAAACAGAACAGTCCTTATCTTCTTCTTCTTTTCCTTCTTCAGGAGCAGAGCCTTCAGCTCTTCTTGGCCTTGAGCCAAACCCTTGATTAATTCCTGAAATTGCGCATTCTGCGCCTGAAGAGCTTTGATGGATGTCTCAGTTGATGACGAGTCAGGATTCATGATGCTGAAATAAACAGCGAAGAACTGTAAGCAACCTGAAAAGAGGAAAACCTGCTATGCACATGATGAATGATATGTGTTTATGCAATGCATTCAAGGGTTCGAAAGTTCAAATTTGTTGTAGACAAAAAGGAACACACGTTATCATTAAGGAAATAATTTTTTAGTACATCAAAGCCTCATGGGCAAAATAATACAAAAGCAAATCAATCCCAAAATACACTGCGCATCCTCTTTGGAGCTATGTAAGTGTTGAGATTCCTCTCCTCATGCAACAGGCGGGTGAGCTCCAAGACCTTCTTTTCACTGGCATGTAGACTGGTCTCAAGAGAATTCCGTTCTTCCTTAAGCTGGATCCAGCTCTTCTGCATCTCTTCCCATGATGTGGGCATATCAGGGTGCTGAATAGTGTAGGACACTTCTCCTTCCACGACTGGCTCTTTGATCACAGGGAGCATATAAGGATAAGGCATCACTAACTTCTGGGAGCGGGCTCGTACCCACTTGAGATAAGGTTCCAACGGGATGGAGTTCCTGTGCCCCAGTGTCTTGCTGTCTATCTTACTTGGCATCCTCCAGGCTCTGATAAATCTCTGGCGAAGTCCTTGAGTATCGTTGTCGAAGTCAAAAACTATGTCAGGAATTAACATGTCATGAGGACCATCCCTCCGAGCATAACCAAACTATCTCCAAGCCAGGCATGGGCTGTAAGTAATACCTCCTCTGATTCCAAGTAAAGGAACATTAGGGTACTCCCCGCAACGATCAATGATAGTGACATCCTCTCTGGACCTAGGGCCCCAATGTATATCTGCATGTGTGAGAGTCATCAACCGTTGTGACCATCTCAAACCCCGCTCATTCTTCAAGACTGATTGTGGAAGGTGCGAAATAAACCACCTTCCCAGGAGAGGAGTGCAACACATAAGGACACCTCTTTTTCTCATGGTTCGAGTGTAACATGAGTGAAGGATGTCCCCCAGCAACGTAGGTATAGGATTCCTGGACATAAAGATCTGGACAGCACTGATATCTATAAGCTGATCTGGGTTAGGGAACAACACCAAACCATAGACAAGGAGGGCCACAACTTCTTCAAAAGCTTGCAAGTCAAGGGAGTTCCAACATTCATGGGCCTTTTCAAACAGAAACCTGGCTAAGAACCCTTTGATACCACTTCTAACTTCCCAATGTCCCTTGAGGTCAGATGACTGTAGGTGCAAGGCTTTAGCAATCTCTTCAAGCTTAGGTTCCTTTTCCGTACCGTTGTAGGGTAGCTGATCAAGGATAGGGATCTTCAGGAGCCGGGAGAACTCCTCCAATGTAGGTACCAGCTGATAGTCCAAGAAGGTGAAACAGTGATACAAAGCGTCAAAGAACTGGAACAGGACCTTTATCATATCTTCCTCAATATTGGTATTGACCAAGCTGATGAGGCTTCCATGTCTTTCACTGAATGAAGAGTTCTCGGGAATCCTGGATATAAGTTCCTTAAGCTGAGGAGGGATCCTTACAAGACTGACTTGAATTGTCTTTCTACGAACAGTTTCCATGTCCTACAAAACAAGAACAAAGATGAAAATTCGAACCCCTGAAATGGTTAGTCAATGCATATGATGCTGGATGATGTCATGATGCTATGATTAAACACACTACAGATATTTACAAAGACAAACATGTAAGGCACACAAGGCACACAAGACAAGCCCTTAAGGTTTAAGGCCAGCATGGGGTCTGGGTATTACCCTCTTGAAGTTGGTGGGTTCAACCTGTCCTATCATGAGTAACCGGGTTCTAAGGGTCCCAATATCACGGGATTGCTTTCATTGTTCATCGTTTTGATTTAGCCACTGAACTGGCGACCGAAATATTCTAGGAAAGCAACCCTCAATTGAGTGTAGTATCGAGTATCAACCAACCTTGGACTGCACCAAAGTCAGTTATCTCACTACCCTAAAGAGGCCAAGATAGGTCAATTAAGGTTCCTAAGGTCTGTTGATGCTTCATGACACCACGCGGAGGCCCCTTACTCTCCTTGACTGAACTCAAGGGTTACCGGTACACACCAAAGTGCCACATCAACGTAGCAGACTGTTTCAACCATGTCGGTATACCCCGCACAGTTCCCTCACAGTCTTGTTGCTACTTTCTAAGAAGGTATCCCCCAGATCCGGGTTAGGATCTATAGAACTCCCAAGCAACCCACAATTTAAAGCACACAAGTCAATACAATTGAAAACACAGTTATGAACTAAGCCCTAAGGTACACCTCACTTTTATAAGAGTCCCCAGCAGAGTCGCCAGTTCTGTGATCGGTGGATCTGGAACTGACTGTTTAACGTTGGTTCGCGAAATGTCGCGGAAGCAAGAGTCGCCACCGTCTTTTATTTTCTCCAAATGGAAAAGACAAAAGCACAGAAAAATTCCTTAAAGAGATTGCTCTCGGTTCGGGAGGTAGATTATAGAAAGGGAAGGTGTTAGCACCCTTTCTATCCATGGTTATCCATGGGCTCTTAGATACTTGCTCATTTGTGTTTTCAAAATTGTTTGTTTGCTTTTCAACTGTGGGTTTTAAAAAAAGTTTCTTTGAAAATTTCAGTTCGACTCTTGTATCGGTCCTCAAGAGTGTTTGAAAAGTTGCTTTCGAAAGCTTTTTGAAAATGTGTTAGTGTGAAAAGTATTTTTTTGATTTGTTTTGAAGTTTAGAGCAAGTATCTAGAGTCGTCTACCTACCCTAAGGAATTCGTCTGTGTAAATGTCCTTTAAAGTAGCGCCATCCCACCATTGAGAGGTAGGTAGCACCACCGTTGGAGGTGTTCGGGTCAATTCGAGGTTCGGGACATGGTGATCACCAGAGCAATGGGAAGACACCTTAGAAGCTACCCTCATGCCAGGTTCCCGGATCATGAGGACTTACTAAGACATCCTCTAATCGACGATCACCTTTCGAGGCAAGGCAATAGTGAGGCGTACCCTAGGGGTGGTGTGTGATTTGTGTGTCATTTTCATTTGTATTTATCTTGTCATGGTATAGGTGATCTAGCGTTTGTTTTTATTTTTTTGTCCATTCATTCTTGCATGCCTCATTAACAGTTAAAAGTTGCGAAAAGTAAAAATTCTAAGCTATTACAAAAGGCGCGGGTCCACATCGCCAAAATTTCTTGAACCCGATTTGACAGAAAAATAAATAAAGGAATAAAATAAAGTGCGACAAATAATTTACAAGGCTTTGGGAGAGATACAGAAATATTAAACGAAAAAGAAATAAACACGCGAATTAAATAAGGATTAAAACGAGGGCGTTGGACCCTTTTTTGCAAAATTAAATTAAATGGTGAAATTAATTAGTTAAAAAAAAGAAAAGAAATTGTTTTTTGGTATTTTTGGTATTTTATGATTTTAATGGGAAAAGAGAATTAAATGCAATTAAACCTAATTCTACAATTTTTATTTGTTATGAAAGCATATTTAAAGTTTATATTTTTTAGATTTTTATAAAAAAAAAGTTAAGATTAAAGCCTAATTTAAAACTAGCTAATTAATGGATTTATATACAAAATATTAATTAGATAAATATATTTATTTATTTTTTTGTCTTTTTTGATTTTTTATTGTTTTTTATATTATTTGTGAAAATATTAAGTTAAAGAAACTGATAAAAAAAATAATATTTGAAATAAGTAAAATAAAGAAAAGAAATAAAATTCAAACCTAGGGGGGTATCTGTCCCCAAAGTGGAGGTGAAAGCCCAGCAATTTGAGCCCAATTATTCATGGCCTGGCTGACTTTTTCATGCAACGTGTGAGAGCATTGACTAGCGTGCATCATGTTCTCCAGATCCTAGCCTTTGATTGAATACCCTGGGACGCGTGGCCAGCTTGATTTTGAGGTGTATTGTGTGCTTTAGTATTGAGTCTGCATAGGAATATTAAATGAAGAAAAATATGAAAGAGGGGTGGGGACCTGGGGCTCGAACCCAGGTCCTGTAGTTTGCCAATCAACGCGCTTGCCAGTGGAGCTGTCTCATTCATCTGTAAATAATATGATTAATGAACATAATAAAACAAAAACGCGTTAATGCTTTGTTTTCCGCGCGAAAGTTTAAACCGGCCAACCATCGTTCTACACATCATCATCTTCCTCGCGTTGTTTTATTTTTCCTGAAACAAGAACAATTTAGCAACGGTTTTTCAAATGTTCCCTTAGGCTAGTTTCTGAAAAATAGCGATTAGCCCAGGGATGCTCATAAATTGAGCGCGAGGGTGGCCTTGTGATCGTCCAATCATGCTTGATTCAGTGGTCTAAGTCCTGAAGGCTAATTTTTCCTTAAACGAAAACCCCCAATTCCAAGCTTCACAAACCCTAAATATTGTTAATGGTAAATCTTCATATAGGGCACGAAAACAAAATTAAACTATTGGATTAGCATTAGAATCAAACCATGAACATGAATCAAGCGTTAAAATTTACAAAAGATGCATGAATTGAGATGCACGATTATGAATTTTTTTCTGTACAGGTGGTCACCGTGTTACCAATTTAGGGCGTTAGAATGCTCGATTTCGATTGGAAATCCTTCCTTGAAGCTTCAGGAAGGTGATGGCACAAGTCTATTGCCTGGAATCGTCCTCTAACCTGGTTTTCAGATTTTGATTTTTTTTGCAAAAAATTGAGTTTGACAATGGAGTTTATGCGCAGCTTTCTTGGTTGTTGGCATTAGGGTTGCGTTTGGATCTTATGTATGAGTGATCTAGGTCAAAGAAATCAATCAAAAGCCTTGGCATTCATGGTTTGGAAGATTTGATTTTCAAAGATCTTTTTTCAATATTTTTCATGCTATTTTGACCCTAATCATATCCAATCAATTCAATTCCTTCCATATCTGATCATGCACGAATTGTTGAGTATATATTATGCACAAAAAGATTGAAAAACTTAGGTTAAGTATTTTTCATGTATTTAATTGATTTAAATGAATTATTATTAATAAAAATTCAAATAAATAAATAAAAAATGAAAGAAAACTTCCCTTTGGGCCAAGTGGTCGTGCACATGCCTTGGATAATGAATTGTGGAAGAAAAATAGGCCCATTAGCAATTTTAGGTCATTTTGGAGCAATGTTGACTTTTCAAAATATCCAAAAATTTCCCAACTTGCTCATGCTTTTGGACATTTTGGAAAGGTCTTTGAGTCCTCTAACCAATGCCTTTGGTCCCATGTCATTTTGATTTACCAATCTCAAGTTATGGCCTTTGACTTAAAGTCCCTTTTTGTTGACTTTTGAAAATGACCTATAATGTTGAAATTGATAACTTTTTGTGAGAGCATTTCTTGGACTTGAAGTATGAATATGAGTTGTAGGAAATGTATTTCTCTTCAAAATGAGCTTTGGATGGGATTTTTCTGATAATCCATGTGAAAGTTATGCCCTGGTCAATTTACAGTTGACTTTTCAGTTGTCCAAATAAGGAAACTTTTGCATCTTGATGATTTTTGAGCCAAGCTTTGAGAATCATGATCAAGCATTGATCAAATGATGTTTGTGGCTTCAAAATGAGATGTTGACCAAAAATTTGAACTTTTGACTGTCAAATGACCATTTTGCCCCTACAGTTGACTGTAGTGCAATTGGGGTTTTTGACTGTGCAATTTTGTGCTGAAAGTCTTGAATCTTTGTATGAGGATGCTTGACCATATTTATAGGCATTTGGGACTTGATTGGACCCTTGGAAACTTCATTTACTTTGTCAGAACCAAAACCCTAATTTTGACTGTTTAGGAGGCCCTTGACCTGTGCAACCTTTGGGGAGATTTTGAAGCTTGACTTTGCAATTCTTGAATAATATGGGAGGGCAAATTTTGGGGTACAACACTACCAATGTGTCCTTCACCATAATTGAAATAGATCATATCCCTATGCTTGCAGTCAGATATCGCATGCCCAATCTTACCACAACGTAGTGCACACATTACTCTTGTGACCAGGTTGCCCACACTCGAAACATACAACTCTAGCAGGAGAATCTCCCCCACTAGTCCTCTGACCATGAGCAACTCTTTATTTACCTCTACCAGCATCATAAGGCTTGTCACAGTTTTGTTTATTCTTGCCTCTCTTATCATTAATAATCTTGTGATGAGAATTGCTATCCTCTTCAAAGATCCTGCAACTATCAACCAAATCAGAAAAGACACGAATCTTCTAATATCCAACAGCCTTCTTGATTTCCGAGCGTAACCCATTCTCAAACTTGACGCACTTAGAAAATTCAGCACCTTCACCATCAAAATATGGATAAAACTTAGCTAGCTCAATGAACTTAGTCGCATACTCAGTGACAAATTTGTCCCCTTGCTTCAACTCAAGGAACTCAATCTCTTCCTTACCCCGAATATCCTCAGGATAACACTTCCTCAAAAACTACCTACGGAACACAATCCAAGTGATTTCCTCATCTGCAGCTTCTAACCTTGCACGCATCTCTAGCCACCAGTCATCAGCTTTAACTACTAGCATATGAGTGCCATACCGAACCTTTTGCGCTGGAGTGAAATCCATCACACGGAAGATCCTCTCAATCTCCTTCAACCAATCTAGTGCTCCATCAGGATCATGCTTACCCTTGAACACCGGCGGATTCTTCCTTTGGAAAGTCGCCAAACTACGAGATCCATCATTCTCGTCAGCATTAGGCTGATTCTGCATAGCTTGAGCCATCACTTGGGGAGAAGCAACAGTCGCAGCATCGTTCCTTCCAGCCATCTTATCCTATTACTTCCATACAAAAACCGGTTAATAAAAACTAATAATACTCAATTTCTAAGCAACTACGACTCGATAACTTGGCCGGACGGACCGACTTGCTCTGAGACCACTAATGTAACACCCCAATTCTACCCCAAGAAATTATCAAAAAATCAGAGTATAAAAATTTCCAATATAACCTGGATGTCACATATTCAACAAAACACATAAACCGGCCATGCTTTTAGAATAGATACACAACACTTAAAGAAGCCGAATGAACACAACTCATGAATAAAGTCTTCATAACATAAACCAAACTTTGATTAATCACGCAGCGGATTCGAAATAATTCTCTAAATAAGATATATCATCTCTTGAATCATGAAACAACATCAATACAATAAACTCATCAAATAACAACATAAGGTTCAATAATTAAACAACAAAATAGACAAGCGTTCATTTCCCCCTGAGTGCTCGTATCAGAGCAAATGACACCGGACTCGAACTAACAAGGCTATCGACTACTCATCTTGGTTACCTGTATGTTACCAACGAAGGGCAACATTCAAACAGAAGGGGTGAGATATCAAACTATATAAATAAGGTTATGATAAACAATATATTAGGTAAAGAATAAAGAGAATCACCACTTCATACAAGCATAACTCAACACTTCACAAATCATCAACACCACAATTAAACATATGCGACTCGAATATGCAACTCGAAACTATGCGAATGCATATGGTACCATTAGAGTAAAACTTCAAACATAAATATTTGCCAGTAATTCCGAGGCATAAGGAAAAGCCTTTGACTTAGAACATGTCAGTCCAGGCCATCATAGGTAAGCATTCGCTCCAACTTAGAACATGCCAATCCAGGCCAACATTAATGCTATGCTATGCTATACGACGATATAGACAACCACAACTCGATAATGCAACAATAACAACAACAACATAACAACGATCGACATAACAACAAATCACACCATTCAACATTTGCCAAAGGCCTACAACACAACATGTCAACGAAATCAACAACTTTTCATGGTAACAACATATTCTTCATATATTCACTAGGATTCACACCATAAGTCTACCCACAGAAATAATTCATATTCACATTATCAATATCGAATTCCACATATATTCAATGATATCTCGCAACACCCACATATTCATCAATCAACATAAAATAACACAATATTGGTCATAAGACCTATAATCAACCATGTATATAAACTAGACGAAATGACTTAACCAATTGTATTGACCTTTCGACGTAATCGACATAATTTCAACAAAAATACATATCTATAATTACCTACTAATTAAACTTAGTTACCCGGTTAAATTTCGTTAAATTCTGGACAACTAATTATACGGCCTAATTCGGCTACTGATCAATGGTTCTACACAAGAAATTAATAGTTACTTAATCATTTATTTGTTCAACTAATTGATGTTTTATTCCCTATCACTATATTGTGTGCTTTGGTTTGCATATAAATCAAACAGGACGAATTGGGTCAGAAAAATTGCATAATTCTAAGTTTAGAAAAATATGCTACAGTAGTTGACACGGGTGGCCGTCTTGCCTGACACGGCCGTGTCAGAAGAAGGAAAGGGAAGGCGTGGAGTACAGGGGCTGACACAGGTGCCTCTGTTAGCTGACACGACTATGTCAGAAGCCCTAGAGCATAAAAACCAGTTGAAATTCTGGCTGCAGATACTCAATGTCACGTTCAATGTTATGACACCGTATCTGACTTACTATATGACAGTAAATACAAAAGCAATAAAGAACACAGTCAATTGTTTACCCAGTTCAGTGTGCAACAACACCTACTCTGGGGGCTACCAAGCCAGGGAGGAAATCCACTATAAGAGATGTTAATTCAGGAATAAACCAACCAGTTTATCTCCTTCACTTAAGACCTACCCAATGCAATTCCAATCTAAGTACAACTTAAACCTGAGTTCCTACTCACTCCCCCTCAATCACAGCAGTGATACATAAACCAATTTGACTTAAGAATTGATGAAGACACTCTTCAAAAACAAACACTTGATTAAGCTTCACAGCTTTTTAATCAAGCAACACAATCACTCTTGCTTCACAACTTTGAGTGATGCACACAGCTAACTTGACTCTGCTTCACAGCTTTAGTCAAGGAACATTCAAACACTCTTGCTTCAAAGCTTTGAGTGCTACACAACCCTTACAATTAGAAACCTATTCCAAGTCACTTATCACAATGATAATTGCTTGGAGTACAATAATCAAACCTATACAGATTACAAATGATCTTCTGATCAATAAAAAGGGATGCCTTGCAAAACAGCAGCTCTGTTGAATATATAGCAACTGCAACTTCAGTTAGGGTTTCCACAAAAACCTAGGGTTAATTCCGTTTGACCTAAAGACCAGGTCACAGGACTTTATTAACCAGGTTAGGGTTGAGCTAGGTTACCCCTCAGAAAACGCAGGATTCTGTTCAGGAAAGACTGAGTTATTTTCCTGAAAAAGCTCAGACTTATCCAACCTGCAAACCTGTTAGTTCAGAACAGGATGTCATAACATCTGTTATGACATCTGAGAAAACCTGTCTACTGATTTAGAAAAATGTGATCATTTTGCAAAATGCTCAGATACACACTTATAAACATCAGTACTTGAATTACAATATTTTTCTGCAAAGGTACCTAATGAGTCAGTACAAACTAAACTAGAATGTTATGACATCAGTCATGACATTCACACATACACTTGGGATTTACCAAAAATGCAAGCCAATACCTAAACACCTACAAACTCCCCCTTTGGCAGATTTTTGGCTAAAGACCCTAAGCAATCAGAGATAGATAGCAGCAGAAATAAGTGACAGCAGAAAAATAGAATGTCAAGTACTAATTAAGTAAGTACCAAAATATTCTCCCCCTCTTTAGCCACAAATGGGCCAAAGATACATGTTCATAAAATTATACAGTTATCCAAAACAAATAATAAGAGCAGCAGCAGAAAAAAAAGAACTAAACACACTTCCAAACTCCACCAGATATCAGTACTGACCAGCAAAACCACCAACCTTCAAGCACTGTCATCAGATCCAGAGGATGCGGGCTTCTTTCTTTTCTTGTGAGCAATGTCAGCATTCTTCTCTTTGTTTGATGTCTCAACATTCTTAGAGACATCTGGATTTGTTTCAGCATTTGAACTTTCTTGGTTCAGAGGAACAGAAATGCCAGGAACTGAGTGGTTCTCGTTCAAAATTCTTGAAACAATTTTTGCTATTGCTTGATTAACATAGGCTATCCCTTCCCTATTTGCAATTTCAGGGGGAACTGAAGAAGAAGGATGAGATGGATTACCAGAGGCAGAAGCTTGGGGCTTTCCTGCATGTCTTGTTCTCAACTCTTTGACCTTGGTGGGGTTAGTTCCCACTTTTCTACGAGAAGAGATCTCCAGAACTTCAGAGTCCAGACAAGAAGAGATTGTCCTAGAATCTTGATCAGAGGAAGAGGTTGAAATAGTCGTATTGGATGATGATGGTGTTTGAGACATTTTGACAGTCCTAGAGGACCAACAGCAACTGAGGAGAAAATTCTGATTGAGAGACTGGGTTTTGATGAGGAGACGAGAGGGGAAGGAAGCAAGGGAGTGTCTATTCAACTTCTTAAAAGAATTGTAGGAAATGAGAAAATACAATTTTAAACCAATCAGAACAGGCATAACTCCTTTGATCCTTGTTTTAAGCAAAATTAATTGCTACAATTCCTCATGTTGGCAAATACCCAACTTACCCCTTAAGTTTTCAAATTGATTTGCATCCAGAGCCTTGGTAAAAATGTCAGCCAGCTGTAGCTCAGTGGCAACATGTTCCAATTTGATTGTCTTCTCTTCTACAAGGTCTCTGATAAAGTGATGTCGTATGTCAATATGTTTGGTCCTGCTATGCTGAATGGGATTCTTGGATATGTTGATTGTACTCAGATTGTCACAGTACAATGTCATAACATCTTGTGTGACATTATACTCGGTGAGCATCTGTTTCATCCATATCATTTGAGAGCAGCTACTACCAGCTACAATGTATTCAACTTCAGCAGTGGAAAGAGACACACAATTCTGTTTCTTGCTGAACCAGGAAACCAGATTACTTCCCAAGAAGAAACATCCTCCAGAGGTGATTTTTCTATCATCAGCACTACCAGCCCAATCAGCATCACAGTAGCCAGTCAGAGCTGGTTCACAGCCATGAGTATACATCAATCCATAGTTGTAAGTACCACTTACATACTTCAAAATTCTCTTCACTTGATTGATATGACTGACTTTGGGATCAGCTTGGTATCTTGCACAAACTCCAACTGCAAAGGCAATATCAGGTCTGCTGGAAGTTAAGTACAACAAGCTTCCTATCATGCTTCTGTACAGACTTTGATCCACCTTAACCCCACTTGAATCTTTGGAAAGCTTTAGATGAGTAGGAGCAGGGGTCCTTTTGTGACTTGCATTCTCCATACCAAACTTCTTTACAATGTTCTTAGCATACTTGCTTTGAGATAAGAAGATCGAGTCCTCCATCTGTGAGACTTGTAGTCCAAGAAAATAAGTTAGTTCTCCCATGAGACTCATTTCAAATTCAGCCTGCATTTGGTCAGCAAAGTGTTTAACCATATGTTCTGACATTCCTCCAAACACTATGTCATCAACATATATTTGGGCAACCATCAACTTTCCTCCTTCAGTTTTGATAAAGAGAGTTTTGTCCAAGCCTCCTTTTCTGTAGCCTTTGTCTGAGAGAAACTTTGTTAACCTGTCATACCATGCTCTAGGAGCTTGTTTCAGGCCATATAGGGCTTTTCTCAATTTGTAGACATGATCAGGGTGGGTTGGATCCACAAAGCCTTTAGGTTGTTCCATATAAGCTTCCTCATTCAAGTACCCATTTAGAAAGGCACTTTTCACATCCATCTGAAATAACTTGAACTTCAGAAGACAAGCAATTGACAACAAGAGTCTGATTGATTCCAGCCTGGCTACAGGTGCAAAGGTTTCATCAAAATCAACCCCTTCAACCTGGGTGTATCCTTGAGCAACAAGTCTTGCCTTATTTCTGGTGACAACTCCTTCAGCATCTGACTTGTTCTTGAATATCGATTTTGTCCCAATGATGTTAGTTCCTTCAGGTCTAGGAACCAGTTCCCAAACTTCATGTTGCTTGAATTGGTTCAGTTCATCTTGCATTGGTCCCATCAGATCCATATGGAGGAGTTCTAAAACCTTAGAGGTGGTCAGATGTCTTGACTTTGGATGTGACATCCTAGTCTGCTTACCAACCTGACATTCACCACAAACTCTTCCTTCATCAATTTGCAGTCTTGGAATTCCTCTGACTGCCTCCAAGGAGATGATCCTCTTCATACCCCTTAGATGAAGATGGCCAAGTTTTTGGTGCCACAGTTTCACCTCTTTTTCTTCTCTTGCAATGGAACACACAGATGAGAAATTAGTGTTCTCAGGCTCCCACAAGTAACAGTTGTCTTTGGATCTGACTCCTTTCATTATTATCTCTTGTTTGTCATTGATTACAAGGCATTCAGATTTTGAGAAATTAACCTTGAATCCTAGATCACACAATTGACTGATACTAATGAGATTAGCAGTCAGCCCTTTCACCAGCAGTACTTCATTCAGACTTGGAACTCCAGGGCAGTCCAAATCACCAACTCCTTTGATTTCACCTTTAGCCCCATCTCCAAAGGTCACAAAACTGGTAGTGTGAGGCTTAACATTATTGAGGAGGTTCTTGATTCCAGTCATGTGTCTGGAACATCCACTGTCAAAGTACCAATCTTCCGTTGCAGAGACCCTCAGGGAAGTGTGAGCTATCAGTGCAGTAGCCTTTTTCTTCCATTTAGGAGCATGTGGTACCTTTTTAGACTTAGGTTTGACACCTGAGTTCTGATTAGGATATCCATGTAGTCTGAAGCAGAAGGGCTTTATGTGGCCATATCTCCCACAATGATGACATTTCAATCTTTGGTACCTTTTCTTCATATGTCTCTTTTCCTGATGTTGAGAGTTGTGTTGAGACATCTGTTTTGACATTTGCTTACCAGTACCAGATTTCTTTGCTTCCATAAATCCTAGTCCAGATTTATTTCCCACATTTTGTCCAACCTGAAGGATCTCTTCCAATTTGTCTGTTCCATTGGTCAACATCTTGACAGATTTGGTCATTTGATTCAGTTGTGAGTTCAGCAATTGAACTTCTCCTTCTAGATGACTTATAGTTTCAAGATTTGCCCTTTTTTCAGCCTCCAGCTTTATGATGAGTTTTGATTGTTTCTCATTCTACACACAGACTTCAGTACTTCTGATACACAATTTCTTGTAAGTATCAGCCAGTTCTTTAAAAGTCACTTCTTCATCACTGATGTCACTTTCAGAGGTACACACACCAGTTAAAGCAGTAACTCGTTTGGCAGCTTCTTCTTCAGAATTACTTTCTGAATCACAGTCAGACCAAGTAACTGTCATTCCTTTTTGTTTCTTAAGAAAGGTAGGACATTCAGCTCGAATATGCCCATATCCTTCACAACCATGGCATTGAATTCCTCTGCCTTGAATTCCCTTCTCTTCTGACCTTGGTCTTCTGCTGGAACTGTCAATGTCAGAGGGAATGTTATGAACATTAGACCTTGACTTTGGATCTATTCTTTTGATGAGTTTGTTGAACTGTCTTTCAAGCATGGCTACAGCTTCTGAAATGTTTTCTTCAACATCAGTGTTGGACATACGTGCTATGCTCTTGTTCTTCTTGACACCATTATCAGTGATTCCCATCTCAAAAGTCTGAAGAGACCCAATAAGTTCATCCACTTTCAACTTGCTAATGTCCTGGGCTTCCTCTATGGCAGTTACCTTCATTGCAAATCTTTTAGGCAAGGATCTGAGAATCTTCCTCACTAGTTTTTCTTCTGACATCTTTTCTCCCAGTGCTCCTGAGGTGTTGGCAATCTCCAAGATGTTCATGTGAAACTCATGAATGGTTTCATCTTCCATCATTTTTAGATTCTCAAATTTGGTAGTCAACATCTGAAGCCTTGACATTTTTACTTTGGAAGTGCCCTCATGAGTAATTTTGAGAGTGTCCCAAACTTCCTTGGCCAGTTCATATTGATGTACTAATCTGAAAATGTTTCTATCAATTCCATTGAACAAGGCATTTAAAGCTTTGGAATTTCCCAGGGCTAACTCATCTTCTTCTTTACTCCAATCTTCCTCAGGCTTCAGACTGATTGTCCCATCTTTCTCAGTTATGGTGGGATGAATCCATCCTTTGTCAACAGCTCTCCAAGCCTTTTTGTCCAGAGATTTTAGGAAGGCAATCATACGAGGTTTCCAGTAGTCATAATTAGTTCCATCCAGAATGGGTGGTCTATTTCCAAAAACTCCTTCTTTGTCCATAGTGCCAGAAAGTGATATCCCTAGATCTCACCCAGTAATACAGGCAGGGTGCCTGCTCTGATACCAATTGAAATTCTGGCTGCAGATACTCAATGTCACGTTCAATGTTATGACACCGTATCTGACTTACTATATGACAGTAAATACAAAAGCAATAAAGAACACAGTCAATTGTTTACCCAGTTCAGTGTGCAACAACACCTACTCTGGGGGCTACCAAGCCAGGGAGGAAATCCACTATAAGAGATGTTAATTCAGGAATAAACCAACCAGTTTATCTCCTTCACTTAAGACCTACCCAATGCAATTCCAATCTAAGTACAACTTAAACCTGAGTTCCTACTCACTCCCCCTCAATCACAGCAGTGATACATAAACCAATTTGACTTAAGAATTGATGAAGACACTCTTCAAAAACAAACACTTGATTAAGCTTCACAGCTTTTTAATCAAGCAACACAATCACTCTTGCTTCACAACTTTGAGTGATGCACACAGCTAACTTGACTCTGCTTCACAGCTTTAGTCAAGGAACATTCAAACACTCTTGCTTCAAAGCTTTGAGTGCTACACAACCCTTACAATTAGAAACCTATTCCAAGTCACTTATCACAATGATAATTGCTTGGAGTACAATAATCAAACCTATACAGATTACAAATGATCTTCTGATCAATAAAAAGGGATGCCTTGCAAAACAGCAGCTCTGTTGAATATATAGCAGCTGCAACTTCAGTTAGGGTTTCCACAAAAACCTAGGGTTAATTCCGTTTGACCTAAAGACCAGGTCACAGGACTTTATTAACCAGGTTAGGGTTGAGCTAGGTTACCCCTCAGAAAACGCAGGATTCTGTTCAGGAAAGACTGAGTTATTTTCCTGAAAAAGCTCAGACTTATCCAACCTGCAAACCTGTTAGTTCAGAACAGGATGTCATAACATCTGTTATGACATCTGAGAAAACCTGTCTACTGATTTAGCAAAATGTAATCATTTTGCAAAATGCTCAGATACAAACTTATAAACATCAGTACTTGAATTACAATATTTTTCTGCAAAGGTACCTAATGAGTCAGTACAAACTAAACTAGAATGTTATGACATCAGTTATGACATTCACACATACACTTGGGATTTACCAAAAATGCAAGCCAATACCTAAACACCTACACCAGTTTTTTCTTCCTTTTCACATATGCCTAGTTCTTGTTCATTCTTGTTTCAATTCACCCATTTATCCTAGTTTGGCATTAACCCAACACAATTCAAATACAACAAATAACAACACAACCCAAATTAATTATTAATTTTAATAGCAACACAAACAAATATTAGCACAACATAATAGAGAAACTAATACCCTAAACCCCAAATAAAATTCATCATACTCCCATTTGTTTAGCAAGAATCCCAACCTTACCTTGGATTGAGTGCAGCTCTAAGAAATTTCAATGGGATTTCTTGGAATTTGACACTAGTAGAAACCCCCTCTTGTTCTTCTTCTCCTCTCAAAACCCTATTCCTCTTTCTCTTCTCTTTTCTTTTCTTCTTTTTCCTGATAACACTAACTCTCTTTCTTCTCTAACTCTATTTCTATTATAACATAATTTCTCTTAACAAATCTAATTGGGCCTAAGTGACATACCCCCCCTATTACTTCACAACACCATAAATTAATCTCAATCTCATATTTAAACTTATTAATAAAAAAATACTTCAACTTAATTCCACCAAATTAAATTTGATTATTTATCATGCCACTAAATAAAATAATTCCGACTTCGACGATAAAAATTCAAATTAATATAAAATATTAAAAAATATTTAATTAAATAAATACTTAAATATCGGGGTGTTACAACTCTCCCCCACTTAGAATATTTTCGTACTCGAAAATAAAAGTCTACCTGGCTCAAATAACTCGGCATAGGAGTCTCGCATCTTGCTCTCCAACTCCCAGGTCATACTTTCTCCAGCAGCTCCTAACCAGACAACTTTCACCAATGCAATCTCCTTTCCTCTTAGAATTTTCATCTCGTGATCCCCGACTCACACATGCATCGTCTCCACCATGAGATTATCCCATACTTGCACATAGTCCATCTGAATCACATGAGATGGATCGAGAATATACTTCTGGAGTTGCGATACATGAAACACATCATGCAAATTAGCAAGATTTGGCGGTAACGCCACTCAGTAAGCAAATTTTCCAACTCTATCTGATATCGCATGCCAATTCTTACCACAACGGAAACACCTCTTTCCATCAGAAGTAGTGCACACATTACACTTGTGACCAGGTTTCCCACACTTGAAACATACAACTCTAGCAGGAGCATCTCCCCCACTAGTCCTATGACCATGAAAAACTCTTTGTTTACCTCTACCAGCATCATAAGGCTTGCCACGGTTCTGTTTATTCTTGCCTCTATTATCATTAATAATCTTGTGATGAGCATTGCTATCCTCTTCAAAGATCCTGCAACTATCAACCAAATCAAAAAAGACACGAATATTCTAATATCCAACAGCCTTCTTGATTTCCAAGCGCAACCCATTCTCAAACTTGATGCACTTAGAAAATTCAGCACCTTCACCATCAAAATGTGGATAAAACTTAGCTAGCTCAATGAACTTAGCAGCATACTCTGACAGATTTGTCCCCTTGCTTCAACTCAAGGAACTCAATCTCTTTCTTACCCCGAACATCCTCAGGATAACACTTCCTCAGAAACTCCTTACGGAACACAATCTAAGTGATTTCCTCATCTGCAGCTTCTAACCTTGCACACATCTCTAGCCACCAGTCATCAACTTAAACTACTAGCATATCAGTGCCATACTGAACCTTCTGCGCTGGAGTGAAATCCATCACACGGAAGATCCTCTCAATCTCCTTCAACCAATCTAGTGCTCCATCAGGATCATGCTTACCCTTGAACACCAGTGGATTCTCCCTTTGGAAAGTCACCAAACTACGAGATCCATCATTCTCGTCAGCATTAGGCTGATTCTGCATAGCTTGAGCCATCGCTTGGGGAGAAGCAACAGTCGCAACATCGTTCCTTCCAGCCATCTTATCCTATTACTTCCATACAAAAACCGGTTAAGAAAAACTAATAATACTCAATTGCTAAGCAACTACGACTCGATAACTTGGTCGGACGGACCGACTTGCTCTGATACCACTAATGTAACACCCCAATTCTACCCCAAGAAATTATCAAAAAATCAGAGTATAAAAATTTCCAATATAACCAGGATGTCACATATTCAACAAAACACATAAACTGGCCATGCTTTTAGAATAGATACATAACACTTAAAGAAGCTGAATGAACACAACTCATGAATAAAGTGTTCATAACATAAACCAAACTTTGATTAATCACGCAGCAGATTCAAAATAATTCTCTAAATAAGATATATCATCTCTTGAATCATGAAACAACATCAATACAATAAACTCATCAAATAACAACATAAGGTTCAATAATTAAACAACAAAACAGACAAGACTTCATTTCCCCCTGAGTGCTCGTATCAGAGCAAATGACACCGGACTCGAACTAACAAGGCTATCGACTACTCATCTTGGTTACCTGCATGTTACCGACGAAGGGCAATATTCAAACAGAAGGGGTGAGATATCAAAATATATAAATAAGGTTATGATAAAAAATATATGAGGTAAAGAATAAAGAGAATCACCATTTCATACAAGGATAACTAAACACTTCACAAATCATCAACACCACAATTAAACATATGCGACTCGAATATGCAACTCGAAACTATGTGAATGCATATGGTACCATCAGAGTAAAACTCCCAACATAAATGTTTTCCAGTAATTTCGAGGCATAAGGAAAAGCCTTCGACTTAGAACATGTCAGTCCAGGCCAACATAGGTAAGCATTCGCTCCAACTTAGAACATGCCAATCTCGGCCAACTTTAATGCTATGCTATGCTATACGACGATATAAACAACCACAACTCGATAATGCAACAGTAACAACAACAACATAACAACGATCGACATAACAACAAATCACACCATTCAACATTTGCCAAAGGCCTACAACACAACATGTCAACGGAATCAACAACTTTTCATGGTAACAACATATTCTTCATATATTCACTAGGATTCACACCATAAGTCTACCCATAGAAATAATTCGTGTTCACATTATCAATATCGAATTCCACATATATTCAATGATATCTCGCAACACCAACACATTCATCAATCAACATAAAATAACACAACATTGGTCACAAGACCTATAATCAACCATGTTCATAAACCGGACGAAACGACTTAACCAATTGTATCGACAATTCGACGTAATCGACATAATTTCAACAAAAATTCATATCTATAATTACCTACTAATTAAGGTTTAGTTACCCGGTTAAATTTCGTTAAATTCTGGATAACTAATTATACCGCCTAATTCGACTACTGATCAATTGTTCTACACAAGAAATTAATAGTTGCTTAATCATTTATTTGTTCAACTAATTGATGTTTTATTCCCTATCACCATATTTTGTGCTTTGGTTTGCATAAGAATCAAACAGGACGAATTGGGTCAGAAAGATTGCATAATTCTAAGTTTAGAAAAATATGCTACAGCAGTTGACACGGGTGGCCATGTTGCCTGACACTGCCGTGTCAGAAGAAGGAAAGGGAAGGTGTGGAGTACAGGGGCTGACACAGGTGCCTCTGTTAGCTGACACGACTGTGTCAGAAGCCCTAGAGCATAAAAACCAGTTTTGCCTTCCTTTTCACATATGCCTAGTTCTTGTTCATTCTTGTTTCAATTCACCCATTTATCCTAGTTTGGCATTAACCCAACACAATTCAAATACAACAAATAACAACATAACCCAAATCAATTATTAATTTTAATAGCAACACAAACAAATATTATCACAACATAGTAGAGAAACTAATACCCTAAACCCCAAATAAAATTCATCATACTCCCATTTATTTAGCAAGAATCCCAACCTTACCTTGGATTGAGTGCAGCTCTAAGAAATTTCAACGGGATTTCTGGGAATTTGACACTAGTAGAAACCCCCTCTTGTTCTTCTTCTCCTCTCAAAACCCTATTCCTCTTTCTCTTCTCTTTTCTTTTCTTCTTTTTCCTGATAACACTAACTCTCTTTCTTCTCTAACTCTATTTCTATTATAACATTATTTCTGTTAACAAATCTAAATGGGCCTAAGTGACATACCCCCCCTATTACTTCACAACACCACAAATTAATCTCAATCGCATATTTAAACTTATTGTTTAAAAATACTTCAACTTAATTCCACCAAATTAAATTCTATTATTTATCATGCCACTAAATAAAATAATTCCGACTTCGACGATAAAAATTCAAATTAATATAAAATATTCAAAAATATTTAATTAAATAAATAATTAAATATCGGGGCGTTACAACTCTCCCCCACTTAGAATATTTTCGTCCTCGAAAATAAAAGTCTACCTGGTTCAAATAACTCGGGATAGGAGTCTCTCATCTTGCTCTCCAACTCCCAGGTCATACTTTCTCCAGCAGCTCCTAACCAGAAAACTTTCACCAAAATGCAATCTCCTTTCCTCTTAGAATTTTCATCTCGTGATCCCCGACTCACACATGCATCGTCTCCACCTTGAGATTATCCCATACTTGCACATCGTCCATCTGAATCACATGAGACGGATCGAGAATATACTTCCGGAGTTGCGATACATGAAACACATCATGCAAATTAGCAAGATTTGGCGGTAACGCCACTCAGTAAGCAACTTTTCCAACTCTATCTGATATCGCATGCCAATTCTTACCACAACGGAAACACCTCTTTCCATCAGCAGTAGTGCACACATTACTCTTGTGACCAGGTTTCCCACACTTGAAATATAAAACTCTAGCAGGAGCATCTCCCCCACTAGTCCTCTGGCCATGAGAAACTCTTTTTTTACCTCTACCAGTATCATAAGGCTTGCCACGGTTCTGTTTATTCTTGCCTCTCTTATCATTAATAATCTTGTGATGAGCATTGCTATCCTCTTCAAAGATCCTGCAACTATCAACCAAATCAGAAAATACACGAATCTTCTAATATCCAACAACCTTCTTGATTTCCGAGCGCAACCCATTCTCAAACTTGACGCACTTAGAAAATTCAGCACCTTCACCATCAAAATATGGATAAAACTTAGCTAGCTCAATGAACTTAGCAGCATACTCAGTGACAGATTTGTCCCCTTGCTTCAGCTCAAGGAAATCAATCTCTTTCTTACCCCGAACATCCTCAGGATAATACTTCCTCAGAAACTCCCTACGGAACACAATCCAAGTGACTTCCTCATCTGCAACTTCCAACCTTGCACGTATCTCTAGCCACCAGTCATCAACTTCAACTACTAGCATATGAGTGCCATACCGAACCTTTTGTGCTGGAGTGAAATCCATCACACGGAAGATCCTCTCAATCTCCTTCAACCAATATAGTGCTCCATCAGGATCATGCTTACCCTTAAACACCGACGGATTCTCCCTTTGGAAAGTCGCCAAACTACGAGATCCATCATTCTCGTCAGCATTAGGCTGATTCTGCATAGACTGAGCCATCACTTGGGGAGCAGCAATAGCCGCAGCATCGTTCCTTCCAACCATCTTATCCTATTACTTCCACACAAACAACAGTTAAGAAAAACTAATAATACTCAATTGATAAGCAACTACGACTCGATAACTTTGTCGGACAGACTGACTTGCTCTGATACCACTAATGTAACACCTCAATTCTACCCCAAGCAATTATCAGAAAATCAGATTATAAAAATTTCCAATATTATCAGGATGTCACATATTCAACAAAACACATAAATCAGACATGCTTTTAGAATAGATACATAACACTTAAAGAAGCAAAATGAACACAACTCATGTATAAAGTCTTCATAACATAAATCAAACTTTGATTAATCACGCAACAGATTCATAATAATTCTCTAAATAAGATATATCATCTCTTGAATCATGAAACAACATCAATACAATAAACTCATCAAATAACAACATAAGGTTCAATAATTAAACAACAAAACAAACAAGCGTTAATCCCCCCTGACTGCTACATATTAGAGAAAATGACACCGAACTTGAACTAACAAGGCTATCGACTACTAATCTCGGTTACCTGCATGTTACCAATGAAGGGCGACATTCAAACAGAAGGGGTGAGATATCAAACTATATAAATAAGGTTATGATAAACAATATATTAGGTAAAGAATAAATAGAATCACCACTTCATATAACGATAACTCAACACTTCACAAATCATCAACACCACAATTCAACATATGCGACTCGAATATGCAACTCGAAACTATACGAATGCATATGGTACCATCAGAGCAAAACTCCCAACATAAATATTTTCCAGTAATTCCGAGGCATAAGGAAAAGCCTTCGACTTAGAACATGTCAATCCAGGCTAACATAGGTGAGCATTCGCTCCAACTTAGAACATGCCAATACATGCAAACTTTAATGCTATGTTATGCTAGGCTATACGACGATATAAACAACCACAACTCGACAATGCAACAATAACAACAACAACATAAAAACGGTCGACATAACAATAAATCACACCGTTCAACATTGGCCAAAGGCCTACAACACAACATGTCAACGGAATCAACAACTTTTCATGGTAACAACATATTCTTCATATATTCACTAGGATTCACACCATGAGGCTACCCACAGAAATAATTCATAATCACATTATCAATATCAAATTCCACATATATTCAATGATATCTCGCAACACCAACACATTCATCAATCAACATAAAATAACACAACATTGGTCATAAGACCTATAATCAACCATGTCCATAAACCAAACGAAATGACTTAACCAATTGTATCGACAATTCGGAAAAATCGACATAATTTCAAAAAAAAAATACATATCTATAATTACCTACTAATTAAACTTAGTTACCCGGTTAAATTTCGTTAAATTCCGGACATCTAATTATACCGCCTAATTCGGCTAATGATCAATGGTTCTACACAAGAAATTAATAGTTACTTAATCATTTATTTGTTCAACTAATTGATGTTTTATTCCCTATCACCATATTTTGTGCTTTGGTTTGGATAAGAATCAAACAGTACGAATCGGGTCAGAAAAATTGCATAATTCTAAGTCTAGAAAAATTTGCTACAACAGTTGAACGGGTGATCGTGTTTCCTGACACGGCCGTGTCAGAAGAAGGAAAGGCAAAGCATGGAGTACAGGGGCTGACACAGGTGCCTCTATCAGCTGACACGACTGTGTCAGAACGCCTAGAACATAAAATCCAGTTTTTCCTCTCTTTTCACATATGCCTAGTTCTTGTTCATTCTTGTTTCAATTCACCCATTTATCCTAGTTTGGAATTAACCCAACACAGTTCAAATACAACAAATAACAACACACCCCAAATCAATTGTTAATTTTAATAGCAACACAAAACAATCTTAGCACAACATAGTAGAGAAACTAATACCCTAAAGCCCAAATAAAATTCATCATACTCCCATTTATTTAGCAAGAATCTCAACCTTACCTTGGATTGAGTGCAGCTCTAAGAAATTTCAATGGGATTTCTTGGAATTTGACACTAGTAGAAACCCCCTCTTGTTCTTATTCTCCTCTCAAAACCCTATTCCTCTTTCTCTTTTCTTTTCTTTTCTTCTTTTTCCTGATAACCCTAACTCTCTTTCTTCTCTAACTCTATTTCTATTATAACATTATTTCTCTTAACAAATCTAAATGGGCCTAAGTGACATACCCCCCCCCCCCCCCCATTACTTCACAACACCACAAATTAAGCTCAATCTCATATTTAAGCTTAATAATAAAATAATACTTTAACTTAATTCCACCAAATTAAATTTGATTATTTATCATGCCACTAAATAAAATAATTCTGACTTCGACGATAAAATTCAAATTTATATAAAATATTCAAAAATATTTAATTAAATAAATAATTAAATATCGGGCCGTTACAACTCTCCCCCTCTTAGAATATTTTCGTCCTCGAAAATAAAAGTCTACCTGGTTCAAATAACTTGGGATTCGAGTGTCGTATCTTTCTCTCTAAATCCCAGGTCATACTTTCTCCAACAGCTCCTAACCAGACAACTTTCACCAATGCAATCTCCTTTCCTCTTAGAATTTTCATCTCGTGATCCACGACTCACACATGCATCGTCTCCACCGTGAGATTATCCCTCACTTGCACATCGTCCATCTGAATCATATGAGACGAATCGAAAATATACTTTCGGAGTTACGATACATGAAACACATCATGCAAATTAGCAAAATTTGGAAGTAACGCCACTCAGTAAACAACTTTTTCAACTCTATCTGATATCTGATACGGACCAATAAAACAAGGAGTGAGCTTCTTAGACTTCAGAGCTCACCCAACACCAGTCACTGGTGTGACTCTCAAAAACAGAAGATCACCAGCTTGGAATTCCAAATCTTTCCTTCTCTTGTCATGGTAACTTTTTTGTCTACTTTGAGAAACCTTCATCTTCTCTCGGATAAGATTCAATTTCTTAGTTGTCTCTCGAACAATCTTAGGTCCAAGTACCACACTTTCACCAGATTCATGCCAACACAATAGAGTCCTACACCTCTGACCATACAATGCCTCAAAAGGTGCCATTCTAATACTCGAATGGTAATTGTTATTGTAAGTGAACTCAATCAACGGAAGATAAGTATCCCTCGAACCTCCCTGCTCAAGAACACATGCTCTCAACAAATCCTCAAATGACTGAGTCATCCTCTCGGACTGACCATCCGTCTGAGGATGATACGCTGTACTCAACCTCAACTTAGATCCCAATGCTTCTTGCAAACTTTACAAAAATCAGAAGTAAACCTCGGATCTCTATCCGACACAATACACAAAGGAACACCATGCAACTTCACAATTACTCTTATGTAAATCTCTGCCAACTTCGAAAATAGATATGTGATGTTAATAGGTATAAAGTGTGCCGACTTCATAAGCCTATTAACAATTACCCATATCGAATCATGTCCTCTCAAGGTACTAGGTAATCCCGTTACAAAGTCCATCGAAATGCTATCCCATTTCCATTCTGGAATCTCTAACGGTTGCATCAACCCTACAGGCTTCTGATGCTCAATCTTAGACTTCTGACAAGTCAAACAAGCATACACAAACTGTGCCACATCACGCTTCATACCAGGCCACCAAAACAAACCTTTCAAATATTGATACATTTTAGTAGCTCCTGGATGAATACTCAAACTGCTTATATGACTTTCCTCAAGAATCACTTTCTTAATCTCTTCATCATCAGGAATGCAAATACGATCTCAGAATCTCCACACACCTTGTGCATCTATCTTGAAATCATCATTCTCATATCGATCGATTCCCATCATCATATCCACTAACTTCACATATAGCTTTTGAGCCTTACTGATACTGTTGAGAAAGTCATTATTAATCTTTAACATTCCCAACATAACACTCTACGGTGTCACTTCACAAACCAAACTCAAATCTCGGAACTTCTCAATCAACTCCAACTCTTTAACCATCATTGTCGACATGTGCAAAGTCTTTCGGCTTAAAGCATCAGCCACAACATTAGCTTTTCCTGGATGATAATTCAAACTGAAATCATAATCCATCAACAATTCTAACCACCTTCGCTGCCTCATATTCAACTCTTTCTAATCAAAAAGATACTTCAAACTCTTATGGTCACTAAACACTTAGAATCTAGAACCATAAAGATAATGCCTCCAGATTTTCAACACAAAAACAACTGCAGCCAATTCTAAATCACGCATAGGAAAATTCTTTTCATGAGTCCTCAATTGCCTCGACGCATAAGCAACCACCTTACTATTCTGCATGAGTACACCACCTAACCCCATCATACAAGCATCACAATACACAACAAAAGGTTCTCCCGGATTAGGCAAAGTCAAAACCAGAAACAATGTCAACCTCTTCTTCAACTCGGTAAAACTTTCTTCACATTGACTATCCCACACAAAGGCTTTACCCTTACAAGTCAACTTGGTCAACGAAAGTGCCAACTTAGAAAAACCTTCGATAAACCGTCTATAGTAACCGGCTAATCCCAAGAAACTTCTAATCTCGATAACCGACTTCAGAGTTTCCCATTGCAATATAACATCAAATTTAGAAGGATCCACAGCAATGCCACTACCAGAAATGACATGACCAAAGAAACTAACCTCATGCAACCAGCATTCACACTTGGACAACTTCATGTACAACTTCTTCTCTTTCAAAACTTGCAATACAACTCTTAGGTGCTCTTCATGTTCTTCTTTCGATTTAGAGTATATCAGAATGTCATCAATGAATACCACCACAAATTGATCCAAATAAGTATTAAAGATGCGATTCATGTACTCCATGAATACTCCCGATGCATTGGTAACACCGAAAGGCATCACCAATACTCGTAATGTCCATAACAAGGTCTGAATACGGTCTTCCGAATATCATCTTCCTTCACTCTAATTTGGTGATATCCTGACCTCAAATCAATCATAGAAAACACACTTGCACCCACCAATTGATCCATCAAGTCATCAATTCTCGGAAGTGGATACTTGTTCTTAATCCTCACTTTATTCAACTGCCTATAATCGACACAAAGTCTCATACTTCCTTCTTTCTTCTTTACTAACAACACAAGCGCTCCCCACGGCGATACACTTGGTCTTACAAACTTTTTCTCAAGCAACTCTTCTAACTTCTTCTTCAATTCAGACAATTCAGATGCAGACATCTTATATGGTGCCATAGAAACAGGTCTGGTACCAGGTACAAGATCAATAGTAAACTCAACTTCTCTCTCTAGAGGTACGTTAAGAATTTCATCAGGAAACACTTCAGGAAATTCTCGCACCACCTGCAACTCATCAATCCTAACTTGGTTCTCAATAGATAGCGACGCCACCAACGAGAACATTTGTGCTTCGTCTTGCATCAATTATCGCAACTATTTACCAGTCAACAAACCAACTTCTTCCTCTTCAGGAGTAGAAAACCTCAAAGATTTGTTATAGCAATTGATATGAACATAGTTATACTCTAACCAATTCATACCCAAGATCACATCTAACCCGCTTAAGGGAAAACAAATCAAATCAACAAAAAAGTCTTTGCCTAAGATCCACAAAGGGAAATTCAAACACACAAGAGAAGTAGTCACCGATCCCTTAGCGGAATCTCGACGACCATTTCTCCATTCATAGAAGACAACACAAGACCCAATCTTTCAACATAATCAGCTGCAATAAAACAATGAGTAGTACCAGTATCAATAATAATAATTAAAGGAGTACTATTAATGAAACATGTACCTCTGATGAGTCTGTCCTTACTAGCTGACGCAATCCTAGCCAAAGCAAACACCCTACCACCAGCTTGTTCCTTCTTTGGTTTCGGGAAATGACTACCAATGTGTCCTTCTTCACCATAGTTGAAACAAATCATATCCCTATGCTTGCAGTCAGATATCGCATGCCCTATCTTACCACAATGGAAACACCTCTTTCCATCAGCAGTAGTGCACACATTACTCTTGTGACCAGGTTGCCCACACTTGAAACATACAACTCTAGTAGGAGAATCTCCCCCACTAGTCCTCTGACCATGAGAAACTCTTTGTTTACCTCTACCAACATCATATGGCTTGCCACGGTTCTGTTTATTCTTGCCTCTCTTATCATTATTAATCTTGTGATGAGCATTGTTATCCTCTTCAAAGATCCCGCAACTATCAACCAAATCATAAAAGACATGAATCTTCTAATATCCAACAGCCTTCTTGATTTCCGAGCACAATCCATTCTGAAACTTGACGCACTTAGAAAATTCAGCACCTTCACCATCAAAATGTGGATAAAACTTAGCTAGCTCAATGAACTTAGCAGCATACTCAGTGACAGATTTGTCCCCTTTCTTCAACTCTAGGAACTCAATCTCTTTCTTACCCCGAACATCCTCAGGATAATACTTCCTCAGAAACTCCCTACGGAACATAATCCAAGTGATTTCCTCATCTGCAGCTTCCAACCTTGCATGCATCTCTAGCCACTAGTCATCAGCTTCAACTACTAGCATATGAGTGCCATACCAAACCTTTTGCACTGGAGTGCAATCCATCACATGAAAGATCCTCTCAATCTCCTTCAACCGATCTAGTGCTCCGTCAGGATCATGCTTACCCTTGAACACCAGCGGATTCTCCCTTTGGAAAGTCGCCAAACTATGAGATCCATCATTCTCGTCAGCATTAGGCTGATTCTACATAGCCTGAGCCATCGCTTGGAGAGCAGCAGCAGTCGCAGCATCGTTCCTTCCATCCATCTTATCCTATTACTTCCATACAAACAACGGTTAAGAAAAACTAATAATACTCGATTGTAAGCAACTACGACTCGATAACTTGGCCGGACAAACCGACTTGCTCTGATACCACTAATGTAACACCCCAATTCTACCCCAAGCAATTATCAGAAAATCTGAGTATAAAAATTTCCAATATAATCAGGATATCACATATTCAATAAAACACATAAACCGGCCATGATTTTAGAATAGATACATAACACTTAAAGAAGCGGAATAAACATAACTCATGAATAAAATCTTCATAACATAAATCAAACTTTGATTAATCACGTAGCAGATTCATGATAATTCTCTAAATAAGATATATCATCTCTTGAATCATGAAACAACATCAATACAGTAAACTCATCAAATAACAACATAAGGTTCAATAATTAAACAACAAAAAAGAAAAACGTTCATTTCCCCCTGAGTGCTACGTATCAGAGCAAATGACACCAGACTCGAACTAACAAGGCTATCGACTACTCATCTTGGTTACCTGCACATTACCAACGAAGGGCAACATTCAAACAGAGTGGGTGAGATATCAAACTATATAAATAAGTTTATGATAAAAAATATATTTTGTAAAGAATAAAGAGAATCACCACTTCATATAACGATAACTCAACACTTCACAAATCATCAACACCACAATTCAACATATGCGACTCGAATATGCAACTCGAAACTATGCGAATGCATATGGTACCATCAGAGTAAAACACCCAACATAAATATTTTCCAGTAATTTCGAGGCATAAGGAAAAGCCTTCGACTTAGAACATGTCAATCCAGGCCAACATAGGTGAGCATTCGCTCCAACTTAGAACATGCAAATCCAGGCCAACTTTAATGCTATGCTATACGACGATATAAACAACCATAACTCGACAATGTAACAATAACAACAACAACAACATAACAACGGTCGATATAACAACAAATCACACCGTTCAACATTGGCCAAAGGCCTACAACACAACATGTCAACGAAATCAATAACTTTTCATGGTAACAACATATTCTTCATATATTCACTAGGATTCACACCATAAGGCTACCCACAGAAATAATTCATAATCACATTATCAATATCGAATTCCACATATATTCAGTGATATCTCGTAACACCAACACATTCATCAATCAACATAAAATAACACAACATTGGTCATAAGACCTATAATCAACCATGTCCATAAATCAGACGGAACGACTTAACCAATTGTATCGGCAATTTGGCGTAATCGATATAATTTCAACAAAAATACTTATCTATAATTACCTACTAATTAAACTTAGTTACCCGGTTAAATTTCGTTAAATTCTGGACAACTAATTATAACGCCTAATTCGGCTATTGATCAATGGTTCTACACAAGAAATTAATAGTTACTTAATCATTTTTTTGTTCAACTAATTGATGTTTTATTCCCTATCACCAAATTTTGTGCTTTGGTTTTCATAAGAATCAAACAGGAAGAATCGGGTCAGAAAAATTGCATAATTCTAAGTTTAGAAAAATTTGCTACAGCAGTTGACACAGGTGGTCGTGTTTCCTGACACGGTCGTGTCAGAAGAAGGAAAGGGAAGGCGTGGAGTACAGGGGCTGACACAGGTGCCTCTGTCAGCTGACACGACTGTGTCAGAAGGCCTAGAGCATAAAAACCAGTTTTTCCTCCCTTTTCACATATGCCTAGTTCTTGTTCGCTCTTGTTTCAATTCACCCATTTATCCTAGTTTGGCATTAACCCAACATAGTTTAAATACAACAAATAAAAACACAACACAAATCAATTGTTAATTTTAATAGCAACACAAACAAATCTTAGCACAACATAGTAGAGAAACTAATACCCTAAACCCCAAATAAAATTCATCATACTCCCATTTATTTAGCAAGAATCCCAACCTTACCTTGGATTGAGTGCAGCTCTAAGAAATTTCAATGGGATTTATGGGAATTTGACACTAGTAGAAACCCCCTCTTGTTCTTATTCTCCTCTCAAAAACCTATTCCTCTTTTCTTTTCTTCTTTTTCCTGATAACACTAACTCTCTTTCTTCTCTAACTCTATTTCTATTATAACATTATTTCTCTTAACAAATCTAAATGGGCCTAAGTGACATACCCCCCCCCCCCCTATTACTTCACAACACCACAAATTAAGCTCAATCTCATATTTAAGCTTAATAATAAAATAATACTTCAACTTAATTCCACCAAATTAAATTTGATTATTTATCATGCCACAAAATAAAATAATTCTGACTTCAACGATAAAAATTCGAATTAATATAAAATATTCAAAAATATTTAATTAAATAAATAATTAAATATCGGGGCGTTACAACAACCTTACTGAGGAGATAAATACCAACCACAGAGACACATAGTATCGACTTCAAGGTGATATAACAAAGGTATCTAGTCCAATGAAATGATCCTTCCCAGATTCTTCAAAAAGAGTAGATTGCACTAAAGAAGAAGATTGTACAAAATCATGCTGAAATGCACTTCTTTGGAGATAAGCCCTCTGGAAGTTACGAACTCTTAAATAAACTATTATCAAGCAAGCTACCTTCAGTGGGGATTACACATGGGTATACCTTCACTGGGGATAAGGGATTCTGTATGGGCGAGAGTACGTCTTCACTAGGGATGAATGATTCTATCTTATGCAGAAGTGAGCATTCACTGGAGAAATTGGATCCTATTTTATAGAAATCCTTTTGTTGGTCGTAAAGAGGCCTTTCTTGATTCATTTGATAGTATGCTTCAGTAATAAAAGACCAACAATACTTGCAAAAAGAGAAATTGTGGCAATATGCCCCATGTGTGGAATAGAAACCACTGTTGAGGAATAAACAGTTTGAACTGTCGACCACTGGGTAAAAACTATGATGCAAGATTGCAACTTCATTATGTAAACTCCGAGGAGAAATGACACTAAAAAGTGGACTTTGGAGAGGTCCATTGAGACTACGATGAAAGATTGCAACTTCATCATGTCCATTGAGAATAAATCATCTTGAAGTCGATAAATAAAAATTTCTTTGAAATTTCAAGTGTCTCATATAACGTCTAAAGGTAGATATCATCATACTTGGCCTTTACTAAAGGATTATCAACATCCTCCCTTTGAAGTCAACATTGAGTGGTTTCCCCAGTGAGGTTAGCCCTCGTTTTCCCCGTGAAGTACACATGCTAATTCTCAGTCAAGTTTGCACGCTTTTCCCTAGTGTGATTTACCTATGTCAAAGTTTTCTTAAAAAGATTCCCAATTAAATCGTAGGAGATTCTGGTTTGGTATTCCCATGGAGGCGTTTCATTTTGGTCATTCTAAATTGATTTATGCTCCCTAGTCGAAGCCAAAACTTCAAAGACCTGCCAGAGTTATTTATCTGTTATTCCCTAGTGGAGCAAGTTTTTTGTCCCTAATGGAGCAAGTGTTCTAGCTCCCTGGTGTGATGTACATGGGAGTGCCAGTTATAACTCTTTCATCCCCGATGATAAAAGGTTCTGTTGAGATATCTCTAGTAGAACTTATGCCCCCCAAGATGCTTGTTCTTCTCAAGTAAAGATTTCTATCATGTTGGTGCTATCCCCGGTAAGGTTGATGTTTGACACCCTGTGAAGTTTGTCTTTCCTTAGGAAATGTTGCCCTATCAGGTGCCTTGATTATCAAGCTTATTTATTCCCCAATGGGTCAAGTCCCTAGCTTTTCTTGAAGAAATATACAATGATGTTTTTTAAAGGGTCTCTCATCTTCATAATTTTTGTGATTCCCAGTGAAGTTTCCCTCATCTAGAAGGGGATATTGATTTTTTCCCCGAGGAATTGAGGATTGTCAAGAATTCTGAATTGTGATTTATATTTGCAGTTTTATTCCCAGAAAGTTATTCACCTATGATAACGATCTTTAGAATTTGATTGAGTCCAAATTGTTATTCCCCACTAAAATTCTGGTTGATCAGATATGTGAATATCTTCATTCAGGAGTTCATCGTCTCTTCAACAGTCAATTATTGACGTGTTTTCCTCATGCATCGCTAAAACATGCATCATTTCATTGAATCTACCAAAATGTGTAGCATTTCCATTGTATGGAGCATTACGCTATAAAAATTAAAACATGCATGAGTATAAGCCAATTGTGTTTACCTTTGGTAACCAGATTATTACACACTCAAAGATGAATTATCTCCGCAGCAAGCTTAGGGTGATTCCATTTTGTTTCCCTAGCAGTGTATGTTTGATTTACCATCATTCGGGTTTTCTTGGTATTATCTATTTTCCCAGTAAATCGTGGTTTCTTCTTGCCCTTGCAAGTCCTCGGTTATTTTACCTGTGTTTACCTCGCCGTTAGAGTTATGAATAAGAGTCGGCGTATAGCCTTTCTTATATCTCAAAAATTTGAGTATCCAATCTTGGTGTGTGGTAATTCAGACAATTGCCACTCTTGAAGAATTGATACCCTACCTTTGGTTTGGGGGATGTTGTAATTCTTGCGTACTTGCAAACTCTTGAAAGTTCAATATGTTTTAGAAATCCTTGACAGAGTATCCCTCAGCTGGTCTATTTCTTCTGTAAAGTTTGCCCTTGATCCGACGTGCTCTTTAAACTTAATTTGATCAAAATTCTTGTCCAGTTTCCCCAATGAAATCTGTCACGTAGTATCCCCAGAAATTCCGCCTTTGGTCAGATTTCTATTTTCAAAAGTCTACCTTCGGTTAGTCTTCTGCTCATTAGTAAGTTCGCCTTTGCCCAATGTTCTTCCTTTTTCCCCAGTAAGTTTGCTTTCGCCCAACATTCTTTCTCTGAATTGGTAAGTTCACCTTCGCCCTGTGTCTTTCCATTTTAGGTCCACCTTCGCCTGGTGTTCCCTTTGTTGGTTAAGATTCATCTTTGCCCGACGTTTCTCTTTCCTCTGGTAAAGTTCACCTTCGCCCGGTGTCTTTCCATTTTAGATTCACCTTCGCCCGGTGTATTTCCATTTTATATTCACATTTGCATTGTGTCTTTCCATTTTGGATTCACCTTCGTCTGGTGTCTTTCCATTTTAGATTCACCTTCGCCCGATGTCTTTCCGTTTAAGGTCCACCTTCGCCTGGTGTCCCTTTTGTTGGTTAAGATTCGTCTTCGCCCGACGTTTCTCTTTCCTCTGGTAAAGTTAACCTTTTCCCGGTGTCTTTCCATTTTAGATTCACTTTCGCCCGATGTGTTTCCATTTTAGATTCACCTTCGCCCGGTGTCTTTCCATTTTAGATTCACCTTCGTCCCGTGTCTTTCCATTTTAGGTCCACCTTCTCCCAGTGTCCTTTTTTTGTTGGTTAAGATTTGTCTTCGCCCGATGTTTATCTTTCCTCTGGTAAAGTTCACCTTCTCCTGGTGTCTTTCTGTTGTACCCCAAATTTTGCCCTCTCATTTTACTCAGCACATGCCTATTGAGATCCTCAATTTGCTCAAGGTTGCCCAAGAGTTGACCAGACAAACTCTCTCCTAAAGGCAATGTATCTCAAACTAGGGTTTCCATTTTCCTCAAGATGGGTGAACTACAAAGACCTCATATGATCTCATTGGTCCTAATATGTTCTCAAGACCCTCCAGGTCAAATTTCAAGCCTTGCACAAGAAGTTTTCTCAGTTAACTGCTCAAATGCTTGAGAATCGACTATATTAGGTCAAAAGTCAATTGTGGCCCACATACAGTCAAACTTCAAGATTTTTGGTAAACATCAACATTTTGAAGTTATATCCATCATTTGATCAAGGTTTGATCATGATTCCTCAAGGAATGCCCCAAATTCATCAAAACCCAAATGTTGCTAAATTAGGGTTTCTCAAGAAAAGTCAACCAAACTTTGATCAAGCATAACTTCCTCATACATTATCAAAAAATTTATATCCAAGGCTCATTTTGAAGAGGATTAAATTCCCTACAATTCATCTTCATCCCTCAAGTTCAAAATATGCACTCACAAAAAGATATGAATTTCCACATTATAGGTCCTTTTGAAAAGTCAACAAAAACACTTGTTAGGTCAAAGCTTCTTATAGGAACATGGAAGATCCAATTGAGATGATACCAAAAGGGTTGTTTATGGGACATCCTAAGATTTCTAAAAAGTACATGAACACCTCTCTAGGGTTAAAATTGGAAGAGATATGCCTTGTCAAAGTTGACCATTTTTGCAAAATTGCCAAAAGTCAAATGTGCTCAAAAATGCATTTTTTGCTAAATGGGCCTAACTTTTTATGCTTGCACCTCACTCATAACATGGTCCACGACCCAAATATTCACCCATACATTATTTTCTTCATTATTTATTTTATTTTGATTTTTTATTAATTAAAACTTGTATTAAATCAAATAAATGACAAATAATAGCAAAGATTTGTTTTGATCTAATTTTTGGACAGAATCACAAGCTAATTTTGCTGGCATATCAGGATCAAATCGAATCAAGGTTGATTGGAACAAGAATGGCATGATTAGGACTAATTTGGAAACAAATCATACAAAGGAAAAATCATATCCAATCTTCAAAAACTTCAAAGATACCAACTATTTTTATAACCCTAATTCACTTAGGGATATATAATGAACAAGACCAAGCACAAAAAACAAGGGCTAGCGGTCGTGAAAAGCACAAAACAAAACTCAAAAAATTGCAAGGAAGTGATAGATCATTCTTGGACTTAGAGGTTAATTCAGGCCATTCTAAGACTGCCAATAGACTCTTGGACATCTCCAGAACGTGTCTCAATCAATTACAAGCATTTGCACGCCCAGAATCGCAAGACACAGACTTATGGTTTGCCCTCTTTTTTTAAAATCGATTACTGTAATTCTCTCTTCATTAACACGTTTGAATGATATATTTGTGATTTTTGATGTGTTTGCAACATGACTGAATGGTTTAATTGAGTTTTTGATGCCTACATACGCATATGCCATTGCTAGGATTTTCGTGGTCATTTTAGGGCTTTTCCATACAGGTTGAATTGGCCAACAAAAAGGACACTATGATGTTCATGGGTTCAAGACAAATTGAACCATGTAATTAGAATGTATTTATCATGTGTTTTGGTGATTTTTGAACTTTGCAGGGCTATGGCTACAAACATTTGTCAGTATGTAAAAGGCAGGAACCTAAGGCGACTGATGAGGAGGAAGACGACAACGTGTCTAGCCACCACTGGCTGATTTGAATTTCACGCTTCTTTTTATATCCGACCACTTTGTTTATATATTATATTTTTTCTTGTTATACTAACAAATAAGAGAGATAGCCCAGATGGTTAGGCGCGCTAGTGTTGAACATGAGGACCTGGGTTCGATCCCAGGTCCCAGCGACTTGCTTTATTTTATTTCTCCTTTGTAGATCTGGTGCTTCTCTTGGCCAAACGCCTACCATATGCCATCACCATCCAACTAATGGATCACAGCCTTTCCAGATCCAGCGCTCATCACTGAAGGAGCATGGTGCGCTATCAGGTCAGCACCACGTGGGATCCAGCGTTGACTGGGCTGGCTGGCTTCATGGGCCTAGAGATTTTCAACAATACACCCCCCATTTTCATTCAGCAAGCAGGCCCTTTTCTCATCTTTTGATTTTAATTCTTTTTTTTTTAATTAATTCTCTAACTACTTTCTTTTTTAAAAATAACATCAAAATATTCCTTTTTATTATTAAATCATGAAATCACAAAAAATACCAAAAATCATTTTTTCATAAAATATTTATTTTCTTTAATTAATTAATTTAATTCAAAATTAGGGCAATTAAATCTTATTTTTTGTAAATTAAAATCAATTAGAAATTAGGGTTTGATTTTGTATATAATTAATTTTTTCTTCAAAAATAACTTAAATATTTTTCTCAATTAGATTTTTAGGTTTTATAGTTATCCTCCCATTTAATTTGTCGCGCTCATTTTAATTACTTTTTATTATTTTTGTAACTGCTCCAAGTTTGAAATAGTTTTAACTAGGTTTTAATTCCGCCTTTTATTTTACAGTCTAAATAATTATGTATCTGCGAAAGCCATGTAATAGCTAGAACTTTAAACTTTCAGCACTTTAAGTTCCTGCAAATTTTAACTGTCTAGATGTATGCTAATAGGATTGTATGGAAAGAATACTTGAAAATTAAAACGGTAGAAAACCCTAAATATGCAAAGACAAATTAACTGAAAAATTACACTCGCACATGCTCACTCCTAGGGTTTACTCCACTCCGGTTGCCTTCGGTTAAACGGTCATGAAGTATAGGGTTTGTTAGTGGTAATCCTCTAGCCCCGAATGATCTCAAATGACCCATTCGGATGCTGCCTCGGAAAAAGATCTTTAAGGCTTTAGGATGATTACTAACTCCTCCTAACATTGCTTTTGTGAACGTATCTGTCCCTTCAAACGTCCCTTAAAACTCCAACGACGGTGCTACCTATTCCTTAGTAATGGGATAGCGCTGTCTAAAGGAAAACGAACAGTCTTTTTCGAGTAGGTAGAAAACTCTTAAGTACTTTCTCAATCAATCAAACTTTTTTCACACAAAAAGTTTTTTAAAACAATTTTCAAAACAACTTCGTCACACCCTTGAGGACTGATACAAGGGTTATCACGGAGTAAATGTTTTTCAAAACAAGCACACACATAAGAAATTTTAAAATAAGCAAGTACCTAAGAGCCCATGGAAAACCATGGACAGAAAGGGTGCTAACACCTTCCCTTTTTAACCATGGATAGCAAGTACTCAGAAATACTCTCGAAAAAGGTTTTTTTTCTGTTCTTTTTCCTTTTCCTTAGTTGGATGAAATAAAAGTCGGTGGCGACTCTTGCTTACCGCGACATTTTGCGAACATAAAATGCAAACCAGTATTAACAGTCAGTTCTGCCACCGTATCACATAACTGGAGACTCTGCTGGGGAGTATAATAAATTGGGTATACCTTAGGATCTAGGTCATTTTAAAAATTCCTTTCTTGTTTGTTTGGTTTATTCTTAAAGGGTTTTGCTTGGCTTACTATAGATCCTACACCCGGATCTAGGGGAACTTATTAGGTAAAAAACGATAGATCATGGAGACTGTACGGTGTAGACCGATATGGTTTAAGCGATGGTTGTGTTGGTGTGGCACTTTGGTTGGTACCGGTATCCTTCGTGGGGAAACGAGGAGAATATAGGGCTGCCGCGAGGTGTCGTGAAGCACTAACGGACCTTAGAACCTTAGTTAAACAAACTTGGCCATTAGAAAGTAGTGAGATAGCCGGCCTTTGTATGGAGCTGAGAATTGGTTGATACTCGATGCTACACTCATTGAGATCAGACTTTCGGGATATTTTGGCCGCAAGAAAAGATTGCTTAAGCTGAAACAATGCCCGATAAAGGATGGTCAGTGATATTGAGAATCTTTAGAACCCGGTTACTTTTTAAGACAGGTTTGAAACCAACTAAACTTCAAGAGGGTATGACCTTTAACCTCATGCAGGCCTTAAACCTAAGGACTTGGTGTGATTTGTCTATGTTTTCTATACTTGTGGTTTATCATGACATCATGCATCATAACATAGCATCCATTCATATTGCACTAACCATTTCAAAGACCAAGGGAATTTATCTATGATCTGTTTTGCAGATCATGGCTTCCATTCGTAGAAACACTATCCGAATCAGCTTTGTGAAGATACCTTCCCAATTCAAAGAGCTAGTATCAAAGGTTTCTGAAACTTATGCGTTCACTAAGAGACATGGTCGACTTCTCAACCTGGTTACTTCAAACTTTGATGAAAAGATGATGAGTGTACTCTTTCAGTTCTTTGATCCCAAGCACCACTGCTTCACCTTTCCAGACTATCAGTTGATGCCTACCACGGAAGAATTCTCTGAACTGTTAGATATACCCATTCTTGAATAGTTGCCTTTCACAGGTCTGGAAGAAGTTCCTAAGCCAGAAGTCATTGCCTCAACTTTGCATCTGAAACGGGACGACGTGGTATCCAATTGGGAAACAAGAAGTGGAGTCAAGGGTTTTCTAGCCAAGTTCCTAATAGACAAGGCCCAGCTGTTTTGAGATGATATGGATTTTCAGACTTTTTAGAAGGTCTTGGCTCTTCTAATATATGGGTTAGTACTTTTCCCTAATCCAGACTCATTCATAGATGTGAATGCTATCAAGATCTTCCTCTCTCGCAACGCTGTGCCTACCTTGCTCGGAGATATTTTGCACACTCTCCATACTCGTACCATGAAGAGAAGAGGGGTTCTTATGTGTTGCATGCCATTGCTGTCGAGGTGGTTTATTTATCACCTCCCTAAGTCCATACTGAAGAATGAAGAAGGTTTGGGTTAGTCACAAAGGATAATGTCACTCGCTCACATGGATATTCTCTGGTGTTCCCGAGCTATAGAAAACACTACTATTATTGACCGCTGCGGGAAGTACCCTAATGTCCCAATACTTGGCATCAGAGGGGGTATAACCTACAATCCTTGTTTAGCTCTGCGATAATTTGGTTACACTCGAAGAGATGGTCCCCATGAGTTACTTATCAAGGGAATTGTATTCAACTATGAGGATGATGTTCAGGAGTATCGCTAGAGGTTCATACGAGCTTGGGGCATGGTAAACAGATCTGGAGCCAAGGCTTTGGGGCCAAAGGCTTCCGTTCCTATGGATCCTTACCTCCAATGGGTACGAGCTCGCGCCCAGAAACTTATGATGCCCTATGTGGCCGTTTTACCAGTAATTGTGGAACCCACTACTGAAGGGAGTATTCCTTACACGGTTCTCTATCTTGATATGCCCGCTGATCTTGGAGAATTACAGAGGTCTTGGATTCATTTGAAGAAAGAGCGGAATACTTACAGGGATCAGTTCTATGCCCAGGAGAGGAAGGTTTTAGAGCTCACAAAGCATCTCCATGAGGAAAGAGGACTCAATTTCTATCTCGGCAAGAAGAGGAAGCATCCATGGGAATTTTGATTTTTTCTAGTTTTAGATTTGTTTTTAATTGTAACGCCTAAAAGGCATTTGAACTTTGAATTCAACTAATAAAATCTTTGTTTCATTTTGGTTTGCAAATTTAAATTTCCCAAAGTCTTTGAAATCATTGCATGCGCATCCCATTCATAACATTGCATGTACAGGTACCATTACAGGTTTCCCATCTTCTTCGTTGTTTATGTTAGCAAAAATGTCTTCCGAACAAAGCATTAAGGATCTTCAGGTGCAAAACGCCCAATTCCAGCAAATGTTCACAAATCTGGAAAAAGGGAAGGAGGATCTGAAAGCCCTCATCCTGAAAGAGAAAAAGAAAAAGAAGAAGGCAGTCGGTATTCTGAATATGGGCAGAAGGTTTGGAGGGCCATTGAAGCAACAAGTCGATTTGACCTCTTCATCCAAGGAAGGGGAGAATCAAGAAGAAGAGACAGGGGAGAAGGCTCCCAGTCCTGAAGTTTCTAACATTGATACAGACTACGATGATGAGCAATATCCTCCCACTGAGGATAGATACAAGCAGATAGAAGATTGCTTGAGTGCTATGGAAGTCCAGAGGATACTTGGGATGGATTTCGAAGAATTGGGATTGGTGTCGGGAGTGGTCATCCCGCAGAAGTTCAAAGATCCAATTTTTGCAAAGTGTGATGGGGTGTCCTATCCAAAACTCCATCTTCGCTCTTATGTCAGAAAGATCTATCCCCACACAGCTGATATAAATTTGTGGGTTCATTTCTTTCAAGATAGTCTGTCAGGGACTCAGCTTGAATGGATCTACCAACTGGAGACAGCCAATGTCCGAAATTGGGAAGATATGGCCGCTGCTTTCTATAAGCAGTACTAATACAACGCCGACCTTGCTCCTACTCATACTCAACTCCAGAGTATGTCCATGGGGGCGAGTGAAGGCTTTAAGGACTATGCACAAAAGTGGAGAGACTTGGCTGGAAGGGTCCAACCTCCGTTGTCTGATAGGGAGTTGGTTGATATGTTTCTGGGGATGTTATCTGGTCCATTCTTTAATCATTTGATCGACAGCTCGTCAGCTGGTTTCACCGAGCTAATATTGACTGGAGAGATAGTAGAAGTTGGGATTCAGAGCGGTAAGATACAAAAGGATGCCTCTTCGAGTTCGGTAAAAAAGCCTTTTGTTGGTAAGAAGGAAGCCAATGCCATCTATAGCCCGAGGGTCCAAAACAGAGCTGAACATCGTCAAACAGTAAGTGACGTAATGATACCTAGGCCTATAGTTGCTCCACAATGCAACAATCAACAAAGGGTGGAAAGACCACAACGGAAGTTTACCCGAATCAATATGACATTGACTGAAGTTCTACCTCATCTGCTGAGATCCAACTTGGCGATCTTGAAAGAGGCTCCCTAGAATCTGAATACCACATCTCCCCGATATAATCCAAACGCTCGGTGTGCCTATCATTCTGAGAGTCCCGACCACGATACCAATGCCTGCTGGGCTCTAAGAAATAAGGTACAAGATCTGATCAAAGCCAAGGAAATTGAGTTTGATGCTCCAAAAAAGCCCAATGTCATAATAGCTCCCATGCCTAAGCACGGTCGTGGAATTAATGTTATTGATACCGACTTGTTTGTGACCTTGGTGGATGAAGTTTCTACTCCTCTCATGACTGTGAAGAAGAATTTGTTGTTGTCCAGTTTATTTCCGAGTTGTGGTGAAGGTTTCCACATGTGTTCATTTCTACCTTCTGGTTGCCATTTGCTGAAATCAAGTATTCAACGCCTGATGGACAACAAAGAAATTTTGTTCGAGAAAACTTTGGTTCCTGTTGTTCAATCTGAAGACATTACCATTATAACCATTTCCGCCAATCCTTCCAAGGTCTCCTCGAAAAGACCCGTTAGGATTACACCTGCTCCAAGAATCGCACCGCTAATAATCACTATTCTTGGTCCTGTCCCGTATGTCTCGGACAATGATGTCCCCTGGCATTATGGTGTCGTTGTGTACTATCATGGAATCAAACAAGACTTGAAAAATGAAGAGGTTGATCCTGATATTGGTAACATTGTCGGAACCAGCAAGGTTACCCGAAGTGGAAGGGTCTTCTCTCCCGAGATTTCCCCTAAGACTATGAACATGCCTATTGTCATTCCATCTGCTGTTCCTGTTGGTACATCAACTACTACTCCTGTTCTTACTCCAATTATTACCCCTGTCGGTGAGTCGTCTAATACCCGCGGCAAAGAAGTTATAGGTGAGCCTGCCCGGACGGAGGTGCCTAGAAAAATTGTTGTGGAAGCCTCTAAGCAAGAGATAGAGGAAATGTTGAAAATAATTAAAAATAGCGACTACAATATGGTAGAGCAGCTGGGGCAGTCCCCCTCAAAGATATCCATTTTATCCCTGCTGTTGTGCTCCGAGGCCCATGAGAAGGCTTTGATTGCATTCCTCAAAACTGCGCATGTGCCGCAAGAGACTTTAGCTGATCAATTTAAAGATTGCATGGCCAGCCTGACTACTGACAATGGGCTGTGTTTTTAAGATGCAGACTTGACACCGAAGGGAAGGAGGCATAATGATGCTCTGCATGTCTTGATTGAATGCAGGGGCCCCACTATGGCTCATGTGTTGGTAGATACTGGGTCTTCGCTGAATGTTCTGCCCAAGAAGGCGTTGGACCAGTTGGATTGCACGGGGAAGTGGAAATCCCTGTCAAAGTGGGTTATCAGACCTTTGGGTCCACCTTCTATGTGATGGACATCAGGCCGTCGTATTCTTGTTTGTTGGGTTGTCCTTGGATCCACGAGGTTGGGGAAGTTACTTCCACACTACACCAAATGCTGAAGTATCCGGTAAAAGGGAAGATTGTCACTGTGAGGGGTGAAGAGGAGTATATGGTGAGAGCCACCTCAATTGCTTCTGCTACGTAGAGATGGACGGGGAATTCATAGAAACTCCTTGTCAGAACATCGAAGAGGTCCCTCAGATCTTGGCATCGACTGAAACTACTACCAACAACAAACCTCCTTTGAAGATGGCTTCTCTCAAGGACGCCATGGCCGTGGTTGAAGAAGGTGGGTGTACCAATTGGGGTCAGCTCCCTGATTTCACTTACAAAACTGACAAATTTGGTTTGGGCTTTACTATAGGGGCTTAAAGGGCTGTTCGACGAGCTCGGGCTGGAGGACCTCCCCTATGCATCAGCAATCATGGGGTTAATGCCATTAAAGACAGCGAGGAAGACTCAGACGTTGATAGATGGATCTACCCAACTTCCAACGGTGGACCGAGTAACTGGATGACTAGGGACTTTATACCAAATTCTTTTATTCTGCAGTAATTGTCTTACTTGTTTTGAGTTTTGTAATAAACAATTTAAAGCTTTACGGCCTTGTGCCTTGCCCGAGGCACATTGGCTTTGCTTGTAAGGGCTATTATTTATCATTTCATATATCATTAATAAAGCATTGGACGTTTCTTGCATACAAATTTTAGGCTCTCTGTTTTTTCTTTTCTGTCTTCACTTTATCAAAACAGTTATTCTCTTCCATATCCACTTTGGATCCCATTGATAACAGCTCTGCCATTGCCAGTTATGACTTCAAAAATCCGATCAACCAAGCTGAAGACGAAGGTGAGGATAATTGTGAGGTGTCCGGAGAACTTTCTAGACTATTATAGTTGGAAGAAAGGTCCATACAGCCTCATGAAGACCCGGTTGAGACAGTGAACTTGGGTACTGAGGAAGACAGAAAGAGGTTAAAATAGGTGCAAATCTGGAGCTTAGCGTCAAATAGAGGTTGATACAAATGTTGCACGACTACGTTGAGATCTTTTCCTGGTCATATGAAGACATGCCAGGTTTAGACACTAATATTGTGGTTCATCGCCTGCCAAATAAAGAAGAGTACCCTTCGGTAAAGCAGAAGGTCTGCCGTATGCGCCCTGAAATGTCAGAGAAGATCAAGGAAGAGGTCATAAAACAGTTCGACGCAGGATCCTTAGCTGTCACTTCTTACCCACAGTGGGTTGCTAGTGTCGTCCCAGTACCTAAGAAGGACGGTAAGGTGTGGATGTGTATGGATTATAGAGATTTGAACAGGGAAAGCCCCAAGGATGACTTCCCACTTCCTAACATTGATGTTCTCGTTGACAACACCGCGCAACATAAAATCTTCTCCTTCATGGATGGTTTCTCTGGCTATAACCAGATCATGATGGCTCCTGAAGACATGGAGAAGACAACCTTCGTCATGCAGTGGGGCACCTTCTTCTACAAGGTGATGCCTTTTGGGTTGAAGAATACTGGGGCAACTTATCAGCGTGCCATGGTCGCTTTGTTCGACGATGTGATTCACCATGAGATCAAAGTTTATGTTGATGACATGATAGCCAGGTCTCGGACTGAGGAAGAGCACCTTGATCATCTACAAAGTTGTTCGACAGGTTGAATATATATAAGCTGAGGTTGAATCCGAACAAGTGCACCTTCGGGGTAAGGTCTGGTAAGCTTTTGGGATTCATTGTCAGTGACAAGGGTATTCAGGTAGAGCCTGCGAAGGTAAAATCCATACAAGAGATACCGGTTCCCCGTACAGAGAATGAAGTTAGAGGTTTCTTGGGATGCCTGAATTATATCGCCAGGTTCATTTCACATCTGACTGCTACTTGTGAGCCAATCTTCAAGCTTTTGAAGAAAGATCAAGTGGTAAAGTGGAATGATGAATGTCAGACCGATTTCGAAAGAATCAAAGAATACCTTCAAGAACCATCAATTCTGATGCCTCAAGTTGAAGGAAGACCTTTGATATTATACTTGACAGGGCTAGACAATTCAATGGGGTGTATGCTGGGGAAGCATGACGAGTCTGGTCGAAAAGAGCATGTAATATACTACCTTAGAAAATTTTACCGAATGTGAGACACGATACTCACTGCTCGAGAAAACTTACTGCGCTTTGGCATGGGCTGCTCGCCGACTGAGATAGTATATGCTGACTCACACTACCTTGTTGATATCGAAGATGGATCTGATCAAGTACATTTTTGAGAAGCCTGCACTCTCCGGAAGAATAGCAATATGGAAGATGATTTTAACTGAGTACGACATACAATATACAACCCAGAAACCAATAAAGGGTAGTGTATTGGCTGATCATTTGGCTCATCAGGCCGTGAATGACTACCAGTCCATGAATTTTGAGTTCCCGGATGAGAATATTATGTTGGTGATTGACTATGAAGAACCTGGACCAGATGAAGGACCCGAGGAGGGATCCCGATGGACTATGGTTTTTGATGGAGCCTCAAACGCACTGGATAACGACATTGGTGCTGTAATCATATCTCATGAGGGATGTCATACTCCTTTCACTGCCCGACTATGTTTCAACTGCACTAACAACATGGCGGAGTATGAAGCTTGCATCATGGGACTCAAGGCTGCTATTGACCTCAGGATCAAATTCTTGGACATTTTCGGGGATTCAGCCTTGGTAATAAGTCAGATCAAAGGCGAATGGGATACTGAGCATCCGAATCTCATCCCATACAAAGAGTACGGGTTGACATTGCTCCCACAGTTTGAGGAGGTAACTTTTGAACATTTCCCACAAGATGAGAACCAGTTAGCAGACGCGCTAGCTACCATGTCTTCTATGTTCAAAGTTAGGTGGGGCAATGAAGCTCCTCAAATCACCATTGAGAGGCTGGATGAACCAGCACAATGCTGTGAAATCGATATCGAAGAAGTGGCAGACAAACCCTGGTTTCATGAAGTTAAGAGGTATCTCGAGACTCAAGAGTATCCCGGAGGGGGTATCTGTCAATGATAAGAAGTTTCTGAGAAGGTTCGCTGCAAAGTTCTTCCTTAGTAATGGAATCCTCTATAAACGAAACCATGACTCCACACTACTACGGTGTGTAGACAAGAGTGAAGCAGAGAGGATCATGACAGATCTACATGAAGGCACCTTCTGAACCCATTCTAGTGGATATACCATGGCTAAGAAGATCCTACGGGCAGGATACTACTGGTCCACTATGGAAGCCGATTGTTTTCAGCACTCTCGAACTTGTCATAAGTGCCAAATCTACGCTGAAAAGGTGCATATGCCTCCAGTCCCCTTAAATGTCTTGACAGCTCCATGGACCTTTGCAATGTGGGGCATCGACATGATCGGAGAAATCAGGCCCATCGCTTCTAATGGAAATTTCTTCATCCTAGTAGCCATTGATTACTTCACTAAGTGGGTTGAGGAAGCCTCTTTTGCTACAGTAACCAAGAACGTCATGGCGCGGTTTATCCGACATAATCTGATCTGTCGATATGGTGTGCCAGAGAGAATTATTATTGACAATGGTACAAATATCAATAACACAATGATCACCGAGCTCTGTAAATAGTTCAAGATACAACATCATAATTCTTCTCCCTACCGGCCAAAGATGAATGGCGTTGTTGAAGCAGCTAACAAGAACATCAAGAAGATTGTACAGAAGATGACAACGACATACAAAGACTGGCCTGAGATGTTACCATTTTCTCTTCATGGGTATCGTATCTCAGCACGAACGTCGACAGGGGAAACACCCTAATCTCTGGTATATGGCATGGAGGCAGTCCTACCCATCAAAGTCCAGACACCTTCTCTCAGGATTATGAAGGATGCGGGTTTGAACGGAGACGACTGGATCCGAAACCGACTTGATCAGTTAAATCTAATCGATGAAAAGAGACTCACTGCTATCTGCCATGGTCAAACGTATTAAAAGTTAATGATCAAGGCTTTTAACAAGAAAGTCAGGCGTCAAGAATATCAAGTCGGGGATCTAGTGATCAAACGCATCATACTGCCGCAAGGTGATCCCAGGGGCAAATGGACCCCCATGTACGAAGGACCATTTGTGGTTAAGAATATTTTCTCGGGTGGATCTATGATTCTCACTACCATGGATGGTGACGACCTTCCTCACCCTGTCAATGCAGACATAGTGAAAGATACTACGCCTAATCAAGAGACCCTCTAGGTTGACTGGCCTAGGCAAAAATAAGGGCTTCCCGGCGAACCAAAAGGGTTCGGGCAAAAGTAAGGGATGAAAATGAAAAAATCTGTATACCTGACAAGTCGAAAACCAGAAAGGGCGGCTTGGGCAAAAAAGGGTATCTTGGTGGACTGAAAACACGAAAGGGCGGTCCAGGAAAAAGTTAGTGATATAAATCATACCACTATGTCTCATTGGATCATCTTGCGACCAGACTTCAGTATCAACTATCAAGCTCGGACGGAGCCAATCAATCTGATCAACTTTCGGCCAAGAAGCAAAGTGATGAGATGCTTGAAGATATAAAGGCAATAGCAGAGTTGGAACCCAATGGTGTTGTTTCACATAGCTGTATTTTATTTTACATAAATTTGTATAGCTTCTATTTTTACGGCGGTGTTCTCTTACTAGAGCGTCAGCCTCTTTTTACAAAAATGCCTATTGCAGGCCAACTTCAAAAATCAATACAAATCATTTTCACAAGAAACTGAGATTTGTTTTTCTTTTTCTGTTTTGTTTTGCAAGAACGTCCAATGACTTATTTTTTATATATGTATTTGAAAATTATTGTTGCTCATAAATATTTACATAAGAAACAAAAGACAATTACTCGTAACTCTAGAAACAGAAAAAAAAACAAGAAGTTCCAAACCCGACAGTTACTCTGTCCAGCAGGTACTGGGATAGAGTCAGCTTTGGAGCCAAATCATTGGTACATACACTCCCCACAGAGTAAAAGTATTCAAAAGCATTGATGTCATATTTCCCGAAACAGGATGTAACCTCCCTAGCCAGGGTCATTCTGAAACCTGACAGCTATATCCTCCAGCCAAATATCATAATCCCAGACGAGTCAGTAAATTTCATCCCCCAAGCAGAGTTTATTTTTCTGGATACAGAGGCTCAATCCCCGACAGAGTTCATCACTTCAGCTACAAAAATTCACTTCCTAAGTTTGTTCCCCGCAAAGTTTGTTCTCAAGTAGAATCTCTTCCTGATAGAATATTCATAAATCTCCAGCAACAGTCAGGGATTTATTTTCCCAGACGCGGGCATACCCCGATAGCATTCTGTGAACATACATCATGACATGCACATACATATCATATAGATCATAATCTCATTTATTTTGAGAACATCATCTCACCCTACATTTCATGCATCGCATATAATTAACCCAGATATATATTTAGGAAAAGACGATTATCTTCAACAAATCCAGCAGTTATACAGGACACGTCTGCAGATGACTAATGGAAACTCATCTCCCTAAACCGAATGGGTCAACTAATCTACACTATTGCATTTAAGTAACCCTAATATCCAGGTTCCTTCTCACAATCCTACTATCCAGGCTTTCATTTCTCAGTAGCCCTACTATCCAGGCTTTCATTTCGAAGTAACCCTATTATCTAGGTTCCTTCTCACAGCCCTACTATCCAGGCTTTCATTTCGAAGTAACCCTATGATCCAGGTTCCTTCTCATATGTGATACGGTGGGAAGAACTGACTGTTTTTTGGAATGCTGGTTTGTGTTTTGCGTTTGTTTTTGCAAAATGTCGTGGTAAGCAAGAGTCGCCACCGAATTTTATTTTATCCAACAAGGAAAGGAAAAAAGCACATAAAAATTCCTTTTTCGAGATATTTCTCGGGTTCGGGGGGTAGATTATAGAAAGGGAAGGTATTAGCACCCTTTCTATCCGTGGTTATCCACGGGCTCTTAGGTATTTTCTCATATGTTTTCAAAATATTTCTTTCTTTGTGCTTGTGGGTTTGAAAAAGTTTTTGTTTGAAAACTTCGATTTAACTCTTGCTTCTGTTCTCAAGAGCGTATGAAGTGTTTTTGAAAACTTTGTTCAAAAAGTGTAAGTGTGAAAAGTTTTTGTTTTTTTGAAAGAGCAAGTATCTAAGAACCATCTACCTACTCGAAAAATCCCTAAAATCCAAAATGTAACCCTAGCCATGTTGTTATGAGGTTACAGTCCATATAAATCAAATTAAGTATTGCCAAAAATTTAGAAATCTCATGAGAATCACAAATATATCAATGATTTGCCAGAAATATGCAAGAATAGAGAGCTATGATTTTGAATACAGGGCTAAGAAACATGATACTTACAGCGTGTTTGGGCGTATATGGGAGCTTGCTTTGGGTTGGTTTCAACTCAGTGAACCTCCAGGAATTGATTGAGATCCTTCTTGGCTTCTAAGATCGCCTCTTGCTATGACTTTGAATTTCAAAATTTTCACCACTTTTCAAATTTGGTCTTGATTATTGTTGCAGCCTCCAACCCTTGTTTTCGTGTCCTTTGGCTTCTATATGTATCATGGAATGCATTAGGTCAAGAATCATGAATCCAATCTCTCTAAATTAATGCACCCATATTTGATTTGATTCACTTTTGAAAACTTGCCAAATTTGTCAAAAAACCATCTTTTTGCACATGATCTTGTGTGATACGAATTTGATGATGATATTGATGAGAATCCAATCCTGTAAATAGCAAAAAATATCATGTAATCAAAGTTTGGGATTTTATTTGATTTAATTTTATTTAAAGTTAAATAATTCAATAAAAATCAAATAAAATAATAAAATTGATAAATGGACACATGGCTGAAGCTAGGACACGTGGACAATGATGCAAGCTCAAATCAAGTGGAAAAGAATGGGCCCATTTGACAAAATTTGAAGTTTTGGGGATAGTTGACTTTTGGCAATTTTGCAAAAATGCCCAACTTCAACAATGCATAACTTCTTCAATTTTGAACTTTTGGAAGTGTTCTTGGACTTTTTAGAAATCTTGAGATGTCCTATAACCAACCATTTTGGTATCATCGTATTTTGATGTTCCATACTCAAGTTATAAGCTTTGGAAAAAAAGGTGTTTTTGTTGACTTTCAAAAATGACCTATAATGTCCAAATTTATAATTTCTTGTGAGTGAATTTTCTGATCTTGGGGTATGAAGATGGATTGTAGGAAATTGTATCCTATTCCAAATGAGCTTTGGATGGGTCATTTCTCATAAAGTATGAGAAAGTTATGCTTGGTCAAAGTTTAGTTGACTTTTCCTACAAAACCCTAATTTAGCAACTTTTGAATCTTGATGAATTTTGAGCAATCCTTGATGAATCATGATCAACCCTTGATAAAATGATTAAATATATTTCAAAATGAGAATGTTGACAAAAAATCTTGAAGTTTGACTGTATTTGGGTCACAGTTGACTTTTGCCCTAGCACAGTCGATTTTTGGACCCTTTGAGCAATTGACTGAGCAAACTTCCTCTGCAAGGCTTGAAACTTGACATGGATGACCTTGAGAACATATTAGGACATTTGGGAGCACTTTAGGTCATTTGGACTCAATGATCTTGATGCAACACAAAACCCTAATTTGGGGTTGACTGCCTTAGGAGATGACTTGTCTGACCAACTCTTGAGCAAACTTGAGCCACTTGGAGATTTTTCTTCCAATGTTTTGTGAAATATGAGAGGGAAAATTTTTGGGTACAACATCATAGCCCTACTATCCAGGCTTTCATCTCAAAGTAACCCTACTAACTAGGTTCCTTCTCATATCCCTACTATCCAGGCTTTCATTTCGAGGTAACCCTACTATCCAGGTTCCTACTCACAGCCCTACTATCCAGGCTTTCATTTCGATGTAACCCTACTATCCAGGTTCCTTCTCACAGCCCTACTATCCAGGCTTTCACTTCGAAGTAACCCTGCTATCCAGGTTCCTTCCCATAGCCCTACTATCCAGGCTTTCATTTCGAAGTAACCCTACTATCTAGGTTCCTTCTCATAGCCCTACTATCCAGGCTTTCATCTCGAAGTAACCCTACTATCCAGGTTCCTTCTCATAGCCCTACTATCTAGGCTTTCATTTCAAAGTAACCCTACTATCCAGGTTCCTTCTCATAGCCCTACTATCCAGGCTTTCATTTCGAGGTAACCCTACTATCCAGGTTCCTTCTCATAGCCCTACTATCCAGGCTTTCATTTCGACGTAACCCTACTATCCAGGTTCCTTCTCACATCCCTACTATCCAGGCTTTCACTTTGAAGTAACCCTGCTATCCAGGTTCCTTCCCATAGCCCTACTATCCAGGCTTTCATTTCGAAGTAACCCTACTATCCAGGTTCCTTCTCATAGCCCTACTATCCAGGCTTTCATCTCGAAGTAACCCTATTATCCAGGTTCCTTCTCATAGCCTTACTATCCAGGCTTTCATCTCGAAGTAACCCTACTATCCAGGTTACTTCTCATAGCCCTACTATCCAGACTTTCATTTTGAAGTAACCCTACTATCCAGGTTCCTTCTCATAGTCCAACTATCCAGGCTTTCATTTCGAAGTAACCCTACTATCCAGGTTCCTTCTCATAGCCCTACTATCCAGGATTTCATTTCGAAGTAACCCTACTATCCAGGTTCCTTCTAATAGCCCTACTATTCAGGCTTTCTTTGCTAAGTAACCCTACTATCCAGGTTCATTCTCACAGCCCTACTATCCAGGCATTCATTTCGAAGTAACCCTACTATCCAGGTTCCTTCTCATAGCCCTATTATCTAGGCTTTCATTGAAAAGTAACCCTACTATCCAGGTTCCTTCTCATAGCCCTACTATCCAGGCTTTCATTTCAAAGTAATCCTACGACCCAGGTTCCTTCTCATAACCTTACCATCCAGGTTTCTTCTCTCTTATCTCCAGACGACAATTTACGATGCTGTAAGACCTGGACCTTATTAAACACGATCGATTTCACATTTCCCCAGTAAGTCGCAGTGCAATCTGGACCCTGACCAGATACGTCGCTCATTTCCACCTCTTCGATCATTCCCCAATAGAGTAATGGACAACCAAAGCTACTAGACTCTATCAACATTCTCCGACAAATTCCTCCTTAACGACATGTACATGGATGCTCGCAAAGGAATCCCTTACGCGACCGATATCTTATCTGGATGGCATCTTTAAGCCCATCTCCGACGATTCTCCATCAACTTCCAAATGGAATATGTAAGACCATTCCCGATACCACCGATTGACACTCACTTCATTCGAGTGCAAATTTCAGGGCACTCTAGTGTTCAATCATCTTCCACCTTTAGATCACGAAAGGCAGACAAGCCAATCTACATCCTCAAGTTTAAGAAGATTGAACAGGGGCAGCTGTTGTACCCCAAAATTTTCCCTCTCTTTTTACTCAGTACATGCCCATTGAGATCCTCAATTTGCTCAAGGTTTTCCAAGAGTTGACCAAACAAACTCTCTCCTAAAGGCAATGTATCTCAAACTAGGGTTTCCATTTTCATCAATATGGTTGAAATCCAAAGACCTCATATGCTCTCCATGGTCCTAATATGTTCTCAAGACCCTCCAAGTAAAATTTCAAGCCTTGCACAAGAAGTTTGCTCAGTCAACTGCTCAGATGCTTGAGAATCGACTATATTAGGTCAAAAGTCACTTGTGGCCCACATACAATCAAACTTCAAGATTTTTGGTCAGCATCAACATTTTGAAGTTATATCCATCATTTGATCAAGGTTTGATCATGATTCCTCAAGGAATGCCCCAAATTCATCAAAACCCAAATGTTGCTAAATTAGAGTTTCTTAGGAAAAGTCAACCAAACTTTGACCAAGCATAACTTCCTCATACATTATCAGAAACTTTCCATCCAAGGCTCATTTTGAAGAGGACGCAATTCCCTACAATTCATCTTCAGCTCTCAAGTTCAAACTATGCACTCACAAAAAGATATCAATATAGTGTATACCTGACTGACTCAGTAGCACAAATTTTCGGGTTCTTTTAGTATTTAATCTTCCTCCACCCTGAAAGTTCGAAAGGCTGACGCCAATCTCACCATTAGGTTAAAGGAGATTAAATAGGGGCAGCTGTTGAACCCCAAAATTTGCCCTCCTAATTTCTTTTATTTTGGCTTAGACTTTTGTATTCATTTGCATCTATTTCATTAGGTCACTAACATGGCATACATTTCATTCAATATAGCTCTTTGGTTCAAGGTTCAGTGGTTTTGCGATATTAGGGTTACGCAATGGTTAAGGCGTTCGTATCCAATAAAGACTGATTTCTTATTCAGGTAGTGAGAAGTGGAATTAGGGTTGTGACCTGGGTAGTTGAGAATTTCTTTCTTCATTAAGACACGAAGCTATCATGGTTTATTTTCCTATATGCGATTAAAGCCAAGTTTTCCGTAATTGGGGTCCAATCGGGTTTTTCGTCAAAGATCATGAGATTAGGGTTTGTTTATCAAGGGACTTTCTCAGAGAGCCTTATATTGTGGACGGGAAGTATCATCTTCAAGGAAATTTCTTAAGGATTTTAGCCTTACATTTTCAAGTACACATGTTTGCGACTTGAATTACAAAAATTGAAGCACAATATAAGATATAGACAAACATGAATAAAGGCTTTGATTTTGGGCAATTGCACTATGGAGAGGTTGTTGTCTGGACTAAGTTCATGCATGAATATTGTTGATTCGATCGAATGTTATGGAATGTCTTGAGTTCAGGACTAGTTCATTGACTATGCAAGTTGGTTGGAATTCGTTCACCGAGTCATGAAGTGAAGTGCTTAGAGGATAATCAAATGGTACATACTTGTTTGAAAAAAAATTGATTTAATGGTGGATATTGTAGTTAGAAGTTCTCGTGTGAGTATGTATGCTAAATGAAAATTCGTTTGAGTATGCTATACAATTGTTTGATGAGATGCCTAATAAGGATATGGCGTGCTGGAGTACGGTGATTTCTTGTTATCATCAAAGCGGGAAATTTGAAGAAGCTCTGAGATACTTTGGCATGATGAGAAGATATGAGCCGGATTCAGTTACAATCACAACTGCTATTTCGTCTTGTGTTAGGCATTTTAATTTGGAGAGAGGATAGCTAGAGGACCGTGTTACCAAATTAATAAAAGACATAATAAATTCAGGTGATGTCATTCTTTTCATTGACGAAGTTCACACACTAGTTCAATCAGGAACAGCTGAGAGGGGAAGTAAGGGTTCTGGCTTTAACATTGCCAATTTGCTTAAACCTTCTCTTGTAATGGGTCTATTTCCGTGTATTGCATCCACCACCATGGATGAATACAGGCTTCATTTTGAAAAGGATAAGGCTTTGGCACGACAGTTTCAACCTGATTGGATCAATGGGCCAAGTGAGGATGATGCAATTAACATTCTCATGGGTATACATGATAAATTCGAGGAACATCACAAATGCATATATACGGAAGATGCCATAAAGGCTGCAGTTCATTTGTCAGCAAGATACATAGCTGATAGGTATCTACCTAATAAAGCTATTAACCTCATAGACGAAGCCAGAAGTAAAGTTTCTATTAAAGCCTTTAAGATGAAAAAAGAACGCAAATGTTACTTACTTTCTAAAAACCCAGAAGTTTATTAGGGAGAAATTAGAACGGTTCAGTCCATGCTTAAAATGGTTCAGGAGAGCAAGCTAAAATATTATGCCACATCTGGCATTAGGGATAGCAATGAACTCATAGTGGAATCTTATTTAACTTCTGCAGTATTTGTTAATGAGCGTATAGAAGTTAGGCCAGATCATATAGCAGCAATTGCTTCCCTCTGGTCAGGAATTCCAGTTCAGCAGCTCACTGCTGATGAAAGTAGTCTTCTGTTGGATCTTGATAATAAACTTCGGGAACAGGTGATTGGACAAGAGGAGGCTTTTTCTGCCATTTCTAGAGCTATGAAGAGATGTCGGGTTGGCCTTAAGGATCCCAGTAGACTCATAGCAACTTTGTTATTCTGTGGCCCAACTGGCGTTGGGAAAACTCAACTTGCAAAAATCTTTGGCGGCATGCTATTTTGGATCAGAGAGGAACATGATACGGTTAGACATGAGTGAATATATGGAACGCCATTCAGTGAGCAAGTTGATAGGATCTTCCCCAAGTTATGTTGATTATGGAGAAGGAGGCATTTTAACAGAAGCTATTAGAAGAAACCCATTTACAGTGTTATTGTTTGATGAAATAGAGAAAGCTCATTCAGATATATTCAATATTCTTCTTCAATTAATGGAGGACGGCCATCTTACTGATTCTCAGGGTCGGAGAGTTTCGTTTAAAAATGCGTTGGTGGTGATGACTTCAAATGTGGGATCTAGTGCCATTTCTAAGGGTCGACAAAATTCTATAGGTTTCTTGTTTTCAGATGACAAATCAACATCATTTAATGGATTGAAATCGATGGTAATGGAAGAACTAAGGGCGTACTTTCGTCCAGAACTGCTCAACAAGATAGATGAAGTGGTCGTGTTTCATCCTCTTGAAAAGTCGCAGCTGCTCAAAATATGGGATTCTCTGTTTCGAGACTTGAAGAAACAGGTCAAATCCAACAGAATCAATTTAGAGGTGTCTGAATCAGTGAAGGAGCTTGTTTGAAAAGTAGGCTATAACCCAACATATATACATGCTAAAGGGCTTCATGACAAGGATATGGTATCTCACCTTCATTTTTAGCTTACTAACATTCTTATCCTCACCAATCAATGGACCTTGAAACCATGCCGAGACACCACTAGAGTTGCGATAACATATATTTGCAAACACATTCAACAACCATTAAAACAGTCACAAAACATCAGGCCAAGATAACTCCAAACACATTGCCTTGCCTCTACTAAATCCATGTATCCATAAGCAACTGGCTTGGTACAATTCTAACCCATGCCTTGCTTTCGAACAAAAAAAACAAACCTACACTTAAATAGAAAGATGGAAAACAGAAAATCAATAACTTCTCACAATTAACATTTTAATAAACTTTCACAGCAGAAAATAAAATAACTAAGATTTTGAAGTTTTAGTTTAGTTTTGTTTTATAACTAACTTTTAGCATCTAAGGGGATATTCGTCTAACTGAACTTCCAACAAACTTCCTAACAAGAACTGTAACTAACTTTCGCAATTATAACAAACTTACAACAGAAAGCATAACAAAACTAACAAAACTCTACAAACCCCCTAACTGTCATAACTAACCTCTAACCATTATATAACAAACTTCTAGCAGAAAAAAAATATAACTAACAAATTTGTTCAACCCTTCCGAACCTCTTTTTCAACAGAACTGGTAGCAACCTGTAACAAACTCTAAACAGAATTCCCCAACGAACCAATAACTGATCTGTAACTAATGGTTAACTAACTCTAAAACCAAAAACATAATTTTATAAAATCTCCCTCCAACTCTCTCGTCATATATACATAATCAGGTTCATTATTCAGGGGGGACATAGAAAATTTCTCAAGAAAATTCAGAAAAAGTTAGAGAAAAATTTACCTCTTTCATGATTCATTCTTCAGCATTCTGGAAGAATCACCACAAAAAATCAGAATCATCTCTCTACTCTCTTTTCAACTGAATCATCATCACATACCCTTCCAATCTTTGAATTTCTCTTCATCTTCCTCAAGGAAACTTCAATCTTCAACCAAATATTCTCTCTGCAACTTTCTTCTTTGCAGAATCATCATGATTGTTGCATCTTCAACATTCTTCTCTCGGTAATAACCGCATCAACAACATCAGTTCCTCCACGTCATCGCCTTCATCATCTCTGAACCAACCTTCAATCATCTTCTTCAACAAGCTTCTTCTAGAGCTTCTAATCTTCGTACACCCCCAATCTTTGCATGATTCAAGCCACCGAATCCGCTGCAATAGTATCACAAATCAATAAATAGTGCATCACAATCTGATCTTCAAGAATCAACAAATTCACACAGATATTCAAGGAAAGTAGAAGAAGAACATAGAGTAAGAAGAAGAGGATTCTGAGCGCATACCTTAGCAATTCCTCTAGCTTTCTCGTTGCTTAAACCGTCAAAGACACACTTGATGAAATCCGGCCAGTAATCTTCTTTTTGTTCACTTCTATGTTTTACGTTCTATCTTAGAACGCTTAATCGGAGGCGTAGAACCAACAAAAAGACGAAGAAGGGTGAGGATGGCGGTGAATCCTTGAGAATGAGACGGGACACGGTGTTGAGATCTATGATGGCGCCATGAAGAGAAGAAGATGGAGTTGCGATGCAAAGGAACAGTGGCACAAGAAGGTGGAGGCGGTGATGACTTGGGACGAAATCGGAGACGGAGGCGATAGGGATTGTAATGTCGAGTTGAAGCGAAAAGGAGATGAAGAATGTTGAATTGAATTCGTGGAGCTTTGATCAGAATCAGGATTGCGAAGTTGAATCGATTTGAAACAGAGTTGAGATGATGAGAATGCTGCCATTCACCATGAGAGAAGCGTATTTGCAGAATTCTAATGGAGAAGAGAACCTATGTACCTCTGTGTTCACGTAAAATTGTAAAACCTAGCTCACATGCCAATCGAAACTGTCTCTTTCAATCTTCTTTCATTTACTTTAGTTTTTTTTTATTTATTTTTATAATAAAACTAAATCTGATGGATTGGGTTGTGTTTAGACCGGACCATACACCTTGGGCTGGACTTTTTTGGCCATATTGCTTCACCAAAAAAATTGCTACTGGGCCTGAGCGTTTTTTAGCCCAATTGCTTCATACAAAAAATTGCCAAAATTGCCAATTGGGCCTGGAATGTTGGGCATGCGCCTGGGTTGCTTCAGTATACCTCTAAAAAAAACTCTATACCCCCTGAATACTTTCTATTATTTCTCAAATAATTTTGTGTGATATTTCTACATGTTTTTTTAATGGTTCACATGATAAAAATTCAAAAAAAATATTAATAGAACTTTACTTCTTTTATTAACTTTGTTTGTTATTCTATCCATGTTTTTGGTAGATTTTAAATGCCAATTTTGTGTGAGATTTTGAAATAAAAGTGACTTGAGTGAGGAGTTTCATGAAGTTTCAAAGCTAGCTAAGAGCATAATTTTCATCAAGGAATTCAAGGAGGCTTCTGTGGAGTTTTCTTATCACTTGCGTGGCTTCGAACAGGCAACGGACCTTCTCCATTCGGTATCATCACAAATCTATTTTATTCTTCATTTTTGTACTCTATCGCAATCCATATGCATCCAAACGTTAGGTACAATTCCCTTAAAATTCTAACTTTAGGTCTAACAACGCATGATAACATTAGGTGTAGAAATATGATAGTCCCCCTTTTACCTTTCTCTCCTTTCGCATACGCATTTAAAACAAAAACTTCTTTTTTTATAAAACTTCAAAATACTAAAAATTTACTGACGAGAATCATATCTTCGTTAAGTCTGTGAGACGATAAGCGGGTCTTTTCTCGACCTTATTGTTCTCTTATTCTAAGCTTCGGCGTGGTTCAAGTCTCAAGGACTCATTTCATGAATAAGTAGAGACATGGCTAAAATCTCTCCCTTGAGATTAACTAGCTATTATCTACAAGCAAAAATACCAACCAATACAAACTCTTTTTGCCTTCGGGCCTTCCTTGCAAAATTCTTTTCAGAGAGAACATATTAATTCACTTCTGTGCTGGCGCGTAAATCTCCAAAGGTCGAGTTGCGGCAGAAGGCGAAATTAATATCGTTCATTACAAACACAAACCAAATTCAAACTTTTGTGCGCCCAGGCACATTTTCTCCAAACCTTTTCAAAAGAACATGTTAATTAACTTCTATGCTGACACGTAAGTCTCCAAAGGTCAAGTTGCGGCAGAAGGCGAAATTAATATTGTTCATTAAAAAAATACAAACCGACAAAAACATAAGCCGAACTACGGCTGCTCTGATTCCTTAAAAGGGATACGTAGGCATTGGGGTAGGGCCCAAGCGAGCACAATTTTATTTTCCCTACATTTTCCCCCTTTCTTTCGCATGCATTCTCCCTTAGCAGTAATAAACAGTAAGCATAGGTTAAACACACCCATAAGATAGACAACAAGAGTGGATAACGTAAAGGGCTAAGGGCGTGTGGGGTGCTAATACCTTCCCCTCGCGTAATAGACTCCCTTACCTGATCTCTCGGTCGCAAGACCGTGACTTCTCCCTTCTCAGGTTTTCTCGATGTTTACCTTTCCCTACATGTGGGATAAAAGACGTTCGATGGCGACTTCATTGTTTGATGATTTTCAGCCGGTTGTTTCAGCTGGCGACATCACTGGGGACAGGTCGACCAAATGCTGGTCCATCCCGAAGTCGATCCTAGCTCTTGTTTTCTTTTCTTTGGGTGTTTATTTTTATGTTTTCAGTTTACTCATTTGTACATGTTTATCTGAGCATAAGTTTGCATTGCATTTTATTGCGTTCCCTATTTGTCATCTATTATGCTGGACTCTGTTTTCCATGTTGGGTGGTGATGTTACTATTGAGGTAAAAGGCCCAGTACCCAGGCCAGAGTGCACTAGGACACTAGGAATAGAGTGGGGGCATGACGGCTATAGGACGTGGTCCGGTTAGTGCAGTCATGTCATATACCATGCTCGGATGAGGTTCAAATGAATTACTATCGGCACCCACGTCTGTGGGTAAGCCCATAGCACTTTCAAGCGGACCCATGATTTTTGAGTTTCCATTGTCTTACCCTGACCTAGTCTTCACCGGTGAATGGGGAGGGAATCCTATCACAGGTACAGTTGGTGACTATGTTCAAATGGTTACTCATGCTCAGTTGGTGACTATGTTCAAATGGTTACTCGTGCTCAGGTGGTGACTATGTTCAGATGGTTATCCATGCTCAAATGGTGACTATGTTCAAATGGTTACTCGTGCTCAGGTGGTGACTATGTTTAAATAGTTACTCATGCTCAGATGGAGACTATGATCAGATGGTGATTAGTGGTTCTAATGATTATGTTCTGGATTTCTGTCGGTGACTTATGCATATGGTATTATGTTGGTGATTGTATGGTTCTCATATTCATTTTTTGAGTTCCTGATTTGTTTACCTGGAGATTTATTCAAGCCTTTGATCTTGGCATTCCCAGCGTATTTAGAAAATGCTCAACAGTATCTGATGTTCCTGAAGCCTTGATCACATGCTACATAGATCTACATAGTACTCGGCTCTTATATGTGCGGAAGCTATGTCGGACCTTTGATTTGATGATATTCATATGGTTCAGAACAGTGCAGCAATCATTTTCAGAAATGATGGAACCTTGATCCTTTTTTATCTCATTCCTTTGCATACATAACATGGCTAACCACATACTTAACATACATGTCCTGTGATTTCCAAGGAATCGTATTTGTAAGCCTTGTGCCGAACTTTTCCATCTTTTACTTACGTAAAATCAAAATCAAAGCACGTAAATTCCTTGGAAATAACTGAACATGACATGGCATCCATTCATGCATCCCATGTATATTCATTCATCCATAACAGGTACTCAAAGATTGGGGATTCTTATTCAGACATGGTTCTCCTTAAAGGTTCAGCTTGATTCTTACTACCACATGCTCAGGGATCAGTTAGGGAATAACTCCATATGGTATACCTACAAGCTTTTGCCTGTGGTCAGAAATTTCTTCGAACAGGAAGATAATTGATTAAAGACTCAAGATGAACCAGGTCATGGAAGCTCTAATGATGATCAATAAACTTATGGCTGCAGCAAGTTCTCTCTTCACCTCATCTTCTTTTGGGAATTGCTTCCAACTATGGAGTGCTACGCAATCCTGAGTTCTTGAAACATCTCATCAGCAGATGCTTCCCATTTAATGTAGGATCTTATATCAGTGCTTCATTTTTGTTAACCAACATCAGATGTGGTTACCACGCCGGGGCATCATACCTTTTAATCAGGGGCATCCTCCATAACTCTGTGTCCACTAATATGTTCAACAAGAGCTAGTCTTTATTCTCCAAGTAAATTCATGGGAAAAAGCTTTTAAGCAAAGACAGAAGAATCCTGATGAGCATGTTTATGCGAGCTCAATGCATGACATCCTAGTATTCCTAATTCTTCCCAGCTCTGATCTTTGAGGACTTCCTCCCACAAACGTCTCTCCTGATTACGATATGTATGCTAGATACATCTCCTATTCTGGGGTACCCGGTTTTGATATTGAAGACTACAAAGGGGTTATAAAAGCCCAACACCTGTTTGGAGTCTCTTCCAAACTCTCTTTCACCAGGTGGATGTCTCTTTTATTTTGATAGAAGACAGACTGTATTAGTTTTTTATGGCGTAGTATGCCTGATGATGCAGTTTTCACTTGAAGAAGCATTAAGTTGTTCTCCTGAAAGAATCCTCCACGCATATTATTCTGGGGTAATTGATCATTCGATTGAAGATGGTACGTAATCTAGAGACGAGGCCCAAGACGAGATCAATCCAGAGACTGTGGTGTCCAAATCATATCAGAAGGAGAATTTTCTCACTCACCTCATGCATCTTCACGCATCCATAGAAGGTACTCAGAAGGTACTCAGAATGGGGAATTCTTATGCAGGCCCGGTGTTTTCTTTTTAGAATTGCCAATCTTTAATTCTCGCCGCTTCGTGATTAGATTCAAGTTATGAAATAACTTTGTGGGGAATTGGGTGAGATAAAAAGAATCAGATGGGACTGTTTATTGGGGATATGCAAACAATGGCCTGTAGTAAAAAATCCTTAAGGGAGAAAGGATAACTAGTTGAAGAGTCGTTTGAGTCGGGTATGGAATTTATGAAGACAATGTCGGCGAAGAAATGTGATACTGTATATGTTGTTGCAATAGGAGTTGTCATTCATCCCCAGCCTATGGGACATTTTTTCAAATCATGAGATACTTTGTGGGTATGGTCTAACCCAGAGCTTCGTGTTCTAGGATTTTATTGCTAGCAGCTAGTTTCTGGTCTCCAAGTGAACCCATGGGGTAAAACTTACCAGCAGAGGAAGAAAAAGCTTGAGAAGAAGGTTGATAAAATCTTTATACCTTGTATCCAGTTACTTCCTCGTGTATTAGGAGCTCAATTGATTAAGCTTCGTGCTTTGGGCCATCCTCCAACAAATTTCTCTCCTGATTTCGATACAAATGCTAGATGTGTCTCCCATTCTGGGGCACTTCGTTAGGATATTGAATACTGCAAGGGGTTGAAGTATGAAGTTTGGTACTTGTTTGGATTCTTTTCCAAGTTTCAGTCCAAGTTTGGAGAACCATTTCAGGCTTTTTTTTCCTCAGTTGGATGCTTCTTATGTTTAAGTATAAGATGGGGTGATGCTTCTATGATAAAGAAGTATAAGACGTCGAGTTCTTAGATATCTGCTGTTGTGTAGAAGAAAAATACCTCAAAGGTCGAATGTTGTATTCATAGTTTAGTTTCTTCTGTGTAGTAGAAGATTCTTTGTTACAGTTTCTGAATTTTTGCTTCTGTGTAGAAGAAGACGTAGACTCTTTTGTGAAGTAGGAGATTCTCCGTAATTCAGTTGCTAAAACTTTTCTCTTGTGAAGTAGGAGATGAAGTTTACTTTCTTCTGTGTAGTAGAAGATTCTTTGTTACTATTTCTGAACTTTGCTTCTGTGTAGTAGAAGATTCTTTGTTACAGTTTCTGAATTTTGCTTCTGTGTAGTAGAAGACAAAGACTCTTTTGTGTAGTGGGAGATGCTCCAGAATTCAGCGGCTGGATTTCTCTTTTGTGTGATAGAAGATAGTTGGAATTTCTTCTCTATGGTAGAAGATACTTTGTGGTGCAATTTATGCAAGTTCGCTTGATAAGGTCCTCATCACACATGGTGAAGGAACTTTATGTGATTACTATACTGGGGCACTAGGCGATTCCATTGAAGATTGTTGGGCTTTCAAAGAAAATGTGCAAGACCAGCTGGATGCAAAGGCTATCAATTTCGGGCCAGCCAGTCAGATTTGAAGTCTCCTTTGACTCAGTAAATATCAAGACTGTCATATCATCGCCTGAAGCAACAAGTCCATACGGAGACTAGTCTCCTCAACATGACATTTTCAAATTACATTTGCATTCTCATTTGTGATCTTTCTTGCTTTTGGTTCAGTACTTTCTTGTATGCAAAACTTGCTTATTATTGAATATTAATTACAATACATTGAGCATGTTTGTTTTGAATTAGTCCATTCGTATTCACTCATGAATGTTTTTATTTTCTTTTTTTTTATACTTAACTCTTGTTAAATAAAGCAAAAGCCTCAGGAGGGAGGATGATGAGTGATATGCCAAAAAGTTCAAATAGTGTGCTTTTGAATAGGACCTTGCTGACGATGTACAAGCCTTGTTTCAATTCCTAAACACCGGAGATATAAGGGAGATAGACCCTCGTCAACCCCTTTTGAGCCTTGAAGTAGGAGTTTCTTTTCTTTTCATAAAAACCCTTACATTTAACCCGGGGCAGGGTAGGTTTTAGTTAATCTGATCGAGCGTTCATAACTCATTAAGGGTGCGCATCAAAGGATACAACAAAGGTTATCCTTCAGAATGTTGAGAAAGAACAAGACCACAATGGATAAATTTCATCTATCAGCAGCATGCACCAAAGAGAATGATATCCCAAAGAGTATCTCTTGCACATAAAAAGGTCGAAAAGGTGACGATACCATAATGGTTGTTTCTTGTCAACCAAACAGCAAGGCAGTCACACCTTTTTCAGCAAACCAAAGCAACTCGAAATCACACGACTGGTTCAAAATAAATGATAAAAGAAAGAGACAAAAAGCCTTGCTAAGTCAAAACATGGAAAACAAGTCGCTTAGGCAAAAGTCAGGGCATCCCACTGGACTTCAAAGTTAAATTCAAAAGGAATTTGTCCAGGAAAAAGTTAGGGAAAACAAAAAGAAAGCAAAAAGCGTGAAAATAGCGAAAAGGGATTACCGAATAAAGATCCTCCACAAAGAATAAAGTCGTGTGATCAGACACCAAGAATGAAAGAGGTGAGTGACTGTCATATCCTCCTCAACCATAGTAACTCCTTTTGAGGGATGAGTGCTAGTATTGGTTTAACTGAATTTAGGACTGGAGAACATCACGGAGAATAGGTGGGCACCAAATATTTTGAGCCTTAAATCTTTATTTCTAAAACCGTGAACCAGGCCACGTTACAACCCGTAAAAGTCCTAACTGAAGCATGGGTTAATTTGAAAGCACACTGTAACAAGAAATACGGTAATCTGACTCCTAGGAGGCTTGCAAAAACTTTTGAGTTGGTATCACTCCGTCTTTTTACTATCTTTTGTACAAATTTTTGATGTTTCAAAATATTTTTTATAAATCTTTTAACTTCAAGACAAACATGAGCTTTGTATTAGAATTATCATTCTCAGAATAAACATTCTTTGCATATGAACAAGTGCTTAAACATCGAGTAAGTTTGCATAATGAGCATCAGATGAAAATTTGATCATCTCCTAGGACAAATTGCTTCAGGATACCGTTTAAAGGTAAATCATTTATGAGAATAGTCTTAACCTGGGGCAAATCTTCTATTGACTCTGTCGAGTAAAAGAATACCAGTTTGAGAAATTATCTGAAGTAGATTGCAAAAGGTGGTTTCCCAGAGTCTCTGTCAAGTGGCGGTGCATTACTTTCAGTTGGTCCCAAGGGACGTATTTCTTCAAGTATCTGATTAGAGATTGAAGCAGTTCAAGACGAGGAGTATGGTTGTGAGGTAACCTATATTCAAGAGCCAACCACTCTAAGGTTATGTTGCCTTCAAAAATCCTCAGGTTTCTCATCCCTCTGTGAGCATGAGGTAAAGGAAAAGATTTGTCGAGATTCTGTTAAGCAAAGGGCAGGTGTGTCTAATATTCCGTCGAGTAAGTATGCAGCCAATCTGAGGCACTCAAGTCGGGATTTTATCCCTCAAAGTACAGTCAAACTGGGGCAGTTATGTCGAGATTTGACAAATCTCGCTAAGAATGCATTGATCAGAGGAGAACCTTCCCAGAATTTGGAGATGTATGGGCATTCACTCAAGCATAGTTGGAATCATCTCCAATTTTGATTATCTGAACATCATGACACTGAGACAGTTTATCTTAGTGGTACATATATTAGAAAGCCCTCTCGAGGCAATTTTTCTGCAAAAGCCTTACAGACTGGGGCAAGAATTTATGTAAGGGCTTTCTATCTTCTTGAGTAGTTGATCAGATCAAGTCCATATGCAGGCTAAACGACCTATGAATTTGAAAATCATACCGAGAAGTTAAGATTGTTATCTTCAACTTATCAAAGACTCAAGTCCATTTACTGATATCCTTTGTCCTAAGGCAAGGTTATTATCCCCAGCTAAAGTTTGGATTGTTATCCACAGTAGGATATGAGCAGTCACGCAAAGATTATTTGGGTTTGTTTACTCGAACAAGACTTGATGGAAATATTGCTTCCTAGGGAGATTCCTCCTCCCAGTAAAAGACTTGTTGCTACTTAACATAGACCTATCTACCGAGGGGTTCCTCTTTTGAGATTTTTTTCTCCCCAGTGAAGCATCCTCATTTCTCTGCAGGAGGAGAATGTTCCTTCTCCCTGGAAATATAGAAGTTGTTTAAAGTCTAGTTGACCCCTTTTCATTGGATTGCAATTTATTTTTGCAGCATCTTCTCTAAAGTCCATTTTTTAGTGGCATTCCTCCTCGGAGTCGACATGTTGAAGTTGCAATCTTGCGTCACAGTTTTTAACTCGGTGATTGATAGTTTAAGTGGCCTATCCTTCAGTAAGGCTTTCCATTCCAAACAGGGGCACGTCATCCCAATTTCTGTTTTGCAAATACTGTTGGTCTTTCATGACAAGATGCATACCAACAAATGAATCAAGAAGGGTCTGTATGTGACTAACATGAAGATGTTCGTATAATGAGACCTAATTTCCCCAGTGGAATTATTCTTCTTTCCCTAACGGAGAAAGTGTCTTATCTCTCAGGTGAGATGTACACGAAGAATTCCAGTCATAACTCTTTCGTTACCAGAAGTAGAAGATGTTGTTGAGATATCCCTAGTGGAGTTTCTATCTCGGGATGTGGTTTCTTCCCCAAGTGAGGACCTTTTACCTCCCAACAATGTTATCCCTAGTGCGGTCTGAGTAGATTTATTTTTATTTAAGAATTCCTATACTCCCCAATGGAAGTGATCTTCGTCAAGGATTTCTATGCCAGAAGATTCCATTCCCAGCAAAAGCTTTTCTCTTTCCAACAGAGGATAAAGAATTTATTCCCCGTGAAGTGGGGAGTTTGATCAAAAGTCAATTCTTTTCTCTGAACTACAATTTATTTTTGTAAGTATTCTCCCCAAGAAGTTACTTCCCCGGCGATATCCATCTTTAGGGTTTGGCGGTTCCGAGTCTCGATGCCCCATTGAAGTTCATTTTTCCTTTTCTCTACAAAAGATCAAATGTACAAGAATAATCGTTCGGAAGTTCTTTGGCTTCTCAGCAGCCAATTGTTGACCTGTTTTCTTAATGCATTGCATCATTACATTGCATCATTACATTGCATCTACCAAAATGCGTAGCATCTCCATTGCATGGAGCATTACGCTATAAGAAAAAATTTCAAACATGCATGAGTATAAGCCAATTGTGTCCACCTGTGGTAACCAGATTGTTATACGCTCAGATTTGATTTACCTCCACAAGAAGCCTAGGGTAATTCTATTATGTTTCCCCAGTAGAGTTTGTATGGATTTACCACCAGTCGGGTCTTTGGTATTTCTCCATTTCCCTAGTAAGTTTGTGGTTTGCGCTTGCCTTTGTAAGCCTTTGGTTATTTTACCCGCGTTTGCTTTGTCGTTAGAGTATGAGTAAGAGTTGTCTTATAACCTTTCTTGCTTCTCAAGTGTTTGAGTATCCATACTTGGTGTGTGGTAATTCTGACAATTTCCACTCTTGAAGAATTAACACCCCGCCTCTGGCCTGAGGGATTTTTAGTTCTTGCGTATTTGCAACCTATCAAAAGCCTAACGTATAATGGCAATTTTTGTTAGAGTCTGCTTTGACCAGTCTCTTTCTCTTGTAAAGTTCACCTTTGATCGGTGCTCTTTGAAGGTCCTGCTTAGTCGGTTTCTTGTTTTGGTTTATCCAAGTTAGTTGGGTCCTCCTTTTGTTAGCCTAGCTAATCTTTTATGTTAAGAATCCTTCAGTATCTCTTCGAAGTCCAGTTGTCTGGCATCCTTATTTAAGAGAATGTGTCCTGTTTATTGGGGCTTTCTTCGACTAGTCTCATTCTTGTGTTCACTATCAACTCTAAAGAAATTGTTTCTTGACGATCAACTTAGCTCTTGGGTATCTAACTCTGACCAGATATGCATACCTTTATCATTTGTTGAGACTCCCCTTCGGCTGGTCTCTTTACAGTTGTAAGTTCACCTTTGACCGGCGTTCTTTTCTTAGGAATCTACCTTCGGCATAGTATTCCTGGATGAAGATTCCCCTGCGGCTGGTTTCTTTATCCAAAAGTCCACATTCGGCTGGCATCCATTAAAATCCACCTTCGGCTGGTATCATTTGTTGAGAGTCCCCTTCGGCTGGTCTCTTTGCAGTTGTAAGTTCGCCTTCGACCGGCGTTCTTTTCTTAGGAATCTACCTTCGGCATAGTATTCCTCGATGAAAATTCCCCTTCGGCTGGTCTCTTTATCCTGAAGTTCACCTTCGACTGGCATCCCTTAAAACCCCGCTTCGGCTGGTACCTTTCAAAATCCCGCTTCGGCTGGTACCTTTCAAAATCCTGATTCGGCTGGTACCCTTTGTTAAAATCCCGCTTCGGTTGGTGTCATTTCTTTCAAAACCCCGCTTCGGATGGTATCATTTGTTAAAATCCATCGTCTACTGGTATCATTTGTCAGGAGTCCCATTTGTTTGGTCTCTTCCCTCAGTAAGTTCACCTTCGATTGGTGTTTTCTTTATAAGAGCTTTCTTCAGTCTGTCTCTTTCGTGCATATCCGATACCGACCACGGATATGTATCTTTTTCTTTCTTACGTATCCGATACCGACCACAGATATGTATCTTTTCTATCTCTTTCTTACGTATCTGATACCGACCACGGATATGTATCTCTTCTATCTCTTTCTTACGTGTCCGATACCGACCACGGATATGTATTTTTGATGTCTCTTTCTTGTATATCTGCTACCAACCCCGGATATGTGTCTCTGATACTTTTTTTCGTATGTCTGCTACAAACTTCAGGCATATACCTTTTGATATCTTTCTTACAGGTGTTTGTTACTAAATCCCAAAAAGAGTTCCTCTATAACCAAGTTATCCTTCGGTGTGTCAAACACTGGTTAAACATACATCTAACCCTGATAATCCTTTTTACCTAAAAAATAAATAAATATAGAAAGTACAGAAAACCAAAACTATAGTGTATACCTGACTGACTCCGGAGCGCAAATTTTTGGGTTCTTTTAGTATTTAATCTTCCTCCACCCTGAAAGTTTGAAAGGCTGACGCCAATCTCACCTTTAGGTTAAAGGCGATTAAATAGGGGCAGCTGTTGCACCCCAAAATTTGCCCTACTAATTTCTTTTATTTTGGCTTAGACTTTTGTATTCATCTGCATCTATTTCATTAGGTCACTAACATGGCATACATTTCATTCAATATAGCTCTTTGGTTCAAGGTTCAGTGGTTATGCGATATTAGGGTTTCGCAATGGTTAAGGCGTTCGTATCCAATAAAGACTGATTTCTTATTCAGGTAGTGAGAAGTGGAATTAGGGTTGTGACCTGGGTAGTTGAGAATTTCTTTCTTCATCAAGACACGAAGCTATCATGGTTTATTTTCCTATAAGCGATTAAAGCCAAGTTTTCGGTAATTGGGGTCCAATCGGGTTTTTCGTCAAAGATCATGAGATTAGGGTTTGTTTATCAAGGGACTTTCTCAGAGAGCCTTATATTGTGCGACGGGAAGTATCATCTTCAAGGAAATTTCTTAAGGATTTTAGCCTTACATTTTCAAGTACACATGTTTGCGACTTGAATTACAAAAATTGAAGCACAATATAAGATATAGACAAACATGAATAAAGGCTTTGATTTTGGGCAATTGCAATATGGAGAGGTTGTTGTCTGGACTAAGTTCATGCATGAATATTGTTGATTCGATCGAATGTTATGACATGTCTTGAGTTCAGGACTAGTTCATTGAATATGCAAGTTGGTTGGAATTCGTTCACCGAGTCATGAAGTGAAGTGCTTAGAGGATAATCAAATGGTACATACTTGTTTGAAAAATAATTGATTTAATGGTGGATATTGTAGTTAGAAATTCTCGTGTGAGTATGTATGCTAAATGAAATTAGTTTGAGTATGCTATACAATTGTTTGATGAAATGCCTAATAAGGATATGGCGTGCTGGAATACGGTGATTTCCTGTTATCATCAAAGCGGGAAATTTGAAGAAGCTCTAAGATACTTTGGCATGATGAGAAGATATGAGTCGGAATCAGTTACAATCACAACTGCTATTTCGTCTTGTGTTAGGCATTTTAATTTGGAGAGAGGAGAGCTAGAGGACCGTGTTACCAAATTAATAAAATACATAATAAATTCAGGTGATGTCATTCTTTTCATTGACGAAGTTCACACACTAGTTCAATCAGGAACAACTGAGAGGGGAAGTAAGGGTTTTGGCTTTAACATTGCCAATTTGCTTAAACCTTCTCTTTTAATGGGTCTATTTCAGTGTATTGCATCCACCACCGTGGATGAATACAGGCTTCATTTTGAAAAGGATAAGGCTTTGGCACGACGGTTTCAACCTGATTGGATCAATGAGCCAAGTGAGGATGATGCAATTAACATAATCATGGGTATACGTGATAAATTCGAGGAACATCACAAATGCATATATAGGGAAGATGCCATAAAGGCTGCAGTTCATTTGTCAGCAAGATACATAGCTGATAGGTATCTACCTAATAAAGCTATTGACCTCATAGACGAAGCCGGAAGTAAAGCTTCTATTGAAGCCTTTAAGATGAAAAAAGAATGCAACTGTTACTTAATTTCTAAAAACCCAGAAGTTTATTGGGGAGAAATTAGAACGGTTCAGTCCATGCTTAAAATGGTTCAGGAGAGCAAGCTAAAATATTATGCCACATCTGGAATTGGGGATAGCAATGAACTCATACTAGACTCTTATTTAACTTCTGCAGTATTTGTTAATGAGCGTATAAAAGTTAGGCCAGATCATATAGCAGCAGTTGCTTCCCTCTGGTCAGGAATTCCAGTTCAGCAGCTCACTATTGATGAAAGTAGTCTTCTGTTGGATCTTGATAATAAACTTCGGGAATGGGTGATTGGACAAGAGGAGGCTGTTTCTGCCATTTCTAGAGCTATGAAGAGATGTCGGGTTGGCCTTAAGGATCCTAGTAGACTCATAGAAACTTTGCTATTCTGTGGCCCAACTGGCGTTGGGAAAACTGAACTTGCAAAATCTTTGGCGGCATGCTATTTTGGATCAGAGAGGAACATGATACGGTTAGACATGAGTGAATATATGGAACGCCATTCAGTGAGCAAGTTGATAGGATCTTCCCCAGGTTATGTTGGTTATGGAGAAGGAGGCATTTTAACATAAGCTATTAGAAGAAACCCATTTACATTGTTATTGTTTGATGAAATAGAGAAAGCTCATTCAGATATATTCAATATTCTTCTTCAATTAATGGAGGACGGCCATCTTACTGATTCTCAGGGTCGGAGAGTTTCGTTTAAAAATGCGTTGGTGGTGATGACTTCAAATGTGGGATCTAGTGCCATTTCTAAGGGTCGACAAAATTCTATAGGTTTCTTGTTTTCAGATGACAAATCAACATCATTTAATGGATTGAAATCGATGGTAATGGAAGAACTGAGGGCGTACTTTCGTCAAGAACTGCTCAACAGGATAGATGAAGTGGTCGTGTTTCATCCTCTTGAAAAGTCGCAGCTGCTCAAAATATGGGATTCTCTGTTGCGAGACTTGAAGAAATAGGTCAAATCCAACAGAATCAATTTAGAGGTGTCTGAATCAGTGAAGGAGCTTGTCTGCAAAGAAGGCTATAACCCAACATATATACATGCTAAAGGGCTTCATGACAAGGCTATGGTATCTCACCTTCATTTTTAGCTTACTAACATTCTTATCCTCACCCATCAATGGACCTTGAAACCATGCCGAGACACCACTAGAGGTGCGATAACATATATTTGCAAACACATTCAACAACCATTAAAACAGTCACAAAACATCAGGCCAAGATAACTCCAAACACATTGCCTTGCCTCTACTAAATCCATGTATCCATAAGCAACTGGCTTGGTACAATTCTAACCCATGCCTTGCTTTCGAACAAAAAAAACAAACCTGCACTTAAATAGAAAGATTGAAAACAGAAAATCAATAACTTCTAACAATTAACATTTTAATAAACTTTCATAGCAGAAAATAAAATAACTAAGATTTTGAAATTTTAGTTTAGTTTAGTTTTATAACTAACTTTTAGCATCTAAGGGGATATTCGTCTAACTGAACTTCCAACAAACTTCCTAACAAGCACTGTAACTAACTTTCGTAATTATAACAAACTTACAACAGAAAGCATAACAAAACTAACAAAACTCTACAAACCCCCTAACTGTCATAACTAACCTCTAACCATTCTATAACAAACTTCTAGCAGAAAAAAAATATAACTAACAGATTTGTTCAATCCTTCCGAACCTCTTTTTCAACAGAACTGGTAGCAACCTGTAACAAACTCTAAACAGAATTCCCCAAAGAACCAATAACCGATCTGTAACTAATGGTTAACTAACTCTAAAACCAAAAACATAATTTTATAAAAGCTCCCTCCAACTCTCTCGTCATATATACATAATCAGGTTCATTATTCAGGGGGGACATAGAAAATTTCTCAAGAAAATTCTGAAAAAGTTAGAGAAAAATTTACCTCTTTCATGATTCATTCTTCAGCATTCTGGAAGAATCACCACAAAAAATCATAATCATCTCTCTACTCTCTTTTCAACTGAATCATCATCACATACCCTTCCAATCTTTGAATTTCTCTTCATCTCCCTCAAGGCAACTTCAATCTTCAACCAAAGATTCTCTCTGCAACTTTCTTCTTTGCAGAATCGTCATGATTGTTGCATCTTCAACATTCTTCTATCGGTAATAACCGCATCAACAACATCAGTTCCTCCACGTCATCGCCTTCATCATCTCTGAACCAACCTTCAATCATCTTCTGCAACAAGCTTCTTCTAGAGCTTCTCATCTTCGTACACCCCCAATCTTTGCATGATTCAAGCCACCAAATCTGCTGCAATAGTATCACAAATCAATAAATACTGCATCACAATCTGATCTTCAAGAATCAACAAATTCACACAGATATTCAAGGAAAGTAGAAGAAGAACATAGAATAAGAAGAAGAGGATTCTGAGCGCATACCTTAGCAATTCATCTAGCTTTCTCATCGCTTAAACCGTCAAAGAAGCGCCTGATGAACTCCGGCCAGTAATCTTTTTTTTGGTTCACTTCTATGTTTTACGTTCTGTCTTAGAACGCTTAATCGGAGGCGTAGAACCAACAAAAAGACGAAGAAGGGTGAGGATGGCGGTGAATTGTTGAGAATGAGACGGGACACGGTGTTGAGATCTATGGTGGCGCGATGAAGAGAAGAAGATGGATTTGCGATGCAAAGGAACAGAGGCACAAGAAGGTGGAGGCGGTGATGACTTGGGACGAAAACGGAGACGGAGGCGATAGGGATTGTACTGTCGAGTTGAAGCGAAAAGGAGATGAAGAATGTTGAATTGAATTCGTGAAGCTTTGATCAGAATTCTAATGGAGAAGAGAACCTATGTACCTCTGTGTTCACGTGAAATTATAAAACCTAGCTCACATGCCAATCGAAATTGTCTCTTTCAATCTTCTTTCATTTACTTTAGTTTTTTTTTATATTTATTTTTATAATAAAACTAAATCTGATGGATTGGGTTGTGTTTAGACCGGACCATACACCTTGGGCTGTACTTTTTTGGCCATATTGCTTCACAAAAAAAATTGCTACTGGGCCTGAGCGTTTTTTAGCCCAATTGCTTCATACAAAAAATTGCCAATTGGGCCTGGAATGTTGGGCCTGCGCCTGGGTTGCTTCAGTATACCTCTGAAAAAAACTCTATACCCCCTGAATACTTTCTATTATTTCTCAAATAATTTTGTGTGATATTTCTATATGTTTTTTTTAATGGTTCACATGATAAAAATTCAAAAAAAAATATTAATAGAACTTTACTTCTTTTATTAACTTTGTTTGTTATTCTATCCATGTTTTTGGTAGATTTTAAATGCCAATTTTGTGTGAGATTTTGAAATAAAAGAGACTTGAGTGAGGAGTTTCATGAAGTTTCAAAGCTAGCTAAGAGCATAATTTTCATCAAGGAATTCAAGGAGGCTTCTGTGGAGTTTTCTTATCACTTGCGTGGCTTCGAACAGGCAACGGACCTTCTCCGTTCGGTATCGTCACAAATCTATTTTATTCTTCATTTCTGTACTCTATCGCAATCCATATGCATCCAAACGTTAGGTACAATTCCCTCAAAATTATAACTTTAGGTCTAACAACGCATGATAACATTAGGTGTAGAAATATGATAGTCCCCCTTTTAACTTTCTCTCCTTTCGCATACGCATTTAAAACAAAAACTTCTTTTTTTATAAAACTTCAAAATACTAAAAATTTACTGACGAGAATCATATCTTCGTTAAGTCTGTGAGACGATAAGCGGGTCTTTTCTCGACCTTATTGTTCTCTTATTCTAAGCTTCGGCGTGGTTCATGTCTCAAGGACTCATTTCATGAATAAGTAGAGACATGGCTAAAATCTCTCCCTTGAGATTAACTAGCTATTATCTACAAGCAAAAATACCAACCAATACGAACTCTTTTTGCCTTCGGGCCTTCCTTGCAAAATTCTTTTCAGAGAGAACATATTAATTCACTTCTGTGCTAACGCGTAAATCTCCAAAGGTCGAGTTGCGGCAGAAGGCGAAATTAATATCGTTCATTACAAACACAAACCAAATTCAAACTTTTGTGCGCCCAGGCACATTTTCTCCAAACCTTTTGAAAAGAGCATGTTAATTCACTTCTATGCTGACGCGTAAGTCTCAAAAGGTCGAGTTGCGGCAGAAGGAGAAATTAATATTGTTCATTAAAAATACAAACCGACAAAAACATAATCCGAACTACGGCTTCTCTGATTCCTTAAAAGGGATACATAGGCATTGGGGTAGGGCCCAAGCGAGCACAATTTTATTTTCCCTACATTTTCCCCCTTTCTTTCGCATGCATTCTCCCTTAGCAGTAATAAACAATAAGCATAGGTTAAACACACCCATAAGATAGACAACAAGAGTGGATACCATAGAGTACTACGGGCATGTGGGGTGCTAATACCTTCCCCTCGCGTAACAGACTCCCTTACCCGATCTCTCGGTCGCAAGACTGTGACTTCTCCCTTCTCAGGTTTTCTCGATGTTTACCTTTCCTTACATGTGGGATAAAAGACGTTCGATGGCGACTTCATTGTTTGATGATTTTCATCTGGTTGTTTCAGATCGCCCTTTCGGGTTTTCGGCCTACCGAGACGCTCCTTTTTGCCTAAGTCGCCCTTTCGGGTTTTTAACTTATCTAGTTGTTCTTTTATTTCATTAGGTGAAGTATTTCTTAACTGCATCAGCATTCATGAGACATGGGAACTCCTCTCCATCCATAGTTTCGAGAATTAATGCACTTCCAAAGAAGGCTTTCTTGACAACATATGGGCCTTCAAAATTGGGAGTCAACTTGCCCCTAGAATCAGCGGTAAAAGACATGGTCTTCCTAAGCACGAGGTCGCCTTCTCTGAATTCACGAGGTTTGACCTTCTTATAAAAAGCTTTCTTCATTCTCTTCTGATATAACTACCCATGACACAAAGTCGTCATTCTCTTCTCTTCTATTAAATTTAATTGGTCAAACCTGTTCTGGACCCATTTAGCCTCTGACAACTTGGTTTCCATTATCACACACAAAGAGGGAATCTCAACCTTGATTGGGAGCACCACTTCCATTCCATACACAAGGGAGAATGGGGTTTCTCCTATTGAAGTGAAGACAAATGTCTGATATCCATGTAAAGCAAAAGGGAGCATTTCATGCCAATATTTATAAGTAACAACCATCTTTCTGGATGATCTTCTTGATATTCTTATTAGCAGCTTCAACAGCCCCATTCATTTTTGGCATGTACGGAGATGAATTGTGATGGGTAATCTTGAATTCTTCACAAAGTTTTGTCATCATCTTATTGTTCAGATTCGAGCCATTATCGGTGATGATTCTGCTCGGCACACCATACCAACATATAAGATTATTCTTAATGAAGCGCACTACCACCTGCTTAGTAACATTAGCATATGAAGCAGCTTCCACCCATTTGGTGAAGTAATCAATTGCTACCAAGATAAAAGGGTGTCCATTCAAAGCGTTGGGTTCTATCATTCCAATCATGTCAATACCCCACATAGAGAAAGGCCACAGGGAAGAAATAACATTGAGAAGTGTCAGAGGCACATGCATCTTGTCTGCATAAATCTAGCATTTATGGCACTTCTTTGAAAATCTATAACAGTCAGATTCCATTGTCAGCTAATAGTAACCTTCCCTTAGCATCTATTTATCCATCGAATGTCCATTGGCATGAGTACCAAATGAACCTTCATGAATCTCATGCATCAACATGTTTGCTTTGTGTTTATCCACACATCTGAGCAAGACCATGTCATAATTTCTCTTGTATAACATATTTTCACTGAGGAAGAAGCTGCCAACCAATCTTCTCAATGCCTTTCTATCTTTATTGGATGCACCAATCAGGTATTCTTGAGTCTGGAGAAAATGCTTGATATCATAATATGAAGGTTTATCATTTGTTATCTCTTCTGTTGTAAACATATGAGCGGGCCTATCCATTCTCCAAACTATAATTCGAGGTATATCATTCCAAGTATTCACTTGATACATAGAAGCCAGAGTTTCCAGAGCATCTGCCATTTGATTTTTGTCTCTGGGATATGATGGAATTCAACTTTATTAAAGAAGAGTAACAATCTTCTAGCATAATCTTTGTAGGGGATAAAGTCGGGGTGACGAGTATCCCACTCTCCTTTAATCTGATTTATTACCAAAGCTGAATTGCCATACACATCTAGAATTTTAATTCTAAGATCAACAACTTCTTCGAGAACCATGATGCAAGCCTCATATTCTGCCATATTATTAGTATAATCAAATGTCAACCTTGCAATAAAAGGAATGTGCGATCCATGTGGAGTGACAATCACATCACTCATTCCTTTACCATAAGCATTCACAGCTCCATCAAATATCATGCACCAGCGAGATTCAGGATCAGGACCTTCCTCAGGCAATGGTCCATCACATTCTTTCACTTTCAGAAAGATCACATCCTCATCAGGGAAATCATACCTCACAGACTGATAATCATCAACTGGTTGGTGAGCAAGATAATTTTCCAACACGCTGCTTTTAATAGCTTTTTGAGTGCGGTATTCAATGTCATATTCAGATAACAACATCTACCAGCGTGCAATTCTCCCAGTAAGAGCAGGCTTTTCAAAAATGTACTTGATTGGATCCATTTTAGAGATCAACCAAGTAGTGTGATTCAACATATACTGTCGCAAACGTTTTTCCGCCCAGGCCAGAGCACAACATGTCTTTTCCAGCATGGAATACCGCGATTCACAATAACTAAAATTTTTACTTAGATAATAAATGGCATACTCTTTCTTCCTTGTTTCATCTTGTTATCCCAGAATACGGCCCATGGAATTATCTAACACTATAAGATACATAATCAATGGTCTTCCTTCAACAGGAGGGAGCAAGATAGGAGGTTCAAGTAGATATTCTTTAATACTTTCAAATGCCCTTTGGCAGTCATCTGTCCACACACAACCTTGATCTTTCTTTAACAACTTAAAGATCGGTTCACACGTTGCAGTCATGTGGGAAATGAATCTGGAAATATAATTCAAACGCCCGAGGAACTCTCTGACTTGCTTTTCAGTTCTCGGTGCTGGAATTTATTAAATTTCTTTGACTTTATCAGGGTTAACTTCAATCCCTCTCTGGCTAACAATGAAACCCAACAATTTCCCTGACAGAACACCGAAGGTGCATTTATTTGGATTCAAGCGGAGACAATACTTCCTCAAACGCTGAAACAACTTTAAAAAATCTTCTACATGCCCTTCTTCAGTCTGGGATTTATCAATAATGTCATCAACATATACCTCAATTTCCTTGTGCATCAAATCATGAAATAGGGTTTCCATAGCCCTCTGGTACGTTGCACCAGCGTTCTTCAACCTAAAGGGGATCACTCCGTAACAGAATGTTCCCCAGGGTGTGATAAACTTTGTTTGTTCCATGTCCTCAGGAGCCATCCTTATTTGACTATATCCGGAAAATCCATCCATGAACCAGAAAACTTTGAATTTAGTTGTGCTATCCACTAACATATCAATGTGAGGCAATGGAAAATCATCTTTTGGACTAGCTTTATTTAGATCTCTGTAATCTACACACATGCTAACTTTTCTGTCTTTCTTCAGTACTAGGACAATATTGGAAATCCACTGAGGGTACACTGATGTCACAAGAAAATCGGCATTAATCTGCTTTAGAACTTCTTCTTTGATCTTCACTGCCATATTTGGGCGAGTTCTTCGCAACTTCTGTTTGATTGGCGGACACTCTGGCTTCAGCGGCAAACGGTGCTCTACAATATATGTATCTAGACCAGGCATATCTTGGTAAGACCAAGAAAAAAATATCCACATACTCTTTCAGCATCTTAATCAACCTGCTCTTCACATCAGGATGCAGTAATGCTCCAATCTTGAGTTCCTTCGAATCTTCTGCTGAACCCAAATTGATTACTTCCAATGGCTCTTTATATGGCTGAATGGCATTCTCCTCGTGCTCAAGACCCCGTGAGACCTCTTCTGGAATATCATCATAGTCTTCTTCTTCGGCCCCATACACAAGACATTCAAAGTTGGGAGAGGTTGCAGGGTCACTGTATTCAACGGTTTTTTTAATTAATCTGCACATATGATTTATGATTTCTTTTAGAAACTGACACATATAACAAGTGATCATGCATATTGAATTTCAATTTTTATTTATTTTGAAAGGTTTTTTCTGATTACCATTTTCCAAGAAAAAGCAAAAAATAAAGACATAATTTGGGAAACAAAGACAACTTTTATTATTGATTTTAAATATCAAAGCAAACCCATAAGCCCATACAATATCAATACTTTTATCTTGGGCAGAGTGAAATCTTTTCAAAAATATTAACAAAAACAAATTACTTTGAAACATGTATGCAAGAGGGAACATCAATGGTGACCCAGTTCTGAACCCTAACTCTGTGTGTCACATAATTTGGCATTTCTGGCTCTGCTTCATCTTCCATAATGGCATTAATCCCGGAAACAGTTGGATGAAGATAACCCCCGGTACAAAAGATATCTTGATACTTGCCTGCAGCAGACTTTAGCTTCATGCTCTTACCTTTATCATTATTCACAAAGAACCCCAAGCCAACTTTATTCTAGTTTACAGGTGGATCCACAATTTGTCCCCATACTTCACTATGTCCATTATGCATAACCTACTGAGCATCCTTAAATGAAGCCATAGAATTCTCATTTCTTCTTATATTATCAATGGATAAAGCTTGGGACTAGGTTCCAACAGCAACTTCATTCGCCTCCACAATGCTGAAAGAAGACAAATGAGATATCAATAATGCATGTTCTCCATTTATAATTACCACTTTTCCTTCATGCACAAACTTCAACTTCTGGTGTAAAGTCGAAGTGACATCCCCTGCTTCATGTATCCACGACCGTCCAAGCAAGCAGCTATAAGTGGGTACAATATCCATGACTTGGAAAGTAATGTGAAACAAATGTGTGCCTATATGAATAGGAAAGTCCACTTCACCAATAACAGATTTCCTTGATCCATCAAACTCTTTCACAATAATTCCACTTGGGCGCATGGGTGTTCCTTGATATTTTAACATCATAAGTGTGCTCCTTGGTATAATGTTCAATACGGATCCATTATCAATCAGTATATTGGATAATGAATCATTCTTGCAGTTCATAGAGATGTGGAGGGCCATATTGTAATTCATTCCTTCATCAGGAAGTTCATCATCGCAGAAACTCGGGTTATTATATGATGTAATGTTCCCTACCACACTGCTGAATTGGTCTACAGGCATATCACTTTCCACTAAAGCTTGGTCCAATACCCTCATCAAAGATTCTCTGTGGGCAGAGGAGTTCATCAATAAAGTCAAGATAGATATTTTTGAAGGAGTCTGTAGTAGTTAATCTACAATTCTGTAGTCGCTCATCTTGATTATCATCAAAATATCATCCACCTCTTTTTCTAGCATAGCTCCACTAGATTCACTCGTAGGCTTCTTGGGTTCAACATTTTCAACAACTTTCTTTCCAGTACTAACATCTCCACGAACAACTGGTGCAAATACATGACCACTGCGGGTCATTCTGCTAGTCTCAGCAATATTTCCAACATTAGGCATTGGCTGGATGGGAACTTCCACACCATCCTCTAAAATTGTAGCATTATATTTGTAGGGTATAACCTTATCTGACTTGTAGGGGACAGGACCCGGCAAACTAATCACCAATGGAGTAATAGTTGGCTTGCTATGATATTCAACTTCAAAAGGGGTAGGCGCACCAAAACAAGGCACAATAACATTTACTCCCTCTTCAACACATCCAGTCATCACTGAGTCATCTCTGGAAAACATATCTTCATCTGAGGAGAAGAACTCATCCGCAGAGACATACTCATCATTTGACTCTTCTTCAGCCAAACAAACCTAAATCTCATTAACCTCATGGTAATCCTCCCTTTGGCCTATAACCTTGATAGTTCCATTATCCAACAACAACTGAACACCTTTCCTTACAATTGAACATCCTCGAGAGTCCCGGCAGCAAATTCGACAAGATCCATACTGATGTTCTACCTGACCAGCCATGTGGCAGAAAGTAGCATGCAATTGTACAAGATCCCCATTCATATATTCCACATCAAAGATTCTGAACTCTCCAGGACATCCAGAAACCATGTTTACTTCCTCTTCATACTCTTCCCTAGCCCTGATTATGTGGATGAGGCCCTCATCCATCATCTCCTGCAAATAAGCCTTTATCTTGTCACAACCCTGTATATCCGTACTACAAATAGCACAACCGGCACGATCATGCGTATAATAGATAAATTCACAGAGGTCTGCATACCTTTTTACCAAATCTCCTCTAACCAATTTAATATCAAAATTCTGGAATTCGCTTGGACAATCGGCCACCATGTTCACAGCATTTGCTCCTTCATGCATTGGAAAAGGATTATTTTTCACATTAGGGCCAACATCTTTGAAGGACAAGATGTTATACTTCACCAATTTGTATACTTCAGTTTTCAAAGGATAGCAGTTCTCAACATTGTGCCCCGGTGCTCCCTGATGAAAAGCACATGTTTGGCCTGCCTTGTAATACCAAGGTAATGGTGATGGTATAGCGGGAGGTGGTCTAGTCTGAACCAACTTCTTCTAAATTAACGTCGGGAGTAATTCTGTATAGCTCATAGGTATAGGGTCATAACTCTCCCTTTGCTGATTATACCCTTGATTCCCCTAATAGGATGGTCTCTGATAAGCAACGGTGGTTGGAGCTACACAAACAACTGGAGTCATTGAGGCAACCTGTCGATGACGTTGATAATTTCTTCTAGGAGGATTAACCTTCCTCTCTTGCATAATATCATTTGTATCTCCTTCCTTCTTTTTGGTAAACCCATAGGATGTCTTCTTCGTGCTTCCAAAACTTTCACTTTTTGTTAAACGGCCCTCTCTTACATCCTCTTCCAAACGGATACCCATGCCTACCATTTCAGTAAAGTCACTTAGCACACTGGCTACCACCCTATCATAGTAGAAAGCACCCAGAGTCTTCAGGAAAATCTTAGTCATCTCCTTCTCTTCCATAGGAGGAATCACTTGGGAGGCTACCTCACGCCATCTTTGTGCATATTCTTTGAATGATTCCCTGTCTTTCTGGGCCATGGCCCTGAGTTGATCACGGTCAGGTGCCATGTCCATGTTGTATTTGTATTGTCTGATAAATGCTTCTCCTAAGTCATTGAAAGTATGGATATTGATGTTGTCCAAACTCATATACCACTTCAACGCAGCACCAGTCAAACTATCCTGAAAAAAGTGAATCAACAGATGTTGATCATCAGTTTGGGTAGACATTCTTCTTATATACATCACAAGATGAGCACGAGGACAAGTGTTTCCCTTGTACTTCTCGAATTTCAGAACTTTAAACTTTGCACGTATCTTGACATTTGGGACCAAGCATAAATAATTCACATTCTGCCCGAATAATTCCTTTCCCCTGAGGGCCTTTATCTCCCTTTTCAGCTTGTCAAAATGTTCTTGAAAATCATTTGTTCTATCATAGAGACCCAAGCCTTCACTTGGTGGAGGAAAAGGACGATACATATCATCATTAACAAATGGGATCATATTCACCGAAGGAGGTGTAGCATGAGTAACATGCACCACAGGAGGTGCAGGAGTAACAGTAGTCTGAACAACTGGAGTATCTTGAGGACCAAGATTGAAACCTTCAGGCGCGAATTTCTCTTGCATTCCCCATGGAAAACCTTGAGGCATGTGATTCTGAATAACAACTGGAGTAGCAGACACAAGAACAGTCAGAGCTTCAGTAGTAACCCTTGTCTGTTGAGGTTGAACACTCGGTGGCTAATTCTGAGCAGCCACCAGAGATTCCATCAGAGCAGTGAGATTGGCCATACTGGCCTTCAAAGCAGAAACTTCCTCGCGCAGCTCGCAATTCTCTTGTTCTAAGTTGTCCATCTTCCTTCTGAAATTAGCTCGAGTATTGTAGTGTTGAGACAACTTGCTTAACGAAGTAAAGAAGCTTGGTAAGACACCTGGATATGCATAACAAATGCAAGAAATATGTGCAATATGATGCATGATATGCAATGCACGTGATTTATTTTATTATTAATATTTCAAGGGACTTAAAGATTTATAGACACATTGCAAATATCAAAGTTATAAAACATTTGAAATACTGAAAATTTTTATTATAATAGCTTCAAAATGGATTACAAGTTTCAATAATCCCAAGTACAAGATGAAAATAAAGTCTAAAACCCTAAGAAGTAAAGCTGATGGAGACCACACTATACGATGACGCTTCCCTGTAAGCCTGGAAATCTGAGCCTTCAACATCTATTTTTCTTCCGCATATCTGGTGGCAACCTCCTTCCAATCACCTGAATTAGGAAGTGAGCAACTAGCATCTGGTTAAGGCTTAGGAGAAAATAAATCCCCTTACCTCTCTATTGTCTCTACAGCCCGACTCTCAAGAATCTCAATCAAGTCATCTTTCTCCTTCAAGTCTGCTCTACAGGAAATCTCTAAATTTTGGCACTTACTCTTCCAAGCATCCTTTTCCTGCTACATCATGACCAAAGCAAGTTGTATCTCTTCCACATCATCCAATAAGGGAGGAGTGGTCTTCATAAACAAATCAGGCATAGGTGCTTCTCGGGAATACGACATATTCAACCGAATAGCTCTTGTTTGGACCCTATGAAGATAAGGCTCCAAAGAAACTTCCGCCCTAGGTCCCAAGTCTTTCCTACTCTTCCTATGAATGTGACGCCAGGCCTTCGCAATCTGATCCCTAGCTTCCTTATGGTCTTTTCCCTCCTTCAATAAGAAACTACTCAAATGAATACTATTTGGTTTATCTCTCATCAGATAACCAAGCTGTCATCGTGCAAGAACAGGGTTGTAGTTAATTCCTCCCTTTGTACCAAGAAGAGGTACATTGGGGAAACTACCACAACTGTCGATAATCTCTACATCATGGTAAGCCCAATGATACCAATCAATATCTGAGTGAGTAAGTGCCATGATCTTAGGACCCCAACGGGGTTCCTTCCTGACATCCCAGAAAGCATCAGTCTGAGGCATATGAGAAATAAACCATCGGTACAACAGAGGCGTGCAACAGATAATCATCCCCCCATCATAATAATTACAAATATGAATAGAGTAATAAGCATCACCCAACAATATAGGAACTGGGTTTCCAATCATGAAGATCCTGACAGCATTAATGTCAACAAACTTATCTATATTAGGAAATAAAAACAACTCGTAAGCAAGTAGAGCAAAGATTGCCTCAAAATTGGCTGTACTCTTCATCCTGGCAAAGTAATGAGCTTTTTCCAATAAGAACTGAGTTGGTAATCCTCTAATCCCTCCTTTAGTAGTCATATGGGCTTCAACCTCAGACTTCCCCAAATGGATCAAAGCAGCAATCTCATGTGGTTTTGGCTCACCCTTCAAACCAGTAAAAGGAACATGATCGGTAATAGGTAAATCCAACAGATAAGAATACTCCTCTAGTGTAGGAATCAACTGGTAGTAAGGGAAAGTAAAGCAATGATACATCGGATCATAGAACTGGACCAAGGTCGAGAGAATACCCTCCTTTATCCTAAGCTTCATGAGAGGAATGATGGATCCATACTTCTTCCGAAAATCTGTAGAACATTCAATCTCGGGAATTAGACTGATCAACTCATCTTTCTTGGGATCTTTGAAACTGTATTTTTCGGTCTTTCTTTTTCCAGAATCCATGGTTAAAAGGTACATGTGATATTCACAAATGGTCAACTTTCAAGTCCCTTGAAATAAAATTTCTTCAAAAGATGCTTATGAGTGCATGGATGCATGATGCAACAATCACACACAAGATCACAAACATAGGGTTCATAGGTTCAAAGTCACGAGCATGAGGTCGAAGGTACTACTCATAAGGTATGGTCTAAAAGTTATCACCTTCTGAACAAGGTTCTAGAGGTTCCCAGATTCTACATCCTTCCTTCGGATATTACCAACTTCCCAATTAACTCGGTAATTAGTAATATTCTCAAGAAAAATTCGTCTGAGCGTAGTATCGTGTGACAACTATTTTCGGATTACTCTGTCATAGCTTCTGCACTACACCTAAAAGGCCAAAATGGGTTAGGTATTCTACGGTCCTCAGCTTCAGCAGACTCCCAGGTCAAAAGCAGCACGTCTTCTCGATTAGTCGGTAAATGACACTACAGTCAAAGGGGCCTCCACCGAGTGGGGGATATCATTCCTCCTTTTTTAGAATTACTCCCTCAAAGTTAACGTGACTATACTGCCCGTCCTATCTTAAAGTTTGCTCAAGTCTGGGTATAGGACTTATAAGTAATCACCAAGCACCCTGAAAACCAGGAAAATCCAGACACACAAATATACAACATATAATATATAACAAAGAATAACACATATACAGATATAGATAAAGATAGGTTTAACCCACTTAGGGATGGAGCAGCAAGAGGTCAATCTTTCCCCAGTGAAGTCGCCATTTTTTTCTGTAGCGGTAGAAATGTTTAAGACTAATCCATTGGATTGACTAGACTTATACAGATCAAAATAAAAATTTCCACTGCGCTTTATTGTTTCCAAAGGAATGGGAAAAGAGCTAATAACCCAAAAAGAGGGGGAAAGATTCAATATAAGGGGGTTGCTTATGCATAGGGAAGGTATTAGCACCCTAAACATCAGCGGTACTCCACAGTAACCTCTTTGTAAAATCTGTATATTTTGGCTATAAAATGTTGTACAAAAAATAGATGGTGGAGGTGAGAAAAGAAGTATTTTTTTAAATAATTTTTGCACCCTTCGCGGTTGCGAACCTTTAGTGCCTATGTACCACCTTTCATGCAATAGAGGATCAGGGTACACGAAGTTCACTTTTGAAATTTTAAAATACAAGTGTGTTGGTTAATTTTATGAGATAAGACATCATCGTCATTGTCCGTGTGGAAAACATACTTACTACCCACAATCATGAGAAAGGAGAATTTTCATCATCTCAAAGTGGAGGATATGGCTTGGATTTTAATATCAACAATGCCTCACTCAACATCCAAGTGTAAAATATCTCACTTCACTATATATTGTAGAAGTATAGTTGTTTGCATCACTACAAGGATTGACAAGAGTCTAATCTTTTGAGAAAAGTTTAAAGTAAAAAGCCAAAGTGGAAAAATGGTTTGAAATGAGATTGATTGACTTTTAGTCTTCTCACAAAAAAATGTCAAGGTATTAATAAGTTGATTAGAGTTTATTCATGAAAATGTTTTGAAAATGCATGGACATAAGTCCAAGTTTATTATGAAAATGATTCAAGTTTCAAAACAAGAAGAGTTTTTCAAAAGGAGGAAGAAGATTTTTTGAAATTGAAGAAGATGGGAGGAGAAGAAGAGACTATCCTGAATCATAAGGTAAAAGGTAGGGATAAGAACCATCTAACCAACAAGAAGCTAATACTTGACATTATGAGTCAAGATAGAATTCCCATTCTTTGGATTTAAACCAAGCAAGCAAAGATACTAGACCTCTTGAGGGAACCAAACTTTAAGTGTATTAAGTCTTCACAAAAATTGGGCAGAGTAACTGCTGCACACGGGTGAATTCCAGATTACAAACAAGGAATGTAATCAGAATAACCTACATAGAAAACAAACAAACAACCCAATGTCTTGAGGTAAACCCCAAGAACTCCAGACAAAACATAAATTAAGGTCACAAGGTCTCCAATATAGGCCAAGGTTTCTAATCCTAAGTCCAAGAAGTCCAATACTCCATAATGCCAAGGATAGTAACCAAATAGTCCAAGTATCATTAAAGCTTTTTATGGTTCATGTTGATTATTAGGTATCTTCAAAAAGAAAAGAAAAGATCAAGTGAGCAAAAATAAAAATGACAAGAATAGTAAATGCTCAAGTGAGCAAAGATGAAAAATAGCATGAAATGTAATGCTTAAAGTAAATGGTACATAAAATAAAATAGCATAAAATAAAAACACAAAATAAAGTCAATTATTAGAAATTAATGGTTAGTTGCATGACCATCTTGAAACTTGCATTTGGAACTCATTAGAGGATTAGTAGAACCAAAGCCTCTACACAACAAGTTGCATTTTCTTTTTGTCAAGTATATCATCCATTTTGGAATCCTCAAAAGTAACATTTAATGATCAATGATGTTTAAGTGATCTGCGTTGACCAAAAGTGATAGATCCATTAGAGGATTGGTAGAACCAAAGCCTCCTCACTAGGAATATCAAGGTTATTGGATCAAAGAGACCAAATTAACATACTTGGGCTTGCAAACATAAGTTTGGGCCACGAATGATCATTTATTCGAATCGGGACAAAGTTTAGCGCTATGTTAAGCAATCGTAAGTTGACTTATATAGAAGTCGCGCCTATTTTGAGGTCGGTCAATAGAAATCTATGAACCATTTGTTTTGAGACATGATATAGAGATCAACCTCCAATAACACTTAGTGCAATAAGAAAGGGATAAGATGAAGAGGGGTGGGAAAGAATATACAAATCACATTTGAATTAAATTTTAATCAAACTATTATTAAAATCACTCATCCATTTTTATGGAGTTAGACTCAACACCATGGATCCAATGATGTTAACAAATTTCATGATCAAAAATTCAACCCAAGATCAGCAAGAAAATAATCACAAAATAATATTACATTTAATATATGCATTAAAAAGAGTTTTAAAATTTTTTAAAATAGAAATAAGAGAGAAAAATATCAACTAAGTTCTAATTAATCGAGAAAAATTAAGTAAGTCTGTTGTACCCCAAAATTTTCCCTCTCATATTTCTCAAAACATTGAAAGAAAAATCTCCAAGTGGCTCAAGATTGCTCAAGAGTTGGACAGTCAAGTCATCTCCTAAGGCAATCAATGTTAAATTAGGGTTTTGTGTTGCATCAAGGTCCTTACATCCAAATAATCTCAAGTGCTCCCCAATTTCCTAATAAGGTCTCAAGTTCATCCATGTCAAATTTCAAGCCTTGTAGATGAAGTTTGCTCAGTCAATTGCTCAAAGGGTCCAAAATTCGACTGTGTTAGGGCAAAAGTCAACTGTGACCTACAAATAGTCAAACTTCAAGATTTTTTGTCAACATTCTCATTTTTAAGGATATTTCATCATTTGATCAAGGGTTGATCATGATTCATCAAGGATTGCTCAAAATTCATCAAGACTCAAAAGTTGCTAAATTAGGGTTTTGTAGGAAAAGTCAACTCAACTTTGACCAAGCATAACTTTCTCATACCTTATGAGAAATGACCCATCCAAAGCTCATTTTGAATAGGATGCAATTTCCTACAGTCCATCTTCATACCCCAAGATCAATAAATGCACTCACAAAAAGTTACAAATTTCGACATTATAGGTCATTTTTGAAAGTCAACAAAAACACCTTTTTTTCCAAAGCTTATAACTTGAGCATGGAATAGAAAAATGAGATGAGACAAAAATGTTTGGTTAGAGGAAATCTCAAGATTTCTAAAAAGTCAAATAACACTTCCAAAAGTTCAAAATTGAAGAAGTTATGCATTGTTGAAGTTGGCCATTTTTGCAAAATTGCCAAAAGTCCACTATCCCCAAAACATCAAATTTTGTCAAATGGGCCCATTCTTTTTCACTTGATTTGATCTTGTCACACTCCACACGTGTCCTAGCTTCAACCTTGTGTCCATTTATTAATTGTTTCTATTTTATTTGATTTTTTATTGAATTAATTCATTTTAAATCAATTTAAATCAAATAAAATCACAAAACTTGATTACATGAGATCTTTTTCTATTTTCAGGACCTAATCATCATTAATGACATGATCAAATTTGTATCTCACCATATCATGAACAAAAAGATGGATTTTGGACAAAATTGGAAGGTTTTCAATGGAGGATCAAATCAAATCTCCAAGCCATAATGCACAAGGATTCAGTCCAAAATTGTTGACCTAATACACTCCTTATTACATATACAATGCAAAGGCACGAGTTTTAGAGGCTAGAGGCTGCAAGAACACCAAAAGAAAGCTTGGAAAAATTGGTAAAAAGTTTGAAATTGAAATCGTGCATAGAGGAAGTTTCAACACCAAATATCCACACTAATCAATTGTTGGACCCTCCTTGAAGCGAAACCAATCCAAAACCAGTCTCCATACGCGCCCAGAAGCTTTGTAAGTATCTCAAAAAATCACTTTTCAGTTGAAATCGTATCCTCATATTCTTGCAATTTTTTGACAAATCTTTGGTATATTCATGATGCTCATGCAATTTCTAAACTTTCTGCATTATTTGATTGCATTTACATAGCCTGTAACCCCCTAGCCGATTCTAGGGTTTTTGGTTCGTGTTTTTTGGGCGTTTCATTTGCAGGTGAAATTGAGGCCATTAATGGACATAGGCGTGATCAGGAAGCCTAGACGAGCACAACCATGTGCTTGGAATTAATTTCCATGGCATAGAGTAGATTTTAGGATGCAGATACGGATTTAGCTGCGGATAAAAATCCGCAGGTAAATATCCAGGTTTCAACGAGGAAGATGAAGATGTGCCCCCCTCCTATTGGATGTTTCAAACTTCGCGCGTTTTTATTTTTTAATTCTGGCATAATACGCATTTTCTTATTTTATTATTATTATCCAATATATATACAACTAACGTTCAATGGTCCAGTGGCAAAGGCGTGTATGCATTGGCCTGCAGGACCTGGGTTCAAATCCCAGGTCCCCCAAATGCATTTGTGTTATTTTTCAACAAGTGATTCCATGCAATAACAAGTGCGCAGCCTACCATGCTCCCTTATGCAATCAGTGGAGAGATGGCCCCCAAGCTAAATCTGGTGGCCCATATGAGATTCCCACCATACTCCCAAGTCAACGTGCACACGTGGAATCAGAAAGTCAGCCAGGCCAAGGGATTGTTGGGCCACAAACTTGCTATCAAGACCCCCTAATCAGGCCCATAACCTCCTAACCTTCTCTATTTTCATTTTATTTCTTTTATTTATTTATTTATTGTTATTATTTTTAATTAACCAATTAAATTTTTTTTCATAAAATAAAAAACCAAAAATATTTTCATTGTTAAAATTAATTTCAGTATTTTATTTTTTTAATAAATTTAATTTAATTAATTTAGTTTAATTAGGAAATAACTTTAATATCTTTTGCAATAATTAAAATTAATTTAGACAATTAGGTGTTATTAACTTTGATTAACTTATTTTTATTTCTTTAAATACTCAAAAACCCAAAAATATTTTTATTAATTAATTTATTTATTAATTCAATAATTAGTTTAGTCTATTTTCTTTTAATTCAAAAAATAAACCAAAAAATCTTTTTTCTTTAAAAAAAACAAAAGGGTCAAAACCCTAGAATGCGCCCGATTTAATTTTCCCACACGCGATCCATATTTATCCAATATTGTATATGTTTCCCGGAATGTAATAGTTTAATTAGGACTTTAAATATTTTTATCGCTTTATTTATTTTCCGCATTTTAATTTCAAGGGTTGCTTTTGGCGATGTAAATACCCGACGCCTTGTAATAGTTAGTTTTAATTTCCGCAATTTAATTTCCGCAACTTATAAACTGTTTGATGTTTGATAATAGGAAATGCATGACAAGACCAAATTTTTAACCTAAAATCAACATAGATAACCATTAACATGTACAAAGACAAATTAACTGAAAATAACACACTCGCACATGCGCACTCTTAGGGTACACCTCGCTTGGTTGCCTTCGAACGTGGTCATTGAGTATAGGAAGTTTTAGAGGTCGCCCTCTTGTCCAAAGATCATAGTTTTCTTGAAACGGTTGCCTCGGAAAAATGATCTAAGACAGTAGGGTTACCGCTAAGGCGTCCTAATGTTGCTTTAGTGGCCGCACGTCCCTTAATCGAATTGACCCTTAAAACTCCAACGACGATGCTACCTACTCTTCAATAGTGGGATAGCATTGTCTAAAGGACATTAGCACAGATTGATTCCTTTTTTGAGTAGGTAGATGGTTCTTAAGTACTTGCTCTTTCAAAAACAAAATAAATTTTTTCGCACTTACACCTTTCAAACAAAAAACTTCTTTCAAACCCACAAACACAAAAAAAAGCAAATTTTGAAAACACTTTGAGCAAGTACCTAAGAGCCCGTGGATAACCATTGATAGAAAGGGTGATAACACCTTCCCTTTCTATAATCTACCCCCCGGACCCGAGAAACACCTCGAAAAAAGGAATTTTTCTGTGCTTTTTTCCTTTCCTTGTTGGATAAAATAAAAGACGGTGGCGACTCTTGCTTACTGCGACATTTTGCAAAAACAAACGCAAAACGTGAACCAGCATTCCAAAATAGTCAGTTCTTTCTCACTGTATCACAGAACTGGAGACTCTGTTGGGGATCTTAATAAGTGGGGTGTACCTTAGGATTAGATCACTGTGTTTTCAATTGCTTGCTTTGTATGCTTTATATTTGTGGGTTTGTATCGGAGTTACTATAGATCCTAACCCGGATCTGGGGATACCCTTTAGGTAAGTAGCAATAAACTGTGAGGGAACTGTACGGCGTAGACCGATACGGTTGAAGCAGTAGCTATGTTGGTGTGACACTTTAGATTGTACCGATATCCCTTGTGTTGCAACGAGCAGAATATGGGTCATCTAAGGGGTCATTAAGCACCAACTGACCTTAGAACCTTTAAATTGACCAACTTGGCCATAGAACAGTAGCAGTATGCTACACTCATTGAGACTAAACTCTCGCGATGATTCCGGCCGCAAGAAAAGGTTGCTAAACTAGAATTATAACCAATTGAGGGTAGTCAGCAATATTGAGATCCTCTAGAACTCGGTTACTATTTTTAGTACAAGTTTAAACCAACTGAACTGAAAGAGGGAAGTACCTAAGCTCCTTGCCAGCCTGAGATCTAAGGGCTCTCTGTGTGACTTGTGTGCCTTTACCATGTTTTCTATTTGTGGATACTTGTGATGTGCTTTCTATCATGACATCATGACATCATAACATTGCATACATCTTGCATTGGACTAACCTATTTCAAAGACGGGAGGGATTCATCTTTGTTCTATTTTGTAGGACATGATGCCCATACATAGGAATACCATCTGGATCAACTTTGTCCAGGTTCCCACTGTGCTTAAGGATTTGATTGCAAAGATGCCTGATACTACTTCCTTCATCAGAAGACATGGTTATCTTCTCAGTTTGGTCACTTCTAAATTGGACGAGCAGATGATGAGTGTTTTGGTCCAATTCTATGATCCGCTATACCATTGCTTTACTTTTCAGGACTACCAGTTGGTTCCCACCTTAGAAGAGTTCTCTGATCTGCTCGGTATCTCTATTCTGGAGTAGATCCCGTTTACTGGTTGGGAGAAGATCCTTAGGCCCGAAGAGATTGTTGCAGCCCTTCATATGACAAAGGACGAGGTAATGGCTAATTGGGAGACTAGAAGTGGAGCAAAGGGCTTTCTGACTAAGTTTTTGGTTGGTAAGGCTAACTATTTCTGGGATAGTCTACACTTCAAGGCATTCAAAGATATTCTGGCTCTTCTGATAAATGGCTTGGTACTGTTTCTGAACTCTGACTCTTTTGTTGATGTGAATGCAGTGAAAATCTTCATCTCTCGTAATCCTGTACCCACTCTCTTGTGTGACATTCTTCATCAGCTTTATTCCCGTACTGCCCGAAAGCGGGGAACCTTGATGTGTTGTGCTCCATTATTGGCGAGGTGGTTTATTTCGCACCTCCCTAAATCAGTGTTGAAGAACAAAGAAGGCATGGGATGGGCCTATAGGGTTATGTCTCTCTCGCATAATGACATCATCTGGACTCTTAAGGGTATGGACGAAGTGTCTATTATTGATCGATGTGGGGAGTACCCCAATGTTCCACTGATAAGAACCCATGGAGGAATTTCTTACAATCCGTTCTTAGCCTTACGTTAATTTGGGAGATCCAGAAGAGAAGGACCTCATGAGCTGCTAATGCCTAGTATCATCTTTGATTTTCAGGGGGATAGCGACGAGCAACGCCGCAGATTCATAAGGGCTTGGGATAGAGTTCACAGATCTGATCCACATGAGCTGGGTCCAAAGACTTCTCTTCCGATGGAGCCATATCTCAGATGGGTCCGTATCCGTGCCCAAAAGCAGGGTATGCCATATGAAGTCGTCCTACCTATCATTGTTGAATTTGCTAATGAAGAGGGGGTTCTACCTACCATCCTCCATCCTTACATTCCCACTGACATTAGGGCACTGAAAAGGTCTTGGATGCAGCTGAGATAAGAGCGGGATGCTTACCGAGAAAAGTTTAACGAGCAAGAATAGAAGATCCAGAAGTTGACTAGGCAGCTGGAGAACGAGCGGATTCTCAATGACTATGTCCGCACCGACAAGAAGCAACCGTGGGAGCACTGATTGTCCTTTGATGATTTCCGTTCCAGTTTTTATTTACTTTTCAGTATTTCCTTTCTTGTAACGCCTTAATGGCATCAGTTGAACAATTTGAATTTCGAAGTTTATCTAATAAAGTGTGTTTCATTTCTTGTTTACAAATTTGAATCTCCCGATTGTCTTTGAAATCATGTCATACGCATTTCATCCCATGCACTTCATAACAGGTACCCATTACAGGTCTCTTATCTTCTTTGTTGTTTATTTCAGCACTCATCATGTCTGCTAAACCATCAACTGAGCAAGCAATCAAGGCCCTACAAGCCCAGAATGCCCAATTCCAAGAGATGTTCATGAATCTAGCTAAGGGTCAACAAGATCTGAAGACCCTTATTCTGAAAGAGAAGAAGAAGAAGAAGAAGAAGAAGAAGAGGACAATCCTGTTTAACACAGGTCACAGGTTTGGAAACAGGCTACGGGATAAAGTTGATTTGACCATCTCATCTGGAGGGAAAGATAGTCAAGAAGAAAGGAGGGCTCCTAGCCCTGTGGTCTCTGACAACGAGACGAACTTCGATGAAGACCAGTATCCTCCTACCAAGGATAGATACAAAAAACTGGAAGACCGGTTGAGTGCGATGGAAGTTCAGAAGGTGCCTGGTCTAGATTTTGGTGATTTGGGTCTATCATCTGGGGTGGTGATTCCCCACAAGTTCAAGGCACCAGCCTATGCAAATCTGGAGCTTAGTGTGAAGCAATGGTTGGTTCAGATGCTGCATGACTACGTTGAGATCTTTGCCTGGTCTTATGAAGACATGCCTGGTTTGGATACTAATATTGTGGTTCATCGCCTGCCTACCAAGGAAGACTATTCTCCCGTGAAACAAAAGGTCTGCCGAATGCGCCAAGAGATGTCTGAGAAAATCAAGGCTGAATTTATGAAACAGTTTAACGCTGGTTTTCTAGCAGTTACTGCTTACCCTCAGTGCGTGGCCAACGTGGTTCCTGTGCGGAAGAAGGATGGTAAGGTTCGAATGTGTGTTGACTATAGGGATATGAACAGGGCAAGCCCCAAGGATGATTTCCCTCTACCTCATATCGACGTTCTAGTTGACAACACCGCTCAGCATAATGTCTTCTCCTTTATGGATGGTTTCTCCGGTTATAATCAGATCAAAATGGCTCCCGAAGACATGGAGAAGAAAACTTTTGTTACTCAGTGGGGTACCTTTTGCTACAAGGTCATTCCTTTTGGACTGAAGAATGTTGGGGCAACGTATCAGCGTGCCATGGTTGCTTTATTTCATGACATGATCCATCATGAAATTGAGGTATACGTCGACGACATGATTGCAAGATCTCAAACTGAAGAAGAACATCTGGACCACCTTCAGAAGTTGTTTGACAGGTTGAAGTTGTACAAGCTGAGGTTAAACCCGAACAAGTGCACCTTCGGGGTGAGGTTTGGTAAACTGTTGGGTTTCGTCGTAAGCAACAAAGGTATTCAAGTGGATCCTGCAAAAGTGAAAGCCATACAGGAGATGCCAGCTCCCAGAACAGAGAAAGAAGTCATAGGCTTTCTGGGACGACTGAACTACATTTCCCGATTCATCTCGCACCTGACCGCTACTTGCGAACCAATCTTCAAGTTACTAAAGAAAGATCAAGTAGTACGTTGGAACGATGAATGCCAGGCCGCTTTCGAAAGGATCAAAGAGTATCTCTAAGAGCCACCCATTCTGATGCCTCCAGTTGAAGGGAGACCTCTGATCTTATACTTGACAGTACTCGACAACTCAATGGGGTGTGTGCTGGGTCAACATGACGAGTCTGGCCGAAAAGAGCATGCTATTTATTACCTTAGAAAAAAGTTTACCGACTACGAGACCCGATACTTGTTGCTCGAGAAAACTTACTGCGCTTTGGCATGGGCTGCTCGCCGGTTGAGACATTATATGCTGACTCACACTACTCTATTGATATCAAAGATGGATCCAATCATGTATATCTTCGAAAAACCTGCCTTGTCCGGAAGAATAGCAAGATGGCAGATGATCTTAACTGAGTATGACATCCAATATATGACCCAAAAGGAAATTATGGGAAGTGTGTTGGCAGACCATTTGGCACATCAGGCAGTGGATGATTACCAGTCTATGAACTTTGAATTCCCGGATGAGAATATCATGCTAGTAACTGATTGTGAGACACCTGGACCGGATGAAGGACCTGAGGAAGGATCCCGATGGTCTATGTACTTTGATGGAGCTTCCAACGCTTTGGGTAATGGCATTGGCTCCGTGATCATATCTCCTAAAGGGTCTCATACTCTGTTTACCGCCCGACTATGTTTCAACTGCACCAACAATATGGCGGAGTATGAGGCATGCATTATGGGTCTTCGAGCAACAATTGACCTAAGGATTAAGTTTTGGAGTGTCTTCGGAGATTCCGCTCTCGTGATCAGTCAGATCAAAGGCGAGTGGGATACGAAATACCCAAATCTTATTCCTTACAAGGAGTATGTATTGACATTGCTTCCCCATTTTGAGGAGATAACCTTTGAACACTTCCCTAGAGAGGAGAATCAGTTGGCGGACGTGTTGGCTACGATGTCTTCTATGTTCAAAGTCAATTGGGATAACGAGGCTCCCCGAATTATCATTGAAAGATTGGATGAACCTGCACATTGCTGTGATATTGAGACTGAAGAGATAACAGAAAAGCCTTGGTTTCATGAGGTGAAGAGGTACTTTGAGGCTCAGGAGTACCCCGAGGGTGCATCTGTTAATGACTAGAAGTTTCTGAGGAGGTTCGCGGCGAAGTTCTTCATCAGCAATGGCCTCCTTTACAAGCGTAACCATGATTCGACCTTACTACGATGTGTGGATAAGAACGAGGCAGAAAGGATCATTGCGGAGTTACATGAAGGTACTTTTGGGACTCATTCCAGTGGACATACCATGTCAAAGAAAATCCTACGGGAAGGATAATATTGGTCCATAATGGAAGCCGACTCTTATCAGCATTCTCGGACATGTCACAAGTGTCAGGTCTATGCTGATAAGGTGCACATACCTCCAGTCCCTCTGAACGTCTTGACGGCACCTTGGCCTTTTGCAATGTGGGGCATTGATATGATCGGCGAGATCAGACCTACAACATCCAACGGGCATCATTTCATCCTGGTAGCAATTAATTACTTTACGAAGTGGGTTGAAGCAGCTTCCTTTGCTACTGTAACCAAGAACGTCATGGCACGGTTCATTCGGCATAATCTGATCTGTCGATACGATGTACCAGAGAGGATCATTACGGATAATGGTACCAATCTCAACAACAAGATGATCACTGAGCTCTGCGAACAATTCAAGATACAACATCATAACTCTTCTCCCTACCAGCCAAAGATGAATGGGGATGTCGAAGCGGCTAATAAGAACATTAAGAAGATTGTGCAGAAGATGACAGTGACATACAAAGACTGGCACGAGATGTTACCGTTTACTCTTCATGGGTACCGTACCTCAGCACGGACGTCAACAGGGGCAACACCATATTCCTTGGTATATGGTATGGAGGCTGTCTTGCCCATCGAAGTTCAGATACCCTCTCTTAGAATCATGAAGGATGCAGGTTTAAGCGAAGACGACTGGATTCAGACCCGGCTTGATCAGCTAAACTTAATTGACGAAAAAAGACTCACTGCTATTTGTCATGGTCAGACGTACCAAAAACGGATGATCAAGGCATTTAACAAGAAAGTAAAACGACAAGAGTATCAAGTTGGGGACTTGGTTATCAAACACATCATCTTACCTCAAGGTGATCCCAGGGGCAAATGGACCCCTACTTACGAAGGGCCATTTGTGGTTAAGAACATTTTCTCAGGAGGAGTTATGATTCTAACCACCATGGATGGTGACGACCTTCCTCACCCCGTCAATGCAAACATAGTGAAAAGATACTATGCATAATCAAAGACCCGCTAGGTTGACTGGCCTAGGAAAAAATAAGGGCTTCCCGGTGAACCAAAAGGGTTCGGGCAAAAATAAGGGATGAAAATGAAAAAATCTGTACATCCGGCAAGTCGAAAACCTGAAAAGGCGGCTTGGGCAAAAAAGGGTATCCCTGTGGACTGAATACTTGAAAGGGAGGTCTAGGCAAAAATTAGGGATCAAAGCGTAACACTATGTCTCATTGGATCACCTTGTATCCAGACTTCGGTATCAACTATCAAGATCGGACGACACTAATCAATCTGACCTACCTTCAACCAACAGCAAAGTGATGAGATGATTGAGGATATAAAGGCAATAGCAGACTTGGAACTCGGTGGGATTATTCACATAGCTGTTTTGTTTTCTTTTCACAAATTGTATAAATTCTATTTGTTCAACGGCGTTCTCTTACTAGGACGTCAGCCTCTTGTACAAAAAACGCCTATCTACAGGCCAAACTTCAAAATCAATACAATTCATTTTTCAAAGAAATTTCAAACTGTTTTTCTGTATCCGTTTTATTTTGCAAGGAACGTCCAATGTTCATTTTTGATATATGCATTTGACATTAACTGCTGCTCATAAATATTTACATGTGAAACAAAAGACGATTACGGGTAATATCAGAAACAGGGACAAATAAGAATTGTCCGAACTGTACAATTGCTCTGTCCACCAGGTACAAAAATAGATCCAGCTGAAGAATATGACCAAAGTACTTTCACTCCCCGCAGAATAAGACAGTAATGGTAGCTCTCCCAGCTGAGACTTGCAACTGTGAACGAATAAGCAATGCTTTCCCCAAGCAGAGTTTATCTACCATCAATACTAAAAAGGCTTGATATCCCCGCAGTCTTAATATTCCCCAATGGAGTATAATAATGTTCCCCGGCAGAATACAAGATACCCCTCAGTGGAGTCAATATTTCCCCAGCACGGTCTGAAAAAGCTTCCCCAACAGAGTTGAAGCATCATCCCCAATAGACTCTGGAAGTTTGTCCCCAGCGGAGTACAAAAATAAATCTCCCCATCCGAGTTCGAAGGATCATTCCCAGCAGAATTCAAAGGATTATCCCTGCAAGAGTCTAACAGGGTTAGCCCCAGTAAGTCACAACTGAAAGATCATCCCCTGCGGAGTTCTTGCCTTTCACAGACAGGAATTCAATCCTCAAGATATTCAGTATCACCAACAACGGTAATCTATCCCCAGTAGAGTTTATCAGTGGAGTCCTCAGCAGAGCGTCTCTACCCCACAGAGTAATCTCATCATTTTATTCCCCAACGAAGTTATCTTCTCCTGCAGGTTTATTCTCACAATCGTTTTCGTTCGTCATCCCCAGCGGAAGCGAAGAATCCAGCTCTATTTTCCAGCAGCTATCCGGGATTTATTTTCCCCAGCTAAAGCATCACATTTCCATACATCATAATACATGCATATACGCATCATACCACACAATCTCATTTAGTTTGAGAACATCATTGCTTGATCCATATCATGCATTGCATATGACTGACCTTTACCTTTCAGGAAAGAGGTAGTTAAGTTCTCAGCTATGTCAAAGACCTCCTCTGGTTTAGTTAGATCACTGCGAAGATCTCCCTGATTCGTATTCCAGTTGAAGTTATTCTAAGACCTTGTCTAGTCCAGTTAAATCGATTCCTAAAGATTTTTCTGATGCCGATCCAGTCAAAGTTATTCCAAGACCTTGTCTGGTCCAGTTAAATCGATTCCTAAAGATTTTTCTGATGCCGATCCAGTCAAAGTTATTCCAAGACTTTTGTCTGGTCCAGTTAAATCGAATCCTAAAGATTTTTCTGATGTCAATCCAGTCACAGTTAATCCAAGACCTCCTCTGGTTCAGTCAGATCGCCGATAAGATCTCCCTGATTCGTATTCCCGTTGAAGTTATTCCAAGACCTTGTCTGGTCTAGTTAAATCGATTCCTAAAGATTTTTCTGATGCCGATCCAATCAAAGTTATTCCAAGACCTTGTCTGGTCCAGTTAAATCGATTCCTAAAGATTTTTTTGATGTCGATCCAGCCAAAGTTAATCCAAGACCTCCTCTGGATCAGTCAGATTGTCGATAAGATCTCCCTGATTCATATTCCAGTTGAAGTTATTCCAAGACCTTGTCTGGTCCAGTTAAATCAATTTCTAAAGATTTTTCTGATGTTGATCCAGTCAAAGTTATTCCAAGACCTCCTCTGGTTCAGTTAGATCGCTGATAAAATCTCCCTGATTCGTATTCCAGTTGAAGTTATTCCAAGACTTTTTTCTGGTCCAGTTAAATCGATTCCTAAAGATTTTTCTGATGCCGATCCAATCAAAGTTAATCCAAGACCTCCTATGGTTCAGTCAGATCGCCGATAAGATCTCCCTGATTCGTATTCCAGTTAAAGTTATTCCAAGACCTTGTCTGATCCAGTTAAATCGATTCCTAAAGATTTTTCTGATGCCGATCCAGTCAAAGTTAATCCAAGACCTCCTCTGGTTCAGTCAGATCGCCGATAAGATCTCCCTGATTCGTATTCCAGTTGAAGTTATTCCAAGACCTTGTTTGGTCCAGTTAAATCGATTCCTAAAGATTTTTATGATGCTGATCCAGTCAAAGTTAATCCAAGACCTCCTCTGATTCAGTCAGATCGCCGATAAGATCTCCCTGATTCGTATTCTAGTTGAAGTTATTCCAAGACCTTGTCTGGTCCAGTTAAATCGATTCCTAAAGATTTTTCTGATGTCGATCCAGTCAAAGTTAATACTAGACCTCCTCTGGTTCAGTCAGATCACCGATAAGATCTCCCTGATTCCTATTCCAGCCGAAGTTCAGACCACCTATCAGCAGTCTCCAAATGGCATCTGTAAGCCCATTCCCGAAATCATCAGGCTGATACCACTTCATGCGAGTGCAAATTTCTGGGCACTCTAGTGTTCAATCATCTTCCACCTTCGGATCACGAAAGGCCCGAAAGCCAATCTATATCCTCAGGTTTAAGAAAATTGAACAGGGGCAGCTGTTGTACACCAAAATTTTCCCTCTCATATTTCTCAAAACATTGAAAGAAAAATCTCCAAGTGGCTCATCATTGCTCAAGAGTTGGACAGTCAAGTCATCTCCTAAGGCAGTCAACCTTAAATTAGGGTTTTGTGTTGCATCAAGGTCCTTACATCCAAATGATCTCAAGTGCTACCCAATGTCATAATATGGTCTAAAGTTCATACATGTCAAATTTCAAGCCTTGTAGAGGAAGTTTGCTCAGTCAATTGCTCAAAGGGTCCAAAAATTGACAGTGTTAGGGCAAAAGTCAACTGTGACCTACAAATAGCCAAACTTCAAGATTTTTTGTCAACATTCTCATTTTGAAGGATATTTCATCATTTGATCAAGGGTTGATCATGATTCATCAAGGATTGCTCAAAATTCATCAAGACTCAAAAGTTGCTAAATTAGGGTTTTATAGGAAAAGTCAACTCAACTTTGACCAAGCATAACTTTCTCATACTTTATGATAAATGACCCATACAAATCTCATCTGGAATAGGATGCAATTTCCTACAATCCATATTCATACCCCAAGATCAATAAATGCACTCACAAAAAGTTACAAATTTGGACATTATAGGTCATTTTTGAAAGTCAACAAAAACACCTTTTTTGCCAAAGCTTTTAACTTGAGGATGGAATATAAAAATGCGATGAGACCAAAAGGTTTGGTTAGAGGACATCTCAAGATTTCTAAAAAGTCAAAGAACACTTCCAAAAGTTCAAAATTGAAGAAGTTATGCATTGTTGAAGCTGGGTATTTTTGCAAAATTGCCAAAAGTCAACTATCCCCAAAACTTCAAATTTTGTCAAATGGGCCCATTTTTTTTCACTTGATTTGATCTTGTCACACTCCACACGTGTCCTAGCTTCAACCTTGTGTCCATTTATTAATTTTTCTATTTTCTTTGATTTTTTATTGAATTAATTCATTTTAAATCAATTTAAATCAAATAAAATCACAAAACTTGATTACATGAGATCTTTTTCTATTTTCAGGACCTAATCATCATCAATGACATGATCAAATTCGTATCTCACCATATCATGAACAAAAAGATGGATTTTGGACAAAATTGGAAGGTTTTCAATGGAGGATCAAATCAAATATCCAAGCCATAATGCACAAGGATTCAGTCCAAAATTGTTGACCGAATACACTCCTTATTACATATACAATGCAAAGGCACGAGTTTTAGAGGCTAGAGGCTGCAAGAACACCAAAAGAAAACTTCGAAAAATTGGTAAAAAGTTTGAAACTGAAATCGTGCATAGAGGCAGTTTCAACACCAAATCTCCACACTAATCAATTGTTGGACCCTCCTTGAAGCGAAACCAATCCAAAACCAGTCTCCATACGGGCCTAGAAGCTTTGTAAGTATCTCAAAAAATCACTTTTCAGTTGAAATCGTATCCTCATATTCTTGCACTTTTTTGACAAATCTTTGGTATATTCATGATGCTCATGCAATTTCTAAACTTTATGCATTATTTGATTGCATTTACATAGCCTGTAACCCCCTAGCCGAATCTAGGGTTCTTGGTTCGTGCTTTTTGGGCGTTTCATTTGCAGGTGAAATTGAGGCCATTAATGGACATAGGCGTGATCAGGAAGCCTAGACGAACACAACCATGTGCTTGGAATTAATTTCCATGGCCTAGAGTAGATTTTAGGATGCAGATACGGATTTAGCTGCGGATAAAAATCCGCAGGTAAATATCCAGGTTTCAACGAGGAAGATGAAGACGTGCCCCCCTCCTATTGGATGTTTCAAACTTCGCGCATTTTTATTTTTTAATTCTGGCATAATACGCATTTTCCTATTTTATTATTATTATCCAATATATATACAACTAACGTTCAATGGTCCTGTGGCAAAGGCGTGTATGCATTGGCCTGCAGGACCTGGGTTCGAATGCCAGGTCCCCCAAATGCATTTGTGTTATTTTTCAACAAGTGATTCCATGCAATATCAAGTGCGCAGCCTACCATGCTCCCTCATGCAATCAATGGACAGATGGCCCCCAATCCAAATCTGGTGGCCCAGATGAGATGCCCACCATACTCCCAAGTCAACGTGCACACGTGGAATCAGAAAGTCAGCCAGGCCAAGGGATTGTTGGGCCACAAACTTGCTATCAAGACCCCCTAATCAGGCCCATAACCTTATAACCTTCTCTATTTTCATTTTATTTCTTTTATTTATTTATTTATTGTTATTATTTTTAATTAACTAAATAAAACTTTTGTTCATAAAATAAAAAACCAAAAATATTTTCATTGTTAAAATTAATTTCAGTATTTTATTTTTGTTAATAAATTTAATTTAATTAATTTAGTTTAATTAGGAAATAACTTTAATATCTTTTGCAATAATTAAAATTAATTTAGACAATTAGGTTTTATTAACTTTGATTAACTTATTTTTATATCTTTAAATACTCAAAAACCCAAAAATATTTTTATTAATTAATTTATTTATTAATTCAATAATTAGTTTAGTCTATTTTCTTTTAATTCAAAAAATAAACCAAAAAATCCTTTTTCTTTAAAAAAACAAAAGGGTTAAAACCCTAGAATGCGCCCGATTTAATTTTCCCCCACGTGATCCCTAGGACTTTAAATATTTTTATCGCTTTATTTATTTTCCGCATTTTAATTTCAAGGGTTTCTTTTGGCGATGTAAATACCCGACGCCTTGTAATAGTTAGTTTTAATTTCCGCAATTTAATTTCCGCAACTTATAAACTGTTACGTGTTTTATAATAGGAAATGCATGACAAGACCAAATTTTTAACCTAAAATCAACATAGATAACCATTAACATGTACAAAGACAAATTAACTGAAAATAACACACTCGCACATGCGCACTCTTAGGGTACACCTCGCTTGGTTGCCTTCGAACGTGGTCATTGAGTATAGGAAGTTTTAGAGGTCGCCCTCTTGTCCAAAGATCATAGTTTCCTCGAAACGGTTGCCTCGGAAAAATGATCTAAGACATTAGGGTTACCGCTAAGGCGTCCTAACGTTGCTTTAGTGGCCGCACGTCCCTTAATTGAATTGACCCTTAAAACTCCAACGACGATGCTACCTACTCTTCAATAGTGGGATAGCATTGTCTAATGGACATTAGCACAGATTGATTCCTTTTTCGAGTAGGTAGATGGTTCTTAAGTACTTGCTCTTTCAAAAACAAAATAAAAAATTTCGCACTTACACCTTTCAAACAAAAAACTTCTTTCAAATCCACAAACACAAAAAAAGAAAATTTTGAAAACACTTTGAGCAAGTACCTAAGAGCCCGTGGATAACCACAGATAGAAAGGGTGATAACACCTTCCCTTTCTATAATTTACCCCCCGGACCCGAGAAACACCTCGAAAAAAGGAATTTTTCTGTGCTTTTTTCCTTTCCTTGTTGGATAAAATAAAAGACGGTGGCGACTCTTGCTTACTGCGACATTTTGCGAAAACAAACGCAAAACGCGAACCAGCATTCCAAAACAGTCAGTTCTTTCCCACCGTATCACAAAGTCCATAAAAAAACCAGAAATGAACTCAAATATATTTATAAAATTTTTGGTAATTTTCTAAAGTCATAAACTATTTTTAAAATTAAAAGAAATAGGTAAAATAAACCAAAAATGATAAAAAAAATAGCAAGGTCAGAAATAAAAAAAATGAGGTCACCAATATTTGTCACAATATCATTGTATCATTCTATATTTTTTTTTAAATTTAAAAATGCATAAAAGTATTTTTAAACATTTAAAACAATTCAAATAAAGTGAAATTTTATAAAAAATACCAAAACACAAAATAAAATTGTAAAAAAATAGAAATCAGAAAGAGTAAAATACAAAATACTTTTCATAATTTTTTCCAGAGTTTTTGGACTTAAAATGAATTTTCTATGATTTTTTGAAGTTTAAAACAATTAAATATAAAAATCAGAAAATAAAATAAAAACCAAAAAGATGTGAACCAATGGATGAGAGTCAAAACACGAATGTAATCAAATCCAAGAGATCTGGCGCGCTGTGCATATCATGGTCATTACTGAATAAAGCATAGGATCACATATAAAATCAAATTTTCAAAAAATACAAATGGCATGCCATCATTGGTTGGAAGATGACACGTTGGTCATCTTCAACCTCCAGCCAACGTTAAACACAGGTCCCTCAAATTGTAAAATCAGAAGCTCAGACCTACGCCATTAGCTTCGTCTCATCAAGACGAAGATAACCACACCTTCGCGAAAAATTTATATAAAATGTAGCTCAAGCAATTTGGAAGGAATGATTTGAAAATGGATTTGAAATTTCATGGCCAAAACGTGTTTTTAGTTAAAAGAAAGTGTTGTGGCTAGAACCAGGGCAATGAGAGCTTCACAATGATATCAAAGTTTGAGAGAATTGGTGAAGTAATCTACCTATTGAAGTTAAGTTGGAGAGCTCTGAAACTGGACTTCTATGGATCAATATAGGTCACGAATCTTGAATGTAATTGTATGGTTAGCTTCAGGAAAGATCAAGGAAGGTGAATTGATAGAAAAAATGGATTGAAAAAGGATTGAACATTGATTTCGAAGTTACAGAAAAGTGAGTTATGGAATGAGTTTGGCAGGGTGATTTTGGTTGTTCAAGCTTGCGGAAACGAATGGGAGATGACCCTCTATTTATAGGAGAATGAATGTGATCCTTAAGCGTGTAACATGATGAAGTTTTGAGGGAAATCGTGGGGGGTCTGCAGCATGAACAAAGTGTGACATGTTTAACATCAAAACTCGTCAAAATTGTGTGTTTCACGATGCTAAATGCCTTTGGAAAGTTTCTAAACATGATTAGAAGCAAAAACACGTGGAAAAATTGTGATTAGAAGCCAAAACAAAGATTTCAAAATATGACTTGTGATGAAACTTCAGTTTCAAGTTACCAAATTCAAATTAATGGCATTCTCAACTCAAGGGGTCTTAAGGCATGGTTCTTGATGCTTTAGAAATATGAGATTACAAGCTTTGAAATGGGAAAAGAATGGAATCAAATGGATGTTTGAGCTGAAAGTTGCAATGAGTCAAAGTTGGGAAAAAGTGGTTGACTTTCCATACTTAGAAATATTTCAAGTTTTTCTTCAAAAGTGACCTATAATGTTTTGCATCCAAACATGGCCTTCCTCTTGGAATTTGCTCTTGACCAAAAAGGATGGCATGAAATAGACCTCTTTAATGACATTTTGAAACTTGAACCATTAAAAATCTCCAAAAATTGAGATAGTTATGAATTGTTGAAGTTGGCAAAAAATCATGAAATGACCTATAATCTTTTGTATCCTTGGGGCATCTTCCATCCATTTTCTCAATTTGCACATAAAAGAAGGAATAAAGTTCACATCCTCAAGATCATTATGGAAAAATAGTGGGCTCAAGGTGATAAAATTTACCAAGTTATGATCATTTGAAGTCACATATGGGAATTTGAGGGTTCATTTATAGGACTTTAATCTTTCTTCATCATCAAGTTTCTTCCACATGAAAACTACTTGAAACTTTTGAAGTGATTTGTTAATAACCCTTTGAATAGAAATATGTTTTTGGAATCACTCAAAAATACCAAAAGATGAGCAAGATATACTTCTTTTAAGTTCAAAACCCTAGCTCCTAGATCAAGAAAATGCTTTGAGGAACTTTGACAATTTTAAACAACCTTCTTGTACCAACACTTTTTCTTTGTAAATAGAAGTTGTTGAGGATGATAGTGAGAACTCATAGAAACCAAAAACACTCCCATATCTTGAGAATTGAGAGAAATATGCACTTGTGACCAATGGAAACAAGACGTTGTCCAACCATGACAACTTCTTCAATCAACCCCTTGTACTTTTGAATCAATATTGATAACTTTGAAATGTGGTGAACCAAAATAAACTTTGCCATGCCATTTCTTCCAAAAAAAACTTCAATTGGCAAGGTTTGAATTTCTCAAGCTTTATTGACTAGGGCATGGAAATAAACTCGTGAACCCATGGATCAACTTGCTAAGCCACATTGCCTTTACCTACATTATTAACAAGTAAGACAAACCAACATTGAATTTTATTAATTAAAAAGGAAAGTCAAAACAAAACATGCATGATCACAAAAGAAAAACAAGTCAAGGTGCTTGGTGATTCCTCAAAGAGCAAAGCTAAAGATAGGGAGGAGAACCAAAAGCCCTAATTTGATCTTGTTGTGATTGAATTAATATAGTATGATGAAGGGATCTTAGGGGAAAAAATTGGGGTACAACATTTGGCATATGATTTCAATTGAGTATGACATCCAGTATACTACCCAAAAGGCTATCAAATGTAGTGTGTTGGCTGATCATCTTGCTCATCAGCCCATGGAAGATGACTATCAGCCGATGAAGTTTGAATTTCCTGATGAAGACATCATGTACATACGTGATTGTAACATCTCAGGCCTAGAAGAATGACCCGAACTAGGGTCGTGATGGACGATGGTGTTCGATGGTGCCTCTAATGTCTTGGGAAATGGTGTCGGTGTTGTCATTTGCTTTGATTGTACAAACAATATGGCTGAGTATGAAGCTTGTATCTTTGGGTTAGAAGTTACTATTGATTTACGAATCAAAACCTTAGAAGTATATGGCGAATCTTCTCTTGTGATTAATCAAATCAATGGAGAATGGGAGACGCGTCACCCAAATTTGATTCCATATCGTGAGCATGTGTTAAAGCGGACCCCTTATTTTTGATGAGATTACTTTCACTCATATTCCAAGAGAATAGAATAACCTGGAATACTCCTTGGCTACTCTGTCATCCATGTTTAAAGTTAGATGGGAAAATGAAGCCCCCTCTATCACCATCTTGAGGTATGATGAGCCAACGTTTTTTTATGAAATTGAAGAGGGTGTCATTGATGAGAAACCATGGTTTTACGATATCAAGAGATATCTTAAGATGAAAGAATATCCAGTGGATATTTCTGTCACTGATAAGAAGACTCTGAGGAAATATGCAGCTAAGTTTTTCCTTGATGGGGATGTTTTGTACAAGAGAAACCATGATTCCGTTTTGCTCAGATGTGTGGATAGACACGAAGCAAACAAAATTATAGAAGAAATTCACGAAGTTTCCTTCGGAACACATTCCAGCGAGAATACTATGGCCAAGAAAATCTTGAGAGTATGTTACTATTGGTCAACAATGGAAAATGGTTGCTACAATCATTACAGGGTCTGTTACAAGTGTTAGATCTATACTGATAAGGTACATGTGTCGTCCAATCCTCTGAATGTCTTAACTTCACCTTGGCCCTTTTAAATATAGGGAATTGATATGATTGTCCGGATTGAACCGACTACTTCCAACGGGCATCGCTTTATTCTGGTGCCATCGACTACTTCACTAAGTGGGTCAAAGCAGCATCTTATGCCAACGTCACTAAGCAGGTGGTTACTCGTTTCACCAAGCATAATATCACTTATCGATACGGGGTTCCCGAGAAGATTGTTACCAACAATGGTTCGAATCTCAACAATAAGATGATAAAATAACTGTGCAAGAGCTTTAAGATAAAGCATCATAATTCTTCTCCTTACTGACCTAAGATGAATGGTGCAGTTGAGGAAACTAATAAGAATATGAATAAGATTATGCAGAAAATGGTTGTCACCTATAAGGATTGGCACAAGATGTTTCCATTTGCTTTGCATGTTTATTGTACCACAACTCACACTTCAACAGAAGCAACTCCCTTTTCACTTATTTATGGCATGGAAGTAGTCTTGCTTGTGGAAGTGGAGATTCCTTCCTTGTGGATAATGACAGATGCACAGTTGGATGAGGCTGAATGGGTTTAGAATAGATTTGATCAACTGAATCTCATTGACGAGAAAAGATTGACATCTATTTTCCACGGACAACTATACCAGAGAAGGATGAAGAAAGCTTTTGACAAGAAGGTACGTCCATGGAATTTTCAAGCTGGTGATCTCGTGCTGAAGAGAATCTTACCTCCCAACAATACATATGCTAGGGGTGAATGAGCTCATAATTATGAAGGACCCTACATTGTAAAGAAAGTCTTTTCAAGAGGGTCCATGGTGCTCACAACTATGGATGGAGAGTATTTTCCTCATCCCATCAATGCAGATGTAGTGAAAACGTACTTCGCATAAAATGACCACTGAGTTGACTGGCTCAGGCAAAAAAGGCATCCCGACGAACCTAAGCGAGTATAGGTTCGGGAAAAATTTAGGGATAAAAGAAAGAGTGAATGAGTGAAAAATAAAGTACACCCGCTAAGTTGAACCTATCAAAGGCAATTTAGGAAGAAAAAAAGGGTATCCCGGTGGTTGAAAACCCGAAAGGGAAATCCAGGAAAAAGTTAGGAATTAAAAGCAAATACTACAGTCTACGTTGCATCGGTAATATCAACTTACATTGTTGTTAGGTTGGCTCGGGAAGCAGCAGTCCAATCAGTTATTCAGAAAGCAAGATAATGAGGAGTTTTTAGGACATAAGAGTTGTAACAGAGTTTTCCTCGATAAATACGCACTCACATTTCCATCTTTGTTTTCTCTTCTATATACTTTGTATGCAATTGCCTCTTTTTAGGAATTGCTTCTTGATGTAAATGCCTATTTACAGGCCAATCAATCAATAAAAGTGTTTTTTGAAAAACTGCGCCACTTTGTTTTATGTTTACTATTTTGATTGCAAAACAAGTTCAACATTTTTGATAAACTTTGCATTTAAAATGTTAAGGACTTTCAGCACGTGATACCGATAAATAAAAATTGCTTAGAAATTTCAGGTGTCTGATATAACTTCTAAAGGTAGATATCATCATACTCAGCCTTTACTAAAGGATTGTCGACATCTTCCCTTTGAAGTCGACATTGAGCGGTTTTCCCAATGAGGTTAGCCCTCATTTTCTCCGTGAAGTACGCACGCTAATTCTCAGTAAAGTTTGCACGCTTTTCCCCAGTGCAATCTTCCCATGTCAAAGTTTTCTTAAAAAGATTCCCAATTAAATCGTAGGAGATTCTGGTTTGGTATTCTCGTGGAGGCGTTTCATTCTTCTCATTTAAAATTGATTTCGGCTCCCCAGTCAAAGCCAAAATTTCGAAGACATGTTAGAGTTATTTATCTGTTATTTCCTGTTGGAGCAAGTTTTTTGTCCCTAATGGAGCAAGTGTCACGTCTCCATGGTATGATGTACATGGGAGTGCCAGTTATAACTCTTTCATCCCCGGTGATAAAAGGTTCTGGTGAGATATCTCTAGTAGAACTTCTGCCCCTAAGATGCGTGTTCTTCTCAAGTAAAGATTTCTATCATGTTGGTGTTATCCCCAGTAAGGTTGATGTTTAACGCCCTGTGAAGTTTGTATATCCTTAGGAAATGTTTCCCTATCATGTTCCCTGATCATAAAGATTTTTTATTCCCCAATGGGTCAAGTCCCTAGCTTTTCTTGAAGCAATATACAGTGATGTTTTTTCAAGGATATCTCATCTTCAGAATTTCTGTGATTCCCAGTGAATTTTCCCTCATCTAGGAGGGGATTTGGATTTGTTCCCCAAGGAATTGAGGATTTTCAAGAATTCTGAACTGTCAACAATTCTGAACTTTGATTTATATTTGCAGTTTTCTTCCCAGGAAGTTGTTCACCAGTGATAGCGATCTTCAGAATTTGATTGAGTCTGAATTGTGATTCCCCGCTAAAATTCAGGTTGATCATATATGTGAAGATCTTCGGTCAGAAGTTCATCGTATCTTTAATAGTCGATTATTAACATGTTTTCCGCATGCATCACTAAAACATGCATCATTTTATTGCATCTACCAAAATGCGTAGCATTTCTATTGTATGGAGCATTACGCTATAAAAATTCAAACATGCATAAGTATAAACCAATTGTGTTTACCTTTGGTAATCGGTTTGTTACACGCTCAAAGATGAATTATCTACGCAACAAGCTTAAGGTGATCCTAATTTGTTTCCTCAGCAAAGTATGTTTGATTTACCGTCGTTCGGGTTTTCTTGGTATTATCTATTTTCCAAGTAAATTGTGGTTTCTTCTTTCCCTTGCAAGTCCTCGATTATTTTACCTGTGTTTACCTCGCCATCATAGTTATGAATAAGAGTCGGTGTATAGCCTTTCTTATGTCTCTAAAATTTGAGTATCCATACTTGGTGTGTGGTAATTCAGACAATTGCCAGTCTTGAAGAATTGATACCCTACCTTTGGTTTGGGGGATGTCGTAATTCTTGTGTACTTGAAAACTCTTGAAAGTTCAATACGTTTTGCAATCCTTAACAGAGTATCCCTCGGTTGGTCTCTTTCTCCTGTAAAGTTTACGCTTGATTCTGCGTGCTCTTTAAAGTTAGTTTGGTCAAAATTCTCGTCCACTTTTCCCAATGGAATCTGTCACGTAGTATCCCCAGAAAGTCCGCCTTTGGTCGGATTTCTTTTTTCAAAACTCTACCTTCGGTTAGTCTTCTTCTCATTATTAAGTTCTCCTTCTCCCAGCATTTTTCCTTTTTCCCCAGTAAGTTCGCTTTCGCCTGGCATTCTTTCTCTGAATTGGTAAGTTCACCTTCACCCAGTGTCTTTCCGTCTTAGGTCCACCTTCGCCCGGTGTCCCTTTTGTTCGTTAAGATTCATCTTCGCCCTACGTTTCTCTTTCCTCTAGTAAAGTTCACCTTCCCCCGGTGTCTTTCCATTTTAGATTCTCCTTCACCATTGTCTTTCCATTTTAGATTCACCTTCGCCCGATGTCTTTCCATTTTAGATTCACCTTCGTCTGGTGTCTTTCCGTTTTAGGCCCACCTTTGCCCGGTGTCCCTTTTTTATTGGTTAAGATTTGTCTTCGCCCGAAGTTTCTCTTTCCTCTAGTAAAGTTCACTTTCGCCCGATGTCTTTCCATTTTAGGTCCACCTTCTCCCGGTGTTCCTTTTTCATTGAGAAAAGTATGTCTTCACTCGATGTTCTCTTTTCTTTGGTAAATTCACCTTTGCCCAGTGTTTTTCTGTTTTAGGTCCACCTTCGCCCGGTGTCCCTTTTTTATTGGTTAAGATTTGTCTTCGCCCGACGTTTCTCTTTCCTGTGGTAAAGTTCACCTTCGCCCGGTGTCTTTCCATTATAGATCCACCTTCGCCCGGTGTCCCTTTTTCATTGAGAAAGGTATGTCTTCATCGAACGTTCTCTTTTCTCTGCTAAATTCACCTTCACCCGGTGTCTTTCCATTTTAGGTCCACCTTTGCCTGGTGTCCCTTTTTTGTTGGTTAAGATTCGTCTTTACCCGACGTTTATCTTTCCTCTGGTAAAGTTCACCTTCGCCCGGTGTCTTTCCATTTTAGGTCCACCTTCGCCTGATGTCCCTTTTTTGTTGAGTAAAGTATGTCTTCGCTCGACGGTTCTCGTTTCCCTAGTAAAGTTCACCTTTGCCCGATGTCTTTCCATTTTATGTCCACCTTCTCCCGGTGTCCCTTTTTTGTTGAGTAAAGTATGTCTTCGCCCGACGTTCTCTTTTCTCCGGTAAATTCACCTTCACACAGTGTCTTTCCATTTTAGGTCCACCTTCGCTTGGCTGGCTTCAGAGTGCAAATTTTATGGTTATATTGAGTATTCAATCCTCTTTTACCGTGATTGTTCAAAAGGCTATTGCCAATCTCACCCTCTGGTTAAACAAGATTGAATGGGGGCAGCTGTTGCACCCCAAAATTTTCCCTCTTCATTTTAGTTACGTGGCTTATGCTTCAACATACATATTCAAACATTCTCATGGTAAGGGTTAGGGTATCTTGGTTCCTAAATTCTTCCACAAGCCATTGAAGATGTTTGATTGGTCAAATCAGTGCAAAAGAGGATCTCATATCTTCAATCTTTAAACTTTCTCAAGCTATAAGGGTTTCTTATGTTGGTAGACATCTCATTTGTCCCATATGGTTATTTAGAAGTTTGAAGTTTGCAAAGTTTGGAGAAGAATCACATTTCCACTATTCATCTCTCAAGATTATGGTTTTGATTAATTGAAGAGTTTTATGCTTGTAAGAATCAAGTATGTAAGGCATTACCTTCTCATCATCATATAAGGCATCTTGTTTCAATGGATCTCTCAATTTGTCCAGAAGAAGAGGGTCTTTGAAGATTGGTCACTATCTCCTAACACAGAGGGCTAAAATTAGGGTTTTGATTTTAATCAAGAAATATCTGACTTTTTGGACAAGACTTAATTACATGCCTCTCTATATGTTGACAAACACCTAAGATTGAGATATTGGGTGTCAATTTTAAGCAAAATAAATTCAATTGATAAATAGGGGCAAAATAGTCATTTTTACCAAAAGTTAACCAAAGTTAAAGTTGACCAAGTAGACTTTTGGTCAACCATCAATTCAAGTATTCTATTTTTCATATTTTGTGATCATTGGTGTCACAAAATCAAGAGAAAAGATCAAAAGAGAGATAACTTATTCAAGAAGTTATTTGAACATTTTAGAAAAATTTCCAAGTCCTTAAGCCTTATAGTACTGAATTGTGGACATTCATAACTCTCTCATTTTTTATCTAATGAAGGCAAATCTTATATGCTTGGAAAGCTTGAGGAAAACCCTACAACATTGTCAATGTGTGATCAAGCCTAAAAAATGAAGAATATGTGAGATATTGAGCTTAAGAGTTTAGGGAGTGAAGATGGGAAGTTAGAAGTCATGCTTTCACACTTAGGCCAACATTTTTACAAACACTTGGCATGACCCTATTCACAAGGATCTACCTCTTAATACAAGTGATAATTGGATTTGGAATTCAAAAGGAAGTTGTAATTGGGTATGAAAGCTACAACTTGATCTATGAATCATTTAATTTGGATCACAATCAAATAAGATACTAGGGTTTGAAGATTGGCTCATGAAGTTGCCTTGCCATGCGAATCTGCCTATGACTGGCGCGCGCGCGAAGTATGCCAAGTCCAGATCTTTTCAAATTTCACACCAACTTTTATTCATGATCCAAGTACCATTTTTTTTTAAAATTCAAAGATCTATGATTATCTACATGGAAAAAGCTTTGTAAAGTCCCCTCAAGCAAAGAAATCGCACGAGCCAATTGGAGGATTTTCAAGTTGAAACTGAGATGGTCATGGACAAAGTATGCAATATCTCTGTTTTTCTATTTTTGCACATACTCTTAAGACACATGTTGTTCATGCCTCACATTCTCTTTCTTTCCCTTATAAGTGTCCAAAATGATTGCAAGCTTGAGTGCTGAAAGCCCATAACGCATCAATGCATGGATTTTCTCTATATAAACTCCCATTCATTCTCATTTGAAGGAGGCTGGATCATTTTTCGCACCAAAGCCATTTGAAGCTTATCTTCATAATTCAACTTCTCTCTCCAAAACAGATTTTCCATTTTCCAGTTTCTTGTTCTCTCAAGGTTCTTTGCTCAAGGTTCCGATTACGGCATAGCCACGTGTGATCGGTGGATCTGGAACTGACTGTTTAACGCTGGTTCGCGAAATGTCGCGGAAGAAAGAGTCGCCACCGTCTTTTATTTTCTCCAAATGGAAAGGACAAAAGCACAGAAAAATTCCTTAAAGATATTGCTCTCGGTTCGGGAGGTAGGTTATAGAAAGGGAAGGTGTTAGCACCCTTTCTATCCATGGTTATCCATGGGCTCTTAGATACTTGCTCATTTTGTGTTTTCAAAAATGGTTTGTTTGCTTTTCAACTGTGAGTTTTAAAAAGTTTCTTTGAAAATTCCAGTTCGACTCTTGTATCGGTCCTCAAGAGTGTTTGAAAAGTTGCTTTCGAAAGCTTTTTGAAAATGTGTTGGTGTGAAAAGTATTTTTGAATTTGTTTTGAAATTTAGAGCAAGTATCTAGAGTCGTCTACCTACCCTAAGGAATTCGTATGTGTAAATGTCCTTTAAAGTAGTGCCATCCCACCATTGAGAGGTAGGTAGCACCACCGTTGGAGGTGTTCGGGTCAATTCGAGGTTCGGGACATGGTGATCACCGGAGCAATGGGAAGACACCTTAGAAGCTACCCTCATGCCAGGTTCCCGGATCATGAGGACTTACTAAGACATCCTCTACTCGACGATCACCTTTCGAGGCAAGGCAACAGTGAGGCGTACCCTAGGGGTGGTGTGTGATTTGTGTGTCATATTCATTTATTTTTGTCTTGTTCATGTCAGGGGTGATCTACGCGTTATTTTTATTTTATCATTCATTCTTGCATGCATTTATTAACAGTTAAAAAAGATGCGGAAATTAAAAGTTCTAAACTATTACAAAGGCGCGGGTCCACATCGCCAAATTTAATCGAGGACCCGATTTGACAGAAAGTAAAGGAATAATGTGCGAGAAATATAAATTGTCCGAGTTACAAGGCTTTGGGAGAATTACATTAATATTGTAAGAAATAAAATAAAATGCGCGAATTGGAATTAAAATTGGAAGCGAGGGTGTTGGACCCTTTTTAATGAAATTAAATTATGATTATTAAATTAATGAAATTAAAATGAAAAAGAAATTATTTTTGAGGTTTTTTGTATTTGTGATTTTAATGAGAATTAAATGGAATTGAAATATTAATTAACCCTAATTCTAGCTATTTTTAATTTATTAAGAAAATATGAAAATTACCTAAAATTAAATCTAATTAATTAATGCAATTTGATTTATAAAAATAAATAATTAATTATTAGTGATGAGAAAATAAAAGAAAAAAGTAATTAAACTAGTTAAACCTAATTCTACAAGTTTTTAAGTTTATTACGAAAAGATTTTAAAATTAACCCTAGAATAAAACTAATTAATTGGTGAGATTTTATTTACAAAATATTAAAATAAAATATTTTTTTTGATTTTTTATGACTTTTCTGATTTTTTGTGTTATTTTTATAGTTTATGAAAATAAATTAAAATAAGGAATTTTAAAAAAGGAAATAATTGAAATAAATAAAATAAGAAAGAAAATAAAAATCAAAACCTTGGGGGGTCTGTCCCCAAATTGGAGGTAAAGTCCAGTAATTCTGGCCCACTGATCTTTGGCCTTGTTGACTTTTCCACGTTCACATATGCATGGTTGACATAGGGGTATGGTGACCTGCATGACCTGGCCCTTATATCAGTCTCTGAAGCCATGTGGCGTGCCAGGATGTTGAGTGTATGGTAGGCGCTTGCAAATGAGTTACACAAGAACATGATTAGGAGAAAAATATAAGGAAAGGGAGGGGGACCTGGGGTTCGAACCCAGGTCCCAAGGATTACCACTACTATGCTTTGCCACTTAAGCTCTTGACGCGCTTTGACTATATAATGGCAAATAATTAATAAGAGATAAAACTTGGTTAGTGGCCTAGAAACAATAAAAACGCGCGTTATTTTCAAATCACCCTATCATATCCTGCCACATAATCATCTTCTTCCTTGTAGCGTTTTCCCTGAAAATATAAAAGAAGTTAGCGGGGGTTTTAAACCCCCCCAAAATATGCATCTTTCAATAATAGCGAATAGGCCATAGTGCTATATAAATTAGGCGCGAGCATTGCATTAGAATCGTCCAAGCTTTCTGAATTCAACCATGGTGTTGAGGTTCTCTAATTTTACAGTATTTAGAAACGCCTAATTTGGAAGTCCTGTAACCCTAACCATCGCCCATGGTGAAATCGCGTATGGATGTGGAAAACTTAATTGAACAACACAGTTAGCTTTAGAATCAATCAAAGAACACAAATCAAACATTAAAAAGTACTAAAAACGCATGAATCATGATGCAAGCATATGAAAAAAATCTTGTACAGGGCACGATCGTTCTACCGTTTCTCTGCGTTAGGATGGATGGTTTTGATTTGAAAACCTTCCTTGAAGCCTCAGGAAGGTAATGGAATGGTTATTTTTGCTTGAATTGCATTGTAACCTAGTTTTCAGTATTTGAGTTTTTCACAAAAAATGCAAAAGTGGTGATGATGTTCTTGCGCAGCTTGGAGATTTTGATCACTAGGGTTAGCATGTATATATATATATATATATGTATGAGTGATTAGGGTTGAGAAATTGATCCAAAGAGCCTATGAATTGATGAGAAAATATTTGATTTTCATGCCATAAGTTTTCAATCTTTTTCATGCTATTTTGGTTCCAATCATGTCCAATCACATGGATTCTTTCTAAATCAGATCATGCACGAAATCTTGAGACTATTTCATGCACAAAAAGATTTAAAAACTTAGGTTTAATATTTTTCATGTATTTTAATTAATTAAATGAATTATTAGCATTTAAAAATTCAAATAAATAAACAAAAATGATGAAAAACTTCCCTTTGGGCCAAATGGTCGTGCACATGCTTTGGATGATGGATTTTGGAAGAAAAAGAGGCCCATTAGCATTTTTAAGACTTTTGAAGCAATGTTGACTTTTCAAAATATCCAAAAATTTCCCAACTTCCACAAGGCATATCTTACTCAATTTTTAAGCTTTGCTCATGTTCTTGGACATTTTGGAAAGGTCTTGCAGTCCTCTAACCAATGCCTTTGGTCCCATGTCATTTTGATTTACCAATCCCATGTTATGGCCTTTGACTTAAAGTCCCTTTTTGTTGACTTTTGAAAATGACCTATAATGTTGAAATTGATAAATTTTTGTGAGAGAATTTATTGGACTTGAAGTGTGAAGAGGAGTTGTAGGAAATGTCTTTATCTTCAAAATGAGCTTTGGAGAGAATTTTTCTGATAATCCATGTGAAAGTTATGCCTTGGTCAAGTTACAGTTGACTTTTTCAACTGTCCAAATATGGAAACTTTTGCATCTTGAGACTTTTTGAGCCAAGTTTTGAGAATCATGATAAAGCATTGATCAAATGATGTTTGTGGCCTCAAAATGAGATGTTGACCAAAAATTTGAACTTTTGACTGTCAAATGACCATTTTGCCCCTACAGTTGACTGTAGTGCAATTAGGGTTTTTGACTGTGCAATTTTATGCTGTAAGTCTTGAAACTTGGTATGAGGATGCTTGACCATGTTTGTAGGCATGTGGGACTTGATTGGACCCTTGGAAACTTCATTTTCTTTGTCAGAACCAAAACCCTAGTTTTTGACTGTTAGGAGGCCCTTGAACTGTGCAACCCTTAGGGGCTTTTTGAACCTTTGACTTGGCAAATTTTGAAAAATATGGGAGGGCAAATTTTGGGGTACAACAGTTGCCCCTGTTCAATCTTCTTAGACCTGAGGATGCAGATTGGCTGACGTGCCTTTCGTAATCCGAAGGTGGAAGATGATTGAACACTAGAGTGCCCAGAAATTTGTGCTCACATAGTAGCAGTGTGATGATGGGAATGGGCTTATAGATGCCATTTGGAGATTGATGAATAGGATGATGGGCTTATAGATGCCATGCTAAGAGATGATGGAAGGTGGATGGGCTTATAGATGCCATTTGGATGTCGATCGCATAAGAGATTCCTTAGCGAGAACTTGCGTACCTGCAAAAGAAAAATGATTACCTGACCTGTTACGAGAGCTGGTCTTCAAGTTCTTTGTGTAGATGTGTCCTGACTGGTTACAGGAGCTGGATCTGGATCTTCAAAAGGTGATGAATGAACCAGGGGTGGTTACTACCTCAACAGGAACGATGAGAGAACCTTGGACGACTTCAACCTCAACAATAATCATTGAGAGAATTTGCGGATGATTACTACCTCCGCGGTATCGGGGAGAGAACCATAGGCGACTACAACCTCAACAATAATCATTGAGAGAATCTTGGATGTCTTCTACTTCAACAGTGACGCTGAGAGAATCTTGGGGCGATTACTACCTCCGCAGTAACGGGGAGAGAACCATAGGCGACTTCAACCTCAACAGTATCATTGAGAGAATCTTGGGCGACTTCAACCTCAACAGTAATCATTGAGAGAATCTTGGGCGACTTCAACCTCAACAGTAATCATTGAGAGAATCTTGGGCGACTTCAACCTCAACAATAATCATTGAGAGAATCTTGGGCGACTTCAACCTCAACAGTAATCATTGAGAGAATCTTGGGCGACTTCAACCTCAACAGTAATCATTGAGAGAATCTTGGGCGACTTCGACTTCAACAGTAACGCTGAGCGAATCTGGGGATGATTACTACCTCCGTAGTAACGGGGAGAGAACCACAGGCGACTACAACCTCAACAGTAATCATTAAGAGAATCTTGGATATCTTCTACTGAGTCTTTATCAGGAAAATCTGTTAGGGGTCGATTTAGCTGGACTAGAGAAGGCCTTTGACTGGATAAGAAACAGAAAAATCTTAGGGTCGATTTAACTGAACCGGTCTAGGTCTTGAAATCTTCAACTGGATAAGAAACAGGGAGATCTTAGGGTTGATCTGACTGAACCAGAGAAGGCCTTGGACTGGATAAGAAACAGTAAAATCTTAGGGTCGATTTAACTGAACCGGTCTAGGTCTTGAGATGTCTTCAACTGGATAAGAAACAGGGAGATCTTAGGGTCGATCTGACTGAACCAGAGAAGGCCTTGAATATAGCTGAGAACTTAACTGGATCTTTCCTGAAAGGTAAAGGTCAGTCATATGCAAGGCACGATATGAATCAAGCAATGATGTTCTCAATATAAATGAGATTTGTAAGATATGATGCGTATATGCATGCTATGATGTATGTGATGTTCATGAATGTATGTTTGCGTCTTAGGAAAATAAATCTGTGACGGGTGCCAGGAAGTCACTTCTGGGCTGATGTTGAAGAATAGATCTTTGCTTCCGCTGGGGATGATAATTGCAAGAATACCGGTCGGAGAAGATAATTCCGTTGAGGGATAAACTTGGCGAATGGATTACTCTGCGGGGAGAAAAGTACTCTAACGATCTTGCTGGGGAGCAATACTCTGTGGGGAGAGAGATACTTTGCTGAGGTTGATGAAGATAACTCCGCTGGGGATACCGTTGATAGGTTACGTTGGGAGATTTGATGAACTCCGCTGGGGATAGGAAGACTTCGTCGAGGACGCTCTTCTCATGGCTTTTGGATGAGGATAACCCAGTTATATCCTGGTAAGGAAATAACTCTTTGAATAAAGCCGGGAGACGCGTTCGTGCTCTGCGAGGGTAAGCTTCCAGAATCTACTGGGGATAAGCTTACTGCTTGGGGAGATGAATTCCAACTTTCCTGGGGAACTAGATTGGACTCCCCTGGGGAAGTATTGAACTGTATCGGGGAGGTGACTCCATTGACTTCCTGATATACCGCCGGGGAACAATCTTTAGACCAAGACTGTCGGGGATGCCTTTTAAGAATGTCCGTATCTCGTGCTGGGGAATGTTGAGATCTGCGGGGGTACCCAACTTCCTTAAGGCTGATAACATAGCTTGGGGAGAGTGCATTGGCTTGCTGGCTCACTCTCTGGGGGATTAAGATATACTGGTTATGTTCTTCAGCTGAACCTATCTTGATACCTTAGTGGACAGAACAATTAGATCGCTCAGACAACTTTTTATTGCCCCTGTTTCTGAGGTGGGAGAGGAAAACCTGTGGAGGTGCTTGATGACTGCCGTTTGACAAATCTTCTTCTGGTAGGCAAGTGACGAGATACCGGGACATAGTCGTACGCTTTGATCCCTAATTTTTGCCTGGACCGCCCTTTCGGGTTTTCAGTCCACCGGGATACCCATTTTTGCCCAAGCCGCCTTTTCAAGTTTTCGACTTGCCGGGTGTACAGTTTTTTTCATTTCATCCCTTATTTTTGCCCGAACCCTTTTGGTTCGCCGGGAGGCCCTTATTTTTGCCTAGGTTCGTCAACCTAGCGGGTCTTTGATTATGCGTATTTTTTTTCCGACTATGTCCGTGCTTTTAGAATGTAGGGAGTTGCCCCTGTTAGAAGTGTTTTGTCATGCCACCAGAAGGTGTTTGATCAAGCAAGATTCGTTGTTGGAATGCCCCAAGTGACTCAGGCGGAGATTTTCCCCAGGCTATTTGGCCTTTGAGAGATTCTCCGAATCTTGATTGGACTGCCCCAGATAATAGACCATGATCATATCATGCCCCTTGATTGGAAGTGCTTCTATTCATTAGGCATTCGTCGTGCGAATTTCCCTGCTGTTCAAACAAATAGTCATATGCAGACAATGTTATATCAAAAATGCAAGGCTTATGTCTGTCTTGAAGATTTGAAAATGCATTCTTTTTCATAAAACAAGTGAATGTTTGTAAAACGTGATGTCAACTCCGTATTTACCGTAAGCCTTAAGGAGTCAGGATACCTTTGTAACAGTATGCTTTCAAACTAACCTATGCTTCAGCTAGGACTTTTAAGAGTTGTAGCGTGGCCTGGTTCACGGTTTAAGAAACAAAGGATAAAGGCTCAAATTTTATTTGTACCCACCCGCTCTTCGTGATGTTCTCCAAACCTAAACTCTGTTGATCATACGTTAGACCTTGTTTGAGTCTTTGCTTTGATTTTCCAGTGATGGTTCAGATATTGATGATTTATTCTGAATAGGCAGTCATTTTTTGTTTTTGTTGAGGGTTTGTAAGACCTCTTTCTTTTTGATTTCGTTATCCCTATTTTTTTTTGCCTGAGCTGTTCTTTTGTGATTACAGTCAGCGGGATGCCCCAGTTTTGTAAGTCTCCTTCCTAGGTTTTGACTTAATGGGTTTTTATTTTGAAAGATAATGACTGCCTTTCTTTATTGATTTTTAGGAACCATCACTGTCTTTCTTTGTTTTGTAAGGACCTCTTTGGTGCCATTCGCTATGCACTTGGATCAACTGAGAAAACTACCCTGCCCTAGGTTATGATTAAGGGTTTAAATTTTCGAAAACAAAAACTCCTACTTCTTTGGCTCAGAGGGGTTGACGAGGGATTATCATCCTTATAACTCCAGTGTTTAGGGATTGAAACAATGCATGTACCTCATCAGCGGAGTCTGTTCAAAAGCATATTGTAGATTATGGTATCGTTTTTGTCATCATCCCTCAAGAGGCTTAGAATTTCTTAATCAAGAGTTGATCATCAGAAAAAATATGAAAACAATTTGCATATAGTGAATACGAATATATTGCTTCAAAACAGACATATGCGGTGCATTAATGAAATAACGATGTTTAACATGAGTAAATATTTGAACAAAAGAAAATTACAACTTGAACATTCGAATGAACAAAAGTTTTCTCTTCTCAGGGCCTGTTACTTCAATTGGTGAGTCTTGGAGGGATGGTAGAAAAATTCAGCCTGACCATCTTGTGTGAACTCCAATGCCCCTTCATCAATCAGGTCCTGGATTTTGTTCTGCAGAGCCCAACACTCATTTGTATCATGTCCTGGACAGGCAGAGTGGTAGGCACACCTTTTATTGGGATCATAGGTAGGATGTGTTGTGTTGGGGTTCTGGGGATGAGCCCTTAATGTGATCAAATTCAATCTCAACAGGCGTTGTAAAGCTTGAAACAGCGACATGTTGAGCGGGGTGAATAGCCTCCTGGACTTGTCTGGCTGAAGCCGGTGAGGTTGATGCTGAATTTGTGACACTGGAGCCATTTGAGGAGCTCTCCCCTTACCTCCTTGTCTCAAGGATGGTTGAATGATGACTAGACTTTCAACCCTAGATGCTTGCCTCAGTTGGTTACCCCGAAGCAGTTGGTTGACGAGAACTCCGAGCTCTTCTTGTCTTTGAGCTAAACCTTGAATGGCAATCCCCTGCCCCAGCATTTGGGCTTTCATTGCATCCATTTCAGCTTGCAAGTGTTTCATCCGTTCGTCCTCAGTGCTGTTCCTGACCAAAGTCTCCATGAGAAGTGTCCTAAGCTCCTCCTGCCCCTTGGATAGATTCAAGAGGATTTCCTCGAACCGAGTCTCTTGAGCAAGAAGGTCCTGGTTATCTTGTTGGGAAGCCATTGCTGAAATAAACAGCGGAGAAGGTAAGTGACCTGTAACAAGGGTACCTGTAATGCAATGATATGTATGATATATATGCAATGTTTTCAAGGACCTCGCGGGGTAAACAAGAAACTTGTTAGAATTCGAATCCGGTGGCTTGATTGAAGGAACTTCCTGTTGTTGAGAGTCCTTCTTCCAGGTTCAAAGGCTCACCATATCCAGTGGGTCATAGCCCCTGATTTTAGTCATCATGTCTGGTTTTGGTTTCCAAACAACCTTGGTTAGGGGAATCTTCTTCAAGAGTCAGAGCTCACCATATCAAGTGGGTCATAGCCCCTGACAACTTTGTCTAGAGGAAAATAAATCCTCTTTGCCCCTTGCTGGGATAGTTGATTCACCATGACCTGCATCATAAGCCCTTGAGATCCTTGAAATGGATTAGTTTTTTATGCAGGATGTATGCAATGGTATGATGTCATGCTATGCATGGGGTAATGTAGGTAAACCCTGTTATGAGCCCCAATTAAGGACTATAAACAAAACCTGCAAGAAACTTAGTACACTCTGTTATGAGTCCTAATTAAGGACTAAAACAAAACCTGCAAGTAGTTCATGTGTCAGATAAAGCATGCAAGTAGTCAAGTACGAAGGCACACAAGTCACACAAGAGAAAGCCCTTAGAGTTTAGGCCAGCATGGGGTCTGGGTATTACCCTCTTTCAGTTTATTGGTTCATACCTGTCCTATCAAAGTAACCGGGTTCTTAGAGGATCCCAATATCATTGACTACCCTCAATCGGTCATAACTCCAGCATCGCAATCTTTTCTTGCGGCCAGAACCATCACGAGAGTTTAGCCTCAATGGGCGTAGCATACTGCTACTGTTCTAATGGCCAAGTTGTGTCATTTAAGGTTCTAAGGTTGTTGGTGCTTAATGACTCCTCAGAAGACCCATATTCTCCTCGTTGCAACACAAGGGATATCGGTACAGACCAAGGTGCCACACCAACGTAGCCACTGTTTCACCCGTGTCGGTCTACGCCGGACAGGTCCCTCACAGCTTATGCTACCTAAACAGGGTATCCCCAGATCCGGGTTAGGATCTATGTAACTCCCATGCAACCCACAAATTTAAAGCAGACAAGTCAATACAATTGAAAACACAGTTATGAACTAACCCTAAGGTACACCTCACTTTAAGTTTAAGTCCCCAGCAGAGTCGCCAGTTCTGTGATCGGTGGATCTGGAACTGACTGTTTAACGCTGGTTCGTGAAATTTCGCGGAAGCAAGAGTCGTCACCGTCTTTTATTTTCTCCAAATGGAAAGGACAAAAGCACAGAAAAATTCCTTAAAGAGATTGCTCTCGGTTCGGGAGGTAGGTTATAGAAAGGGAAGGTGTTAGCACCCTTTCTATCCATGGTTATCCATGGGCTCTTAGATACTTGCTCATTTGTGTTTTCAAAAATGGTTTGTTTGCTTTTCAACTGTGAGTTTTAAAAAGTTTCTTTGAAAATTCCAGTTCGACTCTTGTATCGGTCCTCAAGAGTGTTTGAAAAGTTGCTTTCGAAAGCTTTTTGAAAATGTGTTGGTGTGAAAAGTATTTTTGAATTTGTTTTGAAATTTAGAGCAAGTATCTAGAGTCGTCTACCTACCCTAAGGAATTCGTCTGTGTAAATGTCCTTTAAAGTAGTGCCATCCCACCATTGAGAGGTAGGTAGCACCACCGTTGGAGGTGTTCGGGTCAATTCGAGGTTCGGGACATGGTGATCACCGGAGCAATGGGAAGACACCTTAGAAGCTACCCTCATGCCAGGTTCCCGGATCATGAGGACTTACTAAGACATCCTCTACTCGACGATCACCTTTCGAGGCAAGGCAACAGTGAGGCGTACCCTAGGGGTGGTGTGTGATTTGTGTGTCATATTCATTTATTTTTGTCTTGTTCATGTCAGGGGTGATCTATGCGTTATTTTTATTTTATCATTCATTCTTGCATGCATTTATTAACAGTTAAAAAAGATACGGAAATTAAAAGTTCTAAACTATTACAAAGGCGCGGGTCCACATCGCCAAATTTAATCCAGGACCCGATTTGACAGAAAGTAAAGGAATAATGTGCGAGAAATATAAATTGTCCAAGTTACAAGGCTTTGGGAGAATTACATTAATATTGTAAGAAATAAAATAAAATGCGCGAATTGGAATTAAAATTGGAAGCGAGGGTGTTGGACCCTTTTTAATGAAATTAAATTATGATTATTAAATTAATGAAATTAAAATGAAAAAGAAATTATTTTTGAGGTTTTTTGTATTTGTGATTTTAATGAGAATTAAATGGAATTGAAATATTAATTAACCCTAATTCTAGCTATTTTTAATTTATTAAGAAAATATGAAAATTACCTAAAATTAAATCTAATTAATTAATGCAATTTGATTTATAAAAATAAATAATTAATTATTAGTGATGAGAAAATAAAAGAAAAAAGTAATTAAACTAGTTAAACCTAATTCTACAAGTTTTTAAGTTTATTTAGAAAAGATTTTAAAATTAACCCTAGAATAAAACTAATTAATTGGTGAGATTTTATTTACAAAATATTAAAATAAAATATATTTTTTTGATTTTTTATGACTTTTCTGATTTTTTGTATTATTTTTATAGTTTATGAAAATAAATTAAAATAAGGAATTTTAAAAAAGGAAATAATTGAAATAAATAAAATAAGAAAGAAAATAAAAATCAAAACCTTGGGGGGTCTGTCCCCAAATTGGAGGTAAAGTCCAGTAATTTTGGACCACTGATCTTTGGCCTTGTTGACTTTTCCACGTTCACATATGCATGGTTGACATGGGGGTATGGTGACCTGCATGACCTGGCCCTTAGATCAGTCTCTGAAGCCATGTGGCGTGCCAGGATGTTGAGTGTATGGTAGGCGCTTGCAAATGAGTTACACAAGAACATGATTAGGAGAAAAATATAAGGAAAGGGAGGGGGACCTGGGGTTCGAACCCAGGTCCCAGGGATTACCACTACTATGCTTTGCCACTGAAGCTCTTGACGCGCTTTGACTATATAATGGCAAATAATTAATAAGAGATAAAACTTGGTTAGTGGCCTAGAAACAATAAAAATGCGCGTTATTTTCAAATCACCCTATCATATCCTGCCACATAATCATCTTCTTCCTTGTAGCGTTTTCCCTGAAAATATAAAAGAAGTTAGCGGGGGTTTTAAACCCCCCCCAAAATATGCATCTTTCAATAATAGCGAATAGGCCATAGTGCTATATAAATTAGGCACGAGCATTGCATTAGAATCGTCCAAGCTTTCTGAATTCAACCATGGTGTTGAGGTTCTCTAATTTTACAGTATTTAGAAACACCTAATTTGGAAGTCCTGTAACCCTAACCATTGCCCATGGTTAAATCGCGTATGGATGTGGAAAACTTAATTGAACAACACATTTAGCTTTAGAATCAATCAAGGAACACAAATCAAACATTAAAAAGTACTAAAAACGCATGAATCATGATGCAAGCATATGAAAAAAATCTTGTACAGGGCACGATCGTTCTACCGTTTCTCTGCGTTAGGATGGATGGTTTTGATTTGAAAACCTTCCTTGAAGCCTCAGGAAGGTAATGGAATGGTTATTTTTGCTTGAATCGCACTGTAACCTACTTTTCAGTATTTGAGTTTTTCACAAAAAATGCAAAAGTGGTGATGATGTTCTTGCGCAGCTTGGAGATTCTGATCACTAGGGTTAGCATGTATATATATGTATGAGTGATTACGGTTGAGAAATTGATCCAAAGAGCCTATGAATTGATGAGAAAATATTTGATTTTCATGCCATAAGTTTTCAATCTTTTTCATGCTATTTTGGTTCCAATCATGTCCAATCACATGGATTCTTTCTAAATCAGATCATGCACGAAATCTTGAGACTATTTCATGCACAAAAAGATTTAAAAACTTAGGTTTAATATTTTTCATGTATTTTAATTAATTAAATGAATTATTAGCATTTAAAAATTCAAATAAATAAACAAAAATGATGAAAAACTTCCCTTTGGGCCAAATGGTCGTGCACATGCTTTGGATGATGGATTTTGGAAGAAAAAGAGGCCCATTAGCATTTTTAAGACTTTTGAAGCAATGTTGACTTTTCAAAATATCCAAAAATTTCCCAACTTCCACAAGGCATATCTTGTTCAATTTTTAAGCTTTTCTCATGTTCTTGGACATTTTGGAAAGGTCTTGAAGTCCTCTAACCAATGCATTTGGTCCCATGTCATTTTGATTTACCAATCTCAAGTTATGGCCTTTTACTTAAAGTCCCTTTTTGTTGACTTTTGAAAATGACCTATAATGTTGAAATTGATAAATTTTTGTGAGAGCATTTATTGGACTTGAAGTGTGAAGAGGAGTTGTAGGAAATGTCTTTATCTTCAAAATGAGCTTTGGATGGAATTTTTCTGATAATCCATGTGAAAGTTATGCCTTGGTCAAGTTACAGTTGACTTTTTCAACTGTCCAAATATGGAAACTTTTGCATCTTGAGACTTTTTGAGCCAAGTTTTGAGAATCATGATCAAGCATTGATCAAATGATGTTTGTGGCCTCAAAATGAGATGTTGACCAAAAATTTGAACTTTTGACTATCAAATGACCATTTTGCCCCTACAGTTGACTGTAGTGCAATTAGGGTTTTTGACTGTGCAATTTTATGCTGTAAGTCTTGAAACTTGGTATGAGGATGCTTGACCATGTTTGTAGGCATGTGGGACTTGATTGGACCCTTGGAAACTTCATTTTCTTTGTCAGAACCAAAACCCTAGTTTTTGACTGTTAGGAGGCCCTTGAACTGTGCAACCCTTGGGGGCTTTTTGAACCTTTGAATTGGCAAATTTTGAAAAATATGGGAGGGCAAATTTTGGGGTACAACACCATGCTTCATAGAAGAGAAAGAGAGAGGTTAATAGGATTTCCATTCAATTTCAGAAGCATAGAGTGAATTTATTTTTCACTCATTTAAGGTAAGTGATTCATGAACTTCAATATGAATTCGTGCTTGCATTTCAAAATGTAGATCATGTATGATAGCGTAACTAGCCAGATCTTAGATCTGATGAAGGTTTACAAGCTTAAATCGTGCTCTGCAACTCATGTTCAAGTTGATTGATACAGTGATTTCATGATCAGTTTTTATCTTGATCTTTCAATAATTGAAAAATTAATAGAATGTTCTTGTTGTTTGCAATTTTTTGATGAACTTTGACGTTTGGATCTTTGGATTTGGTGGAGAAATGAGAGAGATCAATGGATCTGAAGTAGCATGGTTCAATTCTGATTTTACATGTTCATAGTGTGTTGATTTCAGAGCTTTTCATGCAAATTTTTATCCCTTATTTATGAATAATTTTTGAAAATTCTTGATCCTACATTAATCTACTCGATAAGGTCTTTAATTTGAACACAAATTCGTGCGTTTTCATCAAGAATCGAAGGAGATATCATGATCTGAAATCAGTGTAAAAAACTGATCAATATGTGTTAGGGCATGGTTCAGTAGTAGGGATGATGATGTGGTGCGCTTCAATTGAACATGTTCTGATTTTATTTTACAGTGCATTTTGGCTTTAGCAGGTGTAATAAGCCATGGCTTTTTTTTTTTTGAATTTTTAATGCATTTTTAATTGTTTTATTATTTTTATTTTAATATTTTCTATTGTCCAAAAATTATCAAAAAAATACAAACTCTATTTTTAGTCTATTTTCACATTGTGAATTTTATTTCTTTTTTTATCAGTTTTAGAACATTAAATAAATAAATAAGTTCAATTAGGGTTTTAATCATCTTTTAAGTTCTAGAATTTTGTTTTCCAAGTTTTACTAATATAAAAGAATCCCAAAAAACATATTAGGTTCCATTTTGAATTTACTTCATAAAAATTATTTTTGTTTGATTTTATAAAAATTTGTGATAAGTAAATAAAATCAACCAATAGTTATGTCTCTTTTTTTAAAAAAATTTTGTTACTTTGTGCAAATAATTTTTGTTTGATATTTTTCCCTATTGATAAAATTCCACAAAAATATGCTTTCTAACCCTTAGGTATTAAAGCAATCTACTATATTTTTTAATTTATTTTACATTTTAGTTTTCCTATTTTTCCAAATTTTAGAAACTAATATTAGTTTTTGACCATTCTTTTTCCTTAGGGTAGAAGAAACTTTTGAAACCCTAATTTTCTCTACTTGAAAAAATAAAATAAATTTTTTTTTTAATTTCCTTGGATGCTTTAAAACCCTAAAAATCATTTTTTTTTTAATTTTTAACTTTTTATTTTGCATTTTTCCATAAATATTATACTAAAACCCTCTAGTTTCACCCTTTTATTAACTAGTCTTAATAATTCCTAATCATTTCTAACACCTCAATTAAATCCAAGGACTATTAATCATGTTTTTGACTTTTACAAGCCTTTACAAAGTTATGTTTTAATTTGTTCAATTTTACAAACTTTTCTTCATTTTTTTTCAAAATTGATCTTCATTAGGGAACATGTTAGGGTTTTCCCTTGACCATTTTCTTAGAAGTTAGGGGTTTGATTCCATCTTTCCTCATTATCTCATACCTCTAACACCTTTATATCATATCCAATCATGGTTACTTTTTATCCACCTCTCTTGGTGTGTTTAAGATATTCATCACTTGCTTTGTTTGATAATGTTGATTGATCTTGATGCTTAGCTGTAATACGGTGGGAGAACTGACTTTTACTGGTTTTGCATTTTTATTTACAATGTTGCGGTTAGAAAGAGTCGCCACCGACTTTTCTTTTATCCAACAAAGTAAAGGATGAAAAGAACAGGAAAGACCTTTCGAGATTATTTTGAGTAAGGGGGTAGGTTATGGAAAGGGAAGGTGTTATCACCCTATCCATCCGTAGTTATCTACGGGCTCTTAGTTGCTAGCTCATTTTGAAAATGCTTTTGGTGTAAGTGTATTTTGAAGATCTTTTGAAAAGACGCCTTAGTGCGGCAAACTTTGTAATGTTTCTCGTTTCGACGAGAACGTATACAAAGTGTTTTTATATATTTAAAAATGTTTAGAAAAAGGTTTTGAAGGGGTGAAAAACACAAGAAGGGGGGGTTGAATTGTAAAACTGGAATCTTAAAGCAAATGACAAGGTATTTTTATCCTGGTTCGTTTGATCTCAAACTACTCCAGTCCACCCGTCAAGGTGATTTCGCCTCTCTCCAACGAGGTCTTAATTCACTATATTCAACTGAATACAAATCTGCTTTAGCAACTGCTAAAACCTTCTTGATTCAAACCACAATCCGGTTTGTCAAGGCAATACTTTCTTACAAAGGTATAAGCAAATGTGTATGAATGTTTCTACAAAACTATATCACAACTGTGATGTTTACACAAATGAAGCTTAGAATACTAGGTTGCTAAACGCTAATAAAGTATCAGAGTTTGTTGGTTTAGCAAAACTTGTAGAGTGAAGATTATTGTTCAGCTTTGTGCGTGTAGAGAGTTTGGAAGCATTAGCCGTGATAATCTTCAAAGCTTGGTTTATATAGCACTTGAGAAGATGAACGTTGAAGCAAATATTCTTGATTCAATGCTATTAACAAGCTTTCCTTTTTGAGCAGATCTTGTCTAGAATGATGCCGTTGGTATTGATTAGCTTTCAATGCACAGTACCGTTGCTTCTTCAATGCACGTTCTGGCTTGGCTCATTCTGATTCTGCTTCGCTGCTGATGAACTAATTTGATTCTGTATCAGAGTGTTTTACGCGCAGTTCTGTTCATCAAGCTTCAGCATGTGCAAGCGTTGATCATCTGATCTTGACGTTCTGATTCAGCAACTTCTGATGCTGGCGTACAAACTCATATTCTGATGCTGAAAACATGATCTTGCTTATTTTAATCAGCATATCTGCAAGTCAGAGCATAGTAATTTTAGGCAGCATATAATTCAATCATAAAATATTTAACTACTATATCTTTTCACTTTGTTATCATCAAAACTTAAATATAGGGTACTAGATTCAAACATTGTTCTAACAATCTCCCCCTTTTTGATGATGACAAAAACTAGATATTTTAAATGAAAAAATAACGTGAAAAGTTATCAGATCTATGTATCAGAATAAGAAGTACGGAGAAGTCAGAGTTAAGAGATACTCCCCCTGAGTTTGTTACTTCCCTTTGATATGCGTGTTCTTCAGAGTCAGATCTTTTTCTATCTTTGAGCATCAGATTATAAGTCTTTGACTTATCAGAGAGCAGAGCTTCAGAGCTTTTCCTGTCAGAGCTTTGCTTCGGATCAGAGTGTTAGGTCGATCAGAGCTTCATATATCAGAACTTCATATTTGATCAGAGCAACATGAGCTTCTGTATTTTGATCAGAGCTTCTAGTTCTTAGTCTTCATAGTGTTCGGAGCTTCCTTGTGCCTGTAGACTTAACAACAAAACAGAAAAACATTTCAAGTAATAGAGTTAGAATGTTTGAGAGTTTCTGTCTAGTTAGCCGTTATTGATTTTAAATATCATTCTTGTTCTCCCCCTTTTTGTCAGCAATCAAAAAGTGTTAGTGATGTGCTAAACAATTTAGATCAGAAAAACAAATTATATTAAAAATAGTTCAGAGCAAAAAACATTACACAAGCATAGTCAAAACATAGTTAAAAGTACATCAGAAAATGAAGAAAATATAGAGAATGTCATGCAAAAAAAATTTCAAGGTTGTGGGGGCATGCGTGAGAACAGGCTTTCCAGCATTGCTTGAATCTTTTCAGAAGTTGCATTCTGCTTCTGAACCATGGTGACAACAGTATCAATCTTGCTGTCCTGGACATTCATTCTTGCTTCCATCTTCTGATCATTCTCTTCCATCCGCTGCTGTAGACGCAAGTCATTCAGCCTTAATTCTTCCAGAGCCTGCCTGTCCAAGGCAGCTTGAGAACTTTCAGCAGGAGGAAGCTTCTCAGAACTTTCAGCTACATCTTCTGCTGGATTTTCTTCCTGAAGAGTCTTGTCTTCTTCTGAAGGTTGCACCTGTGCAGCTTGCTCTTTCTCAGACCAGGATTCAGAGTCCAGAGGGAGCACAGCTTCTTGAGGCAGCTGACTCTCAACTTCCTTCAGCAGCTTGCTAAAGTTCTGTTGAGCCTGCTCATAGTTGACGTCCTGCAGCTTGAGTGCTTCAGCACGAACCCATACTCTGAACTGTGACCAGAGCTGATCAGAAGCAGCTGGGTCGATCATCCCGGGACAGACTTGCTTCAAAGAAGCAATCCACTGCAGCATACCTGTTTCAAAGTCCAAAATACCAGAGCCAACATCTACTTGCTTTGGTTTGGGAATGGCCAATTTGTGTCTTAAATCAGCAAGACGTTCAAGACTTGTTAAGTCAATGAAAGTTTTGCTGGGGTTTTCAGAGGATTGGTTTTCAGAGGTGTGCTGAGGTGCTGTTTGTTTTGGTGGATGGTTATCAGAGTCAGAGGATATATCTATTGGAGTGGTTGGAGTTTTTGGAGGTGTTGATTCCTCTGATGATGGTAACTGGGGTCTGACAATGGTGGTTCCACATGGCAACTGTATTGCCAGCGGTGAAGGTTGAGGTGAGTGGGGATCAGAATGATGAGGAGATGGGGTTTCATAGCGGTGAAACTCTGTTTGAGGTGAGGGAGGATTATTTTCTGGTTGAGGGGGTGGAATCTCTGATTGCTCAGGGATCAGAGGTTCTTCTGTGATAGGTTGATGAGATTGTGGTTCTGGTTCTGGTTGATGTTCTGGTTGTATTTCTGGTTCAGGTTGAATTTCTGGTTCAGGTTGAATTTCTGGTTCAGGTTGTGGAGGAGGAATATTTGGTGGTTCAGAGTGAGGTTGAACATAAGCATGTTCACGCTCAATGTCAGCTAGCACTCTATCAAGTGCTGGTGTTGTTGAAACAGTTGGTTGTTGTTTGGTAATTTTGATTGGGATTTTAATTCTGGTTCTTCTGAGTTGTAAGGCCTCAGAAGGATCTTCTGGTATGGTTTCATCAATAGTGGGGATTGGAATGGATATTCTGTGAGAGGTTTGGGGCGGAGCAACAGATGTTGGAATAGTAGAGGAAATTGAAATAGGAGCAGCAGATGAATTACCTCGTTTCTTTGGAGTCTGGTGAGATGATCCTTCTGCTTTCCTCTTCTTAGACTTCTTCTGAATCACTTCAGGTTGAACTTGACTCAGATCTTTGATCTTCAGCTTTGAACCTGCATCTTCTTCCTTGTAAGAATCTGGATACTTGGCAAACATATCAGGTTGGGATTCCATTTCAGAAAATCTTGGGAAATCACTCAGAGGCACTCTTCTTCTGGAGATGTCAGCAGTTGAAGAAGCTCTGGGTTCCTTCCTGATATTATCTATCAGCTTCATCTTTTTCAGGTTCTTAGCATTCAGCGGTTTTCCAACAGTTGGTTCGAAATTGCCCAGTACTTTAGCCTCGCTCAGATAATCTATCAGCTTATTCTCTGTCAGAATATCTGATATGAGCCTCCCAAACGGTATCCAGTCTCTTTTGGTCCTTTCTTCTTCTCTAGTCTCTTTCACACTAGTCTTCAGATGATTGAACAGGAAGTGTGCCAGATTGATCTTCACCCTCTGATCAATAAAGTAGATCAGAAATTGCTGATCCACGTTTATATAGTCAGGAGAGCTTGTTGGCTTCCTGTGATTGAAACAGCCCAAAACAATCTTGGCCCACACTCTGCAGTGATCCTTCAGATCCTTGATTTTGCTGCTGGGAAAACCAAGGGTGAAAATGCAGTTTGCTACCACACCTATATCAGGGCATCTATCAGCCATGTCCACACAACGGACTCCACCACCACTTTGACCAATTAACCTAGCAATGAGGTCTTCAGAAATTATTATCTTCTTTCCCATGACAGAAGAGATGACTAGATGTTTCTGAATCTTGGCGTGAATCCAAAATTCTTTGACAAGCTCTGGGAAGGTTGGTCCAACCAATCTATCAAAGTACCTCTCCCACTTTTGAGCTTTGACTTCCTCAGTTAGGTCAAATCCATTTTCCTTCAAACTTTCGAAATCGATGATCAATTCAGAGAGAACCTCAAGATTCTTTACCGGTGTGAGAAGAGTTCTGGTAGGCGCTTGATATTGCTCAGAGGTTTCTTTCTTCTGATTTCCTGCAGAAATGCTGGAGGATGCCATTGTTCTCACACAAAAAGCTTGAGAGTGATTTGAGAAAAGCTAGGGTTTTGAAGGAGATATGCAGAAAAATTCTTAAGAGATTATGAGAAAGCGTAAAGATTAAGAATGAAGAGTAATGTGCTTAAATAGAATTTTCAAAAATTATTTTGAAAAATAAAACGTTTTTAAGAGAGAGAAAAAAATAATGATTGCCATTAACAAGCGTGATTACTTTTGCATTTAATGCTTGCTGATTTTGGGGGATTTGAGAAAGATACTTAAAAACGGTTACCAGACATGTGTCTCAATGCACCCAATCAGCGCTTTCCTTTCTCAGAAACGTGCACGCGTTCTGCTTCAGGGATTTGCTGATGATTGGATGACACTTGTTTGATATAGTGATCAGCACGTCTGTCTTTGAGATTAGACTCTCAGATCTTTAGACTTGCCTCTGATACAATCTGCATGTTCTAACTTTCTGAAAGAAGATTGATCAGAAGTTCACAGTAATATAAATACATTCTGAAAGATAAAAATATGGAATTAAAACATTTTCATTCTGGGCATACTTTCATGCTGAGATGTTTCAGAATGAAATTAAACCTATCTTCTGAAAGGGGTTTAGTAAAGATATCAGCCCATTGATGGTCTGTATCTATAAATTTCAAGTTTAAAATTCCTTTCTGAATATAGTCCCTAATGAAATGATGTTTTATTTCTATATGCTTAGCTCTAGAATGTAAAATAGGATTCTTACTTAAGCAAATAGCAGAAGTATTATCACAAAGAATAGGAATGTTACTCTCAAAAATCTGGAAGTCTTCAAGCTGACTTTTCATCCAGAGCATCTGTGTGCTACATCCTGCTGCTGCTATGTACTCAGCTTCTGCTGTTGACAGAGCAATAGTGGATTGCCTTTTGCTGGACCACGAGATCAGATTTTCTCCCAGAAACTGGCAGCTTCCAGAAGTACTTTTTCGTTCCACTCTGTCTCCAGCAAAATCAGCGTCGCAGTAGCCTACTAAACTGTAATCACTAGATTTTCTATAAAACAAACCCAGATTAGTAGTACCTTTCAGATACTTGAAAATTCGCTTAACAGCTGTTAAGTGAGATTCTCTAGGATCTGATTGGAATCTAGCACAAATACATACGCTGAATAGAATATCAGGTCTTGAAGCAGTCAGATAAAGGAGAGAACCAATCATACCTCTGTAGACTTTCTGTTCTACGCTTTTGCTTACCTCTTCTCTTTCCAGAATGCACGTGGGATGCATTGGAATCTTTGATGGCTTACATTCTGAGAGGTCAAATTTCTTCAGAAGATCTCTGATGTATTTGCTCTGATGAATGTAAGTTCCCTCTGGAGTTTGATTGATCTGAATTCCTAGAAAGAACTTCAGTTCCCCCATGAGGCTCATCTCAAATTCTGCCTGCATACACTTAGCAAATTTTCTTCCAAGAGAAGGATTAGTAGAACCAAAGATTATATCATCAACATAAATTTGACAGACTAAAATGTCACTCTTAACTGTTTTACAGAATAGAGTGGTGTCCACTTTCCCTCTGGTGAACTCATTTTCAAGCAGAAAGTTGCTTAGCCTTTCATACCAAGCTCTGGGAGCTTGTTTCAGACCATATAGTGACTTTTTCAGTTTGAAAACATGTTCTGGATGTTTTGTATTTTCAAAACCTGGGGGTTTGTGAACATACACTTCTTCTTCTATATAACCATTTAAGAATGCACTTTTGACATCCATCTGATACAGAGTGATGCCTCTATTAACAACAAATGAGATTAAAAGTCTGATAGATTCTAACCTGGCGACTGGGGAAAAGGTTTCTGTATAGTCTATCCCCTCTTGCTGACTATAACCTTGTGCAACCAGTCGTGCCTTGTTTCTGACGACTTCACCTTGTTCATTAAGCTTGTTTCTGAACACCCATCTTGTTCCAATGACGTTGAATCCTTTTGGTCTTGGAACGAGATCCCATACATCGTTTCTGGTGAATTGATTCAGCTCTTCTTGCATTGCCAGAATCCAGTCATTGTCCAGAAGTGCTTCATCAATAGAAGAAGGTTCAATCAGAGACACAAGTCCCATCAGAGTTTCTTCAGAGTTTCTGAAGCTTGCTCTTGTTCTGATTGGATCTTCCTTTCTTCCTAGAATAGTCTCTTCTGGGTGATCCAAACTGCTTCTGGGTAATCTCTTCTGAGGTTGATCAGCAGCAGTTGTAGGATTTCTAGCATTGCTTCTTTCAGACGTTGAAGGAATGTCTGTGTTGAGAGCTTCTGATGACTTGTCTTCAGAACCTGCAAATTCAATTTCTATACCTGCAAGATTTTCATTCTGCTTTGACTTTTCAGAGTCAAGCTTATCATCAAAACGAACACTGATTGATTCTTCCACAATCTGTGTTTCTGTATTGTATACTCTGTACCCTCTTGAGCGTTCAGAGTATCCTAACATAATACACTTCTGTGCCTTAGAATCAAACTTGTTCAAATAATTCTTAGTATTTAACATATAGCAAGTACATCCAAATGGATGGAAATACGAAATGTTGGGCTTTCTGTTCTTCCACAATTCATATGGAGTCTTTTCCAGAATAGGTCTTATTGAGATTCTATTCTGAATGTAGCACGCTGTGTTTATTGCCTCTGCCCAGAAGGTCTTAGCAACGTTTGTCTCGTTGATCATGGTTCTGGCCATTTCTTGCAATGTTCTGTTCTTTCGTTCTACAACTCCATTTTGTTGGGGAGTTCTAGGACAAGAGAAATCATGCAGAATGCCTTTGTCATTAAAGAATGACTCAAAATCTTTATTTTCAAATTCTCCACCATGATCACTTCTGACTTTAACGATTCTAAGATCTTTTTCATTCTGAACTTGGTTACAGAAGGTAACAAACACAGAGTGTGACTCGTCCTTGTGTCTTAAGAACTTTACCCATGTCCATCTGCTATAGTCATCTACGATTACTAACCCATACTTCTTGCCACTGACAGAAGCAGTCTTAACTGGTCCAAATAGGTCAATGTGCAGAATTTCTAATGGTTTAGAGGTAGAAACAACATTTTTGGATTTAAAAGAGGGTTTTGCAAATTTGCCTTTCTGACATGCTTCACACAGAGCATCTGAATTGAACTTCAAATTTGGAAGTCCTCTGACCAGATTGAGTTTGTTAATCTGAGATATTCTTCTCATACTAACATGCCCCAATCTTCTGTGCCAGATCCACTGCTCGTTGTTAACAGACAGAAGACATTTTACGTTCTGACTCTTTAGTTCAGAAAGTTTGATTTTGTAAATGTTGTTTTTCCTCTTACCATTAAATAGGATAGTCCCATCTTTCTGACTAACAGCTTTACATGATTTTTGATTAAAGATTATATCATAACCGTTATCACTTAATTGACTTATGGATAACAGGTTATGCATCAATCCATCAACAAGCAGAACATTATTAATAGAGGGAAGATTTCCGTTACCTACAGTTCCAGAGCCAATTATCTTTCCCCTCTGATTGCCTCCAAAGCCAACGTGGCCTCCAGGCTTAAGTTCCAGGCTTTGGAACATATGCCTTCTTCCCGTCATGTGACGTGAGCAGCCAGAGTCCAGGTACCATGACTGGTGTTTCTGACTTGCTGCTAAAGATATCTGCAACATGTATTATTTTATCCTTAGGTACCCAGATCTTCTTGGGTCCTGATTTGTTAGTTTTACCAAAACTCTGATTGAATTTTGGTTTCACAAAGTGATTACTACTAGTATATTTGATGTCATGTGTGTGACCATACACAAAGTGTGAATTTAGAGGAGTGTGTTTAATGGTTAAATCCATGACATTTTTAGGTGTAGGAACCTTACCTAGGTATCCTATTCCTTTCCTGCCGTTTCTGCTAACTCCATAGATCATTGAAGCCATTCTACTTCTATCTATGCTTTTAGCAAGGAACTTCTGGAAACTATGATCATACTCCTTGATGATCTCATCAGCGTTGCTGGGAGTTTCAGCAATTGGTTTCTTCTGAGAGTTTTGTAAAGAGTTTTCTAATTTTAAAATTTTATCTCTCAGCTCAGAGTTTTCCAATTTGAGACTCTCAGACTTATTAGAGTCAGATTCAAGAGTCCTTTTCAGGTCTCTGAATTTAGCTCTAATCTGCTGATAACGTTCCAGAATTTCATTGAGGCTTTCAGCAAGTTCAGCCTTTGTAAAATTAACAGCGAAGTTAGGGAATACCTCTTCTGTGTCTGATTCTGAGTCTGAGTCAGAAGCTTCACTGTCATCTGGAATGTTAGCCATAAGCGCTATGTTCGCCCTTTCATCATCTGATTCTGAGTCAGCTTCAGACGAGTCAGAGTCATCCCATGTGGCCATGAGACTTTTCTTCTTCTCTCTTCCAAACTTCTTTTTGGGCTTTTCCCTCTGAAGCTTTGGACAATCACTCTTGTAGTGTCCTTGCTCATTGCACTCGTAGCAGATGATGTCTTTTGTATTTGGCTTCTTGCTACCTGAGGAGCCTTCAGATCTTCTGTATCCAGATGAAGAATCTGTCCTTCTGTATCTGGAGGAAGACTCGTTCTGATCAGATCTTCTGGGATTCCTGAACTTCCTTTGTCTTTGTTTCCACAGTTGATTTACTCTTCTGGAGAGAAGAGAAAGCTCGTCTTCTTCTGATGAGGATCCATCAGATGTTTCTTCAACTGCCTGCAAAACTTTAGATTCAGATTTTCTGTTAGATTTTAAAGCTATAGGCTTACCTTGCTTCTGAGGCTCGTCAGCTTCCAGCTCTATCTCATGACTTCTGAGGGAGCTTATAAGTTCCTCCAGAGTGATTTTGTTGAGATCTTTTGCCAGCTTCAGAGCAGTAACCATAGGCCTCCACTGCTTGGGTAAACTTCTGATTATCTTCTTGACATGGTCAGCAGTAGAGTATCCCTTGTCCAGAACTTTGAGACCAGCTACCAGAATCTGGAATCTAGAGAACATAGTTTCAATGGATTCAGATTCTTCCATTTTAAACGCCTCATACTTCTGAATGAGCGCCAGAGCCTTTGTTTCCTTGACTTGAACGTTGCCCTCATGCGTCATTCTGAGAGAATCAAAGATGTTCTTAGCTGTGTCTCTGTTAGAGATCTTCTCATACTCAGTATAGGAGATAGCACTGAGGAGGATGGTTCTGGCCTTATGGTGATTCTTGAAATCACGCTTTTGTTGATCAGTCATTGATTTTCTATCAATCTTCTGACCAGTTGCATTAACAGGGTGCGTGTATCCATCTGTCACCATATCCCACAGATCAGCATCATGTGCTAGAAAGAAGCTTTCAATTCTGTCTTTCCAGTAGTCAAAATTTTCTCCATCAAAGACTGGAGGTTTGCCGCTGAATCTGTCTCTGTCCTCATTGGTGTCATTGCTGAAATGAGAGTTGTTTCCTGCCATTGTGTTTTTCTGACGCTGGATCTTGTACTGACACGGTTAAGTGTTTTAGCTCAGAACCAGGCGCTCTGATGCCAATTGAAGGGGTGAAAAACACAAGAAGGGGGGGTTGAATTGTAAAACTGGAATCTTAAAGCAAATGACAAGGTATTTTTATCCTGGTTCGTTTGATCTCAAACTACTCCAGTCCACCCGTCAAGGTGATTTCGCCTCTCTCCAACGAGGTCTTAATTCACTATATTCAACTGAATACAAATCTGCTTTAGCAACTGCTAAAACCTTCTTGATTCAAACCACAATCCGGTTTGTCAAGGCAATACTTTCTTACAAAGGTATAAGCAAATGTGTATGAATGTTTCTACAAAACTATATCACAACTGTGATGTTTACACAAATGAAGCTTAGAATACTAGGTTGCTAAACGCTAATAAAGTATCAGAGTTTGTTGGTTTAGCAAAACTTGTAGAGTGAAGATTATTGTTCAGCTTTGTGCGTGTAGAGAGTTTGGAAGCATTAGCCGTGATAATCTTCAAAGCTTGGTTTATATAGCACTTGAGAAGATGAACGTTGAAGCAAATATTCTTGATTCAATGCTATTAACAAGCTTTCCTTTTTGAGCAGATCTTGTCTAGAATGATGCCGTTGGTATTGATTAGCTTTCAATGCACAGTACCGTTGCTTCTTCAATGCACGTTCTGGCTTGGCTCATTCTGATTCTGCTTCGCTGCTGATGAACTAATTTGATTCTGTATCAGAGTGTTTTACGCGCAGTTCTGTTCATCAAGCTTCAGCATGTGCAAGCGTTGATCATCTGATCTTGACGTTCTGATTCAGCAACTTCTGATGCTGGCGTACAAACTCATATTCTGATGCTGAAAACATGATCTTGCTTATTTTAATCAGCATATCTGCAAGTCAGAGCATAGTAATTTTAGGCAGCATATAATTCAATCATAAAATATTTAACTACTATATCTTTTCACTTTGTTATCATCAAAACTTAAATATAGGGTACTAGATTCAAACATTGTTCTAACAGGTTTGTGTATGTATACAAATTGTTTTGTTTGAGAAAGCCACTAGGAGCTATCTACCTACTCGAAAGGTTTGTTCTTTTCCTCTTTTCCTTTAGACAATTCTATCCTACCATTAGTCAGTAGGTAGCTCTATCGTTGGATGTTTGAGGGACGGGCGAGGGTCATCGTACAGTCACGAAAGCAACTTAGTAAGATACTTTAGTAACTACCCTAAGATTTTAAGATCATATACTGAGGCAACGTCGACAGGGTCATTGAGGGACTTATGATCTTTATACCAAAGGGTCGTCACTAAAACCTTTTACATTCGAGTGTCGCAACTGTTTATTTCGAAGGCAACAAGTGGAAATACCCTAGAGGTGCGCGTTTTCGAGTGTGTTGTGTTTCAGTTATTTATCTCCGGATGTTAAGTTTGCTAGTGTTTGCTTTTAATCTTATCATACAAGCCTATTAGCATACATCTAACAGTTAATATCAATGTAAAAATAAAGTACATAATTTAAAAGCTACACTATTACATGGCTTCGGAGAGAGGGGATTACAAACCTTAAAAAACTTAGGGATAAAGACAGTAAATAAACCCTAATTTAAACATCTATTACAAACCATGAGTAGATACAATATTTGGGAAAATAATACAGAAAATAAGGAATGCGTGAAGATTAAAGGGGCAATGAAGTTGAAACCCTAAAGAATCTAATTATTTAATAAAACATTTTTTGGTATTTTATTGAGAAAAGAAACAATTGGAAATACTAACCTAATTCTATTTATTTTTAATTACTGAAATAAGTCAAAATAATTAAATTAATTAAGCTTTAATTAACCTAAATTAAATTAATTTTAAAAAAAACTAAATCTATCATTTTTTGTGTTTTTCTGATTTTTATGAAAATTGAATTTGGTATTAAAATAATATAAAACAAATAAAAAAAGTAAGGCTAAAATACAAAAAAATGGAGACAATGGGCCTGTTGTTGTGAAGCAAAGCTGGGGGGTGCGTCTGAAATTTTCCAAGGCCCAAAAATGGAACCAACCCAAGGTCTTGCACGTGATTCAATGTTGATGGCCCTTGTGAGGTCTATCATGAACACCTAGACCTGGATCATTTGATGTGACACTGAATCTACAAGGATAAATTAGAAAAATAATTGGGAGAGGCAGGGATCGAACCCCTGCCCTTGCCCATAGTAACGCTTTAACATGTAATGCCTATACCGTTGGGACGACTTTACTTCCATTAACATAAACACACTAATAAATATATAATGTAAATCCAGTCAAATTTCCAGATTTCAAACGCGCACCAACAAATATTCAAACGGACCAATAAGGTGCCAACGTTTGGGCCACCAAGGTCAATGGGAGTCAAAGGTGCCGGAGTCAAACTCCGGTCACCTTCTCCAGTCGACCAAAACCAAAACCTGCAAAAACACGAAATTTGAGACAAAATAAAAACCCCTATCCTACATAAAATCCAGCCCTGAGCTCGATTCTTGCATTAGATTGGTCTGAAAGTCCCTGTATTAAGAGATCAAGCTCCAACAGCCATGGATGCCCTAACAATGGCATCTTTTGTTCTAAGCCTCAAAGCTTTCTTGCGAAGCGTCCAACCCGTTCTAATGGGTGTCCTGAACACAAATCAATACATCAAAGCATTCAACAACGTATAAATTGAGAGTTTGGATTTCAAAATTTTACCAAAGAATCGGTGAGTTGACTGGGTGAGTTCTAGGACGCTACAGTCCTGAGTGATGGCTGGGCATGACTCCTGGAGGCCTCAGGAGTATGATTGAACGCTTAAAAGGGTTTGAGAATGGCTTGAACACGAGATATGTGTCTGCAATATTCTTTGAAATTTTTGAAAGCTCTTAGGGTTATGCTTGAGGCTGGTTGCGCATATGTTTGCGGTCTTGATTCCTTGTGTTTATATGTGGTATCAATTAGGTCAACAAAAAGAGCCAAAATCCAATGCATTGAGTGCATGATTTGTTTCTAAAAATCATTTGAAAAACTTTTCAAATTTGTGAAAAATATTGTATTAATGATATCTTCTTATATGTCACGATTTTTCCAGCTTATTATGGGTATTTTGGGCCTCAGTTTTGATGGAAACAATAACTTGCATGTCTTGCACCCCCATCTTGCACTTTGTTTTGATTTTATTGATTTTCCAAGAATAAAAAATCCAAATAAAATAAAAATAAAATCAAAATGGTACATGAATAGGTTTAGAGGTCCTTGAGTATGTCATAAACATGCTTGAACCCCAAAAAATAGGTCCATTAGCTCAAAGGTGCATTTTTGCTCAAAGTTGACTTCTAATATTTTCATCAATTTTCCTAATTTGTATTGTTTATAACTTTGTCAATTTTCATATTTTGACGATGATCTTGGACATTTTGGAAAGATCAATATGTCCCCTATAATCTCTCCTTTGATCATTTTTGCATTTGGAGAACTTATCTTGATGTATCTTGCCTTGACAAAAAAATACATTTTTATTAACTTTCCAAAAGACATGTAATGTATTGGATCATATCTTTCCAATGATGCATTTTTTGGATTTGAGAATAAAAACAAAGTTGTAGAGGATTGGATTCTTTTCAAAATGATATTTGGTTGGGGGAAAATGGATGAAGAATTTGAAAGTTATGCCTGGTCAAAGTTCAGTTGACTTTTCCTTGGAAACCCTAATTTCGTTAATCTTGACTTTTGATGATCTGAGGACTTTCCTTGAGGAATCATGATCAAACCTTGATTAAATTATGAATATCACTTAAAAATGTTGATGTTGACCAAAAATATTGAATTTTGACCGTATATTGACCATAATTGACTTTTGACATAATACAAGTTATTTTCAGTCATCTGAGCAATTGACTCAGAAAAATTGTGATACAAGGCATGAAACTTGGCATGAGCATTCTTGAGGACATATTAGGAGCCATTGAAATCACTTGAGGCCTTTGAAACCAAAACTTCTTTGTGAAAAGTGAAAGCTAGTTGGGAATCCATTGCTTAGGAGGAGATTTTGTCTGGTCAATTCTTGGTTAACCTTGAGCATTTGAGGACCTCTAGGAGTATGTTTTGAATAAAATGAGAGGTAAAATTTTGGGGTACAATATTTTCCATCTCTTTTCTTTCCTCTATTATACCCACTTCTTTTATACTTCCCTTAAGTTCTCAATTTACTCTACTTTAAGTGTGAATTTAATAGACCTTAGGCTTATATCCATGTATGCTGACATAGGGTAGAGATTTCCCTTCAAAACTCAAACTATAGGATCAATCATTGTATGATAACATTAGGGATAGATTTAGGTTCGTCTCCCCTTATACTTTTCTTTCCCCTTTTTCATTTTCATTTAAAACAAAAACTTCTTTTTTCTGGCAAACTTCAAAATACTTTAAAAATTACTGATGAGAATCATATCTCTGTTGAGCTTGGGAAATGATAAGCGGGTTTCTTCTCGATCTTATTGCTTTTCCATTATAAGCTTTTGTGTGGTTCAAGTATCAAAGAATTATTTCATGAATAAGTGGAGAAATGGCTAATATCTCTCTCTTGAGATTAACTAGTTGTTATCTGCAACAAAAACACCAACCAACAGAAACTCTTTTGCCTTTGGGATTTTCTATCAAACTCTTTTCAAAAGATCATGTTAGTTTACTTCTGTGCTGACGCGTAAGTCTCCAAAGGTCGAGTTGCGAAAGAAGTCGTAATTAATATTATTCATTAAAAAAAATAATACAAACCAACAAAACTTTTGAAGCCGAACTACGGCTACTCTGATTCCTTAAAAGGGATACATAGGCATTGTGGTAGGGCCCAAACGAGAACAACTTTTATTCTCCCTACATTATTTTCTCTTTTCTTTTGCATGCATTCCCCCTCTAATATCTCTTTAGATTTTAAGCTTTAGACATAGAACTCACACCCTTAGATCGGAACAAACATGAGTGGATCCTGTAGAGTACTACAGACGTGTGCGGTGCTAATATCTTCCCCTCGTGTAACTGACTTCCTTACTCGATCTCTATGGTCGCAATACCGTAATTTCACTCCTTCAGGTTTTCTCAATGTTTACCTTTCTGTTCCCGTGGGATAAAATACGTTCGATGGCAACTTCATTGAATTTTTATCTTTGATGATTTTTCGCCAGTTTTTTCACACATACGTGGAGGTGCTAATACCTTCCCCTTGCATAATCGAATCCCTTACCTGGGATTTGATTGTGAGACCATGTTCTTTTCCCATAATTTTGAGGTTTTCTCTATATTTTTCTTTCCATGTTTTTGGGATAAATAAAGTTAGGTGGCAACTCTGTTTTTTTAGGAAGCTCTGTGCATGTATTTTTTGAATAACTTCAAGAAATCCCTTGGTAGACAGACTTTTGTCAAGTAACAATGGATCTTTTACTTGGAAAAGGCGTCCCTCTAGGGAACAATGTTTTCGGAACGAACCTTGTATTGGTAACAAGTTGTTTAGCCTGCACATGGATTTGATCTGGTCAACCCTTGAAGATGAGGAAATTCCCCTGCATAATTTCTTGCCCTAGTTTATAGGGCCTTTTGAAGAAAATTGCCTCAAGAGGACTTTCTAATATTTGTACCAGTAAGATAAACAACCCCAGAGTTGTGAACTTTGGAATACGGCTTCTGGCTAACCAAAGTTTTATATGGTTTCAACCATGCTTGAGTAAATTCCCATGCATCTTCAGATTCTGAAAAGATTCTCCTCTAATCAATGTAATCCCGGAGAAATTTGTAAAATATCAACATAACTGCCCCAGTTTGATTGTACTTTGAGGGAACAAATCCTGACTAGAGTGCCTCAGATTGACTGAACACTTTCTCAATGGAGTAACATGCTTGCCCCTGCTCAACAGAGTCTTGAAAAACCTTTTCTTCATCTCATGATCACGGGGAAATGAGAAACTTAAGGATTTTAGAAGACAATACCTCTTCAGACTAATTGACTTAAGTCTTGAAAGAAGGCTACTACACAACCGTACTTCTCAACTTGAGCTTCTTCATTCTCCAACTGATACTTGAAGAAATACGTCCCTCGGGACCAACTGAAAGTAATGTACCACTTCTCGTCAGAGACTCTGGGAAATCAACTTTTGCAAATTGCTTCAGATCATTTCTTAAACTGGTATTCTTTTGCTCAACGGAGTCAATAGAAGGTCTGCCCCATATTAAGATCATTTTTCAAAATGATTTACCTTTCAACGGTATCCTGAAGCAATTTGTCCCTTGGGATAATCAAACTTTCATCTGATGCTCATCATGCAAGCTCACTTGATGTTTAAGCACTTATTCACATGTAAAGAATGTTTATTCTAAGAATGATAGTTCTAATGCAAAGCTCATGTTTTTCTTGAAGTTTAAAAACTTTTATTGAAAAGATGTCGAAACATCGAGTTTTTTCTTGTACAAAAGAAAGTAAAAAGATGGAGTGATACCAACTCAAAAGTTTTAGCAAGCCTCTTAGGAGTCAGATTATCGTACTCTCATTATAGTTCGCTTTCGAATTAACCCATACTCCAGTTAGGACTTTTAAGGGTTATAACGTGGCATGGTTCACAATTTTAGAAAAAAGGATTAAGGCTCAAAAACTTTGGTGCCCATCCATTATCCATCATGTTCTCCATTCCTACGTTCAGTTAACTCAATACGAGCACTCATCTCTCAAGAGAAGTTTGGAATGGTTAAGGAGTCAAACGAGGATTTCTGGACCTAGAAGTCACTCACCTCTTTCGTTCTTAGTGTCTGATCACACGACTTTGTTCTTTGTTGAGGATTTTTATTTGGGAATCCCATTTCACATTCGCGTTTTCCTCTTTTCTTGAATTTTGCCCTGACTTTTTCCTAAGCGACTTGTTTTTCAAGTTTTGACTTAGCGGGGATTTTTGTCTCTTTCTTTCATCATTTCCTTTTCTTTCCTTTTGAAAAAGTCGTGTGACTTCGAGTCGTTTTTTATTTGTTAGAAGTGATTGTAACTTCCTGAGTCCTTGGTAGATGAGGGATAACCATTATGGGATCGACATCTGTTGACCTCCTGATGAGCAAGAGATACCCATTGAGATATCATTCTATTTGATGCACGTTGTTGATAGATGAGGTTTAACCATTGCATTTTTAACCTTCATCAACCTTTTGATGGATAACCATTATTGTATCCTTATATGCATACTCCTGATGAGTTCTGAATGCTCGATCGGATTAACTGAAATCTACTCTACCCCAGGTTAAATGTGAGGGTTTTTCTAACAAGAAAAGAACCTCCTACTTTGAGTCTTAAAGGGGTTGACGAGGGTCTATCTCCCTTATATCTCTGATATTTAGGAATTGAAACAAGGCATGTACATCGTCAGCAGAGTTTTACTCAAAAACATATCGTTTGAGATTATAGGTATATTTCTCATCATCCTCCCTCCAGAGTAATTTTGCTTTTTTTAACAAGAGTTAAGTATCAAAAAGCAAAGAAAACATTAATGAGTGAATATGAATGAATTAATTCAAGACAAACATATTAAATGCATTATGATTAGTATTCAAAGATAAGCAAGTTTTGCATAGAAGAAAGTACTGAACCAAACAAGAAAGATTACAAATAAGAATGAAAATGGAATTTGAAATTTCCATGTTGAGGAGACTAGTCTTCGTATGTACTTGTTGCTTTAGACAATCCTATGGAAGTCTTGACATTCACTGAGTCAAAGGAGACTTCAAATCTGACCAGTTGGTGTGAGAATGATGACTTTTGCATCAAGGAATTCCTACACTCCATCTTTGAATGGTTTATAACCTTTAGTTGAATGGCCAGGTGCCCCAGTGTGGTAATCACAACGGATATTCATTCAAAAAATGTGATGAATGCTTTATCAAGCGAACTTGCATAAACTACATCACAAAGTATCTTCTACCATAGATAAGAAACGCCAACCATATTCTACTACACAGAAGAGAAAATCACCCACTGAATTCCGAAGTATCTCCTACTACACAAAAGAAGCACCATCTTCTACTACACAAAAGCAAAAATATAGAAATTGTAACAAGATCTTCTACTACACAGAAAAAAAAGAAACTTCGTCTCCTACTTCACAAAAGAGAAGTTTTAGCAACTGAGTTTTGGGGAATCTCCTTCTTCACAAAGGAATCTTTGTCTTCTAATACCCAGAAGAAAAATCCAACAACCATACTAAAGGATCTTCTACTACACAGAAGAAAATAAACTCTGAATGTATAACTCAACCTTTGAGGTATCTTTATTCTACACAACAACAGATGTCCAAGAACTCAATATCTTATAATTCTTCATCACAGAAGTATCAGCCCATCTTCTACTACATAGAAGAAGCACTCGGCTGAGGACAAAGAGTCTAAAACGGTTTGCCAAACATGGGATAAACCTTAGAAAAGAAGCCAGACAAGTGCCGAACTTCATACTTCAACCACTTGCAGTCTTCAATATCATAACCAGGTGCCCTAGAATGGGAGACACGTCTAGCATTTGCATCGAAATCAGGATAGAAATTTATGGGAGAATGACCCAAAGCACAAAGCTTAATCAATTGAGATTCCAACACACGAGGAAGTAAACTGATGCAAGGTATAAAGATTGCATCAATATGCTTCTCAAGTTTCTTTTGTCTTTGCTGACAAGCTTTGCCCCATGGGTTTACTTGGAAACCAGAAACTAGATGTTAGCAAGAAAATCCGAGAGCATAAAGTTATGGATGAGACCCACAAAGTATCTCATGATTTGAAAAAGGTCCCATAGGTTGGGGATGAATGGCCTCTTCTGTTGCAACAACATATATATGGTCACTTTCCTTTACTGAGACTGTCTTCAGAACTTCCATTCCCAACTCAACAGAGTCTCTAACTGGTTATTTTTTCCCCTTAAGGATTTCTGACTACGGGCCAAGACCTGTATGTCCAAAATAAATAGTCCTATCTGATTTTTTCATCTCATCTAATTCCCCACAAAGTCATTCCATGTCTTTTTCGGATAACAGAGCGATGAGAAGTCAAGATTCACAATTCTGAAAAGAATATCGGGCCTGAATAAGCATTCCCCACTCTAAGTACCTATTATAGATTCATGAAGATGCATGAGGTGAATGAGTGGATGCAATTCTATGTTCAATAGTTTTTATGGAACCCGCATGCTTTTAGTTTCAATTTCGACCCAATAAGAGATGGAAAAATACAACATAATGTTCACAAGCACCATTCCTTGGAAATAGAAAGAACATGTGTGTTAACTTTTTTCATGCATAAATTTTTTACGCATTTCTTTTTTTGTGAAAATAAATATACTATGATGCAAGTGTAATACCATAGGTTCAAAAGTTCAGCATAGCAACTATACAATCCTCTGGATAGCTACTGTATAAATCTGCTGAATAATTTGAATATCACAGGATCAAAGATTTGGCACCAATTTCAAAACACAACGGAACCAAGTACCATGAATAATTGTTGTATAATATTTGAGCAAGTTGAATATATCATAATCAAAGGTCCAGAATATAACCAAAGAACCATAGTCACCAACAGAACAAAATGGTCACCATCAGAACATAGTCACCATCTGTACCTGTAAAGATTATTCCCTCCCCACTCACGGGTATAGACTAGGACGGGGTAAGTTGATGGTAACTGAAAATCACGGGTTTTCCATAAAATACTACCATCAAGCCACATACGTGGATGACGATAACACCCCATTTAAACCTCATCTGAGTGTAGACAACATGACCACGCTGGTAGGACATTCGTCCAATAGCCGTCATGTTCTACTCTATTCCTAGGTTTCCTAGATAGTGCACTCTAGCCTGGATACTGGGCCTTTTACCTCAATAGTAATACCCATCCAACACAGGGAACCAAAATCCAGCACAGTAGATAGCTAATATGGAAGGCAATAAAATGCAATGCAAACATATTCTCAGATGATCATGTACAAATTAATAAACTAAAGGTATAAAAATAAACATAAAAAGAGCTAGGAACAACTCCGATATGGACCAACAATTGGTCAATCATCTTTTTCCCCGGTGAAGTCGCCAGCTGAAACAACCGGTTAAACTATCAACTGATAATGAAATCAATGAAGTCCTCGTCGAACATTTTTTATCCCATTGGAAGGGAAAGGCAAACATAGAGAAAACATGAGAAGGGAGAAATCACTGTCAAACGACCCAGAGACCGGTAAGGGAGTCTTTTACGTAAGGGGAAGGTATTAGTATCCCACACACCCGTAGTACTCTATGGTATCCACTCTTGTTGTTCTAATCAAAGGGTGAGTTTCAAATCTAAGCTTAAGAGATAAAATAAAATGCAAAGAGGGAATGCATGTAAAAACCAAAGAGAAAATAATATAGGGAAAATAAAGTTGTGCTCGCTCGGGCCCTACCCTAATGCCTATGTATTCCTTTTAAGGAATCAGAGCAGCCGTAGTTCGGATCACTTGTTTTAGTGGGTTTGTTTTTTTTAATGAACAATATTAATTTCGCCTTCTACTGCAGCTCAACCTTTAGAGACTCACACGCCAGCATAGTAGTGAATTAACATGTTCCTTTTGAAATGTTTTAAATAAAAGCCCGAAGGCGAAAAAGAGTTTGTATTGGTTGATATTTTTACCTTAAAGAAGGATTTGAAAGTTGTTAGATGTTTTAGGCATTTTCCAAGAAAAAAGTTTTAGTCTTAATGCAAGGATGCAAAAGAAAGAAAAACCATCTAAGGAGTACTATCTAGTTTTATCCCTAATGTTATCATACAATGATGGATCCTAAGGTTGAGGATAAAGGGGAAATATCTATCTATGTTAGCATGCATAGATTACTATCCTACGTTCTAGCTCGAATCAGGAAAGAAACAAACACATCCTAAGGGAGCATTATATATACAAAGAAAGCAAGCAAAGGAAGCACATACATGGCGAGAGTAGTGTATCCCAAACAAGCAAAGTAGAGCGCATACATGGCGAGAGTAATGCGCCTCAAAGTAGCAAGCTCGAACAAAGGGAGCACATACATGGCGAGAGTAGTACACGCTAGTTCAAGGAAAATGGCCTAACCAAGATATTGTTAATCGAGGTAGGTACAAAATACAGTAGAGATGCTTTAGCCAAAGGGTCATATCAACTGAGGCAAACAATTGGGAAAAGGGATGAAACGATAAGCTTTAGCCAAGGGGTCGTATCAACCGAGGCAAACAAGCGGGAAGAGGATAGAAAAAACACAGAGCGTCAACATCGTCCAACACGAGCTCAAGACAAAGTGTGGGGAATTAATTACAAATCCCATTTTCCACTTGACTGACTCGATACACATGATCTACACAACTCTGAAGCATCAACGTACAATGTGAGCTAAGGATGACACTAACGAAATGCAGGGGTTAATTGTGAACCATTTCTGCTCGCCTCTTTTTGAGGACTTATCATTTGTAGTATATGTGACCATAAAATGTAAACACACCTGCATAATACCTACTTCAAAGGTATGATTTTAAACAAGCACGAGTAGCACACAAAATGCACACAATGCAGAATTACCCTAAACGAGTCTTAAAATAAACCAGAGGGATTCCTGACATGATCAGCAATGGAATTCCCCATCATACATCTCTACCCTACTTCTCATAGCAAGGAAAGCGGTAAAGTGCGGAAGTAGTAAAAAGGAAGAGATAAAATACCAAACGGATAATAATCCATAGAAAGCAGGCAAGAAAATATAAGAATATCAGAAAACTTCGAGTAAGCTAGCATCAACAAACAAAGCAAGTTATAAATCAGACGTCTAACATAAGCCTTGAAGCAACGGTCTGAAAATAAATCACAAATAGTGTGCATCGGGAACCATCAGATAATTTATCTTGCATGAAAATATAGTCCAGACGAAAAACACAACAAGCATGTATACTCCTCAAATCATGAGGGTCAAGGCATAAGCTCGTTCGAATCACATTTGTATCTCGCAAATAAAGTGAAACTAGAATCAAGAATAATATTGAATTCGTGTTCCACAAATAAAATGGAACACAAATTAATATCATCATGAGAAATCCTTAGTATGATTCCTTGCACAATCAACACACATGTCAAAAATAACAAGGAAAAACTAAGCGAAAGAGAAAACACAATGAAAAAATGAAACAAAATAAAAAAAAGGAAGTTGTTGATTTTTGGCTTGGGAACCCTGTTACTAGAATTTGAATAATCGATTACCCTAAGTCAAAAATTTGAGAAAATAGCTACTGACTTGAGGTAACCAGTTACCATAACTGGGTAACCGGTTACCCAAGCCAAAAAAGATGGGAAATGCCACTATAAGTCGGGTAACCAATTACCGTAACTGGGTAACCGGTTACCTGCACAGATTTCCAAAAAAACTTAAAGCCTAGAAGGCTTGTGGCTCAAATATTTTGCAAGCTTTTGGTTCCATTGCAAGGTAAGATCATAATTCAATCATTTTATCAAACACGTAGTATCTCAAATTCAAGCTCATGATTTTTTGCACAATTCAAGATCCAAATTATGTCAGACATGATTAATAAAGAATCAACAAAATAATCTATACACAACATCAAGCTTTGATTCTTTGCATAAACACTTTTATGAAAACTACTTAACTCAATAAGCACTTATTAAATCTATCCAATTCTGGATTTGCACAACATGATTCCAAATCAATTCACATTTTCACAATTGAAATCAATTTCATAATTCAATTACTTAACCAAAGCTTGATTTAAGAGTCTTCAAAAGTGCTTATTCAAGAATCACTTATTTGGAAAAGTTCTTAAATTAAAAATTCTCACCGATAGATCGAAGATGAAGGTTAGGTACAGAGATTGCAACAATCGGATCAAAGATCGGAGGAGAATTGTTCTTGATTTGCTTGATCTTTAAAAGTTGTTGAAAAAGTTGTTGAATGTTCTTGATCAAAAAAGTGTAGAACCTTTATTTGATCCTTTAGAGATTTAAGATAAAATATTAGAGTATTTGTGATATTTTTGTCAATTATAAGAATCTCCTTTACAAAAAATCAGATTTGAGATTATATAGTGTGAGCAAATTGGGCCTTTGATGTGCAATTGGATTGGGTTTTGACTTGAAAGTTAGAGCCTGACACGACCATAAAGTTCCACGTCATCATCCGTACAGAATCTTCAAAAAGTTCAAACACAAAAATGAAGATGATCAAAATTTTGATGCATTGCTGAAAGAACGGGCTCAATCGGATAAACGAAGTGGAAGTTATGAATTTTTGAAGTTTCATTGACGTTGTGTCAAGCAAAAATAATTTTCTGTGCGGAATTTTATTGCATCACGAGCGAAGAAGATAAAAAATGAGAACCTTCGAGTCACCGTTTGATTTTAGCATCTGAAGATAAGTTGTAGTAGACAAAATTTGTGAATCATCACCTTTGGACCCAACTCAATACGATAAGAATCGAGTGAGATATGAATTTTATTGTATCAAACATTAATACAAATGAATTTCAATTCAACACAAACATGTCTTGAGAAACTTAAAATTTACGGGTCCTCCCTTCGTGAATCAACTTTTAGTCTCCAAAGACGATATCAAGATGACATCAAAATGGAATTTCGGAAATTAGAACTGCATGCATACGACATTCCATCCAAGAGTTATGAATTTTTTTTAGTGCACACAAAATAACGGATCAACCCACTTCCTTTGTATTTTTTCACTGTATAACTTCCAAAAGAAGTACATATTCAGAGACCTTCCTTCGAGATTTAGCTTTTGGTCCAAACACGAAAGTTGAAGAGAACATCGAGACGGTTTCAAAACCTCAAGAATTAATCCAAAACATCGTTCCAAACGGGAGATATAAATTTCAAACTCAAATCATCTGAAAAATTATTTTTTATTTGCACTGCTAAAAATTCACCAAAAACATCCAAATCTTAGGCAATTCGACATGCGTTGAACAAATATGATAGATTTGTTTTATTGAAAAAAATACCTTGATCCAATGAGTACAGATCCAATGATATGCATGTATGCGCATGTTAACAAAATATAAGCCAATTAGAGATAGAAAAATAAAGAGGGAAAATTTTGGGATACAACTGTCAGTTATCAATCTAGTGAAGTACCTGATAGTACATGGTCAAAACAAGCACATCTAGATGAGGTTCCATTATCTTTGAGAGCAGATAGAAGATGAGAATATGATGTTGGAACATTATAGAACTGAGAATCAGATTGCAGACATCATGACAAAGGGTGTGCAGGTCGAAGTGTTCGGAAGACTAAGAGTTATGATAAATATAGATAGCTTAGACATAATGAATTAGGTGGTGTATTGAAAGTGTAATTCCTTGTGTCGAAGTAGTTTGTTGCTCGACACAAGGTGTACCGAAAAGCTTAGTCTTTCTAGTTATATTTAGTTGCCGAAGTGTTGTAAGCAGATTACTGCACATAGATTTCGATTTAGAACCAAAATATGTATTTTGGGATTTTGGGTTTTGGGTTTTGGCTTAGGGAGAAAGTTACCTAAAACTATAAATAGAAAGATTAACCCCTATTTTTGTAATCAACTCATAACAACTTGTATTCACAAAATTTTGCAGTTGTAAAATTAATAAAGATTTTCCACAGTTTATGGACGGAGAGAGTTACTCTGCAGAAACTATAATATCTTTTCTTCTTTAATTTTCTTTTCATTGTCATTGTTTGATGATAACAATATTGTTCATCAAGATTGATAGAAATTCTCCATAGATTTTGTTAGATTTCCAACAATGACTATGCTATCTTGATAACACTATAATTTTTTTATTATTATTAATATTTTATATATAAAGATATACAAAATTAATGTAAATTAAACTTTTTTATTTTAATATAATCCTTATCAACATCAACAAATTAAAATTAAAAATAAAATAAAAATATATAAAAATTTCGTTTCAAATAAAAATAATATTTATAAATAAATAATATTTTATTTTTTATTAAGGTAAATTAAAATAAATAGCATACAAAAAAATGGTAAAATATATACATAATTCTTGTTAATTTCTCTAAATAATTAAAAATATATGATGATTTATAAGATTTTGTAACATATACAGTTTGATTTGGTTTGATTTAGTTTGATTTGATATGTAAAATACAACTCGTAAACTGAACCGAGTCACACGGTTTTGTTAAAAAATAACCCTAACACATTTAAATTCAAATACAATTTTTTTCATAATTTTCAATTTAATTTAATTTAATTAGCGATTTTTATTGAGTCGCTTGGATTTTAAGTACCTCTAATAAACACTATCATCTGGACATAAGCACTCTAAGTAATACTATGGCAAGTACATGTTTAAAGCCAATAGTAAGATCATTTATTATTAGAATATCAAGTTAATAATGAGCATACATTTAGCTAAAGAGAGACTTTTGTGAATGACTCGTAGTTTTTGAATGACTCATAGTTTTACATGAAGGATATATGAAGAATTTGAGATGAATGCATAGAAATCACATTGTCATATCTTAGAATAGATGCAAAATATAATATTTTTTAATGTATATTTACGACACATTAATTAACTTTATAATAAAAACAAAGGTTAAATATACAACACCTCCATATAATGTAAGCGAGATTTATTTTAATCCATGTAAAAGACTTTTTTTTATCCTCCTAGTAAAACCCAAATTTTGTCTGTAAGGCCCCGAAGCGCCAAATTTCACCCAAGATTCCTTATTGTTTGCAGCGTGGATTATGTATAATTGACAGCGTGAGTTTTATTTTTCGTTTTGTTCCGAATTGTATATGTTCCTATTTATTTACCCTCTGTAAATGTTAGGGTTTGCCATTCTGTAATTCCCAAATCAACTCCTCTTTCACCCGGTGGAACGAAGACGAAGATTACAGTTGTAGACGAAGTAGACTGTTACGGTTGTAGAAGAAGACGAAGTTGACGACATTAAAGCTTTAAATACCTGAGGTAAGTTATTTCGATCTTTCTTCTCTTCTAATGGGTTATCTTCAACAGTGAACTATACATGTTTTTGGAACGACATTTATCTTTAATACTTTCTCCGAACCCATTTCACAGAACATGCAACATTTTAATGTTAATTTTCACCATGGGGGTAAATTTATAATGGTCAAGCAAAATAACATTATTTACAGAGGGGGTGTTGATACAAATTTTTCTATGAAAAACATTGAGAAATGGACAATGGGAAGCATTTACAAGTTGGTGAGTAGGTGGAGGTATAAAGAAGGAATATATAGATTATGGACGAAAACTTTGGAAATAAATGAGGATTTCCTTCAGATAAGGAAGGATGATGATGTGTATGATTTTGCTGCATATGCTTGTGAAAACCAAATTGATAGAGATATTTTTGTGGAACATGATGTTGAGAATATAGAATTGAGAGTAAGGGTTCCTAAGTGTGTTAATACAGTGAAAAATATGGAAGGATTATAAGATGATGTGGTTGAAGGGTTAGATGATAGTGAGGATGATATAACTATTGCTCTAGTAGATGGATTTGATGGAGTTGATGTAATTGTACCTATAAATGAAGGAGAGAGAGTTGTTGGATTGTTAGGTAGGTCCAGTAAGAAAATTAAGAAGATGATTATTATAGTGGTGAATTGGAAAACTCAGATCCAGATGAATCTGGTGACGATAAAAGGCCCAAGTTTGAAAGGTTTAGGAAAGAACATCTCAATAAGGACTTTAATTTTAAGTGGGGTATAGAATTTTATTTTATTTTTTATTTTATAGAGGCAATTTGTGAGTGGTCAATGTTAAATGGTAGGGAAATTACCTTTGTTAAAAATGAGAGTTATAGGGTATTGGTAGAATGCAAGGCTAAATGTTGTTTTTAGGTCATATACTCTAAAGTGGGCCGCAAGTGTACATATGCTATAAAAAAATTGGTGGATACCCACACATGTGTTAGGATTTTGAATAATAGACCTACAAGCTCAAATTGGGTGGCTAAGGCTATAGTCAAGAGAATGCAAACATCTGAAACAGTTAGAATCTGTGATATTATGCAAGATATTAGACAAAACTTCTCTGTAGGTATCGGTGTTGCTAGAGCATGGAGGGAAAAGTTGATAGAAAAGGAAATTATTGAATGAGATATTGATAAGCAGTGTGCAGATCTATGGAGGTATATTATTTAGTTAACAAGGGTTAATCTTGTGAATACTGTGAGGATTAATGTTAAAAGACCATTGTCATTGATACGATCAAGGTTTGGCTCGTTTTAATTTTGTTTTTATGGTTGTAAGAATGGTTTTGTAAATGGATGTAGACCATTTGTTAGATTTGATGGTTGTCATCTAAAGACCATTTTGTTTTGAAGAAAGTAGATGTCAAGGCTTGGACTTGGTTAATAGAAGTTCCTATCAAACGTTGGTGTAAGTAAGCATGCATTTAGTTTTTACCATAAATGTGATATTTTAATGAATAATATATCTGAGTCTTTTAATGTCACTATATTAGTTGTTAGGACAAGCTTATTTTAACTATGTGTGAGTGGATTAAAAAGTATCATATGAATAGGTTAGCAACATCTTCCACCAAGCTTGATAAGACTATGTACAATGGTTTACATATTCAACACCCTCCTTTTTCCCTTTTTATACTCCACATCATCTTCTCTTTCTTCCACCTAATAATTTAATACACATTCAACTTTTATTCACTACAATGGTTTTGTTTAATAAAACTGAACACTCTACTCCACCATTTTTATTTCATATTTTTATTTTCTTTTATATTTTTGATTTTATGATTTTATATTAATATCAATTTATCGATTGAAATAAAATAAAAGTAATTAAGAGTTAAATAATTTATTTTAATTTTTTCTAATTTAGTAATTTCTTTTATTTTTTTTCAAATTTTATATTCTTAATTTATTTGAATTTTTTTCTAATTTTATAGGAATAGTCATTATTAAAACAAATAAAAGTGGATAAAACAAGAATTTATTGGAGGTTAAATTGAAAAAAAATAGAGAGAAAAAATGGATTTTTTTTGTGTGTCTAAATCAAATGAACCAAATATCTATTTATAGAAAAAAAATGATGAATTTTGGTGAAAATAAAAATAAATAATAAAATAATTTATTATAAAATAATTGATTTCAAATAATTAAGGAGAATTAAAAATCTAAACAATCACAACAACCAATAAGATTTTGCAAAGTATTATATGTGTCCCCACTCCCTCCTCATTCAACATGTTGAATATTTTCAACACATATTAATCCACCTCACTTTCAACCATTTATTCAATACCTTATTGCACCTATTCAACTATTGACTAATTTTTTCAACACCCCTATTGTACATAGTCTAAGTGGCAACTTAGAGTTATGTTAATACCTAGGACGAAGTTAGATAATGAGGTGTTTAATAGTGGTCAATGGCTGCTAACTTGGTCTATTACTGAACAATTCCAGGTTACACATACTTTCAAAACACAAGAGTTCATTGTTGACATTGCAAAAAGGTCATCTAGCTGTAACTTTTGGGAATTGGTAGGAATTCCATGTAGGCATGTTATAGACGAATTGAGTTATAGAAAACAAAATCCAGATGATTTTTTTGATGACTGTCATACAAGAGATAAGTATGCACTTTGTTTTGATTTTTATGTGAGTCCTATCGATGGGCAGGAGATGTGGCAAAATGCCCAAACTGAAGAATTACTACCTCCATTGTATAAACATGGACCTGGTAGACCAAGGAAGGTAGGGAATATGTTGAGGATGTGTTATGAGGAGAAGACCTGAATGTTGTGAATAAATCCTTTTAGTAAAATAAAGGCTTGAGTAAATCCTAATGATATTTTAGTTCGACTCCCTTTTTAAAGGAATATACAAAAACATATATTTACCAAGAAAAAGTATAAATAAACACAGTTATGGATATATATGATCTCTAAAATATGCCCTTGACAAATTATAATTTTTCTGCTACAAAAAGATAAATAAAGTAATCAAGTAAGCATCTAATTAAATATTCATGATCATTTCTTGAGGCCTTTACTCACCCTTTCCTTTAACCAATGAACAATAATTTGTAGATTATTAAAACTTTTTCTCTTTTTCCAACACAAACCCGTTCGCACTTCTTTATATTTGCAACATATTTGTCTTTCCCAATCTCTCCTATTAACATTCATATTCACACATGCTCACATATATGTGGCTATTATAACACTCCTTTACTCACTTCCTCTTTACATATTCAGTTTTCAACAAGCTTCAACCGGTTCTCTAACCTCCTCCATTGCAAGGTTTGTAATTATGTCAACTTTTCTCGTTGTTTCTGTGCTTTACTATTTCCAGTTATTGCTCTGCACCTCTTAAGGATACTATGTTCATATTTTAATTGTCAATGATGTTTCGTCAATGTTATTATGTTTATCAGTTTGAAGAGAATGCTTCATAGTATCGTGTTTTAATTGTATACTTATCTGTCTAATGTTCTGCTAACCATGTTCAAGTTATGTTTCTAACTTTGAGCTAACTGTGTTAAAAGATTTCAATGTTCTGCTACCAATGTGAAAGTTGTTGGTTTTAAAATATTAATTTATGTTGTTGTTGGTTCATCTGAGTTTCAAGTGTTATGTATATGTGTTAAATGCCATTATTTTAAGTTGAAATTGTAGCATTCTACTTGTTTGTTGGAAATTTTTGTAACTCTGATTTTATATAATTTGTTGGGTAGAAATGGGGTGTTCAAGTTGGTATCAGAGCAAGTCGGTATGTCCGACCAAGTTGTCGAGTCGTAGTTTTGTCTAACAATCGAGTATTGTTAACTTGAGTTCTAACCGTTGTTTATATTGTAGTGTTAAGTTGAGATGGCTGGAAGGAATGGCGCTACACTTGCTGCTGCTTTAGAAGTGATGGCGCATGCTATGGAGAATCAGTTGAATACTAATGGGAATGCTGGATCTCGTAGCTTGTGACTTTCCAGAGGGAGAATCTGCCTACCTTCAAGGGTAAGTAAGATCCTGACGGAGCGTTGGATTGGTTGAAAGAGATTGAGATAATATTCCGTTTGATGGACTACACTCCAGCCCAGGAGGTTCGATATAGTACTCACATGCTAGAAGTCGAGGCTGATGACTGGTGGCTAGAGACTTGTTAAAAATTGGAAGCTGTAGGTGAAAATGTCACTTGGGCTGTGTTTCGTAGGGAGTTTCTGAGGAAGTATTTCCCTTAAGACGTTCTTGGTAAGAAGGAAATTGAGTTTCTTGAGCTGAAGTAAGAGAGTATGTCGGTTGTTGAATATGCTGCAAAGTTTGCTGAATTGGCTAAGTTTTATCCGCATTATAGCGAGGCAAATGCTGAGTTTTTGAAGTGCATCAAGTTTGAGAACGGGTTGCACCCAGAGATCAAGAAGGAAATTTGATACCATAAGATTCGGGTCTTTGCTAATTTGATTGATAGTTGCAAGGTTTATGAAGAGGATAATAATGCTCACTATAAGATTATCAATTAAGCACCAACAAAATTGTGGTAAGCCTTACGATGCCCTAACTGGTAAAGGTAAACAAAAAGTTGCTCAGGGTCAGAGAACTAGTGTGGGAGATGCTCCTGCTGGTGTGGTTTATTTCAAATGTGGAAAACCTGGTCATAAGAGCAACGTGTGTACTGCTGAGGTGAAGAGGTGTTTCTGGTGTGGTAAGACGGGACATGCTATATTTGAGTGCAAGCATAAAGAGATGATTTGCTTCAATTATGGTGAAGAAGGACACATTGGTAGTCAGTGTCAGAAACCAAAGAAGGCATAAACCAGTGGAAAAGTGTTCACTTTGGCTGAGAATCAGATGGCTAATAAGGACAAACTCATCAGAGGTACATGTTTCATTAATAGTACTCCTTTAATTATTATTATTAATACTGATGCTACTCATTACTTTATTATTGCTGACCGTGTTGAAAGATTGGGTCTTATGTTGTCTTTTTTTAATGGAGAAATGGTCGTTGATATTCCAGCTAAGGGATCAGTGACTACTTTTCTTATGTGTTTAAAGTTTCCTTTGTCGATATTTGATAGAGACTTTGCTGTTGATTTGGTTTGTTTGCCTTTAAGTGGGTTAGATGTGATTTTAGGTATGAATTGGTTAGAACATAACTATGTTCATATTAACTGTTATAACAAGTTAGTGAGGTTTTCTGCTCCTGAAGAGGAGGAAGTTGGTCTGCTGTCTGCTAGACAGTTACAAAAGTTGATGCAAGAAGAGGCTCAGATGTTCTCGTTGGTGGTGTCTCTATCTGTCGAGAATCAAGATATAATTGAAGAATTGCAAGTGGTGTATGAATTTCCTGAAGTTTTCCCTGATGAAATTCCCGATGTATCGCCAGAGAGAGAAGTCGAATTTGCTATTGATCTTGTACCTGGTATCAGACCTATTTCTATGGCACCATACAGGATGTCTAAATATGAATTGTCAAAATTAAAGAAGCAATTGGAAGATTTACTTGAAAAGAAATTTGTAAGACCAAGTATATCATCGTGGGGAGCTCTAGTGTTTCTAGTAAATAAGAAATATGGAAGTATGAGGCTTTTTGTTGATTATAGGAAATTGAATAAAGTGACGATTAAGAACAAGTATCCGCTTCCAAGAATAGACGACTTGATGTATCAATTGGTGGATGCTCATGTGTTTAGTAAGATTGATTTGAGGTCGGGTTATCATCATATTAAAGTGAAGGATGAAGACATCCAGAAGATGACTTACATAATACATTATGGACATTATGAGTATTCGGTGATTCCTTTCGGTGTTACTAATGCTCCGGGAGTATTCATGGAGTACATGAACTGTATCTTTCATACTTATTTGGATCAATTTGTAGTGGTGTTCATTTATGACATTTTGATTTACTCTAAATCAGAAGAAGAGCATGCAGAATACATAAGAATAGTATTGCAAGTCTTGAAAGAGAAGAAGTTGTATGCAAAGCTGTCTAAGCGGGAATTTTGGTTAAAGGAGATTAGCTTTCTTGGTCATGTTATCTTAGGTAGTGGCATTGATATAGATCCATCTAAAGTAGATGATGTGTTGCAGTGGAAAACTCCAAAGTCGGCTACCGATATTAGAAGATTTTTGGGATTAACTGGTTATTATAGAAGGTTTATCAAAGGTTTTTCTAAGTTGGAACTTCCATTGACTAAGTTGACTTGTAAAGGTAGAGCTTATGTGTGGGATGTTCAGTGTGAAGAAAGTTTTACAGAATTGAAGAAAAGATTGAGATCGGCTCTGATTTTGACATTACCTAATCCAGGAGAACCTTTTGTGGTATATTGTGATGCTTCTAAGATGGGTTTAGGAGGTGTGCTTATGCAGAATGAAAAGGTAGTTAATTATGCGTCAAGGAAGTTGAGGACTCATGAAAAGAACTATCATACGCATGATTTAGAGCTTGCTCCAGTTGTTTTTGTGTTAAAGATTTGGAGGCATTATCTTTATGGTTCTAGATTTGAAGTATTTAGCGACCATAAGAGTTTAAAGTATTTATTTGATCATAAATAATTGAATATGAGACAACGAAGATGGTTGGAGTTGTTAAAGGATTATGATTTTAGTTTGAATTATCATTCAGTAAAGGCGAATGTGGTAGCTGATGCGTGTAGTAGTAGAAATTATTGAGACAAAGCCATTAGATTCACTTAACTCGCCCAGATCAAAATAAAAGTCACCACTGCGCTTTATTATTTCCAAAGTAATAGGAAAAGAGCGAATAACCCAAAAAGAGGGGGATAAAATCTAAGTTCGGGGGTTGGTTATTCAAAGGGAATGTATTATCATCCTAAACATCTACGATACTCTGCATAAACCTCTTTGAAAATTTGTGTATTTTGACTATAAATATTGTATACAAAAATGGATTGTGGAGATGAGAAAAGAAGTATATTTTTTGTAATTTTTGCATCCTCCGCAGTTGCGAACCTTTAGTGCCTATTTACCATGTGATACGGTGGGAGAACTGACTTGAGGTTTTGCGTTTGTTTTCGCAAATGTTTCGGTTTAGCAAGAGTCGCCACTGACTTTTTAATTTATCCTAAGGAAAGGTTAAAAAGCACAGCAAAAACCTTTGAGATGTTTTCTTGGGTTCGGGGAGTAGATTATAGAAAGGGAAGGTATTAGCACCCTTTCTATCCATGGTTATCCATGGGCTCTTAGTTACTTTCTTAGATCACTTGCCTTGCATTTTCAATTGTTTGAAATGGTGCTTTCAATTGTTTGAAATGGTGCTTTGTGTGTGTTTTGAAAAATATTTTGAAAAGAGGCCATGGTGATGGCAACCTTTGTAATGATCCATGTTTGAATGTATACAAAGGTGTATTTGTCTTTTAAAAAGTTTTCAATGTTTTGAAAGTTTGTTTTGAAACTGTGTTGTGATGTGTGTTTTGAAAAGTAGGCAAGTGTGTTTTGCAAGTTTGATCAAGTAACTAAGAGTTGTCTACCCCTAAATTTCTCAAAGATCTTTCCTATGTTTTAACCCTTTTAACAGTATTGTTCCACCATTATATTTGGAGGACAATCTTGTGTTAGGATGTTTAACGGGACGAGCGCGGGTCATCGTTTAGACCATGAATGCAATAATGCCAAGTGTCGTTGACAACTTTTCCTTTAAGGGACTTGATAATTTTTAGGCAACTTGAGAAAGCGTCATCGAGGGACTATGATCATTTGATTTGTTTTGTTTTGCCAAAGATACTCAACATGCAAGCATGGCCCATTATTGAAGGCAACAAGTGGAGTAACCCTAAGGGTGCAAGTGTGATTAGTGTTGCCCATTTTCATGCATTTTTGTCTTTGCATTAGTCAAGCAATTGGTTGGTTGATTTTTGCATACAAACCCTAGGTCTATCATGGCATAATTAGAAAGCTTTAAAATGCGGAACTTTAAATACTAAGCTATTACATCTTGATATAGGGAGGGGGTACAAATGTTCAAATGGGGGATATTTAGCAAGAAATTTAAATCTAAGCTATTACATCCATATTGAATATACAAGTTATTTAATTTGTACAATAATTAAATAAATGGAAAATGCAAAATGTATTATGCACAAAAATGTTTTTTTATGTATGTAAAAGTGTTTTTCAATGTAAAATATAAACAAGAATAAAAAGTCAATTTTTTTGGATATTTTCATGGTTTAGGGCAAAACCCTAATTTTTAATAAATAGTAATTATTTATCAATTATATATAATATTTATGTATTTATTTATACAAGAAATAAATAAAAGAGATGTATATTGTAAAAAAGTATTTTTGATGTCAAATATTAATAAAAATAAAAATGTATTATTTTCATATTTTTGTCCTAAATATTTAATAAAACATGTATAAGTATTTATATTATTTATTAAATATACTAAATATACATAAAAAATGAAATATTAATTTTTTACATAAAAAGTATTTTTTAGAAAATGTTTCCAAAATGTAAATAAAAAATAATAACTGAAAATATATATTTTTTGTATTATTTTCTAGGGTTTTGAAATAAAGGTATGTATATTTATTTACAAGTATAAGCTAAATAAAATAAAAAAATGTCAAATAAATGCAAAAATGGGTGAAAAAATATTTTTAATATTTTTTTATATTTGAGCAAAAAATAATAAGTCAGAATCAAAAAGAAAAAATCAAAAATGATCAAAATAACACACAATGGGCCAAGGGGGTGTAAGTGGAAAAAGATGGTGCAAAAAGCAGGTTGACTCAGGCCCAGCCCAAGTCAACTCTGTCTTCAACCTTCAGCCAGATTCAAACAAAAAACGCGCGCTTCCTTCCATCTCTGCCATCTCTTGATTCCTTGACTTTTAACAAAAACTCACAACATAAACATTATAGAGCATCATGTCACGATTCTAAACATATAAAGAAGTTGTTCTAACTCTCAGAAATGAGAGAGAATTTCTCCTCCCCCAATTTCTGACCTAAGTTTTCTTCTATGTTCAGGTCCAAAATTCTCTTAGCACACACAATATAAATAAAAAGTGACAACATGGATAACTTCAAGGCTATGAGTAGAACACCCTTTCTTCACAAACTTAAGCCTAAATATGCTTGGATAAAGAGATAGAAGTTCACATTTTACCTATTTCAGCTTGACTTGAACAGAGTGATATGGCCAACTTCAATGGTGTTTGAGGACTTGTACAACTTGCTTGAGGTCCAAGGGTGCTTCCTCTATGCTTGGTGTGCTTTGAATCCTTCTGAATCGAGCTATGGAAGTCAACCTGCAACAATGAAAAGTAAAAATGGCAAACTTGGCTATGGCTGTTACAGCTTGTATTTAAGGCTTGGGACAACTTCAATGGATGGTATGGAGTGTATTGGAATTTGTTTGGGCAAAAACGCACGAGTGAATGATGCTGGCCAAGTCAAAATGCAGAATGCCCTGTTTCTTGCAGAAAAATGGTGATTTTCTGTATGAGGAGGGATCAAGGGTATTTTGGTCGTGCTTTAGGTCAGTTAGGGAGTATGAAATGTGTTTACAAAGTTTGTTTTAGTTGGTCTTTGCAGGCATGAGAGTTATGGTTCAATATGCAAGTTTTCTTCTTTTTTAAGCAAAGTTTGTCAAGTTGGGTTATAGGCTCATACAGGCCCCTCAAGCATGCTGCATTTTCTCTTCTTGATCAGTGGGATTTGTCCATAAACTTGTGCCTAGAAGATCTGGCTTGTACCTCTTTGATTTGTGAATTTGACATAAAGTGGACCTTTTCAAAAATGGCAAAAATGCTTTTTCTAATTATGGACTAATCTTGCATGTAATGGCTAAATACACAAAATAAGACTTGAACACAAAGGATATGCATTAAATTATTGAGTGTGAGAAGGATTAGAGGCCTGTAATCTAGCTTGAACCATGCTGAGTTTGAAAATGCAAAGTGTATGAACATGCCTTGGTCAAGAACAAAAGTGGATTTTGCCCAACTTTGCAAATTCGATTCTCCCTAACCACAAGGGTGTTTAAGAAGTTCTTGGACAATTTGGAAAGCTTGGAATGTGTAATACAATCCATATTTGTAATGCAAATTGAAATTCCAAGTGGAAGCATGTGAAAAGTGGCCATGAAGTTGGGCAAAAATCCTGCCTAGAATAGGTCAAATTTTTTCTAAGTTAAGAATGTTTTGCACCCTTGTTCCAAAAATCATAACTTGAGCTACAAGATTCTTTTGAGGAAACTTTGTGAATCAAAGTTGTAGATTTTGCAATGGACTACAACTTTCATGTTTTGAGTTTTGTTTGAATCCAAATGTATCTTGATGAAAAAATGGGATAAAGTTAGGAAAAAATAAGGAAATTTTATAACTTAGAAAAATTCTAAGTTATGAAATTTCTTTATTTTAAACCCTAATTTGCAATTTTGGGTTTCTTGATGAACAAGTTTCATAATTTGACATGTCTTGATGAAAGATAAATCTTGGCACTTGATTTTGACCAAAAAGTCAAAGTTTGACTTTTCAGTATACAGTCAAATTTTGATCAGTTGACTGGAAAATTCATCTGTCAATCCTGGGCATTTGGGACCTTTTGAACTTGTTGAATGTGTCAAGACAATGCCATTGAGTCCTTGAGTCCATATGTGAGCTTGATTTGCCACTGGTTAGGTCAAACAGTCAAAAATTTCCTTTGTGCAGTCAACACCCTAAAAATGACCATTTTACCCTTTTGGTGATTTGATCAAATTTCTTGTGGAATTGTGATCCAAACTTGACCAAATGGTTCACATGAGTTCAATATGTTGATGTGGGTCAAAAATCATGAGTTTTGACTGTTAGTTGGCCACAATTGACTTTTTCCCCAATACAACTGATTTCTAGGCCAACTGTCCAATTGACTGGGCAAAGATTGGAATCAAGGCTTGAAACTTGGTATGGATAGACTTGTGAGTCCAACATGAAGCATGACAGTCACTTTGAGCATTTTAGGTCAAAACATCCTTGTGCAAACTCAAACCCTAATTTGGGTCAACAGTGCAATGAGGAGACTTGAGCAGGACAAACCCTAACTTGATCTTGAGCTCCAAGAGTCTTGTGATGAGAAAATATTGGAGAATTGAGAGGGCAAATTTTGGGGTACAACAGTTTCCCCTGTTCAATCTTCTTGCACCTGAAGAGTTAGATTGGCAAGTTTGCCTTTCGCGTCTCGAAGGTAAAAGGAGATTGGACACTAGAGTGCCCTTAAATTTGCACTCGTCAGAACAATGGATGTGGGAATGGGCTTAGAGATGCCATTTGGAGATGGGCTTAAAGATGCCATCTGGAGGGGTGACAGAATCTTGTCGGGGATGGGCTTAAAGATGCCATCTGAAATGTTTGTTGAACTGCAATGTGATAGATCAGAAAAATGAGGATCAAAATGGTATCCATGTTTGGAATGCATTTGAACTATATCTAGAGACTGAGTTTGTATGTGCAAAAGAATGGCCTCCGTGTCTGGGGCGTATCTGAGCTGTAACTGCGTTTGAAGGTAGAATGAATATCAGAATGACTGCCGTGTCTGGAGTGTATCTGTATTGTATCCGGATAACAGAGAAATATCTGTATGGAGCAACTACATGCTGGGGACAAATTCTGAATGAGTGATAGAATGGCAACCGTGTTTGGAGCGTATCTAGACTGTATCTGAAGTTGAGATTTGTATGAGTAGCAGAATGACTTCCATGTCTGGAGTGTATCTGAAACTGTAACTGGGATCTAACTAAATGACAGAATGACTTTCGTGGCGAACGCACTGGGGAGAATAAAACTGCTGTTGTAAGGGTCAGAATGGTATCCGTGCTTGGAATGCATTGAACCTTGAGGTGGATAAGTGAATCTGGATGAGAGATAGAATGACTGCCGTGTCTGGAGCGTATCTAGTCTGTATCTGATTGCTGTAGTCTGAATGAGTAGTAGAATGACCGCCGTGTCTGGGGTGTATCTGTACTGTATCTGACTTAAGATTCTGAATGAGTAATAGAATGACCGCTGTGTCTGGGGTGTATCTATACTGTATCTGAATAATAGAATGACCGCCGTGTCTGGGGTGTATCCATACTGTATCTGAATATTTGTTAATGATGGCCTTTTAATCTTATCCTAAAAAGGATGAAATGTTAGCTAAAACACAAAGTTATGTTGCATGATATGTATGATGCAATATACATGTTATATCAATGTTTATGATATGAATGTAAATGAATGCGCATGTAAGCTGAAGAGCTGTCTTACTGAGGATAGATGAGTCCTGGATGTCTGGAGATAAAAGAATCTTGACTACTGCCAGGGGAAGTGAATTCTGGGCTGCTGTAGGGGATTGCAAGAATCTTTGATTGCTGAAGATGAGATATCCCTGCTGACTATTGCTGGAGAATCAGGAACTTGGGTTTGTATGCCAATCTACTGGGGAACTCCTATCCTGAGGAAATCTTCACTGGGGAATATCTGAATATCCTGTGAGGAACTGAAAATGAGAGTCTTCATTCTACTTGGGGAATGCTAAATCTTCAATTGTTGAGGGACCTTAGGACCACTGCTGGGGATTGGAACTCCTTGGTGACTGGTAGGGCAAGAGAATCCTGATGATCTCTACTGGGGAGTCTGTATCCTGGTAGACTCATGCTGGAGGAGTGAGACTGAGGATCTTCAATCTGGTGAGAAACATCTTTGTGGGGAGAAAGTTCACTAGTCTGGTTCCGCTGGGGATTGATAGTTGGAAGTGTTAGCTTCGCTAGGGATTAGATTTTCAGATTTTTTAAGGCTCCACTAGGGATACTGAAACTATGAGGGGAATTGAGTTCTGGAAGGCTCTCTGGCTGGGGAAATCAATTTTTTGAGAAAGCTTTTGTTCTGCTGAGGATCCTGAAGTTTAACTCTGTTTGGGGAATTAAGTCCTGGATCTTGACTTTATTGAGGAATTTGGAGTTTAGAACTGCTGGGGATTCCTTCTGAAAGGGCATCAAGGTATTCATTTGTACCTTCAACTTATGAGTAATCATCTCTTCTTGGTTTGTAAGGAAAATGATTATGTTCAAATGCATATGCCTATTTAACAAAACATTGGACGTTTCTCAAATAAAACATAAGTGCAACAGAGAAAAAGGAAGACAAAGCAAATTTCTGTATTTGGAAAAGTATTTATATTAACTTTTTATGAGTATCTTTGTACAAAGGAGACAGACACCCTAGTAAGAGGATGTTGTCGTAAAGAATTGAAAATTTTATACAAAAGAAAGATGGTTATGTGCAACAATTCTATGGGATCCCATTCTGTTATGGCCTTCACAACTCTGAATATCTTGTCCATTCAAATGCCTCGTTTGCCGATGACTGGATTGATCAGAAGCTTGGAACTGGTTGATGAAGAGATTGTTCTTTAAAGTGATCCGACGAGACATAGTCATACGCTTTAATTCCCTAACTTTTGCCTGGATTGCCCTTTCGGGTTTTCAATCCACCGGGAAACCCCTTTTCGCCCAAGCCGCCCTTTCGGGTTTTCGACTTGCCGGGTGTACAGATTTTTTTTTGGTTTTATCCCTAATTTTTGCCTGAACCACCCTTTCGGGTTTTCGGTTCACCGGGATGCCCATTTTTGCCCAAGCCACCCTTTCGGGTTTTCGACTTGTCGGGTGACTTTATGCGTAGTATCTTTTGACTATGTCTGTGTTCGCAGGGTGTGGCAAATCGTCGCCGTCCATGGTGGTCAGAATCATTGTACCACCAGAAAATATGCTCTTGATCACAAATGGTCCTTCGTATGTAGGAGTCCATTTTCCCCTGGGATCACTTTGCTGTAAGATAATCCGCTTGATTACGAGATCTCCGACTTGATATACTTGACGTCTGACTTTCTTGTTGAAAGCCTTGATCATTCGTTTTTGATACGTATGACCATGGCAAACAGCAGCGAGTCGCTTCTCGTCGATCAAATTGAGTTGATCAAGTCGGGTCTGAATCCAATGGTCTTCATTCAAACCAGCGTCCTTCATAATCCTTAAAGAATGAATCTGAACTTCCATGGGCAGGACAACTTCCATGCCATATACCAAAGAAAATGGGGTTGCCCCGGTTGAAGTTCGTGCCGTGGTACGGTATCCATGCAGAGCAAACGATAACATCTCATGCCAGTCTTTGTAGGTGACTGTCATTTTCTGAATGATCTTCTTGATGTTTTTGTTCGCAGCTTCAACAGCACCGTTCATCTTCGGCCGATAGGGAGATGAATTTTGATGATAAATCTTGAACTGTTCGCATAGAGCGGTGATCATAGTATTATTCAGATTTGTACCGTTGTCCGTGATGATTCTGTCGGGGACACCATACCGGCATATGAGGTTTTGCTTAATGAAGCGGGCAACCACATTTTTTGTAACAGAGGCGAAGGAAGCTGCTTCGACCCATTTGGTAAAGTAGTCAATGGCGACCAGGATGAATCGATGTCCATTAGATGTTGTGGGCTTGATCTCTCCAATCATGTCAATGCCCCACATTGCGAATGGCCAAGGAGCTGTCAGAACGTTGAGAGGAACAGGAGGAATATGAATCTTGTCAGCGTAGACGTGACATTTGTGGCAAGTACGGGAGTGCTGATGGAAATCTGCTTCCATGGTAGACCAGTAATAGCCTGCCCTTAGAATCTTCTTACCCATCGTATGCCCGCTCAAGTGGGTGCCAAATGTACCGCTGTGTATCTCGGTCATGATTAACTCTGCTTCAGCTTTGTCTACACATCGGAGTAGAACACAATCAAGGCTGCGTTTATAGAGGATGCCGTTGCTCAGGAAGAACTTGGCAGCAAATTTCCTTAGGAACTTCTTGTCATTTACGGAAGCTCCTTCGGGATATTCTCTAGTCTGGAGATACCTTTTGATTTCGTGAAACCAGGGTTGTTCCACTACTTCTTCGGTATTAATCTCATGACAATGCGCAGGTTCATCCATTCGCTCGATGTTGATTTGGGGAGCTTCGTTATCCCAGTTGAGTTTAAACATGGAAGACATTGTAGCCAGAGCATCTGCAAGCTGATTCTCTTCTCGCGGGAAATGCTCGAAGGTGATTTGCTCGAAATGAGGCAACAATGTAAGGACATGTTCTTTGTATGGGATAAGATTAGGATGTTTGGTATCCCACTCTCCTTTGATTTGACTGATTACCAAAGCCGAGTCCCCAAATACGATCGAAGATTTGATCCCCAGGTCAATAGCAGCCTTGAGACAAAAAATGCAAGCTTCATATTCAGCCATGTTGTTGGTACAGCTGAAGCAAAGTCGGGCCGTGAAAGGCGTGTGACAACCTTCAGGGGAAATGAGCACCGCACCGATACCGTTTCCAAGTGCATTTGAAGCACTATCAAAGTACAGGGTCCATCGGGATCCATTTTCAAGTCCGTCATACGGTCCGTTACCTTTAATGTTGTCCAAATTCATGATGACCTCGTCCGGGAAGTCGAATCTCATGGACTGATAATCTTCGATAGCTTGATGAGCTAGATGGTCAGCTAGCACACTCCCCTTTATAGCTTTTTGGATAGTGTACTGGATGTCATACTCTGTTAGGATCATTTGCCATCTAGCTATTCTTCCAGATAAAGCTGGCTTCTCGAAGATATACTTGATAGGATCCATTTTGGAAATCAACAAAGTGGTATGAGTCAGCATATACTGCCTTAGTCGGCGAGCAGCCCATACCAAAGCGCAACAAGTTTTCTCGAGCAGTGAGTAGTGAGTCTCACAGTCGGTAAACTTTTTGCTAAGGTAATAAATAGCATGCTCTTTTCGACCAGACTCGTCATGCTGGCCCAAAACACACCCCATTCAGTTATCCAAGACGGTCAGATACATGATCAACGGTCTTCCTTCGACAGGTGGCATCAGAATAGGAGGTTCTAGCAAATACTTCTTGATCTTGTCAAAAGCAGCTTGGCAATCGTCGTTCCATTCAACTACCTGATCTTTCTTTAATAGTTTGAAAATTGGCTCACAGGTAGAAGTCAGATGAGAGATGAATTTGGCAATATAGTTCAAGCGCCCCAAGAATCCTCTAACCTCCTTTTCAGTACGGGGGGCAGGCATCTCTTGTATTGCTTTCACTTTTGCTGGATCGACCTCAATGCCTTTGTTGCTGACAATAAATCCTAGAAGTTTACCAGACCTAACTCCAAAAGTACACTTACTTGGATTCAGCCTGAGTTTGTACTCTTTCAACCTGGCAAACAGCTTTTGCAGGTGTTCAAGGTGTTCCTCCTCTGTTTGTGATCGAGCTATCATATGGTCTACGTAAACTTTGATCTCATGATGTATCATATCATGAAACAAAGCTACCATGGCGCGTTGATAAGTTGCCCCTGCGTTCTTCAGTCCGAACGGCATCACCTTGTAGCAGAAGGTACCCCATTGTGTAACAAAAGTTGTTTTCTCCATGTCCTCGGGGGCTATTTTGATCTGGTTGTAGCCCGAGAATCCATCCATGAAGGAAAACACTTTGTGCTGAGTTGTGTTGTCAATCAAAATGTCAATGTGCGGTAGCGGAAAATCATCCTTAGGGTTGGCCCTATTCAAATCCCGGTAGTCAACACACATTCTGACCTTGCCGTCTTTTTTAGGTACTGGCACAATGTTAGCAACCCATTGTGGATAGGATGTAACAGCCAGAAAGCCAGCATTGAATTGCTTCATTACTTCTGCTTTAATCTTCTCTGACATGTCAGGCCTCATTCGACAGACTTTTTGCTTGATCGGTGAATAATCCACTCTTGTAGGGAGACGGTGAACCACGATATCAGTGTCTAAACCCGGCATGTCTTCATAAGACCAGGCGAAGATTTCAACGTATTCATTTAACAGTTGTACCAAACTCTTCTTGACACTTGGTTCCAGGTTGGCACCCACTTGCACTTCCTTCCGGTCTTCCTCTGTTCCCAAGTTGACAGTTTCCAACAACTCTTCATGAGGCGAGATGGCCCTTTCTTCTTGCTGTAGAAGTCTAGCTAGATCCCCTGGTACTTCACAATCTTCGTCATCTTCATACTCAGCCTGATTGACTAAATCTTCAGAGTTATTGAAGGACATAGCAGAATAGTCACCCATAGAATCCAGAGTGGATGGGTACCTGCATTTGTGAGTGTGGGTGTGTGTAAGGGATAGCCATCCTTAAACAGACAAAAATGCAAAAGGAAAGAAAATGAACACAACAGTTTATCAATGAAAAATGTCCAATGAATCATTAAACATGGCATATGGATATGAAGAGAATCAAAACCCTTACAGATGGACCTACATACCCCGGGCAAGGCATGAGGTGAAAAAGTAGTGTGCAGATTGTTTAAAAGTAATTATTACAGACCAATAGGAAATGTTCGAAAGATAAGTTACTGATTAATGAAAGTAATGGGGACGAAGACTTTCGCCTCCCAGTTGTGTAGTCCTCCTTTGATGGTTGGGAAGATCCAGTCTTCAATGTTACCCTCTTTGTCTTCGTCTTCCAAGGCGTGGATTCCATGAGGAGAAATATTGATAGGTGTCCTTTCAATTTTTGAGCGACGCATAGCTCTTTTCCCCGCAGCGGTAAATCCCAACCCAAACTTGTCTATTTTGTGGGGAATGTCAGGCAATTGTCCCCATGTTGAGCTCTTTCCCTCCTTCATTGCGGCCTGTGCGTCCTTCAGAGATGCCATCCTGGCCACCTGCTTGGGTTCCTCAGCTACTGCCTTTGCTACAGCAACCTCGGGGGCAATTTCCTCGAAGTGTTGGAACGATGTCTCAATGAACTCGCCCTCCACTTCCACATACCGAAAGGAGTTCAGGTGACTGATCATATATTCTTCTTCACCGTGTACAGTTATAATCTTTCCTTTGACAGGGTATTTCAGCATCTGATGTAGGGAGGAAGTGACTGCCCCAGCATTATGTATCCATGGTCTCCCTAGCAAACAAGAGTATGACGGACGGATGTCCATCACATAGAAAGTTGAATGGAATACTTCAGTTCCTACCTTGATAGGGATGTCAACCTCCCCATGCACCATTCTTTTAGACCCGTCAAAGGCCCTGACAATGATATTACTCAGTTTCAGCTCCAAGCCTTCACAATCCAGTCGATCCAAAGCTTTCTTAGGCAACACGTTCAGAGAAGAGCCAGTGTCGACTAAAACATGGGCAATAGTAGTTCCTCGGCATTCAACTGACACATGTAATGCGTCATTATGCTTTCTTCCTTTCGGAGTCAGGTCAGCATCAGAGAAACCCAGACCGTTGTCTGCGGTCAGGCTGGCTACACAATCCTGGAATTGATCGGCTGAGGTTTCCTGGGGAACATGGGTTGTCTTCAGAAATCTTATCAATGCCTTGGCATGAGCCTCAGAACAAAGCAGCAAAGCTAGCATGGATATCTTCGAGGGGGTTTGCCCCAGTTGCTCTACCACATCATAATCACTCTTCTTAATTATTTTCAAAATCTCCTCCATCTCTTTCTTAGAGGTTTTGGGGATGAGCAATGGCTGAGCCCTCGTCCTGACGAGCTCATCTTGGATCCCTTTCCCCTTATCAGCAGAAGTAGGAGGGACAACCACAGGAGTAACAGCTTCTTCAATTAACGGAGTTCTTGCAGAAAGTTTTATCGGTGCAGGAGTAACTTTGGAAGCGGTTGAGGGTCCAAAGACTGCCTTTGGAGGGGCAATCTCTGGAGAAAATATTCTCCCACTTCGGGTAATCTTGCTTGTACCGGCAATGTTTCCAATGTCGACATCTTCTTCGTCAGAGCTCTCTTCAGTTATCTCAACTTGTTTAACACCATGGTAGTATATTTCTCCACCGTAATTCCATGGTATTGATTTTTCAGAACTGTAGGGGACAGGCCCAGGCATGGTTATTTTCAGAGGAACAAACTTCATAGCGGATGTAATCTTAACAGGCTTTTTAGGGACCTTGGAAAGATTGGTGGAAATGGTGATTATTGAAACATCTTTAATAGGAGTTGGAGTAGAAGGAATCTTTTCGAAAAGAATTTGTTGACTGTCCATTAGGCCTTGGATGCCTATCTTCAGCAATGGACAGTCGATTGGTAGGCAGGAACAACAGTAGCAGTCTTCTTTAAATCCTGGGAAAATCCCAGCCTTCAACAGATTTAACTTGATTGTCAACAGTGGGGTTACCAGATCGACAACAGCAGAAACATACAGATCTTCTTCAACAACATGAACATGATGGCCATGCTTTGGCATCGGAGAGGATATTACATTCGGCTTCTCCGGAGCATCAAACTCGACCTCTTTTGGATCTATCAAGTCTTGAATTTTATTCTTTAGCGCCCAACAATTGTTGGTGTCATGTCCGGCGCTATCAGAATGGTAGGCACATTTGGCATTGGCATGATAGTACGGAGATGTGGTGTTAGGTTTTTTCGGTGCCTCCTTTAAACCAGTTAGATTCAACTTCAACAAATGGGGAAGAACTTGTGCAGGCGTCATATTGATGCGGGTGAACTGCCGCTGTGGCCGTTCTACACGTTGCTGATTTGGTCTGGACTGGTTGTTACGAGGCTGATCATTTGATGAATTTTGGATCATCACGGCTCCCACAGTTGGCCGGCGCTCAGTTCTTCCTGACCCCTTCTGAGAGTACACAACAACTGCCTCTTTCTTGGCCGGAAATGATTTCTTAGCAGTTGTAGATGCGGAGGCCTCCTTTTGAATCTTCCCATTCTTAATACCAGCTTCCACTCGTTTGCCAGTCAGAATCAATTCAGTAAACCCTGCGGAGGAGCTCCCGATCAAATGGTTGAAGAATGGGCCAGATAGGGTACCCAAGAACATATCAACTAGTTCCCTATCAGAAAGAGGTGGCTGCACTCTTCCGGCCAAGTCGCGCCATTTTTGGGCGTATTCCTTGAATCCCTCATTTGAGGCCATTCCCATACTTTGTAGCTGAGTACGGGTTGGTGCCAAGTCAGAGTTATATTGATACTGGCGATAAAAGGCAGCTGCCAAATCCTCCCAACTATGTACCTCTGACCTCTCAAGCTTGTAAAACCAATCTAGCTGTGTACCAGACAGGCTATCCTGGAAGAATGTACCCAAAGATTTCTGTCGGATGAATGAGGTTGAATTTTCCTGACATACGACCTCAGGTGCATCTTCGGGCAAGACAGCCCGTCATATTTTGCAAAATTTGGTACCTTAAACTTTGGAGGGATCACAATCCCAGCAATCAATCCCAATTCTTCAAAATCTAACCCGGGAACCCTTTGCAGCTCCATAGCTGCCAGCCTATCCTCCAGGTTTTTGTATTTGTCGTCCGCTGGCGAGTATTGTTTCTCTGAGTAGTCTTCATCTTCCTCAACCTCTTCCTCTTCAGCCTCGGACTCAGAAGGTAGTGCAGCTCCTTTTCCCTTACTGGTTTCCTCCTCAGATGCGGAGGGAAATTCAAGAACTCTTCTAGCTTCATTCTCAAACCTTCTTCCCAGTGTAGCTACCCCGACTCTTTTCTTATTCTTTTTCACTTTCTCTTGCTCTTTGTTCCCAAGCAGTGTTTTTAGATCCTCCTGACCCTTTGCCAAGGTCATTAGGAGTTGTTGAAACTGTGAGTTTTGTGCCTGCAGATCTTTGACCGTCTGTTCGAGATCCATCTTACTGAAATAAACAGTAGAGAGATAAGGAAACCTGGTGTGAAGACATGTTTATGCATATGATGAATGATATGTTTATTCATGTAATGCATTCAAGGATTTAGAAATTCGAAATTTATTGCAAACAAAAAGAACACATGTCATATTAATAAGAAGAAATTTTGTCAGTACATAAATTCCCCATGGGCCAAATATTACAAAAACTTCTTAAGGTAAAAAGACGTTGCGCATCCTCTTTGGTGCGATGTAAGTGTTAAGGGTCTCCTCCTCATGAAGTCGGCGGGTAAGCTCTAAAACCTTCTTCTCACTGGCGTAGAAGCTGGCTTCAAAAGTATTTCGTTCCTCCTTGAGTTGGATCCAACTCTTCTGCATCTCCTCCCATGATGTTGGCATGTCAGGATGTAGGATGGTGTATGGAACCTCTCCTTCCTTAACAGGCTCTTTGATCAAAGGGAGAATGTGAGGGTAAGGCATCATAAGACTCTGGGCTCAGGTCCTTACCCACTTGAGATAAGGCTCAAGAGGGATGGAGTTCTTGTGCCCTAGTGTCTTGCTATCTACCTTGTTAGGCATCCTCCAAGATCTGATGGATCTTTGGCGAAGTCCTTGCGCATCGTTGTCGAAGTCAAAAACTAGGTCGGGAATTAGCATGTCATGAGGGCCATCCCTCCGTGCATATCCAAATTGTCTCAAAGCTAGACAGGGGTTGTAGGTAATGCCTCCCCTAATGCCAAGTAATGGAACATTAGGAAACTCTCCATAATGATCGACGATGATGACATTTTCTCTGGACCGAGAACACCAATGTACATCAGAGTGTGTGAGGGTCATCAACCGTTGGGACCACCTTAAGCCTTGGTCATTTTTCAAAACAGATTGTGGAAGGTGTGAAATAAACCACCTTGCAAGGAGAGGAGTACAGCACACGAGAACACCCCTCTTTCTCATTGTTCGTGTGTAAAATGAGTGGAGGATGTCCCCAAGCAATGTTGTTATGGGATTCCTAGATAAGAAGATCTTGACAGCATTGACATCTATAAGTTGGTCAGGATTTGGGAACAAGACCAACCCGTAAATAAGGAGTGCCACAATTTCTTCAAAGGCTTGTAGATCCAAAGAATTCCAACACTCTTGTGCCTTCTCAAACAAGAATTTTGCCAAGAAGCCTTTGACACCACTTCTAGTTTCCCAATGCCCCTTGATGTCAGATGGTTGCAAGTTTAGTGCTTGAGCAACATCTTCAGGCTTTGGTTCTTTTTCCGTACCGTTGTAGGGTAGTTGATTAAGAATAGGAATTCTCAGAAGTTGAGAAAATTCCTCCAAAGTAGGCACCAATTGGTAGTCGGGGAATGTGAAACAGTGGTGAAGGGGGTCAAAGAATTGGAATAACACCTTTACCATGTCTTCTTCAATGTTGGTGTTGACTAGGTTGAGCAGTCTACCATGTCTTTCACTGAAGGGAGAGCTTTCTGGAATTCTGGATGTAAGCTCCTTGAGTTGAAGAGGGATTCTCACAAGGTTGACTTGGATAGTTTTCCTGCGAAGAATTTCCATGACCTACAAAACAAGAACAAAGATGAAGATCCAAACCCTTGAAATGGTTAGTGGATGCATATGATGCTTTATGATGTTCATGATGTATGCACAAACATATGTACAAGCAAGTCACACAAAAACCCTAGTTTCAGGCTTGCATGAGGTTTCATAGGTAAGTACCCTCTTGAGTGAAGTTGGCTTAAAAACCTGTCCTATAAATAGTAATCGGGTTCTAAGGAGCTCAATATCATTGGATTGTTTTCCATGTTCATTGTTTTGGTTTAGCCACTTAACTAGCGACCAAAATATTCCAAGAAAACAACCCTCAATGAGTGTAGTATCGAGTATCTACCAACTTCGGACTTCACCAAAGCCGGTCATCTCACTACCCCTAATAAAAGGCCAAGATGGTCAAGTAAGGTTCTAGGTCATTAGTGCTTAGTGACATCACTCAGCGGCCCCGTACTCTCCTTGATTGAACTCAAGGGTTACCGGTACTCACAAATATGTCGCACTAATATAGCTATTGCTTCAACCGTGTCGGTATACCCCGCACAGTTTCCACAATGTATTGCTATCTATGAATGTTTCCCCAAATTCGGGTGTAGGATTTCAAGAACAAACAAGAGAACCAATATGTAAAGCAATCAAAGCAAACAATTAGTCATGCAAAAGGGTGATCTAAGCCCTAAGGTTACTCCACTTTTAAAATTAGTCCCCAGCAGAGTCGCCAATTCTGTGATACGGTGGGAGAACTGACTTGAGATTTTGCGTTTGTTTTCGCAAATGTTTCGGTTTAGCAAGAGTCTCCATCGACTTTTTATTTTATCCTATGGAAAGGTTAAAAAGCACAGCAAAAACCTTTGAGATGTTTTCTTGGGTTCGGGGAGTAGATTATAGAAAGGGAAGGTATTAGCACCCTTTCTAATAATGGTTATCCATGGGCTCTAAGTTACTTGCTTAGATCACTTTCCTTGCATTTTCAATTGTTTGAAATGGTGCTTTCAATTGTTTGAAATGGTGCTTTGTGTGTGTTTTGAAAAATATTTTGAAAAGAGGCCATGGTGATGGAAACCTTTGTAATGATCCATGTTTGAATGTATACAAAGGTGTATTTGTCTTTTGAAAAGTTTTCAATGTTTTGAAAGTTTGTTTTGAAACTGTGTTGTGATGTGTGTTTTGAAAAGTAGGCAAGTGTGTTTTGCAAGTTTGATCAAGTAACTAAGAGTTGTCTACCCCTAAATTTCTCAAAGATCTTTCCTATGTTTTAACCCTTTTAATAGTATTGTTCCACCATTGTATTTGGTGGACAATCTTGTGTTAGGATGTTTAACGGGACGGGCGCGGGTCATCGTTTAGACCATGAATGCAATAATGCCAAGTGTCTTTGGCAACTTTTCCTTTAAGGGACTTGATCATTTTTAGGCAACTTGAGAAAGCGTCATCGAGGGACTATGATCATTTGATTTGTTTTGTTTTGCCAAAGATACTCAACATGCAAGCATGGTCCATTATTGAAGACAACAAGTGGAGTAACCCTAAGGGTGCAAGTGTGATTAGTGTTATCCATTTTCATGCATTTTTGTCTTTGCATTAGTCAAGCAATTGGTTGGTTGATTTTGGCATACAAACCCTAGGTCTATCATGGCATAATTAGATAGCTTTAAAATGCGGAACTTTAAATACTAAGCTATTACATCTTGATATAGGGAGGGGGGTACAAATGTTCAAATGGGGGATATTTAGAAAGAAATTTAAATCTAAGCTATTACATCCATATTGAATATACAAGTTATTTAATTTGTACAATAATTAAATAAATGCAAAATGCAAAATGTATTATGCACAAAAATGTTTTTTTATGTATGTAAAAGTTTTTTTCAACGTAAAATATAAACAAGAATAAAAAGTCAATTTTTTTGGATATTTTCATGGTTTAGGGAAAAACCCTAATTTTTAATAAATAGTAATTATTTATCAATTATATATAATATTTATGTATTTATTTATACAAGAAATAAATAAAAGAGATGTATATTGTAAAAAAGTATTTTTGATGTCAAATATTAATAAAAATAAAAATGTATTATTTTCATATTTTTGTCCTAAATATTTAATAAAACATGTATAAGTATTTATATTATTTATTAAATATACTAAATATACACAAAAAATGAAATATTAATTTTTTACATAAAAAGTATATTTTTAGAAAATGTTTCCAAAATGTAAATAAAAAATAATAACTAAAAATATATATTTTTTGTATTATTTTCTAGGGTTTTGAAATAAAGGTATGTATATTTATTTACAAGTATAAGCTAAATAAAATAAATAAATGTCAAATAAATGCAAAAATGGGTGAAAAAATATTTTTAATATTTTTTTATATTTGAGCAAAAAATAATAAGTCAGAATCAAAAAGAAAAAAGAAAAAATGATCAAAATAACACACAATGGGCCAAGGGGGTGTAAGTGGAAAAAGATGGTGCAAAAAGCAGGTTGACTCAGGCCCAGCCCAAGTCAACTCTGTCTTCAACCTTCATCCAGATTCAAACAAAAAACGCGCGCTTCCTTCCATCTCTGCCATCTCTTGATTCCTTGACTTTTAACAAAAACTCACAACATAAACATTATAGAGCATCATGTCACGATTCTAAACATATAAAGAAGTTGTTCTAACTCTCAGAAATGAAAGAGAATTTCTCCTCCCCCAATTTCTGACCTAAGTTTTCTTTTAAGTTCAGGTCCAAAATTCTCTTAGCACACACAATATAAATAAAAAGTGACAACATGGATAGCTTCAGGGCTATGAGTAGAACACCCTTTCTTCACAAACTTAAGCCTAAATATGCTTGGATAGAGAGATAGAAGTTCACATTTTACCTGTTTCAGCTTGACTTGAACAGAGTAATATGGCCAACTTCAATGGTGTTTGAGGACTTGTACAGCTTGCTTGAGGTCCAAGGGTGCTTCCTCTATGCTTGGTGTGCTTTGAATCCTTCTGAATCGAGCTATAGAAGTCAACCTGCAACAATGAAAAGTAAAAATGGCAAACTTGGATATGGCTGTTACAGCTTGTATTTAAGGCTTGGGACAACTTCAATGGATGGTATGGAGTGTATTGGAACTTGTTTGGGCAAAAACGCACGAGTGAATGATGCTGGCCAAGTCAAAATGCAGAATTCCCTGTTTCTTGCAGAAAAATGATGATTTTATGTATGAGGAGGGATCAAGGGTATTTTGGTCGTGCTTTAGGTCAGTTAGGGAGTATGAAATGTGTTTACAAAGTTTGTTTTAGTTGGTCTTTGCAGGCATGAGAGTTATGGTTCAATATGCAAGTTTTCTTCTTTTTTAAGCAAAGTTTGTCAAGTTGGGTTATAGGCTCATACAGGCCCCTCAAGCATGCTGAATTTTCTCTTCTTGATCAGTGGGATTTGTCCATAAACTTGTGCCTAGAAGATCTGGCTTGTACCTCTTTGATTTGTAAATTTGACATAAAGTGGACCTTTTCAAAAATGGCAAAAATGCTTTTTCTAATTATGGACTAATCTTGCATGTAATGGCTAAATACACAAAATAAGACTTGAACACAAAGGATATGCATTAAATTATTGAGTGTGATAAGGATTAGAGGCCTGTAATCTAGCTTGAACCATGCTGAGTTTGAAAATGCAAAGTGTATGAACATGCCTTGGTCAAGAACAAAAGTGGATTTTGCCCAACTTTGCAAATTCGATTCTCCCTAACCACAAGGGTGTTTGAGAAGTTCTTGGACAATTTGGAAAGCTTGGAATGTGTAATACAATCCATCTTTGTAATGCAAATTGAAATTCCAAGTGGAAGCATGTGAAAAGTGGCCATGAAGTTGGGCAAAAATCCTTCCTAGAATAGGTCAAAATTTTTCTAAGTTAAGAATGTTTTGCACCCTTGTTCCAAAAATCATAACTTGAGCTACAAGCTTCTTTTGAGGAAACTTTGTGAATAAAATTTGTATATTTTGAAATGGAATACAACTTTCATGTTTTGAGTTTTGTTTGAATCCAAATGTATCTTGATGAAAAAATAAGACAAAGTTAGGAAAAAATAAGGAAATTTTATAACTTAGAAAAATTCTAAGTTATGAAATTTCTTCATTTTAAACTCTAATTTGCAATTTTGGGTTTCTTGATGAACAAGTTTCATAATTTGACATGTCTTGATGAAAAATAAATCTTGGCACTTGATTTTGACCAAAAAGTCAAAGTTTGACTTTTCAGTATACAGTCAAATTTTGATCAGTTGACTGGAAAATTCATCTGTCAATCCTGGGCATTTGGGACCTTTTGAACTTGTTGAATGTGTCAAGACAATGCCATTGAGTTCTTGAGTCCATATGTGAGCTTGATTTGCCATTGGTTAGGTCAAACAGTCAAAAATTGCCTTTGTGCAGTCAAAACCCTAAAAATGACCATTTTGCCCTTTTGGTGATTTGATCAAATTTCTTGTGGAATTGTGATCCAAACTTGACCAAATGGTTCACATGAGTTCAATATGTTGATGTGGGTCAAAAATTATGAGGTTTGACTGTTAGTTGGCCACAGTTGACTTTTTCCCCAATACAGCTGATTTCTAGGCCAACTGTCCAATTGACTGGGCAAAGATTGGAATCAAGGCTTGAAACTTGGTATGGATAGACTTGTGAGTCCAACATGAAGCATGAAAGTCACTTTGAGCATTTTAGGTCAAAAAATCCTTGTGCAAACTCAAACCCTAATTTGGGTCAACAGTGCAAGGAGGAGTCTTGAGCAGGACAAACCCTAACTTGATCTTGAGCTCCAAGAGTCTTGTGATGAGAAAATATTGGAGAAATGAGAGGGCAAATTTTGGGGTACAACATACCACCTTCCGTGTAATAGGGGTTCAGGGTACTCATAGTTCACCTTTTAAAAATTTTAAAACACAAGTGCGTTGGTTAATTTTAAGAGACAAGACATCATCGTCTTATCTGAGTGGAAGAACATACTTACTACCCACAATTATGAGAAAGGAGAATTTGCGTCATCTCAAAGTGGAGGATATGGCTTGGATTTGAAAATCAGCAAGAGCCTCACTCAACACCCAAGTGGAAAATATCTCACTTCACTACATGTCGTAGAAGTATAGTAGCTCGCATCTGTACAAGGATTGACAAGAGTCTGATCTTTTTTGAGAAATTTTTTTAAGTAAAAAGCCAAAATGGAAAAATGGTTTGAATGAGATTGATTGGCTTTTAGTCTTCTCACAAAAATGTGAAGGTATTATTAAGTTGATTAAAGTTTCATTAAGAAAATATTTTTGAAAATGCGTGGACATAAGTCCAAGTTTATTATGAAAGCGGTTCAAGTTTTTAAAACAAGAAGAGTTTTCAAAAGGAGGGAGAAGATTTTTGAAATTAAAGAAGATGGGAGGAGATGAAGGGACTATGCTAAAGCATAAGATAAAAGCTAGAGAAAAGAATCGTCTAACCAACAAGAAGCCAACACTTGACACAATGAGTCAATATAGAATTCCCATCCTTGGGATTTGAAACCAAACAAACAAAGATAATAAACCTCTTAAGAGAACCAAGCTTTAATTGCATTAAGTATTCATAAAAATTAGGCAGAGTAATAGTTGTATATAGATGAATTACAGATCCCAAACAAAGCATGTAACCATAATAACATGCACACAAAACAAACAAGCAACTCAATGTCTTAGGGTAAATCCCAAGAACTCCAGACAAAATAACAGTTGAGGTCATAAAGTCTCCAGAATAGGTCAAGGCTTCTAATCCTAAGTTCAAGAGGTTCGTGTCTCCAAAATGCCAAGGATAGTAACCATGTAGTACAGGTAACTTTAAAGTTTTTTAGGGTTCAAGTTGATTATTAATTATCTTCAAAAAGAAATGAAAAAAAGCTCAAGTGAGCAAAATAAGAAAGACATAAAAGACAAATGCTCAAATGAGCAAAGATGAAAATAGCATGAAATGTAAATGCTAAAGTAAATGGTACATAAAGTAAAAAGCATAAGGTAAAAGACATAAAATAAAGTCAATTGTTAGAAATTAGTGGTTAGTTGAATGATCATCTCGAAACTTGCATTTGGAACTCATTAGAGGATTGGTAGAACCAAAGCCTCTCAACAACAAGTTGCATTTTCTTTTTGTCAAGTATCTCATCCATTTAAGAATTCTTAAGGCAACATTAAATGATCAATGATGTTTAAGTGACCCACTTTGACCAAAATTGATGAAGATTAATTAGAGGATTGATAGAACCAAAGCCTCCTAACAATGAATCTCAAGGTTATTGGATCAAAGGGTTCAAATTAACATACTTGGGCTTGCAAACATGGGTTTGGGCCACGAATGATCATTTCTCGAATCGGGACAAAATGTAGCGCTATGTTAAGCAATTGTAAGTGGACTTATATAGAAGTCGCACCTATTTTGAGGTCGGTCAATAGCAATATATGTACCATATGATTTGAGACATGATATGGAAATTATGCTCCAATAACATTTAGTACAATTGAAAAAGAGATGAGATGAAGAAGAAATAGGGTAAAAAGTAAATCACATTTGAACCAAAAATTTAATCAAGTATTATTAAAATCATTCATCCATTTTTATGGATTTAGACTCAACACCATGGATCCAATGATGTTAATAAAGTTCATGATCAAAATTTCATAGTCAAAGATCAGCCATATGTACAAAAAATAAAATAATATCTAAAATAAAAGAAAAAGGTTTTAAATGATTTTTAAATTTGGAAATAAGAGAAAAATAGCAATTATATTCAAAACACTCAAGAAAATTTAAGTGAGACCATAGGAAAATCAGGAATGAACTCAAATATTTTTAATGAAATTTTTGGTAATTTTTTAAAATCAGAAACTATTTTTAAACTAATTTAAATTGCTCAAGTAAAGGAAAAAAGATCGAAAATAGTAAAAATTAAGATAAAATTCCAACAAAAAAAATAGAAGGTCAGAAATGAGGAAAATGATTTTTATAAAAAAATTTAGAATTTAAAAATGTCAGAAAGTATTTTTAAAACAATTAAAATAAAGCAAACAAAGCAAAAATTATGAAAAATATCAAACATCAAAATAAAAATATGAAAAAATATTCACAAAGTCAGAAATAATTCAAGGTATTTTTATATTTTTTTATAGTTTTGGATAAAAAATAAAAGAGTTATGAAATTTTGAAATTTAAAACAATAAAAATATAAAATCAGAAAATAAAAATAAAACTAAAAAGATGTGGACCATCAGATCATGGTCAAAACGCGTTAGTAAGCTGATCAAATGGACCAGACGCAATGTACTTGATATGGACCTTATTTAAAAACACACTGGATAAATAAGAAAAACCAATTAAAATAAAACAATTGGCGTGTTATCATTGGTTAGGACAAGACATGTCATCGTCTTCAACCTCCGGACACCTTGCAATGGGGATTTTGTGAGTTTCTTTAAATGGAAAAATTAGATACTCAGACTAGTATCATTGGATTCGTCTCTTCAAGACGATCCTAACCCCACCGTCGCACCAAATTTATGTAAAGTGTGCAAGGAGTTATGGATCAAAAACACAGAAAATAACGAGCACAATTAGGTTGAGATTTCTCACTCAATTCTCAATGATTTTAAAAATCGTAAGAAGTATCAGAATCAGAAGGATGACTAGAGTGAGTTAGTGCTTCATTTGGATCCAAATGGTTAAGAATTCTACCTGAATGAAGTTCAAGAATGGAACTCTGAAACTGGACTTTTGTAGCTTGAAATGTGGCTCGATTTGCTTGGTTCAAGTGTTGGAGAGTTTGTGTGATGATGGAGAATGATGAATGTGAACAGAAATTTGGAGAAGGAGGCTTGAAATCCTGAAATCGATTTCAAAAATTTGAAGTTCGAATGAAGTTTTGGCAGGGTGTGTTTGGCTCTCAAAGTTTGTGTAAAAGTGTTGAATAAGGTCCTATATTTATAGGTAATTGAATGGGATTGAGAATTGGAGGAAACAATGAAGTTTGGAGGGAAATTGGATGGAGGTCGAGCACGAGTGAAGTGTGACTTGATTTTCATAAAAACTCAGCTATTATTTGCGTTTTGAGGTGCTAATCCATTCTGGAGGTTCACTAAACGTGATTAGAATAAAAAACATGCAGCAATTTTGTGATTAGAAGCCAAAACAAAGATTTCAAATTCAGACTTTTGGAGAAACTTCAGTTTCAAGTTAACAAACTCAAATCAATGGCATTCTCAACTCAAGGAGTCTTAGGACATGATTCTTGAAGCTTTAGGAAGATGAGGTTACAAGCTTTTTAATGTGCAAAGAATGAGACCAAATGGATGCTTGAGCTGAAAGTTGTAATGAGTCAAATTTAAGAAAAAAGGTTGACTTTCTATACTTAGAAAATTTCTAAGTTTTTTCTTTAAAAATGACTTGTAATGTCTTGCATCCAAACATGGCCTTCCACTTGAAATTTTCTCTTGATAAAAAAAGATGGCATAAATTAGGTCTCTTGAATGACATTTGAGACTTGAACCGTTCAAAATCTCCAAAAACTGAGAAAGTTGTGACTTGTTGAAGTTGGCAAAAATTTAAGAAATGACCTATAATCTTTTGCATCCTTAGGGCATCTTCCATCCATTTTGACACTTTGCACTTAAATGATGGGTTGAAGTTCACTTCTTTAAGATCATTGTGGAAAAATAATAGGCTCAAAGTGATAAAAATGGACCAAGTTATGATCATTTGAAATCACCTAATGGAATTTGAGGGTTCATCTGGAGGACTTGTAATCTTTCTTCATCATCAAGTTTCTTCCACACATAATTTCCTTGAAACTTTTAAAGTAATTTGTTAATAAACCTTTAAAGAGAAGCATGCATTTGGAATAACTCAAAAATGCCAAAGGATGAGTAAGATATACCCCTTTGAAGTTCAAAACTCTAGCTCCTAGATCAAGAAAATTCCTTGGGAAACCTTTGGAATTTTGACCTACCTCCTTAGACAAATACTTTTGTCATGTGAAAATGAATTGTTGAGGATGATAAGTAGAAACCATAGAAACCAAAACCACTTTCAAATCTTGTGAATTGAAGGAGATGTGCACTTGTGATCAATGAATCAAGGATTTTCCCAACTGAGTCAAAATTCTTCAATTAGCCCTTGTACCTTTGAACCATCTTTGACGACTTGAAGTATGATGAATCATAATAGACTTTGTCATGATATTGATTCAAAGTATCTTCAATGTTGAGACTTGAGTCTAAATGAAGCTTTGTTGAGGAAGGCATAGAAATGACCTCATGAATCCATAGCTCAATCTTGATGGAATGTGTTGTGCTTTCTCCTACAACATCATTAATTGGGGAAAACACTTATTATATTTATTAGTTAAAGGATAATGAAAACATAGATGATCAGAAAATACTAGTCGAGGTACTTGGTGATTCCCCATAGAGCAAAGCTAAAGATAGAGAGAAGAACCAAACCCTAGTGTGTGTTCTTGTTATGATTAAATTAATATGATGTAATAGAGGGATCTTAGGGTCAAAATTGGGGTACAATAGCTGCCCTTATTTAAGTGTCTTCTATTCGGAGACGCGAAGGTTAAAAAATCTTTGTGTCGACGCGATTGAAGATACTTAAATATAAAACAAGCCCTATTTTTTGCCCTAAGATGTCATGCAATGCTTATGATGCAGATGAACAAATCTAAAATGGGTGCAAAACTCCACTGAGGGTGTAGCAAATAAAACATGGATCAAAAGAGAAACCCGACAAGGAAAATAAATCACTGGTGAACAAAAGACCTGACTCTATTGGGGTGAAGCCCAAAAGAGGAGATAAAGCATCCTCAACTCAAAAAATTGAGGAGAGAGAGTAAAGGATAACAGTGACCGTCAGATGACTGCGAACTATCGACTCACCGAGGAGATAGCAAAAAGTAACATCGACCCACCGAGGAAAGGAATGGTAAGATAATACCAGTAAATTTCAATATTAAGGTAAGCAGTCAATACTCATGAATGAAAAAAATGAACCTCTTCGGAGCAATAGAATCTCAACGACAAACTACCTTCCATAATGACAAGGCTACCATTCATTGGAAAAAGATATCGATAACGAACTACCTTCTATAATGACAAGGCTACCATTCATTAGAGTAACACATCTCAACAACGAACTACCTTTCATAATGACAAGGCTACCATTCATTGGAGTAACAAATCTCAACAACAAACTACCTTCCATAATGACAAGGCTACCATTCATTGGAGTAACAAATCTCAACAACAAACTACCTTCCATAATGACAAGGCTACCATTCATTGGAGTAACAAATCTCAATAACAAATTACCTTCCTGTTGTACCCCAAAATTTGCCCTCCCATATTCATCAAGAATTGTCAAAGTCAAGGTCACAAAATGCCCCAAGGGTTGTGCAGCTCAACTGTCTCCTATACAGTCAAAACTAGGGTTTGAGTTCTGGTCAAGCAAATGAACTTCTCAAAGGCCCAATCAAATCCCACATGCTTAAAAAGATGGTCAAGCATCCTCATGTCAAGTTTCAAGGCATTCAGCTCAAAATTGCACAGTCAAAACCCTAGATTGCACTACAGTCAACTGTAGGGGCAAAATGGTCATTTGACAGTCAAAAGTTCAAATTTTTGGTCAACACATCATTTTGAGGCCATAAACATCATTTGATCAATGCTTGATCATGATTCTCAAAATTTGGCTCAGAAATCATCAAAGATGCAAAAGTTGCTATATTTGGACAGCTGAAAAAGTCAACTGAAATTGACCAGGGCATAACTTTCACATGGATTATCAGAAAAATTCCATCCAAAGCTCATTTTGAAGAGAAAGACATTTCCTACAATTCATCTTCATGTTCCAAGTCCAAGAAATGCTCTCACAAAAAGTTATCAATTTCAACATTATAGGTCATTTTCAAAAGTCAACAAAAAGTGACTTTAAGTCAAAGGCCATAACTTGAGATTGGTAAATCAAAATGACATGGGACCAAAGGCATTGGTTAAAGGACTCAAAGACCTTTCCAAAATGTCCAAGAACATGTGAAAAGCTTAAAAATTGACCAAGATAGGCCTTGTGGAAGTTGGGAAATTTTTGGAAATTTTTGAAAGTCAACATTGATGCAAAAGGCCTAAAAATGCAAATGGGCCTATTTTCCTTCCAAATTTCTTCATGCCAAGCCTATGCACGACCACTAGGCCCAAAGGGAAGTATTCTCATATTTTTTAATTGTTTATTTGAATTAATATTAATTTATATTCATTTAAATGATTTTAATTCAGGAAAAATATAAACCTAACATGAAAAAATCTTTTTATGCATGATCTAATCTCTATAATTCGTGCATATCTCAAATAGGCAAGCTTTGATGATAATTGATCAGATTTGGCACAAAAACACCATGAAAAAGATTGAAAAAGATTTTCAAAAATCAAATATTGAAATCCATGAATGCTTGAGATTTTATTCAATCTTTTGACCTAAAACCATTCCATACAAATACTACATCACAACCCTAATGAAAGAAGACTAAAAAGCTGCGCATAAACAAGCATAGCATTCTTGAATTTTCTCAAAAAAACTCAATACTGAATTCAAGGTTCTTGGACGATTCAAGCTCTGATTTTTGTTTCAATAGCATTCTGAGACCATTCAGAACCTTTTCCAATCATTAACAACAAGAAAAGCACCCTGAAACGGTATCACAAAGTCCAACCGTATCAAGAACATTTTGAATTCGCATAGCATGAACTAAGCGTTATTTTGCGTTTTTTTTCATGGATTCGTGTTTATATTGATGTTTATGTGCTAACCAATATGTTTGATTTCGTTTTTGAGCAACATACGCGATTTCGCCATTGACAAGCGTTAGGGTTTCACAGCTTTGAATTTAGGGGTTTCCAAATATAGCAAAATTGGACCTTATCAACCCCATGGATGTGTTCAGAGCGTAGAGACGAAGCAACCTGGACCCTCGCGAACAATTTATGATGCCTAGAATGCTATTCGCTATTTTCTGGAATCCACCTTAAAACCACGTTGCAAAAACCGTTGCCTATAGGTTTTGTTTTACAGGGATAGTGGAGAAGATGACGTCGTGTCACAAGGGGACTGGCCAATTTAAATCTCGCGCGTTTTTGACCCACTAATGCCATGTTTTACTTATTACGTTTATGTATTATTATTTGTTAAATGAAAGCGAATAGCTCAGCTGGCAGGGACTAAGGCGTGTGACCTTCAAGACCTGGGTTCAAGTCCCAGGTCTGGCCAAATCCTATATTATTTTTCAATTGTAAATCCCATGCAGGCCTAACGTGAAAGTCCATCATATGCCCTCCTCATCCATCAGCCACGCGTCCACCATGGTTAGATCAATGATCAAGCTTCAGGGTGCAGCGTACACCTAGTCAAATTCACCATACATGATTCCCAAAGTCAACGGATTCCAGCTTATTGGGCCAGGCCTATTAAATTTGAACCTCCTAAATTGGGGACAGCACCCCCACTCTGGTTTGATTTCTTTTTGTTATTTCATTTATTTTAATTGATTGTTTATTTTAATTATTTGTTTTAATTAATTATTTTTCCATAAAATATAAAAAACATAAAAATCAAAAATACAAAAAAGAACATAATATTTATTTTATCATAATTGTTTTCATAAATAAATTAGAGTGTAAAATATTTAGTTAATTAGGTTTTAGTTTTAAATCTCCTTTTTTTAATAAAAATCCAACAAAATAAAAATTAGGTTAATTAAGTTTTTTTTATTCCTTTTAATATTTTTTCCTTTTTTTCAGAATAACAATATTATTTATTTATTATTTTATTTTCATAAATTAAATTGTACATAAATTTTAGGTTAATTTAGATCTTATTTTAATTCTTTCTTAATACAAATAAAAAATATTAGAATTAGGGTTTCCCTTTTAATTTAATTTCAATTAATTTCTTTTTTTTTCATTAAATCTATAAAATACAAAAATATCATTCTCATTTAATTTTAATTTTTTAATCCTTATTAATTTTAATTATTTGCAAAAGGGTCCAACGCCCGTCATTAATCATTTAATTCGCGCATTTATCTTTTATCGTTTATATAATCATGTAATTCTCCCAAAGCGTTGTAATTTATTGTTCGCACTTTATTTTCTTCGCATTATTTATTTTTCTGCTAAATCGGGTCCGGTTTAATTTTGGCGATGTGGACCCGCGCCTTTGTAATAGTCTTAGATTTATTTCCTCGCAAATTTTATATCTCTTAATATGCATGCAAGAATGAATGGACTTAAATTAAAATCAAGCGTAGAACACGACAAACATGACGAGACAAATAAATGAAACATGACACACGAATCGCACACACCACCCCTAGGGTACGCCTCACTGTTGCCTTTCGAAAGGTGGTCGTCGAGTAGAGGACGTCTTAGTAAGTCCTCATGATCCGGGAACCTGGCATGAGGGTAGCTTCTAAGGTGTCTTCCTATTGCTCAGGTGATCACCATGTCCCTATAAAATCGAATTGACCCGAATACCTCCAACGGTGGTGCTACCTACCTCTCAATGGTGGGATGGCACTACTTTAAAAGACATTTACACAGACGAATTCCTTAGGGTAGGTAGATTCTCAAGGATACTTGCTCTAATCTCAAAACAAAATCAAAACATCTTTTCACACTGACACTTTTCAAAAGCTTTCAAAGCAAACTTTTCAAACACTCTGACGTACGAGTCGATCTGAAATTTTTCAAAGAAACTTTTAAACCCACATTGAAAAGCAAACAAACCTTTTTGAAAACACATTGAGCAAGTATCTAAGAGCCCATGGATAACCATGGATAGAAAGGGTGCTAACACCTTCCCTTTCTATAACCTACCTCCCGAACCGAGAGCAATCTCTTTAAAGGAATTTTTCTGTGCTTTTGTCCTTTCCATTTGGAGAAAATAAAAGACGGTGGCGACTCTTGCTTCCGCGACATTTCGCGAACCAGCGTTAAACAGTCAGTTCCAGATCCACCGATCACAGAACTGGCGACTCTGCTGGGGATACCTTATAAAGTGAGGTGTACCTTAGGGCTAAGTCATAACTATGTTTTCACTTGTATTGTTTTGCTTGCTTTATTATTGTGGGTTGCATCGGAGATACATAGATCCTAACCCGGATCTGGGGATACCCTGTTAGGTAGCATAAGCTGTGAGGGACCTGTCCGGCGTAGACCGACACAGGTGAAGCAGTGGCTACGTTGGTGTGGCACCTTAGTCTGTACCGATATCCCTTGTGTCGCAACGAGGAGAATATGGGTCTTCTAAGGAGTCATTAAGCACCAACAGACCTTAGAACCTTAATTGACACAACTTGGCCAATAGAACAGTAGCAGCGTGCTACGCCCATTGAGGCTAAACTCTCGTGATGGTTCTGGCCGCAAGAAAAGATTGCGATGCTGGAGTTATGACCGATTGAGGGTAGTCAATGATATTGGGATCCTCTAAGAACCCGGTTACTTTGATAGGACAGGTCTTAACCAACAAACTGAAAGAGGGTACTACCCAGACCTCATGCTGGCCTAAACCCTAAGGGCTCTTTCGTGTGACTTGTGTGCCTTCGTACTTGCCTACTTGCGTACTTGTTACCTGACACTTGTTTCTTGCAGGTCCTGTTTATAGTCCTTAACTAGGACTCATGACAGGGTGCACTAAATTTCTTGCAGGTTTTGTTCATAGTCCTTAATTAGGACTTATAATAGGGTGTACTAACCACTTGCAGGTTCTGTTTATAGTCCTTAATTGGGACTCATGACAGGTTTACTAAGTTTCTTGCAGGTCTTGTTTATAGTCCTTAACTAGGACTCATGACAGGGTTTATCAAATTTCTTGCAGGTGTTGTTTATAGTCCTTAATTGGGACTCATAACAGGATACTGAATTCCTTGCAGGGTCTGTTTATAGTCCTTAATCGGGACTCATAACAGAGTTACTCACATTACCCCATGCATAGCATAACATCATACCATTGCATGCACCCTGCATACATCCTAACCCATTTCAAGGGTCTCAAGGGCTTGTGATGCAGGTCATGATGAACAACTATCCCAGCAAGGGGCAAAGAGGATTTATTTTCCTCTAGCCAAGGTTGTCAGGGGCTATGACCCACTGGATATGGTGAGCCTTTGATCCTTGATGAAGGACTCTCAACAATATGCAGTGCCTTCAGTCAAGCTACCGGTTCCAAATGCTAACAAAGTTTCTCTGTTTACCCCGCGAGGTCCTTGAAAACATTACATGCATATCATACATCTCATTGCATTGCAGGTATCCCTTGACAGGTTGCTTACCCTTCTCCGCTGTTTATTTCAGCCGATCGTCATGAATCCTGGATCGTCAGCTGAACAGTCCATCAAGGATCTCCAGGCTCAGAACGCCCAGTTCCAAGAGCTGATCCTGAATTTGACCCAGGGGCAACAGGACCTGAAGGCTCTGCTTTTGAAGAAGGACAAGAAAAAGAAGAGGACTGTTCTGTTCAGCCCTAGACGCAGATTTGGGAATACACCACAAGTTGAAGCTGAGAGGACAACCCCATCTGTGGGAAAAGGCAGTCATCATGAGAGAGAGGTTCCCAGTCCAGTGGTCTCCGACAACGAGACAGATTTTGATGAAGAGCAGTACCCTCCTGCTGATGACAAATATAAGCAACTGGAGGACAGAATGAAAGCTATGGAGGTTCAACAGGTACCTGGGCTGGATTTCGGAGAGCTGGGTTTGTCAACTGGTGTGGTTATTCCTCGGAAGTTCAAAGTACCACCTTTCTCTAAGTATGACGGGGCGTCTTGTCCCAAGCTGCATCTAAGGGCCTATGTTCGGAAGATCCAACCATATACGGTGGACAAAAATCTGTGGATCCACTTCTTCCAGGAAAGTCTTTCAGGGACACACCTCGAATGGTTCTATCAACTGGATGGGACCAAAGTTCGTAACTGGGAGGAGTTGGCAACTGCTTTCTATAAGCAGTACCAGTATAATGCCGACCTTGCCCCTACGCGTACCCAACTCCAGGGTATGTCGTTAGGATCAAGTGAAGGTTTTAAAGAATATGCGCAGAAATGGAGGGATCTTGCTGGAAGGGTACAACCACCTCTGACTGACCGGGAACTTGTGGATATGTTCTTGGGGACCTTGTCTGGTCCATTTTATAACCACCTGATTGGGAATTCGTCTGCTGGATTCACAGATCTTATCTTGACTGGAGAGCGAATTGAAGCTGGTATCCGGTCTGGGAAAATTCAAGAGGCTGCACCTTCGGACAAAAAGCCTCATCATGGAAAGAAAGAATCCAATGCTGTGCACGGTAAAAAGGGCCGTCATGAGGCAGGGGCAATCCAGATCTCCAATCCCGGACCTGCTCAACAAGGACAGGGGCAACAGCGAAAGGAGAAACGGCAGTACACCAAACTCAACATGTCGTTGGATCAAGCACTGCAACAACTGTTGAAGACAGGGCTGATCACCTTAAGGGCTCCTCTTCGGAATCCGAACACTTCTGCTCCCAACTATCATCCCAACGATAGGTGTGCATATCATTCAGATAGCCCGGGGCATACTACAGACAACTGCTGGCCTCTCAAGAATAAGATTCAAGATATAATTGACGCTGGAGAGATTCAGTTTGAAGTGCCAGAGACTCCGAACACAATCACTGCTCCGTTGCCCAATCATTGAAGCCTTTTGTTTATTTGAATATTTTGAGTTGTACTTTTCTTTGCTTATACAAACAATTAATGTCATAGCAAACTCTTTTATTCTATTAATGCATCGCATATGTCTGTTTTGGAAATTAATACAATTATTTTTATTATATTCTTTTCATATTTTTTCTGATGTCAACTCTCGGTTAATAACTCTGAGCCTCTTGAGGGAGGATGACGAAAACGATACCGCGATCATTACAGTATGCTTTTGAACAAACCTTGCTGATGAGGTACAGGCATTGTTTCAACCCCTAAACACTGGAGTTATAAGGATGATAATCCCTCGTCAACCCATCAGAGCCAAAGAAGTAGGAGTTTTTATTTTCGAAAATCAAAACCCTTAATCATAACCTGGGGCAGGGTAGTCTTCTCAGTTGATCCAAGTGCGTGACGAATAGCACCGAAGAGATCTTTACAAAACGAACAAAGACAGTGACGGTTCAGAACAATCAAAAGGACAGGCAGTCATCATCAAAATTCATAAACGAAAAGCCCAAAAAGTCTAAACCTACAAAGGGGACTTATGAAACTGGGGCATCCCGCTGACTGTAATTCCAAAAAAGGAAACAGTTCAGGCAAAAAAGAAAGGGATAACAAAATCAAAAAAGAAAGAGGTCATACAAACCCTCAACAAAAACAAAGATGACTGCCTATTTGAAATAAATTGTCAACATTCGAACCATCACTGGTATACCAAGAGCAAAAACTCAAGCAAGGTCTAACGCATGATCAACTGAGTGTAGGTTTGGAGAACATCACGAAGAGCGGGTGGGTACAAACAATTTGAGCCTTTATCCTTTGTTTCTTAAACCGTGAACCAGGCCACGTTATAACCCTCAAAAGTCCTAGCTGAAGCATGGGTTAATTCGAAAGCATACTGTTACAAAGGTATCCTGACTCCTGAAGGCCTACGGTAAATACGGAGTTGACATCACGTGTTACAAACATTCATTTGTTTTATGAAAAAGAATGCATTTTCAAAATATTCAAGACAGACATAGGCTTTGCATTTTTAACATAACTTTGTTTGCACATGACTTTTTGTTTGAGCAGCATAGAAATTCGCATGATGAAAGTCTAATGAACAAGAGTATCTCCAATCCAGGGGCACGGCATGATCATGGTCTATCATCTGGGGCAGCCCAGTCAAGGTTCGGAGAATCTCTCAAAGACCAAATAGCCTGGGGCAAATCTCCGCCTGAGTCACTTGGGGCACTCCAGCAACGAATCTTGCCTGATCAAACATCTTCTGGTAGCATGGAAAAATACTTCCAACAGGGGCAGCTTCCTACATTCCCTGAACGTGGACATAGTCGAAAAATACTACGCACAATCAAAGACCCGCTAGGTTTACATACCTAGGCAAAAATAAGGGCTTCCCGGCGAACCAAAAGGGTTCGGGCAAAAATAAGGGATGAAATGAAAATCTGTACACCCGGCAAGTCGAAAACCTGAAAAGGCGGCTTGGGCAAAAATGGGTATCCCGATGGACTGAAAACCCGAAAGGGCGGTCCAGGCAAAAGTTAGGGATTAAAGCGTACGACTATGTCCTGCTATCTGTCTACCAAAAGAAGGTTTGTCCACCAGCAACTATCCGCTCCCACATCAGAAACAGGGGCAATAATGGGTGGTCTAAGCAATCTGATTGTTCCATCCTCCAAGGCGTCAGGGTAGGTTTCGTTGAAGAACATGACCAATACAGTTCAATACTTCCCCCAGGAGAGTCCAACCCAGCTTCCCCAGGAAAGTTGGAATCCATCTCCCCAAGCAGTAAACTCATCCCCAGACGATTCGGGAAGCTCATCCCCTAGCAGGGCACGAACGCGTCGTCCGGCTTGATTTAAAGAGTTATTTCCTTAACAGGATATAACTGGGTTATCCTCAGCCAAAAGCCACGGAAAGATCGTCGTTGACACAGTCTTCCTATCCCCAGCGAAGTCCATTCATACTTCCAATACAGCCAGGTATCCTCAGCGAGTCATCCTCAACAATTCAGCAAAAGCGTCTCCCCACAGAGTATTTCTTCCCAGCATGGTCGCTAGAATATCTTTTTCTCCCCGCAGAATCCTCCATTCGCCAAGTTTATTCCCCAACGGAGTTATCTTCTCCTACCGGTATACTTGCAATTATCATCCCCAGCGGAAACAAAAGCTATTCCTCCACAACAGCCCAGGATGCGACTTCCCGGCACCCGTCAAGGATTCATTCTCCCACGACGAAAACATACATTCATAAAACGTCACATACCTCATTATAGCATGCATATGCATCATATTACACGGATCTCATCGATCTTGAAAACATACAGTTCATGCATCATGATTTTGCATACAATTATGTTCTACCTTTTCAGGAAAAAGATCAATACAAAAATGATTATTATCAACTAATGCAATTCTTTCTAGATATAGTTTCAGATGTAAGCCCAGCGATGGTGACGTTCTGATACTGCTTCCAGATTTCCTTCTCGATATAGTTTCAGATGTAAGCCCAGCGATGGTGACGTTCTGATACTGCTTCCAGATTTCCTTCTCGATATAGTTTCAGATGTAAGCCCAGCGATGGTGACGTTCTGATACTGCTTCCAGATTTCCTTCTCGATATAGTTTCAGATGTAAGCCCAGCGATGGTGACGTTCTGATACTGCTTCAAGAATCCCTTCTCGATATAGTTTCGGATGTAAACCCAGCGATGGTGACGTTCTGATACTGTTTCAAGAATTCCTTCTCGATATAGTTTCAGATGTAAACCCAGCGATGGTGACGTTCTGATACTGCTTCCAGAAGTCCTTCTTCAGATGTTTCCCTCTCCGGCATGAGCGTGAGGTGATATTCTCTTATGGTCCCCTCTCCAACGGCGTGTGAGGTGGTAATTCCTTTTTCAGATGTTTCCCTCTCCGGCATGAGCGTGAGGTGATATTCTCTTATGGTCCCCTCTCCAACGGCGTGTGAGGTGGTAATTCCTTCTTCAGATGTTTCCCTCTCCGGCATGAGCGTGAGGTGATATTTCTTTTCAGATTATAATTTCCTATAGTTCCCTCCCCAACGGTGAGTGAGGTGACTCCCTTTGAGATTATAATGGCCTTTGGTTCTCTTCCTGACACTACAAAGATGGTAATGCTCACCAAGAGTTTCTCAACGAGCGTTGTTGAGGTTGAAATCATTCAGGGTTCTCTTACCATTCATGCACAGGCAGTAACCATCCCTGGTTCATTCATCAGCGTTTGAAGTTCCAGACTCAGCTCCTGTAACCAATCGAGACATATCTATATCAAGCATCTAAAATCAGCTCCTGCGACGTGTCAGGTACTCATTTTTCTGTTTTGCAGGTATGCAGGTTCTAGCGAAGGAATCTCTTACACGGTCAGCATCCAGATGGCATCTATAAGCCCATCACCCTATTCAGCAATCTCTAAATGGCATCTATAAGCCCATTCCCCATTACTGTCACTATGTGAGCGCAAATTTCTGGGCACTTTAGTGTTCAATCATCTTCTACCCTCGGATTACGAAAGGCACGTCAACCAATCTGCATCCTCAGGTCTAAGAAGATTGAACAGGGGCAACTGTTGTACCCCAAAATTTGCCCTCCCATATTCATCAAGAATTGTCAAAGTCAAGGTCACAAAATGCCCCAAGGGTTGTGCAGCTCAACTGTCTCCTATACAGTCAAAACTAGGGTTTGAGTTCTGGTCAAGCAAATGAACTTCTCAAAGGCCCAATCAAATCCCACATGCTTAAAAAGATGGTCAAGCATCCTCATGTCAAGTTTCAAGGCATTCAGCTCAAAATTGCACAGTCAAAACCCTAGATTGCACTACAGTCAACTGTAGGGGCAAAATGGTCATTTGACAGTCAAAAGTTCAAATTTTTGGTCAACACATCATTTTGAGGCCATAAAAATCATTTGATCAATGCTTGATCATGATTCTCAAAATTTGGCTCAGAAATCATCAAAGATGCAAAAGTTGCTATATTTGGACAGCTGAAAAAGTCAACTGAAATTGACCAGGGCATAACTTTCACATGGATTATCAGAAAAATTCCATCCAAAGCTCATTTTGAATAGAAAGACATTTCCTACAATTCATCTTCATGTTCCAAGTCCAAGAAATGCTCTCACAAAAAGTTATCAATTTCAACATTATAGGTCATTTTCAAAAGTCAACAAAAAGTGACTTTAAGTCAAAGGCCATAACTTGAGATTGGTAAATCAAAATGACATGGGACCAAAGGCATTGGTTAAAGGACTCAAAGACCTTTCCAAAATGTCCAAGAACATGTGAAAAGCTTAAAAATTGACCAAGATAGGCCTTGTGGAAGTTGGGAAATTGTTGGAAATTTTTGAAAGTCAACATTGATGCAAAAGGCCTAAAAATGCAAATGGGCCTATTTTCCTTCCAAATTTCTTCATGCCAAGCCTATGCACGACCACTAGGCCCAAAGGGAAGTATTCTCATATTTTTTAATTGTTTATTTGAATTAATATTAATTTATATTCATTTAAATGATTTTAATTCAGGAAAAATATAAACCTAACATGAAAAAATCTTTTTATGCATGATCTAATCTCTATAATTCGTGCATATCTCAAATAGGCAAGCTTTGATGATAATTGATCAGATTTGGCACAAAAACACCATGAAAAAGATTGAAAAAGATTTTCAAAAATCAAATATTGAAATCCATGAATGCTTGAGATTTTATTCAATCTTTTGACCTAAAACCATTCCATACAAATACTACATCACAACCCTAATGAAAGAAGACTAAAAAGCTGCGCATAAACAAGCATAGCATTCTTGAATTTTCTCAAAAAAACTCAATACTGAATTCAAGGTTCTTGGACGATTCAAGCTCTGATTTTTGTTTCAATAGCATTCTGAGACCATTCAGAACCTTTTCCAATCATTAACAACAAGAAAAGCACCCTGAAACGGTATCACAAAGTCCAACCGTATCAAGAACATTTTGAATTCGCATAGCATGAACTAAGCGTTATTTTGCGTTTTTTTTCATGGATTCGTGTTTATATTGATGTTTATGTGCTAACCAATATGTTTGATTTCGTTTTTGAGCAACATACGCGATTTCGCCATTGACAAGCGTTAGGGTTTCACAGCTTTGAATTTAGGGGTTTCCAAATATAGCAAAATTGGACCTTATCAACCCCATGGATGTGTTCAGAGCGTAGAGACGAAGCAACCTGGACCCTCGCGAACAATTTATGATGCCTAGAATGCTATTCGCTATTTTCTGGAATCCACCTTAAAACCACGTTGCAAAAACCGTTGCCTATAGGTTTTGTTTTACAGGGATAGTGGAGAAGATGACGTCGTGTCACAAGGGGACTGGCCAATTTAAATCTCGCGCGTTTTTGACCCACTAATGCCATGTTTTACTTATTACGTTTATGTATTATTATTTGTTAAATGAAAGCGAATAGCTCAGCTGGCAGGGACTAAGGCGTGTGACCTTCAAGACCTGGGTTCAAGTCCCAGGTCTGGCCAAATCCTATATTATTTTTCAATTGTAAATCCCATGCAGGCCTAACGTGAAAGTCCATCATATGCCCTCCTCATCCATCAGCCACGCGTCCACCATGGTTAGATCAATGATCAAGCTTCAGGGTGCAGCGTACACCTAGTCAAATTCACCATACATGATTCCCAAAGTCAACGGATTCCAGCTTATTGGGCCAGGCCTATTAAATTTGAACCTCCTAAATTGGGGACAGCACCCCCACTCTGGTTTGATTTCTTTTTGTTATTTCATTTATTTTAATTGATTGTTTATTTTAATTATTTGTTTTAATTAATTATTTTTCCATAAAATATAAAAAACATAAAAATCAAAAATACAAAAAAGAACATAATATTTATTTTATCATAATTGTTTTCATAAATAAATTAGAGTGTAAAATATTTAGTTAATTAGGTTTTAGTTTTAAATCTCCTTTTTTTAATAAAAATCCAACAAAATAAAAATTAGGTTAATTAAGTTTTTTTTATTCCTTTTAATATTTTTTCCTTTTTTTCAGAATAACAATATTATTTATTTATTATTTTATTTTCATAAATTAAATTGTACATAAATTTTAGGTTAATTTAGATCTTATTTTAATTCTTTCTTAATACAAATAAAAAATATTAGAATTAGGGTTTCCCTTTTAATTTAATTTCAATTAATTTCTTTTTTTTTCATTAAATCTATAAAATACAAAAATATCATTCTCATTTAATTTTAATTTTTTAATCCTTATTAATTTTAATTATTTGCAAAAGGGTCCAACGCCCGTCATTAATCATTTAATTCGCGCATTTATCTTTTATCGTTTATATAATCATGTAATTCTCCCAAAGCGTTGTAATTTATTGTTCGCACTTTATTTTCTTCGCATTATTTATTTTTCTGCTAAATCGGGTCCGGTTTAATTTTGGCGATGTGGACCCGCGCCTTTGTAATAGTCTTAGATTTATTTCCTCGCAAATTTTATATCTCTTAATATGCATGCAAGAATGAATGGACTTAAATTAAAATCAAGCGTAGAACACGACAAACATGACGAGACAAATAAATGAAACATGACACACGAATCGCACACACCACCCCTAGGGTACGCCTCACTGTTGCCTTTCGAAAGGTGGTCGTCGAGTAGAGGACGTCTTAGTAAGTCCTCATGATCCGGGAACCTGGCATGAGGGTAGCTTCTAAGGTGTCTTCCTATTGCTCAGGTGATCACCATGTCCCTATAAAATCGAATTGACCCGAATACCTCCAACGGTGGTGCTACCTACCTCTCAATGGTGGGATGGCACTACTTTAAAAGACATTTACACAGACGAATTCCTTAGGGTAGGTAGATTCTCAAGGATACTTGCTCTAATCTCAAAACAAAATCAAAACATCTTTTCACACTGACACTTTTCAAAAGCTTTCAAAGCAAGCTTTTCAAACACTCTGACGTACGAGTCGATCTGAAATTTTTCAAAGAAACTTTTAAACCCACATTGAAAAGCAAACAAACCTTTTTGAAAACACATTGAGCAAGTATCTAAGAGCCCATGGATAACCATGGATAGAAAGGGTGCTAACACCTTCCCTTTCTATAACCTACCTCCCGAACCGAGAGCAATCTCTTTAAAGGAATTTTTCTGTGCTTTTGTCCTTTCCATTTGGAGAAAATAAAAGACGGTGGCGACTCTTGCTTCCGCGACATTTCGCGAACCAGCGTTAAACAGTCAGTTCCAGATCCACCGATCACACTTCCATAATGACAAGGCTATCATTCATCAAAGTAACAAATCTCAAAAACAAACTACCTTCCATAATGACAAGGCTACCATTCATTGGAGTAACAAATCTCAACAATAAACTACCTTCCACAATGATAAGGCTACCATTCATTGGAGTAACAAATCTCAACAACAAAATACCTTCCATAATGACAAGGCTACCATTCATTGGAGTAATAAATCTCAACAACAAACTACCTTCCATAATGACAAGGCTACCATTCATTGGAGTAACAAATCTCAATAACAAGTTGCCTTCCATAATGACAAGGATACCATTCATTGGAGTAACAAATCTCAACAACAAACTACCTTCCATAATGACAAGGCTACCATTCATTAGAGTAACAAATCAGAATCTTCTTTGGGAGCTATCAGATTCATTGGGGAAATAAAGGTTTCTCAAATAAAGAGACTTGTTATTTGTTGTTATGAGTAGGAATTGCAATAATGATTCCCTGGGGAAAGAAATATGGCTTCCTGGGGAAAGAAGTAGGACCTCCTGGGGAAATGCCAATATATTCTTGTTGAGGAAGTAAAATCTTCTTATGCAAAATAAATGCATATTCTCAAACTAGGGCTTAAAGCTTGCAGAAATAAAAATAATAATATTGCAGGGGACCACCCATTCAAACCAGAAATAAACTGGAGTGAAACAGTCAACCAAAATAAATCCTCATGAGAAATAAACTCAAGAGGGAAACATGTTATATCCAGACAAAGAGCTGAACAGGAAGGCTAAAGCATAATTCTTCCATGAGAGCCAAACTCAATGGGGAAATTGGAAGAATATACACTTTCTGCTTAAGGTTGACACTCTATTGGAGAGAGGATAACACAACTCTACAAAACAGGGTACTATGCCAACAAGATATTAATGAATGTGAATGAGCAATGATTTTCTAAATTCAGATAGGCATGATGTATGTATGAATGCATAAATGTTATTATGTATATGCTGACAAACCAGACATATAACATTGGGGACAAATGGGAAAAAACAAGTAGGTACATTCAATACTCGGCTAAATCAAATCCAGGATGTAATTTCCATAAGAGAGTAAGAACCAACTGATGAAACAAATTCATATTTCACGGTTTAACTTTATTGGGAAGGAACAAAATCAAAACAACAAATCAACACAAATATTGTGACAACATCTTCCTCTAGGCTCCACTGGGGAATAGCACACAGACTTCAATGGAGAAAACAAAAGTTTCAAAGTCTGTATTTCTGCTAGGAATGACATATTGACTTCATTGGGGAGAGAAAAACCACCTCGTCGAGAGGAAACCAGAATACATCCTTCAAAATTGAGAGTGATGAGTGAACCAACCTCTGGGGAGAGAATATAAAACCTTTAGGGAAAAACAAATTCCAGGGAAAGATATCTCCTCAGCTTTACTTGGGGATACAAGAGGTCGGTCATTACAGCATAAAAGTAAACTTATGTGGATTTTAAATCAAACCCAGCACTTGGCGGGAGAAAACCCAAAAGGTCAACAATTGTTTTGGCACTTCTTAATAAAGGCATTACCCTGGCCTGGTTACCAGAAAAACAACAAAAAATGCTAGCACTGCAAAGGGCGATGTTTTGCAAGTGATTCCAACTCAGCATGCATGGAGAGAAGAGACTTTCATTACATGAGTGAAGACCTTACTGTGAAATCAGAGATAAACACTTCATATTAGGAAAGCCTGAGATCACAATGTACCAAGACTTGACTGGTGAAGATGGGATCACAAACCCAACATCGCAACATACACCGATTGGTCCTGTCTTCAACTAACTGGGAAACACATTAAGATCATAATCATTCCAGCAGAAGTTCTTTGGGAGAATTTTCTTTGGGAAATCAGACTTTCAAAAATTTCTGAATTTGTACGCCACTGGAGTCACTATTTATGTTCTCCTTAAGTCACAAAATCTAAAGAAATGAGTAATTTGTAAATTCTTTTCAAAAATTAATTTTGTTATTTAATTTGTTTGCTTTGATCATTACTATCAATAATAAATAAAGTCTTTGTAAGCTGAATAAAATAAGAATTGCAAGGAATTGGATAAAATATCAAACTTTATTAGTAGGATGGTAGTCTACGAATGGCGAGACTCTGTTGTACCCCAAAATTTTCCCTCTCACTTATCAAGAATTTTCTCATAAGATCTCCTTGGGCTCAAGACTGCACTAGGGTTTGATCAACTCAAGACACCTCCTTAAGCACTAATGACCAAAATTAGGGTTTGAGTTTGCACAAGTATTTTTGGACTTCCAATGCCCCATATGACTTTCATGGATTATTATGGACCCCCAAGATCACTCATGTGAAGTTTCAAGCCTTGGATCACACTTTTGCTCAATCAATTGAGTAGTTGACCTAAAAATCACCTGTATTGGGGAAAAAGTCAACCATGGCCAATTTACAGTCAAACTTCATAATTGTTTATCCACATAAACATTTTAAAATCATATGTATCATTTGATCAAGTTTGGACCTCAATTCCTCAAGAAATTTGATCAAATCTCCAAAAGGGCAAAATGGTCAAAATTAGGATTTTGATTGGGAAAGGGCAATTTCTGATTTTTTTTAACCTAGCAAATGATCAATTTGCTTAAGTAATGATCTCAAGTGTCCAATTGCATCATTTTGACCTAATGACATGGTTCAAAACATTGCAAGTTCATTGGATTGACAGATGAATTTTTCAGTTAACTAATCAAAAGTCAACTGTATACTGAAAAGTCAAACTTTGACTTTTTGGTCAAATTCAAGTGCCAAAGTTCAAAATTCATCAAAACATGTCAAAATATGAAACTTATTCATCAAGAAATCAAAAATTCAAGATTTCATTTTGAAAAGTCAAAATTTCTAAACTTAGAGATTTTTCTGTGTTGGAAATTTCATGTTTTTTTCATAACTTTGATCAAAATTTTCACCATGATGCAAGATGATTCAAGAGAAACTTCCAACATGAAAGTTGTATATCTCCATTAAATATACAACTTTGCTTCACACAACTTATTCCAAAAGTACTTGGATCTCAAGTTATAATTTTATGAACATGTGGTCATGAAAGTAAACACTTTGTGAAATTTTTGGTCTGGATTTTGACCCAACTTCATGGAACTTTTTCATAAAGTTAAAAGGGGAATCTTTAAAATCAATTTAAATATGGGTTGTAGAGAACATTGCAAGCTTTCCAAAATGTCCAAGAACTTCTTGATATCATTCTTGAGCAGGGAGAATCGAAGAGATGAAGTTAGAGTTTTATCACTTTAATTACAAGTCATTTTAGTGATGAACAAAATTCAAATTCAAAGTTGTGCTGCATAAACACTACTTTGCAGGCCTAAAACTTGTTAGGCACTTCATAATTAATGGTTTACACAACTGTTAGAGGTCTCACTTCAAACATTCAATGCATGGACATGCTTTATATCTATTTTTGGAAGAAAGGTTACATTGCCATTTTGATAAAGTGACTTTTTGTACAAACCTTGTTCTTGAGCCTTGCACTTGTTCTCTTCTAATCAAAAAAGTCCTATAACTCATGAGAAATGGTTTAGACACTTACAATCAACCCATCCCATTCTAGTACCTCCTCTTGAAACTTGTTTCCCTCTTTTCTTCTAAATCAAGTAACCTAGACAAAAGCTAGAAACTGGTACTTCTGATTGTCCAAAGCTCTCAAACACTTTTGTTTATACATACACAAAATATTGGCCACAAACACACGAATGCTCATGCCCTGAAAAGACCTAGAACTCAGAAACACATCTCTTACTTCCATTTTCACACAAACTGACCAAAAACTTGAAACTCATAATCTACTCGTGTGTTTCTTGGCCTTTTGGTTTCTAAAGTTTCTAAATATCATATAGAAGTAATCCCACACCCTGTTACAGAACTGTAACACCATTAACACCATCCTCCATTTTCAAAAATAGATCTCTGTACATTGACTTCTCCAGATCATTTCAGTCATCCATTGCTCAAGCTAATCATTGCATTAGCTTCCTGGGACCTCAAGGAAGCTAACCTGATCATCAACATCACTTGAAACAAGCTCAAACTCAAAACACGATTTCCAGTTTTGAGGTAAGTTTTCTTAACTTTGAACTCTTCATACAAACATCATTAATGATTTATTTATGAACAAAACATGTAGATATCATTGCCCTAAAGCTAACCATGTCCATAGTTTCCATTAATTTTGCTTGAGCTTAGAGAATTTTGAAATTGACAATTTTTGAGATTTTTAGGGTTCAGATTAGGGCCATTTAAATTCATGCTTATCTTTGATCTATAGTTTTAATGCTTTACATTTCTGAAACCGTGAGGAAATTTGCTACAATTTTCATGTTTACAGTTTTCATTTTTGATGAGAAATGAGTAAGTTACAGTTGGTCTGGCTGGAGGTTGAAGATAAAGTCATCAGGGCGCGTTTTGTATCATATATTTATTAATTTGCTTATGTTAACGGATGTATAGCCACCCCAGTGGTAGAAGCGCGCGCCTGTAACCTTTGGGACCTGGGTTCGAGCCCCAGTGGTACCCTTTTGGTTTTTTCACATTTTTTTCTTTTCTGATTTTCTTTTTGCACGCGTTGGGCCTCCTTGGGCATGTTTATTTATTTTTCTTTCTAACCCCCTGCAGGCTGTTTGCGCCCCTGGCCCAAGTTTATTTATTTTCTTTTTTTATTTAATTTTTATCTTCTTAAATATTTTTCCTAATACTAAAAATTCATTAAAAAAATACAAAAAAATTAGATTTTTATTTTAACTTAGTTTATTTTATTTTTCTTACAAAAAATATTTTATTTAACTATGCTTTATTTATTTTATTAACTAGTCTTGTAAATTTAACTTAAAACTAGGTTAGTACTTATTTCTCTTTTACACCTATTAAAATATATTTATTTTAATATAAAAAAGACCAAAAATATTTCTTAATACTATAAATATTTTCAAGACAAAAATAACAAAAAAAATACTTTTTGTAAACTTAGTTTCTTTAATCAATTAATAAATTAGGGTTTTGTTAATTATTTTTCTTAGTGAATTAGGTTTATTTTTTAATTAATTAATTATATTAAGACAAAATATTTTTTCTCTAAAAAATCAAAATCAAAATATTCATTTTCTTCACATTTACATTGTTGCATATTTATTCTTTTTGTACATTGTATTTATTTAATTTCTTGTACATTGATACCAATTCAATATGGTTGTAATAGACTAATTACGTTTATATTCTTGTAATCCCTATTCAATTTGTGTACCCCCTCCCACAAATGTTGTAATAGCGTAGTAACTTTAAATTCCGCAATTTATCGCTTTTATATAAAAATGCTAGTAATTAGGGTTTGTATGGAAAGACTAAAACCAATACTTAGAAAACCTTAATTCAAAAACAAAATAAAAGCATGAAAACAATACACTTGCACACAAGCATCCCTAGGTTTATTCCACTTGATTTCCTTATACAAAATGGCCATATTACGCGTGTAAGGTATCTTAACAAAAACAAGCAAATACAAGATCATAGTCCCTTGATGATGCTATCTAAGTTGCCTTTCAAATGATCTTAGTCCCTAAAAAGAATGCTAAGATACCTTGCAACATTTCTAATCATGGTTATACGATGACCCACACCCATCCCGTTTACATCCAAAGATAGGGTTACTTACCAAATCAATGTTAAGATAACAATGTCAAAGGAAAAGGAAAATGAACAAGAAAGACTTTTGAGTAGGTAGAATGCTCCTAATTACTTGCTCAATTTCAAACAAACATCCTTGCTATTTTCAAAACAAACACCTATACTTTTAAACATCCTACAAACTTGAAAACATTTTCAAAAGATCAAACATTTTTGTATATATTCTAACAAACAAGAATCATTACAAAGATTGCCTAAACAATGGCCTCTTTACAAAATACTTTCAAAAACCACACCAGGCACAATTTCAAAAAAAAGAGAAAGTGATCTAGAAAGTAACTAAGAGCCCATGGAAAACCATGGATGAAAAGGGTGCTAATACCTTTCCTTTTCATAATATACCCCCCTAACTCAAGAAATAATCTCAAAGGTCTTTCATGTGCTTTTTCACCTTTCCTTTTGGATAAAAGAAAAGTTGGTGGCGACTCTTGCTAGCCGCAACATTTGCGATCAAACGTAAAACCTTCAATTCAGTTCTTT